>PPKJ02000009.1:0-732500 GCA_003706095.2 Ogataea trehaloabstinens | reverse complement strand
GTTGAGTCAAATTAAGCCGCAGGCTCCACTCCTGGTGGTGCCCTTCCGTCAATTCCTTTAAGTTTCAGCCTTGCGACCATACTCCCCCCAGAACCCAAAAACTTTGATTTCTCGTAAGGTGCCGAGTGGGTCAAAAAAGAAACACCACCCGATCCCTAGTCGGCATAGTTTATGGTTAAGACTACGACGGTATCTGATCATCTTCGATCCCCTAACTTTCGTTCTTGATTAATGAAAACGTCCTTGGCAAATGCTTTCGCAGTAGTTAGTCTTCAGTAAATCCAAGAATTTCACCTCTGACAACTGAATACTGATGCCCCCGACCGTCCCTATTAATCATTACGATGGTCCTAGAAACCAACAAAATAGAACCATAACGTCCTATTTTATTATTCCATGCTAATATATTCGAGCAAAGGCCTGCTTTGAACACTCTAATTTTTTCAAAGTAAAAGTCCTGGTTTGCCAACACAGAAGTGAAGGTTAGCCAGAAGGAAAGACCCGGTTAAATCCAGTACGTGCCGTAAAGGCAGACCAGCTAACCAGGCCCAAGGTTCAACTACGAGCTTTTTAACTGCAACAACTTTAATATACGCTATTGGAGCTGGAATTACCGCGGCTGCTGGCACCAGACTTGCCCTCCAATTGTTCCTCGTTAAGGTATTTACATTGTACTCATTCCAATTACAAGACCCGTAAGGGCCCTGTATCGTTATATATTGTCACTACCTCCCTGTGTCAGGATTGGGTAATTTGCGCGCCTGCTGCCTTCCTTGGATGTGGTAGCCGTTTCTCAGGCTCCCTCTCCGGAATCGAACCCTTATTCCCCGTTACCCGTGAAAACCATGGTAGGCCACTATCCTACCATCGAAAGTTGATAGGGCAGAAATTTGAATGAACCAGCTCCAGCACAAGGCCATGAGCTTCGAAAAGTTATTATGAATCATCAAAGAGCCCGAAGGCATTGATTTTTTATCTAATAAATACACCCCTTCCATAAGTCGGGGCTTTAAGCATGTATTAGCTCTAGAATTACCACGGTTATCCATGTAGTAAAGGAACTATCAAATAAACGATAACTGATTTAATGAGCCATTCGCAGTTTCACTGTATAAATTGCTTATACTTAGACATGCATGGCTTAATCTTTGAGACAAGCATATGACTACTGGCAGGATCAACCAGATAACTATCTGATGTTAGATAAATCTAACAAGCACTCCGCTCAGAACATCCCGAAAGACCTCTGAGCAAGAGCTGCAGATATTTAAATATAGTTGGCAACTAGCTTTTCACTGGGAAAAACTCAGTCGGTAGCTGCTCACCGCAACTTGCCTTTAACAGCTCGAAGCAGAAACAGTCTACATCCATGTAGCTCTCTTTGAGTTCTCCTGAATAATTTCCGCAAAAATTGCTTCACAAGTAATCCAAGTGAAACATTTTTACATCATTATCCTGGAAGGAGGTTACCAAAAGAAAGATCACATTGTAAACAACGGCTACTTTCTAAGGCAGTCCCCCAAATAGTTTTTAGTAGAATTCTTGCCATAGGCTAATAATCCACTAAATCCATCAGCGCTCACACACAGAAATTATTAGAAATCTGATATGAGACTGTTCAGGCTACTCAGTCAAGAAAAATAAGAAAAATTCTTTTTTTCTTTTCTGAGACCACCCATGTTGATTTAAGCCTTGAGAAGAATCTCATCTTACGATAACAGTTTCACTCTCTCCACTTATCAACGAGGCCTTCAGGAAATGCAACAAGCATCTCCAACTGAGAATTTATAACATTACACCAAATAGAACCGTAGTCCTTGTCTGGCTTCTGTTTTAAATCTCTATATGCTTTCGCATGAAGTTCCTGCCATATTTGTTATAAACAACTTTCCTTTAAAAAATACTTTTCTAGATTTCAACTATTATTTATAATTTACAAATTACTTTCCATTATCCAGTACAAATTCATTTTTCCATTCGAATTTAGTAACATTTCTCTACAAATTATTTGATAATTCTTCTCATCTTTGAAAATATTATTTTTCAATTCTTTTTTTTCACTAAAATTCTTCTCAAACGCTACCACCTAATAATTTTAAAATACACTCACTATCATACCGATAACAACCCCATAGAGGAAATTGAAACAGGTTCCACAATTCACATCAAGAGACTAGACTATACAATCTCCTAAAAAAGTAGTTACTTTCTCTTGTTTGCAATCCTTGTCCAATAAAGCTACTCCTCTCCAAATCACTCTGCTTTACAATTCTTCAATCCTGCTTTTATAGAAGTATCATCATTGTTATCAACCACTAAAAATCCTACAATCACCCTTAATATTCTGCAGTCAAGTTAGGTCTCTTCATACCATCCATCCTTGCAAGCCCCATACTCTTTAACTCTCTATAAAATATCTTTTATTACTTGCAAGACCTTCATCCTGCTCCCTCCCACTTCCCTTCTGCGAACACCAAAATATTCCTTATCGCTAATAGCCATCTAGTTTTCTTAACATATCGGTTGCGGCCATATCTAGCAGAAAGCACCGTTTCCCGTCCGATCAACTGTAGTTAAGCTGCTAAGAGCCTGACCGAGTAGTGTAGTGGGAGACCATACGCGAAACTCAGGTGCTGCAATCTTTTTTTATTTTCCAGAATTAAGGAATTTTTAATGGAGGCATAGACTAACTGAGTTTTCTCATAACCCGAAATAAATATTGATCACTAATAGTTCTTTGGGATTAATGCATTTCAACTGGTGATAATGAGTGAAGGGATAGGATACGGTAGTTCTATCTGTAGATATCGTTACTCTTCTTAATGTTAAAACTTAATCTTGTGAATATAAAATGGAGGATTTTGAAGGTTAAGTCTATATTGATCTGCTTTGGCCCTATTCGATAGACATTCCCGATCAAAGAACAGCTCAGACTTGGAATCAGATATTTATATACATTTAGAGAATAAAGTTGAAATCAGATCAAGTAGTCACCGAGAAAAATTCACCCTGAGATTTAACATTTACTGCGTCAGGGAAATCTGCACTGCACAATTGAAGAGACTTGTGTTTTTGATTATACCAGGTGAAGCTTGACACATTAGATGCCATTAGCTGGTCATATCCAGCAAGGAGTGTCAAGATTTAAATTAGTACTAGATCATTGATTAAAAAAGAGAATGTAATCTTTACTAGAAGGTTGAAGAGAGGAGAATATAATATGGGGCTCAATGCATGAATTTGCTGCTAGTAGTAAAGTGGATTTAGATTAAGGCCTCTCTCTGAGATGCTGTTAGGGTTTGTATCCAGGCCACTCACTATAATATCTTCCTGTCTTGCTTAATCAAAAGCTAAGTCTTGATGTTGGTCTGGATCATTACAGACACAACGAAATCTCCAAGATAGTTTAGTGGTTAGAATTCTCGCTTGTCACGCGGGAGACCGGGGTTCAATTCCCCGTCTCGGAGTTTTTTTATCCCCATGAAATTTTTTTTAAGTCTAAAATTTGTTAGTGTTTAAGGTCTAGATAATAAAGACGGCGCGGATACTAGCTAAACGGAAAAATTATAAATATTGAGAAGTAGACATGACATAACAATTGAAACGATTTATGAATTCAAAACTATCATTGATGGCTCCAATATAGTGTTTGCAAAAGTTCTGTATCGAGTACAAGCATATAATCAGAGGGAGCAAATGAACATTCGACCAATAAACCCCATGAAAGCTAAATCCAGTAAGTTACTATTTAGTTCTAACTTTTTTTTATCTTTTTTTAGGCTTGGGTTGAGACTGAGAACAGTTTTATTTTCCAGGCGTTCTCAGCAAGAAATAGCCTATATCAGGAACACTCCTTTATAAAATGGATGGATGAACTTAGGGTATTTTTACAAGTTAATAGACGTAATTATAGCCAAGCGGCACGTTATAGTTAAATTGGTCACCTATGTATTACTTTATTTTATATTCAATGCAATCTAACTCTTTATAATCCTTCATATAGTGATTAAACGAAGATGAAGAGAGAGGTCTCACAGTCCTAGGAAACCTTAGACTTCTTTAAATTGCTCACAAGAAAAATCACTCTTTTTCTTAGAGTTTCAAGGCTAAACTTGTGGAGAAGCAAGCAAACCAAAGTTACAAAGATATTCTCTCGATAAATTGCAGAATAACAGTCGACAACTGAATCTAAGAACTGGTCAAAAATATAAGTCACAAATGTTACCTTCATGTAATAAAGACAAATAAATATATACAAAACAATGGCTTTGTTGTAGCTTTGAATCAATTGAGTCAGATCACATTAATAATTTCATTAATGAAGTAAAAGTATTTGTTTTGAAAAAGCGATTAACCCCTCTTTCATCAGTCTGGAATCCGAGTAGTATCCCTGTATTAAGCGCAATCGTGTCCTTTATAAATACAAAGACTACGCCTACTTGGTCGGATTAATCAACTGCTTATGCCAACGATACAGACATAGCTATCTATTATCAAACCCAGCTTAAATATGGTCAAGACATAAAGGAAATAGAACCAAGGCATATATCAACATTACTACGAGATTAACTCCACTTAGTCACTACCTTGTTTGATAGAAATTTACAAGAAAATATAATTCTATTTCGTCTAAAATGTAACAAGTAGTACAGTACAATCACTAATAGTCACTAATAGTCTCCAAAGCCACAAAACTAACTAGAACCGGTTTTATGGTTTTATTATTCCGAGCATATATGAGCTCATACTTCACACTCACATCGTACTATCCCGTCCCCTTTTGAAAGAAATATGTGAATACTTGAATTGATTTTGCTCAGGAGGATATTTTCAGCATCTAACTGTATCCTCCCGTCATTTATTTATATGAAATTATTGGAGATAAAAGGCGGGAAAGCTTTAATTTATTTTAGACATAAACTGAAGAGATATTTTTACCAACTTGAACTTCCTCATCCTGAACTTTTAAGGGGATGAGAGATCAATCATGAGGCTTGGAACTCTGAAAACAAAAATCAGCATTCTATGCTTTCTGAAATTGTGCTTGCTTACCAGTAATACCTATCCGCATACTTTTCAGAATGGAATGCGATTCATTCTATTTAGATAAATATAAATAAAGTATTACTCTACAATGTTGAAAAGATTCAAAATACAAAATTTATCGATATTAACTTAGTTTTTAGTCAACTTTTAGTTTCGAACAAAAAAAGTGCCCAATTCCTTATTTCAAGTACCATCAATGACTGTAAAGAAATTAACCCAATTTATTCCTTTTAGACAATATACCCCAGCAAAAACGAGGAGAAAACGATAAATGACTGATTCAATACTTATACTGATATTATGAGGATGTTTAACTTCATCTTTCACCGGTGCCTGCGATATATCCTATATTGATACAAAACGCTACCTATAGGACAAGTCTGTCTTAGAATATGGGAGGACTCCTATTCCTTTGACGTACCTTAAAAGAACGCTCTATTTTTTTGCTAGTTTTTAGTTGACACTCTCTGGAAATTCTTAATTTGTCCCAGAGGTATCGAATAACAAATCTTCAATGTGAAGTTTGGGTGGAAGAGAGGAGGCTGATTTTTTTGTATAAGTATAATAGTGAAATTATGTATTCTCAAAGATAATTGATTTTGCCTTACTCCTCTTGTAACGGGTATTTGTGAATTCCTTCTTTGACAGTGCGTTCTGCTTTAAAGAGCAGATGGGATTTTTTGGCCAGAATAAAATGTGCATCTTAAAACCAACAACAAATTTTAAAAGCATACTACATTCAAAACCAGCTATCCAGCTGCCTTGTTAAGTGTAATTCACTTTTTTGCCTGGCTAACTGCAGTGGTAACGGGACAAGCACTTCTTCAATAATCCTTTTTGGTGCGTGTCTTCTTGTCTCGAGATCTTGACTTGATGCTACTATATAGTATTTTTTCAGCATATACAAAAAATAAGCGAATCCCTCGTTTAATTGTCCGTCAAATTTTACCAAGAATTGGAACACCATCACTGCAATAACTCGAGTTGATTTATGTAATCTATGCTCAAATCTTAGTGCTATGATATGTATATATATATAACTTGGTTTTTTTCAAAAATCTTAGAGATGTTTCTTTCATTCAATTTAAGTAAAGTAACCATTATCCATAAATATTGAGTGTTGTTAATGGTCAGAAATTAGCATGAAAGGTTGTGGGATACATTATATTAAATGATTGTAAGACCTTTACAATAGTTTCAAGCATCAGTATTGACATCATCTTCCCAATTAAGAAGTTCACAAAGTGCAGTAGTTTCTTCAAGACTGCTGATTCCTAAAAGCATTTCAAATATCTTCCCAAACTATTAAATCTTTCCTTACTTCATTTTGAACTTCAAAGGGGAACGAAGTATATATATGATAACAGTAATTAACTGACTCTATCTGTAGGGCGAGAATAGCAATTGTAAAGTAATTTCTGTTTAAGGTTTCTGAAACTGGAAAGTAGAAATTTCTAAAAGTCAATGCAATAGACAATAGAATCAGTAGTTTTTCTAGTAACCAGCGCTAAAGTTTTATTCTGGTTTAAAAAATAATATTGAAGTTCTTTCTTGCTTATTATTTCATAGATAATAAATAAAGTCAGCGTAAAATACGTTGCTCTGTGAAATTGTAAACCTGATAGATAGGATACACTATGGTATACTTCAGTTGTTAAACAATATGAAATTCAATGGTAGGAAGCGAGCAGCAAAGATCAGAATAAGAAACCGAACCTTTGAACATTCAGTTAGAATTCAGCTGTTTCGGTGGAAATGATATACCACTGCTGCAGTCCATATATAGAAGCGATAAAAAAGCTTATATGTGCTGTTTCACTCTGAAAGGTTTCAAAGAATGGCATTCAGTCAAATCTAGGAACATCTTGCCTTGAAGAGATATGTCTGAGGTCAATATGAAGGTATTTGGGAATAGCTTTACTTTGAACCCTATCCAGTTCCTGACAAATTACATGAAGTCACTATTTATTATTTTTATATTGTTTGTATGTATAGATATGGGATCCTCAAAAACTTGAGGCATAATTACTTTGTAGAACCCCTATAAGAATACGCTCAAAGAAAGTAAGTGATATTTCTTTGAATCTTAGAAATGAGATCAGGAACAGTTTGAAAAGGGGGAATTTTTGCTACTGTTTCTCATTTATTTCTCTGATTCAAGACTTGGAGATCATATACAAAAAGTAAGATTGAATCTTACTTCTAATAGATTACTTGATTAAAGTAAGGAATAGTCTACAAACAAATGGTATATGCTTAAAGCGCTTTGCAGCACTTTGAGTTAGTTATTTGAGACAACGATCAACCAAATTGAACACAGAAACAACTTTCGATAGCTTTATGGTATATCTCACATAGAATATGCGTATCAAACATGCTGGCTTAGTATGGTGTATTCAATGTCAGTGGCCTGTTCTCACGTTGATCCCATTTTCATTTAAGCTACTCATATATCCTTCAAAACCTCATGATATACTTTATAACCGTATACTTATACTTACATTGTAATATAATTTCTTGTGAAACGAACCGACTGCTTTCTCTGTATTGTCTTGTGAACCAGAAAACTCGCGACAAGTATTCACACTTGCAACGTACCAAAATGCACCAACCTCCTTAGGAAAGAAAATTATTGTGAGCGTTCGATAGGGCATATTAAATTGAGATAAAACTAGATTTACCTACTGTTAAAGTTTCAAAGCACTCTGGTTAATTACCAAAAGGGGAAGTTGGGTTAGATCGTACCGATCTATCTGAGTCTGTATCGTGTGTCATAACCTCATATTCAATCGTTTCTTCTAGAGAGCGATGTTTCATTCTCTGCTACTTTTTCACTCTTTTGAGGTCAGAAAAAAGAATCAATGTTCATTTGATTACAAGCGTTTATTACCTTTTTTTTGATTATAGTGTATTCGGGGTTAGCTCAGTGGTGCTTGGTAGCAGTTATCGATTTATAGACTTATTATGTTTGTAAACTAAAACAGGCAACTAAAGAGAATGTTACTCATGTTACTTACTGTTCCTTGCTACGACATTTCAATAGAGAAATAAATGAGTTTGTTTTTGTCACTAATTGTGTATTGATGCTGTCTTCAATAATAGATGAAATTCTGCAAAGACTACCCTAGCCTAGATCTAAGGCTCTTGTGAACTTATGCCCTTCTTCCATGAAGTGAGGAATTGAATAAACAAAATACTCAGCTGTCTGTTTGATGTATATATTCTACTTTATATAGTTACAGCTGGGAATGTGGTACGTTGCAAAGCTAATCGTCAGCATCTGATATGCTATCTATACAAATCAATTTTAATATAACTAGTTTAAAGAAGTACCGCTATTTTGAACATAATTTTTATTTATGATCTTGTATCAAGAATCCAGCCCTGCAATGGTAAGATTTAGCTATAGAGTCTTGATAATTTGATAAGGAGTTTAATTGTGAACAAACTCCTGCAGAGCACTTTTTTAGATGTCAACTTTACCTGTGCCGCAAAGAACGATTGCTAAACTATCGGGAAGTGTTTAAGTGCACATCTCACTCATTATTTATTCACCTGTGTTAAGATTCATTTTACTGCACGGGCTGGCTGACGGCCTATTGAGTCTATCCATTTATATCTTGGTCATTCCAAGGCAGATACCAAAAACTGCAATTCCTAGTTCCACGTTACCTGAATCTTTAGTCACTCGAAGTACCCTCCCTATCTTATCTACATGCGAAGTGATGAATGCCAGAAAGTATATGCAAGAATAGAAAACAATCCCTGTATGTGGGATAATAAATAGGGATATCAATCAATCCTCTACTGACCCATCCTCATAAATTAATAAATAGCAGAGTTCAAGAAGATTCAAATCAAAGAAGGATTTTGAAAAAAGCTGGTAAGAGGTGCTGAGCAGCACCAACCTTAATACTTTAATTTCCAATATGTCATCCATCTTCTTACCGCTAAAATGACTTTCTTTTATTTGAAGAGAACCACTTATAGAGTTTAGGTTGTGTTTCTTCAAGGTAAGGTGAAAGTTATGAATCGATATTTGTTAGTGAGGAAAATGTTGTGGAGGGGTGCCACATGGTTTTTTCCCAATTGTTATTTCTCTCTAAATTATAATACTCAAAAAGCCGTTGCTTTCATCATCATCATTTTTATGGAAGTCCAGTGGAACATAGTGCTCGCAGCTGAATTCGTGACTGTTTTCCCTGACACTTCTTCGTGTTTCTCTCTCCTTTTCAATATGAAAAGGCTCTCAGCAGAAATATTTCCAAAAAGGATTTCAATTTAAAAATCTGGGCAAAGATACAAAAAGGAGAACGGCATCAATTAGTTTTAAGTACAGAAGAGTATTTTTAGATATTCTTAAATTTTCAGTAAGTCATCTAAACGATCGGTCTATGTAATCCAATGCTTCGTGAATAACATATGTATGACATTCAAATAAAAAGCAAGCGGTTTCATTTAGTTCTTAATATCATCGAACTGCCTTTTTGTCTGCTTCAAAAAAAAGAGCTTACTTAACTAAAGAATCAATCATATCTCATGATTTCTTGTAGTCTCATTTTAATTGGTTGGCCCTTCAGAGAGGGGAAAGAAAGCGAAAAGAACGAACCCGTTCAACTGTAGACAAGTTCCAGAGTACTCAAACATCACTATGTAATGACTGTACAGAGAATTGTTCATTCTTCTTAACAGTTTTCCCTCTTAAGTACAAGAATACAAAAGTCGGAGAACGAGAAATGTTTGAACTAATCTTTTACTTAGTTTCACTGTAACCTGTATCCTGAGTCAGTTTACCGTATTAAACATCAGATGGGGCTTCTACATTAACAGCAAGCTATATGTGAAGCTCATCTTCGTTCCTAATCTACAGAAAGTGACAGATCTCGCTTAATTAATTTGGCATTTACATCGACCTTCAATGCTCGCTGACCCTCATTGTACACTTTTTCAAATGCAAAAGGCCTTTCAAAAATGTAGAAAATACAGATGACTCTCCCCGTTCGTTTATTTAGTGTATTTTAATATTTTAAGTCCAGTTTCAGTACAAGATATAATTTTTAAGAGGTTATTATTGTATCTTCCTGAAGAAGGGTGGTTGAAATCAAGAACTCAACTTAAAAATGATAACACAAGCTTTCCATTCTATATAAATACGGGAGATTCATTTAATTTGTACCTGCTGGCTTTTGAACTATTTCCAAGGACACTGCTATCATCAGACTTAAGAAATCTAATGAATGTCATAAATATGATATTGATCTTTCGACTTTCTCATTCGCTGACTGAGACTTTTGAACCAAAAGTGAAATCTCACAGATATGTTGGTATTTAATACTCATAGATAATGAAGGGTGATCTAATATTTTGTGCTTTTTTTGAGGTAAACTAAACTAACTGTATTAGGCGCGTATTATTTTCATTTACACCTTTATCAGCAGAGGCATCTATATGCATGTTTTCAGCTTCAGAATAAGTATATACCTTTGATAACGAGTGGAATGATGACCAAATGGTGTTTACGCTTGATTCAAAAAAAAATTCCTAGTTGTACATTGAAAGCACTCAGTTGGCAGTTATTAACAGATTCATATAGTATGAAAGCTACTCCCTTTAAATAAACACTTACTTATATCAGGCTACCTATTCATTATTATACTTGTTTCTGTGGATTGGGAGTATGTGTATTTATCGAGTAATCATCCAGCATGAACTGAAGCCATAAACTTACCTGCAAGAGAGCAGTAATCTATTCCTGACCATTGCAGCTGAAATATGACAGTAAAATAAAATACCTTTATTACCTAAAGGTAAAAAAAAGTCTGCATTCCTGTTATAAAATGTTAGAGATTGACAAGGAGGTTCGGTTCAACTTGCTTAGTACTTGCTTATTTTGGGTAGGTCTAGAAGCGATTCAGTTTATATTTGTTATGCTAAAGTGCTTTGAAATATTGAAAATACTGGGCTGTCGAAGTCATATCGAACTAGTTCATACTAGCTTAATATCTTGAACGCTCCCCCCCTTACCTCTTGGTAATCTCACACAACCTATGTGTCATTGATGTCAAGGAGAAATTCTTCTGCATCATTTGGTTGGTGTTTTTAATTATTGTTCTATAATAATTTTTAAGGTTTTATGCCAATATAACTTGAGCTATTTATTCTTTCGAAGCATTTTATGAAAATTGAGTTAAAGATTATTTATTACTACTTAAATTGGATCTTTATGTTTTGCTACGGACACCATATTAAATGAGTATTTATGGCTTGAGACGCTTCTATAGGGACGCTCAACAAAAATA
This sequence comes from Ogataea trehaloabstinens, assembly GCA_003706095.2. NCBI lineage: Eukaryota > Fungi > Ascomycota > Pichiomycetes > Pichiales > Pichiaceae > Ogataea > Ogataea trehaloabstinens. The sequence continues at coordinate 721,155 of PPKJ02000009.1, read as the reverse complement.
CAGGAAGCCTGGAAAAGCCTGGAGTCTTATTTTTCCCTTGATTCATCTGTTACAGCTGCTCTGAAAATGCCAACTGTGTCACCCCTCCTCTTCTCATCTGAGAGGGGAGCGTAGGCTATTTTTAAGAGAATGTTGTATCATTTCGAAAAAGCTTACTTAGATCGGAAACACGTTTTCTAGATTGAAGTAGATAGATTTCACATGTTTGGTAAAGCAAGCAAGCATGTAAGCCTTGGTAGTATCTGCAATTATATCACAAATTTATGCTGAGATATATATACGATGCGATCATAGAGAGCTGAGTTGTAAATATGTCGTGTACAGACAAATTATTTGTTGAATATTTCAGAAGTAGCGGAGTCTAGTTCATCGGTAAAAAAGGCTATGACTGAGAAATGACCTTGAACCATTTACCAATATTCTTCTAATGCATTAAAAATCGGAAAGGTATAAATATAGCATGAATTCTGTTTGTTTTGCTAACAAAGCCATCGTTACGTAGATTCTGGATTGATTCATTGAAAAAATAGCTATAGAACAAAAATGGGTGCGGCTAGCCATACTCCACGTGTAATATTCATTCGTCATGGGTATGTTGACATCTCCGATCTGATGCTAATTCAACTCGAGCAAACTAACAAGAATTTCAAAACGAATTAAGACAAACCACATGGTCAAAATCGGGACAACACACTTCATTTACTGACCTGGATCTGACAGAGTTTGGTGTAAAGCAAATGCGTGCTACCGGTAGGGCACTTATTGGTAATGGACCGACAAATCTCGTGCAGCCTGAGTGCATAAAGCTGATTATAACATCTCCCAGAAAACGCGCTAAGAAGACCAAGGAACTGCTACTAGAAAATGTAGATCCTAGCCGTTTGACACATGTTGAAACATGGACTGACGATGATATTCGTGAATGGGAATATGGTGATTATGAGGGGCTTAAGACCAAACAGATAAACGAATTAAGAGTCGAAAGAGGACTTGAAGATAACTGGGATATTTGGAGCGAAGGATGTGAAAATGGCGAAGATTATGTTCAGGTTACGAAGAGAGTAGATGCTGTAATATCACGTATTAAGAAACTTCATCTGAAAGCTTTTCAAGATGGCAGTTCCTGTGATGTATTGGTTGTTGCACACGGTCACATTTTGAGGTGCTTTGCTGCAAGATGGGTTGGTAAGGAAATCAATCGTAATCCTCAATTTATGCTCGATGCTGGCGGTGTTGGTGTTTTAAGTTACCAACATCATAACATTGAAGAACCAGCTTTATTCCTAGCGGGTGCATTTGTTGTCCCTGCAGAAGAAGAAAGTGCCGATCTATGAGACATCGTTCAATGAATTGTTGCACTCATATAACTAAAAATCTGTCTCTTTATATCAAAAATAAATGGAATTTATTGGAACAAACTATGGAGTTTTGAGCTCATACAAAAGTTCATTTTGTTCATATGAAAACGCTCTTTTTCTAGACCCTTGCCTAATTGGACCTGAAGTTTGGCTGCTTTTGTGTGAGCTTTTAGCGATGATGAGGTTAGCGACTTGTTGTCTATGGGATACCACTGACAGTGAATTCTCAGAAGAATCCACAGGTGAATACCCATTAGACTCTGAGACCTCTTGCAACGACTTGTCTGTATCACTTGATGCAGACGATTTAGGCCTTGCGTTACTGTAACCCCTAGCATAAGAGTTCATCTGATTCTGAATCTCCTCTATTGTGTTGCTGAGCGAATAATTGTAAGAGTTTTTTGAATTGTAGTCTTCAATTTTGGTAGTTGAGACATCCGAAGATGGAATCACATTAGATATTTCACCCTTTTCACCAGAGTTAAAGCTCGTAATGATACTGAGACCTGCTTTATTTAATTTGCTTTTTGGAGAAATAACATGTTGATGACCAGAGCCAGAAATGGCGCCATTCATCGAAGAGTTACTGAAGGCGCTACCTCCAAAAGTGAGGTTCCTTAAAGACTTCATAGTATTGTGTCGTTGAGTATTTTCCAGTAAACTTGATTGTCCCAGTTTTTGACTAACAGAAGGAGAGGCAATGGTATTGGTACTTGCTCGTCTTGAGATCTTTGGTGACGCAGGAGAAAATATTCCGAGTCCAGAGGCTGAATTATTTGCAGAACTCGTTATTGTCTGTGATGAATCGAAAGGATGTGACAGGGGGTGAACAACACCGTAGTTGTTGATGAAGGAAGATGAATCTTTAAGCGAGCCAAACGACACATATTCGGTTATTTCTTCTCCTGTAGAATGTTCATCATTTGCAGAAAAACTACCATTCAAAGATGGCTCTTTTTTATTCAGTATCTGTTTGAAGGAACCTTGAATATGTTCCTCTGAAGCAGAGTTAAGATTGCGAATTGTCTTTTTCAAGAATCCTGATACTTTTCTTCCAGCAACATTGATATTGTCCGTTGTTTTTCTCATCAAAGGAGACATTAGGTTACTGGCGTTCTGAGCAGGGGACGAGACCTCTGACAGACCAGGGGATAGCCGTATCTCATTTGGATCGTAATAAGGACTCTGAGGATCAGTCGGATCAGTCAGAGAAACCATAGACGTGATAACTCCATCATCCGGAGACCTCACGGTACTTTGTTGTGTTGGACGTGTCCTTGGTGTTATAGGGGATATACTGCCATATTCAAGAAGATCAGCATGTATAAGTGGAGTTGTAGATGATGGTAAGCCAATAGAAGTGGTCGTACCGCTTCGTTTCTCTTCTTGGTAGACTGTGTTACTCAAAAGAAAAACTCCCCCAATCACAAATATGGCACCCAGTAGAATGGAAACTCCTTTCCATCCTATTATGTCATCCCACTGATCATAAAAAATCAAACCATTTGTAATGTTTATAATATTGTAGACGCAGAACACCAGAGGATATAACACAGAAGTTGAAATGCATTTTAATCCCTGATTCAAAAGATAGAGTTGCGAGAGACACAGAAATAAAAACACAAAAACTAGCAAGTATGATTGAATGGTATTCAAATTTCTGAGCATACGATCAGTGAAGGATACTATAAACATTTCGATAGCCGATTTGGCTAAAAGTAACGAGTGTGCAGATAATATACCTGAACATATTCCAAACAAAATCCCCTGAAGCATATAAGTAGTCTCCAATGAAAGCGAAAATAGTTTTCTCCATATTTGAATGACAGCGTCCAATATAGAGCAAACAAATCTCAAAAATACATTTCTGATCTGAAGTAGTAGGTATTCAATTGACTCAAGCCCAAAAGTGTCTGGAGTGTTATGCGAAATTTGAACGATGAGCTGCTCTACCCTTTTTCGAAGTTCATCAATGTAAAATGACTTATTGATATCATGCTGACCTTTTATATTCAGTCGTGCATTTCGATTGGCAATGAAGATCCATGCGAGAAGCAGACACACTGTGAGACAATTAAAAGTGACCCAAATGATAAAGGACTTTTGTTGAACAAGAGCGATAAACTCTTTCAAATCATAGCTCGGCTCCCTTAACGACCCACCATAAAAGGCTATTAGAAGGGCCCCAAAACTCACAAGCAAAGTTCCCGCAAGTGAACTTGATGAAAATGATTCACCGAGAATCAACGCATTGAAAATTGTGTTGAATGCTAATCCAATTGACTGTAGAGGACTTAATACTATCAATGGTAAAGTGGAGATTTGAATGCTAGATCCAAACACGTTGGATATAATGAATAGCAAAAACCCAGTATGCCATAAGGTTCTGCGGTATGGAGAAAGCACTGATTCGCTGCTATTAACACCTTCATGAATAAGATGTGATTTTCTTTGTAAAATGAGGCCAATAGATTGACACGCTGATGATAGCACACCCACAGTGCATCCCAGAACGATCTTGGTTTTCGAGTCAAAATGATTGGGAGCTTTGGAGTTCAGTATAAAGCATAATGAGCTCATGGTACAGCTGACCATACTGAGTTTTGGTCACCCGATGGGACAATAAGAAATACGAAGTTAATATTCTCCTTTGAAGTTGTTGTAAGCTTTTAAAGTGATGAGAGATACTGGGCAGAATATGTTGGTGTGTTGTCTCCTTTGTGAGTACAATGAAATGATCAGCCTATCAACATTTAAAATACAGCAGTAAATATTAATCCATTGACAAACTATGCTGAGAAAGGCTCTTATTGAATTGATAAACGGCCGTTTTGCTGCATTAGATTTCTAGCTAAAATATGCTTTGTGTAAAATGTTGTGGGTATTACGAAAGGCTAAAAAGTTTCTTGCGTTCTTATTCTGAGCAAAAAATTAGGACCTCTTAGTAAATTTTCCTTAAAATACAAGGTCTCAGGGTGCAGCCATTTGAGCTCTTCTTACCGTATCATAATCAAAATAGTTTTGTTTTCTGTTGCCTAAGTGTACAGTTTTCAAAGGATCATAAATGATCAAGAGAATAGAAGCGGATACTGCTTAGCTGTCTAAATTATTTGCTCTTTCTTTGTGGAACCGATTCGATACCTTATCAATTGATTGTCTGACAGCTTTGACGTGGTATCCAGGTATTTAGAGACTTTTCAACTATTCAACTGCATTATGTAGCACGTATATCGATTTTGTAATTTGTGTCAAAGTGTACGTTCTTCTTCTCCGCATTTACCTGTTTGATTGTAAAAACACCCGATACAGTTATATCCACGTTTACGAGAGTTAATGATAAGTTTTAGTCTATTTAGAAAGAAAAGATAAATGGAAAATAAAGGGACGGCTTTTATAAAGCATCTAACATGAAACGAAAAGTCTAACGCTTTAGGTAAATTGAATCCGCATTAAACGTAATCGCACAGAGATAACTGTCTATATTACCGCCATTCACGTTTAGGCCTGGAGCTTCTTAAGGATTGCATCAGTGAACTCGGTAGTCTTGGCCTTTCCTCCGATATCAGTGGTCAAAACTTTTCCTTCAGCAAGAACAGCATAAGTGGCCTTTGATATTCTGTCGGCAAATGGATCCAAACCCAAATGTCTTAGCATCATTGTGGCAGACAAAATCATACCAGTTGGGTTTGCTAAGTTCTTGTCCTTAATATCTAGACCAACATGTCTGCAGCCAGGTTCAAAAACAGCATGCTCTCTTCCGAAGTTTGCACCTGGTACTAATCCAGGACCTCCAATCAAGGCAGCACCAATATTTGAAAGAATAGAACCGTAAAGATTTGGAGTAACCATAACATCGAACTGCTGTGGATGAGAGACAGCCTGCATTGAGGCATTATCAACAATCATGTCCTTTACTTCAATTCCAGGATATTCAGCAGTACCCACATCCTTGACTGTAGCTCTGAAAAGGCCATCTCCGAGCTTCATAATGTTAGCTTTGTGTATAGCTGTTACAAGGTGTCTATCATTCTTCTTGGCAAAATCAAAAGCAAATCTTGCAATTCTTTCAGTTTTGTATTTTGTCATGATTTTCAAAGATTCCACAACACCAGGAACAGATTGGTGTTCCAAACCAGAATACTCAGCCTCCGTGTTTTCTCTGACCAATACAAAATCGATGTCGTTTAATTTGGCAGGGACACCTGGAATATTTTTAATAAGAACAAGGGAAGCATAGATATCAAGCTCTTTTCTCAAAGCAACGTTAAGTGACTTTGCGAAGGGGGAACTTGGTGTGTATGTGATTCCCTTCAATCCGACTTTGTTTCTTTTGAGAGATAGAACTGCCTCATCAATTTGGGATTCAGAACCTTCCAATCCTGAGAGTTCAACTGTCTCCCAATCGATTGGGACACTCTCAGCTTCAAAAATGGTCTTTACAGAATCAGTTATTTCCTTACCGATACCATCACCAGGAATGAGAGTCACTACGTACTTCCCACCATACTTCTTAGGAAGGAAGTTTTCGTTAATAGTGCTAGCAAAACCCCTTTTCAAAAAGGTTTTGGAAACATTGGTTCTTGTAATCTGCGACAACATAACTCAAGAAGCTTAATTCAGTGATATTTGTACCAGGCAAGTACAGTACAACCTAATATACTGAGAAGAGTACTTTGATAAACCTAGAGAAATCAAATTTAGGAAGAGACGGATAAACTGGGAAAACAAAATACTTCACAGAATATCTCTCCTTCTGCGACCACAGAGATTGAGTAAGCTGCCACTACTATCCGTCACCGCCAGAAATAAAATTTATGCTGCCGTGCAATTACGAAAAGCCTGCGATCCTGAGAAAACACTAGCCAGCTAATAAATAAATAGGAAGGTTATTTTGAGGGTTCGGAGACTGTCGCAAAGTCAATAATAAAGTATATGGTTGAAAGGCCTTTACACTTTTAATGCTTATTGTAATGACGATTGGGCGTCTATGAAGCTTAGGAGAACAATTGTCGAAGCAACTGTACTAGTAGCTGCCTATAAAATCCGAAGTCGAGTCCGAAGATGTAAGTTTCTACACTGGTGCGAAAAACTGGAGACGCTTCCGACATCGGTTTTAGATAGAGGTCGATACACGCCGATTTATTTTTGACCGTCTCATCCTGGCTACTCGATCTATTAAAAGATAATTAGCCTTACTTACTTACTGTCTTGAATGTTAATCTATACAAATACTTCGACTTCAGAGGGTTTTTCATCAACAAAGCATCATTAAAACGTGAATTCACCACTGTATATTCATATTTCCAAATGGCTTGCTTTCCACAAGCTCATTGACAAGACCGTCTGTTACATTTTCATTGAGGTACTGTTTGAGGACTTCAACTTTCTCTTCCATTGTTTTTCTTTGGTAGCCATCTTTCATTATCGTGTAGACTGGAGAGTTATGGCTAAAGTTTTGTTTATCTAACTCAATCGATTCAGAGTGTCTTTCCGGTATTAAGTAAAAGAAAAGAAACTCTAGTACCTTTACCTGGACATCTTTCCACATTAGAGCACTGGCTTGATCAGGCTTGTACTTCAATAAGTTGCAAACAACTTCGGGTCCATTCATTTTGTCAAAAGTTCGCAAATTAGGAACATTTCGGACCAAACAGCTAACCAAAGTCGGAATTAAGTTAACGAGTGTTTTTGTAGAAGATGTAACTTTCATCAAATTCAGAAGGATTTGCATATTTGATTCTCGGTTGAAAATGTTGCGAGATTGGGGGTGTAGTAAGAGACACCCCTGCATGACTCTAAGACATAGCACAACCAGCGTATCGGAATACCCCTGAGTGCCGGTTATTCTATAGAGAAGAAATAAGAGGTTTGAGACTATGTTGTGTTGAAAGCTCTCCTGTAATATTATAAAGTTTCCAAATACAGAATCATCTTTTGTGGGCACCCTCCACTTTCTCTGGCTAATCGTAACTTTGGTACCGGGTTTTGAGATTGAGTGAGAGTGGTCACTTTGCGTCGTCTCAGAAAAAACTGCAGATGGTACATCCACTTTTTCGTTTCCAAATATTCTGACCCCATTACCGCTAGCTTTCAGACAGAGGCTACCTAAAAATGAGTCAACTCTGCAAAGTCCATCGTATATATCAGCAGTTTTCAGTGAGTTTATTTTGATAAGGCAATCAAGTATATGAGTTTCAAGTTCCTGCATGTGCAACTTCCTATATTCATACAAGACAACAAAATGTGGGATTCCCCAGCCGTCAATTGCAAGTCTAAACTAGTATCTAGAGTCAAACAAATAGTCATGTACTTACCCAAATACTAACGACAAATTAGCCCTGGGTAAAACAACTCATAAAACTAACGAACTGTTATCGAACAAGAAGCTAGGTAATGTTTTTACAGAGCACTGAGCTCTGGATTTCAAGATTTAATTTTATCTAACTCAGGAAATTTGATTATTTGCAATAATAAATAACAAAAAGAGCGATAAGTAAATACCAAAAAAATATAATCCTTACGGGGAATCCGAAAATAGCTTGCAGCAAAACGAGTTGCTTGCTGATTTCTGACAACATCGAAGTCTTATCTTAGTAAGTATATATATTAAACACTTCCATGTTGATTGAGTTAATTTTCAGCCTGAATGTTAATGATTCGTTCCCACCCACCCTGCTGTCTTGAAATTTGTAGAAGTAGGCATTCTGAACAATAAGTAACAATAGTCATTTGTCTCGTGAGACAAAGTAACAAGGCCACAGATTTTGGTAAGATATGCTGGAAAATTGAATGGCCACTATGACCTTTTGCGGTATCTTGGAGAAATGAAATTCATGTTTGTCATTTACTGCATTAGTATCTTGGTCACTTATGATTAATCTATGGACTTCTCAAACAAATAAACCCTAGCCTCTCGCTCACTTGCCTCCTTAGTGGTACCCTGCATTCCATTTGTTCTTCTGTGATGATATCCTTCGAATAATTCCCAGTTAAAAAGAGCAGATCTTTCAACCTTATACTGACTTGTCTCTTTAGCAATTCGTCTAATATTCCATGAATCATAAGGTTCACCTTGAAATAGTGTAACGGAAATTTTCTCATTACTCTCATTGTTGTTATCCAAGTCTTTGAAATAATCATCATTGGGTCGGTTAGCCACGGAGTTCACTAAATAATCCCTATTCATTCGAAGAGTGGAAAACAGATCATTACAGCTTTTGAAAAATCCGCTCATGAGCAGTCTATGGTCCTCTATATTTCTTTCAATATCTGTGATTCCTCTGCCAGTATGCGGAAAGTTAAACATGATCAGATTAATGAATTTTGTCCCAAGAATAGTGAAATTCCTGTTTTTGTGCTTTCTGAATTTCGTAGTTAATCCAAATGACTTCACTAGATTTGTACAATCAATCTCATAAAAGACTTTGACCCCATCAGATTTCAAGCTGTCAATTGTTTCATCGACTTTGTTGTATTTTTGTCTAACAACTTCTAGCGAGTCAAAAGAAGTTGCAATCAGATTTTCAGGAGCTATATATCCAGCATCGATAATGCTCAAACTGAAAGAAAAATCACCCTCACCTACTAATAAGACAATATCATCAATAGAGAACGGAATAAAATGACTTGTGTTAGCTGATTTTCTATGGACAGCTGTATTAATTTTCCGCTCTTGTGACTTCATCTGGAATCCATGACCATTTTTAGCTTTTAGTTTGTTCAGTCTTTGAGCTCTTTCATGCTTTCCTAATGCTGTTTGTCGAACAGAGGTAGAGGCTACTTTCTTTCCCTTTTGTCCTTCATATTTTTTTGTCCTCTTTCCCATTATAATAGAAAACTACAACTAGAAGACTTCAACTAAAATCATAACTTTGTTAACATATGGGTTGGTATGTTCCATGCTCAACCCTGATAAAATTCCAAAGATTTACAAACCTAAATGCAACACCGCCCTTTTCTTAAACAAAAAAAAATACGACCCACCCAACGATTTCAGCTAGTCAGCCATCTTATTAGACAACCCGTAAGTATAGCAAAGTCTTACCGTCATGAGACAACAAAAATGTTTCAAGTATATACTGGGTCAGGTTGGAAAAACTTTCACAAGGTCTTCGTTATTGAATAACTCTCCGGTCATGGGATCCTTGATTTTGTTCTGTTCTAAGTCCAGAAGAACCGAGTCTACCATAACTAGATCATCAGTCTTTTCAAAGTGACCTTCCGAAGAATCATACGACGCCGAAAATGAGGAATGTGAAAATGAGGAGCTATTACTTTGATGCAACTTCCTGTTCAAAGTAAGAAGTTTTTCGAATTGATAGATGTTGCCATTAGGTAGCATCACAGGATTTTCATAAATGTTTGATTTCACTTGATGCGAAAACGGCAAACTCTCAGTTATTTCAAAGAGATCAATTGAGCATATAGGACATCGGTTATTCCAAGCCCCAATGCTCTTGTGGGAGAGTGTGTCTTGTAGATATTCTTCAAAACCGACATTGTCGTCACCTCGGAATGAATTATGACAGCATGATCTGGTCTTCAAAGAGGAGGCACCCACACTCAGTAGAAGAAGAATTTCAGACTGATCTATTCCATAAAGGGAGTTAAAATTGAACAAAAAGAAATCGGCAAGCTTGGTCCACTTTAAATCGTCGAGAAGATCTTCATAAGGTTTAACATTCTTTCTAATTTGACTCAGTAACTGAAAATTTCTGTCATAAAATGATGAGGCCCTTTTCTTTGATCCTTGATTCTCATCAAAACTGTAAGAGATATCGTCTTGTAATTTTATCGAATTCCAACACAACAGTGCTGCTCCTGAAGCAATCTTATCAAAGCTGTTCTCTCCCTCTGCGTCATCTAAATAGTTTACAAGGTAGTTGTTTGCTATTTCGAGGGCTTCAAATAATTTGGAAGCTTTTATCATCTCAATAAAGCTTTGAAAGTATGTCTCAAACTCCAAGTTTTCTTTCAGATGAGAGCCTTCCTTAATGGCCTTCAAGCTTTTCTTATTCTCTGTACACCAGTTTACAAGAATTTTCAAGTTCTTGTTTAGCTTAATTTCATTATAAATATTGAGACCTTGAAGTATTACATCATAATCAATTAGACCATCCAGATTGAGATCTTTTGCAAGTAATACTCCAACATTATTTTGCAGTTTCTGGGAAGAAAAGTCTTTAGTGGATGTCTTCAATATGTAATCAACGACCAGTAAATTGATTTCCTCCTGGTAGAAAGCCGCTATCTGTGGACTGATCTCATTCTTATTGTTGTGGAAGTTGCCTGATCCTGAGCTCTTGATATCTTCATTTAGTTGTTGCAGTTTCTGTAGTTTAGATAATCGGTTTTGTAGGCGTTCAATAAAATCATTATGTTGCTTTACACGCACGCCAATTTTCTTTAAAAACATCTCGTGCTGCTGAATCATTTTGCGAACAAGTTCTAGCTTTTTCTGCTTGGATTCTTGAAATTGAAGAGTACCCAGGGATTTTGCTATCAATGCATTGTGCTTTTCAACAATCTTTTGCAAGTTTTTAAAGTTCTTTTTGAGTACTTCTATAGGAGTCTTAAATTGGGACCGTTTCAGTCGCAAATGAAAGTCAATATCGCTTGAAAATTCAATAGACATCACAAATAAACTGGAAAGCGTACATTCACATATAATCAGCTAACCTAAAGTGTTCTTAGCTGGCCGTTCAAAGATATGAAATCATTTGTTGAAGACTGTCCTTTCCTTCCCACTTTCAAATTTTTTGAGACATGAGATATATAGCAGACAAAAACCAGTCATAACTGATAAGTTTTATGACAATCCGCCACACACGAAAAGATAGCAGAAATTTTAATACCAAAATTTTGGTCTAACACAGTTATTTGTGACTGTTTCAAGAGCACGATAAACGGTCAACATCAAGACTACAACTGCAAAGCAGGTTTCAAAAATAGTCTAATTGATCCTTACTTCTAATGGAGAGATATTTCAAAGGAAGGGGGTCAAGGTGTGAAGGATCTGAATCTTATTAACTTGCAGTAGTTTTCCTTCTGAGCTGGGATGCGTAGAGCTAACATTGAGATGCCTTCACTACCAGTCAGACCTGGTTCAACTTCAAGATCTAGCCCAGAATGTTTATTTACTCAGTCATCAGTTCCTGGTGACTCTGAGATACAATTAATGAAGCATGGCCTTGAAAATCAAAACTTTTGGAAGTATCATATACTCCAGCTGAACAAAAATGAGTTTTACTTAACTACTAATCCTGATACTCGTCACAAATATGCAAGAAATGCCCCTGGGTATTTTGTATTTCTTCAGCTAGCCAAAGATGATAAGCGAAAGTTGTTTCATTCTGCATCGAATAATGGGTTTAGACTGATTTTTTCTCCACAGAGACACCCCATTATCGACAACAAAACAGGCAAGACAAAATTTGAGGAGCCTAAGTCTTTCACAGTTGAAAAATCCCCATATTCAACAGGGGGGGACTTCAGAATTTATGCCCAAGGAAATTTGTACGTTGACAAAGGGCATCTTCTACAGTTTACACATTTCGATGATAATGAAATTGATGAAAGTAAGTTTGCTGTAAACTTCCAGAGTGATACTAATGTGACACTGGCTAACAGTATGGTGATGGAAACTTGCTACTTTAATAACAACTTGCGAGTATGTTCACTGAAAGAGAAGAAAAGCATATTGCTACCAAAAAATAGAATTGACGGAGTGAAGCTGTCCAAAAGTGGTTCATTCTATTTCTTTGATGATATAGATAGTTCTCCCAACTGGTACGACACAATTATTGGACTCTTCAGACCTTGTGAGCGTGATATCAAGACCAAAATAACCAAGAAAATGCTTTCCAAAGGAGACTCTTTTCAAGCCTCTTATCCGTTACCAGACAAGCCTTCGGTACAGGATAAGGATAATGATAGTGTAGCTGATAACGGACAAGATGGACGAGTATTTTACAAGTGCAGGGATGGTTTATTTCAAAGACATCCACAAGATGACTCTCCCAACGATATAAAGCTGGGGTGGATTACGATATATGATAAACCTGGATATTTCAAGCACGCTAATGGTAGATGGGAAACAACATTGGGTATGACTTTTGCAGTAGCCTTCGAATCAATGATAGATAAGTATTTGAACGACTCAAATATTTCGTACTAGATTACTCTTGCATCGTTTTATCTGATTACATTGTCGATGACTCGTAGTCTGACATGTGTCCAACTGTTCTTTCATATTTTTATACATTTTATTATTGCACTACCAAACAAAACTGTCAAGATTCGGACAGCAAAATCTTGCAGCCAATGCGCCCTAAAATAGCTCTTCTTCGTAACCTAAAAACAGGGAATTAGCCCACTTGGTACAAAACATATGGAACTAGATAGCAAAAGAACACTTGCTTTGAAATTCTCCATTTGCCAAAGTATCTGATCACTTAGCTTTAACAAATTCATAGAAGTCTTGCTGCGTTCGTTTTTTGTTCATAAGCTGCAGCACAAATTATTCGATAAGAAAGAACTCATATACTCAAGGTAAGTAACCAGATAAAAAACTCATAGATACCAGTATGACAGGGGGATTACAAAAAACTGTTTGTGTGTTCTGTGGATCATCATTTGGGAAGCGGGAATCTTATAAAGCTGCTGCTACAGAGCTGGGAGAGTTGTTGGCCGCCAAGAACTATGGGCTTGTTTACGGAGGGGGTACAACGGGTCTGATGGGTATCATCGCTAAAACCGTGACATCAAATGGTGGATATGTTCATGGCATAATTCCTGATGCTCTTGTTTCAAAAGAGAGAGCTGACTCAACTTCGATTGATGCTATCAATCAGCAGATTCAAAACGATGTTGGTAACCACAAGGGCGAGACACCCCTCGATGAGAGCTATGGAAAAACAACAATAGTTTCAGATATGCACACCAGGAAGCGAATGATGGGAATCGAAGCAGATGGAGGATTTGTGGCTATGCCAGGTGGTTTTGGAACACTAGAAGAGATTATGGAGGTGACGACATGGTCTCAACTAGGAATTCACAAGAAGCCAGTTGTTCTCTTCAACGTGGACGGATTCTATGACAGTTTTATCGCATTTTTGAATGAGGCTGTTGAAGCTGGTTTTATTTCAAATAACAATGGAAGGATAGTGTCTGTAGCTACTACACCTCAAGAGGTCATTGATAGCTTAGAAAACTATGTTGTCCCGGAAGGAAGATTCAACCTAACTTGGAGTAAGAATTGAATTGTTTAGCTGCATATACAGAGTCTGACTAATGGAAATAAGACTGATTATGCCTAATCTCATACGTAATGTTAAATAATAAAACTCTGTTTGCTGCTCAATGTATATGTAAAGTATAAGGGAGTATGCTACATTTTAGTTTGGCTAAGTGTACGCAAGACTCCTGATAAATATCAGAAGGTTTTGATATAGTCAATGCTGTCAACACATTGAGCCACAGTCATCTGATTTGGACCAACAATTTTACTTACCTCTATCCCAGCATTGACAGTAGACATGTATGCGTCATGTTCTAAAATCAATCCCCCACCCCGTGCAGTCCATCCTCTAACATCGCGATAGATAGCATCGGGAGTTCTACCAGGAGGAGTGGCTTCCATTTTCCAATCAAAAGAGTCGTAGTCCCAAAGAACTGCTTGCATACCAAAGGCTCTTGCAATTTGTCTGACCCTGTCATCTACACCTCCATATGGGGGCCTGTACCACTTAGGTAAATGTGCACCAGTTGCATTCATTGCCCAAATGGACCACTCAAACTGAGCAATGATCTGTTCGTTAGTCAATGAAGGTAAAAACTTATGTGACCATGTATGACATCCGATAAGGTGACCCTGCTGCTTGATTTGATTATAAACCTCGGGGAATCTCACGACATTCATTCCAACAGTGAAAAAAGTCGTTTTGTGATTCAAGTTAGCAAGCAGTCTAGTGGTGGAAGGGGATGGCCCATCATCAAATGACTGAGAAAGAACAGGACAAGTATATGCATCATCAAATGCAATACATTTATAGCAGTCAAACGAACAGGAAGATCTGTCGGTAGGACACTGACCAACAGCACGAAGTGGTATAGCTGGAAGTTTAGTCGTATCAATGAAATCCAGAGGAATATAGGGAGGGTCTGCACCTGGCCATTCCTTTAAGCCTGTAAAAGACGTCAACCAATCTGGGAAAGGAGTTGTTGCCATTATCGAAACATTGAACGCAGGTATATCTGCAAAAGGTACCACCTTGATATCATCGTTTGATGTTGGCGCTTCACTTGATAATGAAGCCACTTTCTTTGCAACTAACAGGCCTAAAAGATAGCCAGTTGCAATCCCAACCTTCATGTTTTCAGTATAAATCCTTGAGAATGTTGAGGGTATTGAGTGAGTATTTCCGTTGTGGGAGATGAATACACAATAATACCGATTGTTGCAAACAAACCTTTTTCAGGCTTATGAAGACAAATACAGTAAAACCAACCAAGTTTCTGTTACGAATTCTGCAACCTTCAAATGTACAAATAGCAGCAAAACAGATGATGCATAACAGAAGTCTACCACCTATTATGGAAAAGTAACACTCTTTAGTTAACAGAGTAATAAATATAAGCACCAATAATAAATTTAATGACAAAAACAAATTAAACGCCCAAAACTAATCTTTCCTTCTGTTTTTTGAGCACTTTTCACCGGATACATAGCTGCTTGATAATCAAACATCACTATTTACCAATTGTGGTTACTCTTGTGGTTACTCTATCTGTATTTGCACAATCTTCATTCTTTGAAGTGGTCGTGGACGTTGATGGAGTTCCAGGGTTTATGCAAAGCGGTGAAATATCCTCCATCATTTTCGGATCATTGAAATTATCAGAATGGTTAGACGTTCCGAGAGAGTAGTTTCCAAAATTGAGTGAGTTGACACTTTTCTTCCTGGACTTGTTCGTTCTGAATTCACTAGTTTCAAGTGATAGCCCTGAAGGATATTGAGTTTCCGAATAAAGAGCATTTGTCGTAGCATTTGTGGGGGCAGCAGAAATGCTCGGTAGTCGTTTAGCACTAGCTACAGAGCCACCTATGGTAGAGCGCCGCTGACTTGAAGACCTGCTTAATGATGATGAGTTAGAAGTAGAAGATGTAGAGGCTGTGGATGAAGAAGGTATATATTTAGACAACTGTTGCTTGAGCTGTTTGTTCTCCTCTTTGAGAGCCTGAATTTCCTTCATCAATTTCAAAACAATTCCTTCTTGTTCTTTCTCCATCACATCAATAAGGTTATCTGGACTAAGAGGTCCACCAGCACTTATTGAAGACTGCCTGGACCTTGAGGATGTGGAGGAAACAGAAGAATGGGGAATATAGTCAAATTTACTCAACGAAGGCACTATGCAAGTCTTAGGACTACCAGGGAGAGGCATTGAAGAGGGAAGGACTCCGGGAATCATGCTTGAGGAAGGCGTTATTTTTGGACTTGTTACTAGATGTGAGTCCGTGAAGAGGGCGGCTTCAGAAGTTGAAGGTGATCTGTTAGGAAGAGTATGACGGTTAGCTGTGATAGGCTTACCGAGCTGTGAAGTAGTTATTCTAGGCGACGTTGGTAATTGAGAAAAGCCTAGCCCTGTCTGATGATTCCCAGAGTGAACATGAGGGCTGACACCTCTATTTTGATGACTGGAATCCATTGTAGCCGCACTAGAATAAGTGTAACAAAGTACGATAAGGAGCAAAAGACCTTATAAAATCTTCTATGTTCGGATAGCTTCAATTTCAACCTAAATCAACAGGTTCGTGTTGAAATTAAGACGACTGCCGCTCTTTATACTATAGTATTGTAAAGAACAGCATAAGCAAGAAATAATAATAGGGGAAAACAAGAAAAGAAAAGAATTAGCAAGGTAGAATGATCTAAAAAAACACTCCGCAAAAAGTCTGTCACACCCAAAAAACAATAATTATCAAGGTTTTATAAGCGCCACCACATAGCAAAGATAAGGTGTGAAAAAGATGTTGGTTACTTTGCAGCCGACTACTTGCTAAGCATAACCATCTCTTTTTTGTTGAGAACGGAAGACTAAGGGTTTCAAGCCTGATATAATGAGCTGGCTGTGCTTGTAACTGTAACTTACTGAGAATACAATAAAGCATCACGTCATATCAAAAATGTCAATGTTGCTATATAATTAGACTTTGTGAGAAGTGTAGAAGAGTTGTAGTTCAATTACCAAACACGATGACTAACAAGATGGATTTCGGTTGCTGCCTGAACATAACAATATCTGTAAGACAACTTGAAGAACCTAGCGGGAAGAACCTGTCAAGTCTGACAGGTTTACAGATGTGCGCCGCATGTGGCTAAGCTAAATGTGGCTGAAGCTGAGTTGAATTAGTATTGAACAGATCTCTAGCCTTCGAATAACAGCAGTTACGATTTGCTCTTCAAATTACTATAGTTGAGTAGATCGTGGAGTTTTAAAGACAGTCGAGCCTGTCTCATATAATTGTAACTATAGAAGAATAAAATAATAGCAGTTATTGCGACTGTGAACTACTTGTGCGGGGAGTATTATGCTCCATTCGTGACTTCATTTTTGCAATTTTCGATGAGTATATGATAGAGCGATAGTCATATTCAACTGGATAGTTGATTTTGTCCTTGCTTAGATAGTTCTTTTTCGCAAGCTTGTAGAGCTTTTCATCTTTTTTAAATTCTTCAGATTGGTCATCCTCCAGCGAGCTCTCCCACTGTAAATCGTTGATACTACCCATGCTCACTATATTTTTACATCCCGAGTGTAATAAAAGCGGGGTCCGTTGATTTGAAGCAGGGGGGTATAGACCTTGTGTATATATTGAGCTGATTGGACCAGAACCGCTTGAGATTAGGCGTCTTTCTTTGTCATTATTGGTTGGAAGCCAGTATTTCTTTCCATTTGAAGAGTAGCGAAGTCCATTGTGAATCTTCTGATTGAAAGTTGCAGATTCCAAAAATATTCTGTTGTCATTGATGCTATCAAATGCTCGGAAATTGTACATATCACCGTATAATGTAGTCAGTTTCAGATCATATATCAAATCACCGATGTGGAGCCAATCTTTGAAAGCTTTCGATAATATTAGTTTAGCAGAATCAGGAAATTTATCATTGGTGAAATCAGTGTATGGGAATGACCTCCAATGTAGTACGGCAAAAAAAATCATCTCAAGACACAACAGGGCGTTTTGAATACGTATTCCAATATTAATATTGTGTGTCTCCGTGCCATCTAAAGGGTCTGCTATTGGATTTCTGTCAAATACTCCAAGCCAGTTCAAAGTCCCAACAAATAACCCCTGCCAGTATGAAGCGAATATTATTAACTTGACGCAAAGAAACTTTCCCCAAGGGTTGAAAGGCCTAAGCTCATCATAAAGGCATTTCCAAAAGATCGCCAATGAATAAAGAGAAACAGTAACACTGAGATTGTAAAGCACTCCTATCCATACGTAAGCACTCCAAAGCGATATATCATTGACATCATATATGCCAGTCAGAGAACTCACAAAAATAGACAAATAAAGAAGAGGCTTCATCCATACATACTGTAGAATGCATCTCTTTACCATTAGGAAATGCGATGGATTTGAGAAGTCCACTGGTCCTAAAACTAATCCAGTTGGAAATGGATGATATGTTGGCTGTTTTCCAAGTGATGTTTGAATGATTGAACGTTCTCCTCCTATCATGAGTACTAACAGTTTGTAAAAAGTGTATATTACAAACGCCTCATAAAATTCTCTAACGGGTTCGATGATGTTTCCAACTTTGTAGTCCAATAGCATGGCATAGCATGATATGGTAAATATTGGAATAATAAACAAAATTCTGACTATAAGCCTCTGTTCAAAGGGCTTCCTGTAATTATTTGTTTGGAGGTATATAGCCAGTAACGCTATTATGAGAGATATCAGGCAGGTGCATCCACAACTTTTAATAAGCCATCCGGGTAATGACACCATAATAAATTTGGATGTAACTATCTAACATTCATTGGCAACTCTCTTGAGGTGCACTGACCTTGAAGTACTGAACAGCAATCACTTAACTTGACAATGGTTTATTGGGAGGCTTCATGTTAGTTTTTTTACATGTATTATTTTATTATTTTCTCTTGGTTGTGACATTCCATATAGTGAAGCTTTTAGTGTGATTTTTTGAAAGAACTCAGCCACATCGAAGAGTCGTAGACGGTTAAATTGATTACCGATATATATTTATAAAGGAGCAGAAGTCACCGTATCAAATGTACTAAGTCTCTAATAACTGTGTAAGAGTTTCAATTGCAAAGGGGTATGGGAGATATCGTCCCAATAGAACTGAATAGAGCTGTAATAATCGTTTTCCATTTGACCTAGTTAAAGCTCTCTGCTTGACTAATGAGGAGAGTATTGTGGTTTATAGTTTTATTGCAACTGAATCTAACACATGTTATTTGCAGTGGAGTTGCAGTCCACCTATCAATTGCTTCGAGAGTGAATGGCTATTTGCCAGAAGACGTTAAAGGTTCTTTAGAGTCACTTTTATCTGGGGCATTTCACCCTGACGCCTTCTACAATTGTTTTGATAAGTCAGATGCAGCTGAAAAGGCACATTGGCCTCCATTCTTACTGCAAGCAGTAAAGTATTACAAAGAGAAGTATCTTGATGTTGAGAATATTCCCTTAAAAACCTTCATTTATGGAATGTTTTCGCATCAAGTTGCTGATGTGTGTTGGCATTCTTTATACAAGAAACAGGGCCTGCTAGCGCAGTTAAGTCGAGTTGAGTTTGATGGTGATTTAGCAACAGCGCATGCATTTTTGGATACTGGAGGAGACATATTGCTGTTGGCAAGGCAACTTATAAATTTAGATTCAGAGTCCCTATCTGACGTTCGCTCGTTCTACGAAACTGAATGGATGACACCGACAGATGATCTCATTAAAATCTATGAAATTATGGGATATCGCATAACTCGTTCAGAACTTGAGTTTTGCACCCGTAGGGGTTATTATGGTCTTCAAACTGAGCTCTCTTCAGCTTCTTCTGCTCAGTTATATTTTCAGCTGAGATCCCCCTTGCTTAACGAAATCTTGGAAGGCTACTACTTTGGAGGTATAAGTGAAATTGTGAATACTATCAGGGTCTGTCTAGAAGGTTTGGATAGATGGTTTGAAGAAGATTTAAGTGTTAATCTTGATCCTTGGACTGTGTGTTCTGTATTTACTAAGCATTCGTTCAACTCCTTGGACTCTTCAGTTGATGAGACTTTATATTTCAATGCTGTACCCGCTACTTTATTATTGTCTTCTTCTCTAAGAGTCCAGAAAGTTCCCTCCTTGTCCTCATCATCTATTTCTGACACCTTTCTCCTTTCTCATGTGACAAATTCACAATTTGGAACGAGTCTGAAAAGTGCCCAAAGTTCAAAACTCGGTACAATTCTTGCGATTGGTGCACCATTTGATGGACTCAATGGTGCCGTATTCATTGTACCCCTCCGGGATGTCGTAAATTATCAGAAATCTTTGATCGTTGAAAAGTTGACTGCATACGTACCAATAACGACAGAACAAGTGAGGTTTCCATCTCGATTTGGTCTCTGCATAGAGTATTGGTCCTTACAAGGGCTCGATTTTTTGGTAATTTCAGAGCCCGGGCATTCATATCTTAAGATATTTTCTCTATTGAGAAATGAACTGATAGCGGTCATATTTAACTACAAGTCAAGTTCATTTTTGGGATCCAAAGGAATAAAGGAAATAGGGTTGGATCTGCACGTTACGGATATTGATATGGATGGTTTCGATGATCTGATTGTAGGATCCTGTTTCAGTGATAATGGAGATGCCCCGCAGCAAGGACGTGTAGTAGTGTTAAGTGGACAGATCTTTAATGAAATCCTTCAACGACAAACTACCAAAGATATTATTCATCTGGATATAAGTCAGTTACAAATCAAAGAATATGAGTTGCCATTCGAGTTTCAACAACCTTATTCCTATGAACGATTTGGTATTTCTTTATCATCAACAAGAGACCTCGTTTTGATAGCTGCTAATTCACTTGGTTCCGTATTGGTGTTTTCCAAAGATGGTAAGTTTTTAAAACGCTTATCGAATACTGATTCACAATTACCAGACAATCAAATTAAGTCCTCTGAATCACAGCTTTTTGGTTCCAACTTCATACTGTCAGGCTTAACTAGTTCTTCATATGAATGGATCATTGTATCAGCAAGTGCAGAATCATTTGGTGACTGTACACTATGTGGAGCTGTGTACATTTACATAGTCCAAGGTACCAGTATAAATCTTGCAGCAAAAGTCAGGCCTGCTTCATCCTCTTCAAGCACGCACTCATATTTTGGTATAGCTGCTACAAACTGGAAATCTAAGGATGATGGGGAGTCAAGGTTTGTGGATAATGTTGTCATATCAGGAGATGGATACAATGAAGGTTCAGGGGCGGTATGGAAAGTTAATATTAAGGTAATAGTTGAGCGATATCTCTCAGATTCCAGATTTTTGAATATAGAGCTGCCTGACAACGAGAAATCGAACATCAAAGACAGGCGTTATGGTGATCTAATGATAAGAGGAGATACTGGAGTAGGTTACAGTGGGTTTGGGAGATCTTTAGAAACGTTCTCGTTTGATGGAGCTGACTATTTGAGTGTTGGAATGCCTTACTTTGGGTATAGCGAAATGAAACATGATGCGGCTAAGGTCATTGGAAAAGTGAATTTATACAGGCTGTACTGATATCAGTCCGCTCTTGAAGTGACAGTATTAGATTTTCGGTTAGAAGTACAGCCAGTAAATTAACATGGATGACAAAGTGATGGTCACACTCATTACTATGTTAACTGCGTTGTTGCTCAGTAGGTTTTTACCGCAAACTTTAACAGCTGATTTTGGAATAACATCAAGATCATAGTAATTTCCTGCTTCTGATTCAATAACCTTGTTTGTATTGGCATTTTTTAAGGTAATCTGAAAAAGGGCACCTAAAAGGGAGTCAACAAAAGATCCTACAGTGCCCATAAAGGTTAAAAATAGGGCTAATATCAAGGCCTGAGTGAATGATAAACGGCTATCAAAAACATCTGACAGGTAACAGACAGATATTACGGCTAGTAGCAAGCTCCCGAGGGCACCGGAAACTAGACCAAGTGAGGATATTGCTCCGTTTGTTCCCTTGGGAACCTTTTTGGCCCAGTTGTAACAGAGGAAAGCGTCACCCTGTTTGGAAAGAATTCCAATTTCTGACCCCAATGTATCAGCTGTCATTGCACAATAATGCACCGAAACGCCGATTTGACAGCAACGTGTAAATTTACCAGAAGAGTTCGAAGTAAGTAGTGAAGCTATAATCAACACAGATGCAGTTAGGCTGTTGCAAAGAACCTGAACATGTGTCCTAGGTTGCTGTAAGTTTTTGACTCCATACAACTCGGTTATATCTTCCTTTCTATCATGCCCGAACTTCGAGGCAGAAGAGCCTACAAGGAAAAAGGTCACCAACAGCACGAAGTTCAATCCGGTGTCAGTGAGACAGTGAATTATCCCTGTAAGAAGGGCAGTAAAAATCCCGCAAGCTGTTAACGATTTGTGCTTGTACGCTCTGTAAGCTACTAGAGATAGCGCTGCAGCTCGGGTTACTGTCAACATAATGTACGTAGCATTTAATTGGCTATTAAAAACTTCCTTTTTCCCTCAAGATGAACATTTCGTGTTTTTAATTCCTAACCCTCTTTCCGAATCCAGGTAACCCCATGGACTGCTTCTGATTTTTCATCGTCAAAAAATTTATGACATCACTATTGTTGTGTAAAAAAATACCTCAACTCCAAACAAGCCATTATAGTAAAAAGAGGATCAAAATTCAGCTTGAGTATCAGTGAAGAACTTATTGTTTTACAAAAAAATCTAAAACCACTTGAGCGGTTTGTACTGTTCCAACCTATGAGGTAATCTGTACAGTCATCTACGTGCATCTGGGATACACACACCCATTTCCCCAAACGGGCGGCTAATTCAAGAAAGGGAGTCGTTTCACGGTAGTCTGAAAAATGTGCTACCACCAGTAGATCCCATATGCTCTCTTTTCTCATTTATATAAAGATCCATTTTTCCGTGTAAAGCTTACGCTTTCTGTCCAGTTCCAAAGTAACTTAGTAGTTGAAGTATTACCTGCGACGCATCGTTTGTAATTTTCGATTGAATACACCTCTGAATTGCCATTTTAGCTCCATCAAATGTTTGAGAGACTCCAGATTCCTTTCAAAAGAGATAACCGTGCTATCAAAACTCTAACTCTCTCTTTCGCCTCGCTTGGGGCAATTTATGGAGATATTGGAACATCTCCCCTTTACGTACTATCCACAATATTCAGTTCCGATCCTTCTCCCTCGCAGAAAGATGTATATGGAGCAGCATCCTGTATCTTCTGGCTTTTCACAATCATTGTTATTGTCAAATATGGGTTGATTGTATTAACTATCGGGCCTAACAATAATGAAGGAGGACAAATTGCCTTATATTCCAAGATAGCAAGAAGCCTGAATTTTGGACCAAAGGGAGTTCGTATTCCAGGATCCAAAAAGCACTCTTCCTCTATTTCTAAGCAACTCAAAGAAGAAGATGATGAGGATGATGACCTTTTAGTATTAACAAGAACAAACACTAATATGTCAAAAGTTTCGTCAAAAAGTCACCTCATCGGTCTCCAATATGAGGGCTGGAAATGTTTCCTATCAAAAATGACTTTAGCAATAAGCTTTCTAGGCTGCTCACTAGTTTTCTCAGACGGCCTATTGACTCCGACTACATCAGTTCTATCTGCAATTGCGGGTATAGCGGTTGCTGTACCATCATTTGATAACAAGGTGATGCCAGTATCATGTGTTATTCTGGTAGTTTTCTTCGTATTTCAAAGATTGGGTTCAGGAAAATTGTCTCTCCTCTTTTCTCCAATTGTGTTTATATGGCTTCTTACACTTTTCATTAATGGAACCATATGTATTGCAAAGTACCATCCTGCGATCATGAAAGCAATGAATCCTTATTATGCAATCAAGTTTCTTACGTCTAGTTCAAGTTCGGGGATAGATTTACTGACAGCCGTTATGCTCTCTGTTACGGGAACAGAAGCTATGTTTGCCGATGTCTCTCATTTTGGACCTCTACCTATCAAGCTGACATTATGTTTTTTTGTCTATCCAGCTCTGATGATTTGTTACTTTGGTCAAGCAGCATATCTGATTTCTAATCCTGAGGGGGTAAGCAACGTCTTCTATTTATCCATTCCGGGGGGCACAACTGGAGGTTATTACTGGCTCATGTTTGTTCTAGCTACATTAGCAACCATAATAGCTTCACAAGCTTTAATATTAGGAGTATTCAGCATCCTTAAGCAATTGGTTATTCTCGATTGCTTCCCAAGAGTTAAAATAATATACACTTCGAAGAAGCATACAGGAAGAATATTTATTCCATTTGCTAACTATGTGCTCATGGTATGTGTTGTGTTGACCACTATTGGTTTTAAGAATAGCAACAATGTTACAGCTGCTTATGGACTTGGAATCTCAATTGACTTCCTCCTTACTACTATTCTGACGACAGTATGCATGATCTATGTTTATCGCTTCAACCTAATCTTATGTATACTGTTCTTCATACCTTTTGCTACATTGGATATATGCTTGATTGTATCCGGGCTACGAAAAGTACCTCATGGAGCATGGTTTCCATTAGTTGTTACAGTGGTCTGTTTCGCGTTCATCAGCCTATGGAGATGGGGAAGAAGCTTAAAGGTGAGCAATGACATTGCTTCTAAAAGGTCTATGGAAGATATTTTTGAGTTGGAAGAAACAATACAAGCTCGAAAGGAAGCAATCATTATAGATCTATCTGGAGATAAGAAAAAAGTGATTGATAATATGAAGGCCTCGGATGTACCAGCAGAGGAGATGTCTATCTCTTCTATTGTTATCGAAGAACCAGAGGGACTTAAACTTAAGAGAGAAGGAAGACCATACAAAATAATCAACAAGATTGATCAAGTGGGAATAATGTACAGTTCGACAGCTGTAAGTCAATCAAATCACAACTTCATCCCTAAACTGTTTGAACAGTTGGTTAACTCTTTCAACACTGTTCCAAAATTATTTTTCCTCCTAGAGACAACTGTCAGCACCCTTCCTTCTATCACAAATCCTGAGGACATCATACGAATAACAAAGATTGATGGAGTTCGGGGGTTCTATAGATGTGTCGTCAGATCTGGTTTCATGGAACAAACAGTTTTGAATACACAGGTTTTGAGAAAAATCATAATGTCTGCACCTGAGATATTAGAAATCATGAGCTTTTACGAGCTGGATGACATCATCGATAAGAACCACCATTTCACAGTTCCCATCCTACATATATTTGAAAAAGAGATGGTTGTAGCACGCAGTTTGGAAGAGAGAAATCATGGAAAGGTTGCAAATATTATTTATGGTGGAGCCTGGACGTTAAAGCAGATGCTTATTAACAATATATTTGGTCCATTGAACGACTTATCCACTAACAACACTAGAGGCTACCTTGAAAATGAAAGCGAGCAGGATCCAAATCAAATAGTTTTGTATGTCACTAGCAGAGTTGCTATTTAGTGTGCGTTTATTGTGGAAAGCTGATCTGTAGATTTCACGATTTCATGAAAAATAGCACATGCGAGATTACCGTTTAAATTAATACGCCATTATTGCTGCGCCACCCGTCATCAATTTTGAACTCCGGTAGGCCTGCCGCACGGGGAAATCCGGGGTAACTTTTTCCGCTAGAGTAATAATATTGGGATTTATGTACAATCCTTTCGATATATGAGAATATTGTTGCAAAGCGTAACGGTTTGGGCTGGCTGTAGAGCACTACATGCATTTTGTCTGAGCTGTCCTGTCCATGTTTGCCCGCAATCTGTTTAGGGATGCCCGCTGCGCCACACAAAGGTACAGTACCTAGACAAACAGAGACAAAAAGTCCATCACAATAAAAAAAATTTTTAGTGACCTTTGTTTGTATACTGAGAATTTTGGGCGTTTCACGGGGAAACCTGAAAAGCTTTAAAGTCATGTTTTGATGAAAGATCACGTCTCGTATAAAAGAGGAGAGGAGTGCAGAAGTACTGCTTGGTTAGGCATTCTACACAGAAGTCAGCAAATTTGTTCTGTTGTGTGTGCGCGGGCAAAAAGTTGACATCTCACCGGGCACAACTTACTGCTTCCCTCATAATTTGCTTTCCAGGCTTGTTCCACCACCCTACAACAGATAGCTCTTGTTGCTTAAATATCAAAGGCCGTATCAGGTAACAACAGGTGTCTTATAAATTACACTATAATACAATACACAGCATTTGGTCACTTCTGACTACTTCTTCCTTCTCATCCTGGTATTTATGCAAGGCATTTATAGATCATGAAGTTTTCCGCTATGTTGCTTAAAGTCGCCACTTTGTTGTGTCTTTTTTCACTGACAATAAGTATGCCTATAGGATATGAGAGAGATTTTTTGTTATTTTCTCGACATCCACAAGCAGTCCCTCCTGGTAGCTGGATCTCTCTCATAGCAAAGATTTCACCACCTCAGATCGGAAGTGTGCTTTCATCAAATCCATCATTTCGATCTCCTCAGAAGTTTTCTTCTGTGCTTTGGTCTCGATTTTTCTCCACTAATATTGTCACGGATGGTGTTGTCTCATCTCTCTCTATCCCAAGAAGTGACTTTGAAAGTTGGTTGGAAGTCGAGAAGGACATTTCCTTTCAAGGGATTCTCAACAACATTGGAGGTTGTGGCATTTTCGAGGATTCCGATAATGTCACGACGGGAGCTGTTATTGCCTCTCCTTCAAAGAAAAGACCCAACTATTTTTACCAGTGGATCAGAGATGGTGCTATCACCATCAACTCTCTCATCGAACAGCTCGATGACTCTGAATTTGATGATTCACAGTTCAATTTGATTCCTGTTATCGAGTCTTACATCATTAACTCCAAACATCTTCAAAGAGTTTCGAATCCTTCAGGAGATTTCAATAGTTTAGAGGGATTAGGGGAGCCAAAATTCATGGCTGATTCAACACCATTCTTAGATCACTGGGGTAGACCTCAAAGAGATGGGCCAGGTCTTAGGGTAATTACTGTTATCAATTACCTGAATCTACTCACCAAGTATGGACAAAATATTCGTATGAAAAGTGACTTGATTAGTCCCGAACATATATATCACAGTGTCATAAAGCCGGATCTAATGTATATCATTAAGAACTGGAACAGAACTGGATTTGATTTGTGGGAGGAAATTGATTCTTTACATTTGTTCACCAGCTTGACCCAATTAAAGGCTATTAAACTTGGTTTGGATTATGCATCCAAGTATGATACAGCCTCCTTTTATTCTGATTTAGCCAGAACATTCAATGCGCTGAAATTCTTCATCTCAATAGACTCAGGTTTTAAGGTGCCAGGAATCCCTTATCTCATTGAAACACCCTCCCTTTTAGCGCAAAACAAAAGAACAGGTCTGGATATTGCGTCTATTTTAGCATCTTTGAGATCTCATGATCTTGATTCTGATTCTACTGATGCTCTTGACATACCGTTTTCTATTGATGATGCTGCAGTTGTCAATACATTAATCTCTATGCTGAATGATATGAAGTATAGATATCCGATAAACCATCACAGGCTTGGATTTAGTGCTGGTTTTGCGTTAGGAAGATATCCAGAAGATATTTATGATGGTTATGGTACTAGTGAAGGGAACCCTTGGTTTATTGCTACTGCCACTGCCTCGGAATTGGTTTACAAGATTGTTTATAACCTGTACAATTCTCAGAGAGATCTGGTTATTCCCATGGAGCAAAAAAGGTTCTATGAGTCCATTACCAACCTTAGTATAAACGAGGAAGTTGTTCTACCATATGGCTCAGAAGCCTTCATTGAAGCCACAGCTTCTTTGTTCAGATTTGCAGACGCTTTTATGGATGTCATTAGGGAGCATGTGGACAACGAAGGTCATATGAGTGAACAATTCAATAAATACAGTGGATATATGGAGGGTGCTGAGAACTTAACTTGGAGTTATGGAGCAGTCTGGAGCTCCTTGAGATGGAGAAACAAGTCTCTGAATATTATGAAAAGTAAGAACTGAGCTGAATTACCTACTCATTTCAGGATCGACTGGAATGCCATTATTCAAGAGATACTGTACTAATACTTCTATCATATTACTTGATGTGTGGATGATTTTATGAGCTATTTTTTTGTTAGATTTGTGTTTGGTTAACTAGGTGGTGTGTGTTCATTTGTTTCACTTTATCGACGTTCGTTATGACAATCCTCTTTCAGATAATCATTGAAAGAGACTGGATTTATATATTATACATTAGTGTGTATTTGTATGTTTTTCAACACGGCAACAATACATTCACTTTTTCAACATGGGCTTGCTAGAATAACTGTATGATTAGGAAAATGCGACTTCTTCAGGTAACTGAAAAGAAGCACAGAACATTATTTTTGTAGGAGCCACTGTTCGAACTAAATGAAATGCCACTTTCTCAAATGGAATATCATGTCTTAAATACCGTACAATATTCGTGTGAACCCTATGTCTGAGAACGTCTTCAGATGGTTGAGGATGTTCCAAATGAGAAAACTTTTCAAAGGTATGAACATGAATCATGGGTAATTGGTAACCTGGTAGCTTCTTTATCTGATCTGTTGACAGTTCTGGAAACGCATGACTGAGAAGTCCCGTGAATGCATCAAGGAATGTTATTGCTGAGTCAGGGAGGTTCATGACATAATGGGCAAAAAAGCCAGGTATAGGAATATTAGTAATCGATTGTCTCTTGGTCCCTTTCTCTCCAAGATTTGGTGCATGGCTTGAGATGAACCGAATGACTTTTACTTCCTTGTGTTCTTCAGAATAAGTTTTCAACATACTAGCTGACTGCTTGATGAAATCTCTCCCATCCATATTGAAAGGTTTGACAAAACTTTCAACTTTGTTCTTCTGTATGTTCACCTCCAAAAACTTGTAGCTTTCTGGGTTCAAATCATTAGCAAATACAATACACTGTTTTTTTCCGGAGGGCACAGCAAAAGGTCCAACACCAGCCATAACGTCACACACTGCTTGTCCCTTTTGAAACGTACTGACTAGTCTTGCATGTTCTGTGGAGAGTCTAGAGTTCCAGTACACCTTGCTGAAATCAAAATGAAATCTGCAGTCTCCCTCCTTTTGATCTACTATAAAGTCTTCTTTTCCTGCAATCACTTTCATTCTGAAAGTGCGAAACTTGGTATCAATTGTGTCTAACTTGTCCACAACTGTTAATATCGAAGGATTTTTATCTAAAATTACCTGGCCTATTAAAGTGTCGAAAGGTTTAAATTCTTCCTTCAAGTTCAAGTGAGCAATATGTCCCGTTTTTGTGAATGATGACGGTATTTCGCTGTGTAAGTCCTCTGGGAGGACAGACCTCAGAATTTCATCGGCCTTCCAGAAATCGTAATCTAAAATTAATCTGTGAGAAACAAGCTTCCCTTTGAATTTTTCAATGAAGTTTAGAGTCTCAGAAGAAACAACCTGGTTCAGCTGTATCAGGTCAGTTAGTTGAGGTGTCAGCATAACAACCTTAAACTCTGGGTTTCCAGGATATGAAAGGTTTTTGGTCCTTTCGTCTTCTGTCAATTTAACAATAAATGGAATACGAGGTATCTGTACAATATCATTTTTGTTTTCTTTGATGAAAGCTCCAATGCAAGCAGTCTCAGGGAATAAAACAGACCACATGTCAAAACTCTTGGAAAATGAAGCTTTATTCAGAATTTTGGCCCCCCTCATCAAAGGAGGCCTTATCTCCTCTGATGTCAAAAGCTTCCAATGAGCCATTTTTTTAAAATTGTTCCTCTTAGCTTGTGTACAATAATATTTAGTCACGCCACGCTGCAGCGATATCATAAATCAAGCTCAACTCAGAATTTTCAATACTACTGAAACATGAAGAAGCCTAAGACACTTATGGTTTGAGTTCTTGCATCATTAGCGATGAAGATGATGCTATTGTAGACTGATCACCTTCAATTCAACACAAGGAGTGAAAAAGTTTTTGTGCCGCTTGTCTAGAAAATTGAGCGACATGATACGGCGGTGTACCTCGAAGATAAACAAAAAAAGTAAAACGCTGGAGATACAAAATGAGTAAATATAAAGGGCCCTGCTGTTACTTCTGATGTTATCATTTTAACAAATGAGCCCATTTTGAAGTGGTTAGATAACCAAGTGATTAAAGAGCTTCTATTAGTTTGGTTGCGGGCGCTTTGAGCAATCATTACTAACTTAAGCGTAGGGTGCTGCAGAGATCGGAAGAGTATAGATACCCGCTTCATTCAGTATTTTGAAATGCTATATTTGATTACCATGCCTTGAACTAGAACATAATACTAATTTACGATGAACAAATGAAACTATAGATGGCAGATTCTGGGAATCTGGAAGATAATATATATTATGATGCCGTTTTTGATGAGGAGTTGCTTGATCAACAAGATCAGGATATGAATCAGGATCTTTCCTCGAGGCGCTTGAAACAGTCTGAGGAGCAGGATGTACACTATCCTCCCAATATTCTTGGCTGGGGATCTCAGGCTCAGGCGGGTAATGCGCCACCAATGTCTGATATGGAAATGAATTGGCAGTATATGCAACAGCAGCAGCAGCAACAACAATTGCAATATTATGCCAACGCCTTTGCTGAAAATGAAGAAGAACAAAAGGAGTTGCCTCCGATAAACAAAGATCCCTATTACTCTTGGACTAGTGATGAAGAAGCACCCATTTCAAGCGAGGCTATTTTTTCTATATTCTTGGAGTTGAAGGATATTTTTGGCTTTCAGCATGGTTCTGTGCTTAATATATTTGACCATCTTATGGTACAACTAGATTCAAAGTCTAGTCGTATGCCTGCTCCTCATGCACTCCTCCTGCTTCATTCTGATTACATCGGTGGTGAAAATGCTAACTACAGAAAGTGGTATTTCAGCGCAATGCTAGACGATGATGTAGAGCTTTGCGATAACGTTGATTTAAAGGCACTCAAGAAGAACAAAAATAAAAAGGGAATGCCAGGGAGTGCTTCGCAGAGCTTCAAAGATTTTTCAGAACCTGATTTTCATCCTAACAAGATCATTGATGTTATTGAATATCGATGGAAGAAGAGGATGTATGCGTACTCCGCAACTGATATGGTTTGTCAGATTGCTCTCTATTTGCTCATTTGGGGAGAGGCCAACAACCTGAGATTTACTCCCGAGTGTCTCTGCTTTATCTACAAATGCTCTTTTGATTATTATGTGCATTTGAAAGCTTCCAGAGTTGATATCAAAGATGTCAATGTAGATGAATGCGACTTTTTAATTAGAGTTATCACCCCTTTATATGATTACTTAAGGGACCAACAATTCAAGATAGTTGGAGGATCTTATGTGAGACGTGAGAAAGACCATCATCAAATCATTGGTTATGATGATATGAATCAGTTATTTTGGTATTTCAAGAACATTGAAAGAATTCGTCTGGATGATGGGAGAAAACTTACTCAGCTGCCTAAGGAAGAGCGTTTCAAAGAATTAGGTAATGTGAAATGGAGAAAAGCATTTTACAAAACCTATAATGAGCGTAGGTCTTGGTGGCATCTTGCCACAAACTTCAGCAGAATTTGGATCATTCACATATCCGTCTTTTGGTATTATTCAAGTTTTAATTCTCCCAGCCTGTACACTCACAATTACGTTCAACTTTTAGATAATCAACCTACTACTCAGGCTCGATTTTCAATCATGGGCTTAGGTGGTACGATAGCATGTCTGATTCAAATAGCTGCTACAGTTTCTGAATGGGCATTTGTACCTCGAATGTGGCCCGGGGCGAAACACCTTTTTCGAAGGCTGTTGTTACTTCTCATTATTGCAGCGATTAATTTTGCCCCATCTGTGTTTATTCTTGGAATGGTTCCTTTGAATGCTGTTTCCAAACTGGGCTATATATTATCAATTATCCAATTTGTTATTTCAATTGTCACCACGGTCTGGTTCTCATTTCAGCCTATTGGAAGCTTGTTTGAATTTTCGGGTCAGTCTCAATTGAAAGGATATGATGCTGCAAAGGTTTTTACAGCATCATTCCCAAAGCTAACTTCTAGAGGTTCCACTTTGTCAATAATGCTTTGGCTTTTGGTCTTTACTGGAAAGTTTGTTGAGTCTTACTTTTTTCTGACTTTATCTTTGAGAGATCCCATAAGAAATCTGGCAATAATAGATTTGAGTCGTTGTCATGGTGAGACCTTTTTTGGAGACACTCTTTGCAAACATCAAGCGAAATTCGTTTTGGTATTAATGGTCTTAACAGACTTAGTCCTGTTTTTTCTAGACACTTATTTGTGGTACATTATCTGGAACTGTGCGTTTTCCATTTCACTATCCTTCTTCAGTGGTATATCAATATTATCTCCATGGAGAAATGTTTTCAGTCGTCTACCTCAACGGATCTACTCAAAATTACTATCAACTGCTGATATGGAAGTGAGATTTAAGCCAAGTGTTCTTGCCTCACAAGTCTGGAATGCGATCATTATATCTTTGTACAGAGAACATTTACTGTCCGTTGATCATGTTCACAGGCTCATCTATGATCAGATACCGAATGAATCTGATGGGAAAGCAGCCTTGAGAACACCTTCTTTTTTTCTATTTCAGGATGACAGTACTACCACTCTTCAAGACTTTTTTGTTCCAAATTCGGAGGCAGAAAGGCGCATATCCTTTTTTGCACAGTCCCTTTCAACACCTGTTCCTGAACCTATTCCTGTTGAGGCTATGCCCACTTTCACTGTATTGATACCTCATTATTCTGAGAAAATTCTTCTTGGTTTGAAGGAGATTATTAAGGAGGATCCCAGCTCTAAACTTTCACTGTTAGAGTATCTCAAACATATGTTTCCTCATGAGTGGGATTATTTTGTAAGGGATACGAAGATAATATCCTATAGTGAAAGCGAGAAGGTGAAACAATCAACAGTAAAATCAGAAAAAGACTTTATCGAAAGCAAGATCAGTGATTTGCCGTTATATTGTATTGGGTACAAATCTTCAGCCCCAGAATACGTTTTGAGAACGAGAATTTGGGCCACCCTTCGAACACAAACAGTTTATCGTACTGTATCTGGTTTTATGAATTACAGAAAGGCTATCAAGTTGTTACATAAGGTAGAGAATCCTGAAATGATCGAGATGTTTGGTGCTTCCTCAAATGCAGAAGAATACTTGAACTTCATTGCAGATAGAAAATTCAGACTTTTGGTTTCTATGCAAAGATTCCAAAAGTTTAATGATGATGAGAAAAATGATCTAAAGGTTCTGGTGAATGCATATCCTGAGCTTTATATCGCCAGTCTGGAACAAGAATCAAGAGAGAACGATGAAAACAAGATTGATTTTTACTCAGTATTGTACCACAGAGATGACTCAGGTGAGTTGAAAAAAGTTTACAAAATACGACTATCTGGTAATCCAATTCTTGGAGATGGTAAGTCAGATAATCAAAACCATGCGTTAATATTCTATCGCGGAGAGTACATCCAAGTTATCGATGCAAACCAAGACAATTATTTAGAAGAGTGTTTGAAAATTCGATCTGTGCTATCAGAATTTGAGGAGCTCGATTTCGATACTACAAATCCTTATATTCCATCAGTCCCAAACGGTGGTAAGAACCCTGTTGCTATCATTGGTGCTAGAGAGTATATTTTTTCTGAAAATACTGGTGTTTTGGGTGACGTTGCTGCTGCAAAAGAGCAAACATTTGGAACTCTTTTTGCACGTACTTTAGCAGCAATAGGAGGAAAATTACATTATGGTCATCCAGACTTTTTGAATGGTGTGTTTATGACAACAAGAGGAGGTATCTCAAAGGCACAAAAACGTTTGCATTTGAATGAAGATATCTATGCTGGAATGAATTGTGTTTTGAGAGGAGGACGAATAAAACACTGTGATTATTATCAATGCGGTAAAGGGAGAGATTTAGGGTTTGGATCTATACTGAATTTCACTTCAAAAATTGGAGGTGGAATGGGTGAGCAAATGTTATCAAGGGAGTATTATTATTTTGGTACTCAACTGCCTTTGGATAGATTTTTATCCTTCTACTATGCACACCCTGGTTTCCACATCAATAATTTATTTATTATACTGTCCCTGCAGTTATTTTTGTTGGTGATAGTGAATTTGGGTTCAATGAATCATGAGTCAATTCTCTGTATCTATGACAAAGATGTCCCTATAACAGACCTTCAAATACCAGTTGGTTGTCAAAACCTTCAGCCAGTATTGGATTGGGTAACAAGATATGTGCTTTCAATCTTCATTTGCTTTTTTATCTCATTCGTTCCCTTGGTTTTTCACGAACTCTCTGAAAGAGGTGCTTGGAAGGCATTCAGTCGTCTATTTTTTCACTTTTTATCTCTTTCACCCTTGTTTGAGGTGTTTGTGTGTCAGATTTACTCCAATTCGCTCAAGAACGATATTGTCTTTGGGGGAGCTAGGTACATTTCAACAGGGCGAAGTTTTGCTATTGTTCGCATACCATTCACTAAACTATATTCGACTTATGCGGTCAGCTCCATCTACTCAGGTGCAAGATTGTTTTTAATACTATTATTTGGTACTGTGACTATGTGGCAACCTGCTATTTTATGGTTCTGGATTACCTTAATAGCACTTTGCCTTTCCCCATTTATATTCAATCCCCATCAATTTGCATGGACAGACTTCTTTCTTGACTACAGAGATTTTATTCGATGGCTGAGCAGAGGAAACTCCAAATGGCACAAGAATTCTTGGATAGGATTTACAAGATTCTCGAGATCAAAGTTTACGGGTTTCAAGCGAAAGATGGTTGGTTCAAGTTTAGAACAGACAAAGTATATCCCTGTTAATATCCATAGAGCACCTTTTGGCAACACATTTTTTGCCGAGGTGATGGTGCCTCTATTCCAAGCAATTTGTATGTTCATGGCACACACCTTCATTAATTCGCAAAGTGGAGTTAGGTATCCTATTGATGTTAATTCAGTTTTAAGACTGTTTATCCTTGTTGTTTCCCCCATTGTGCTGAATATTCTGATTCTGGTGTTAATATTCCCATTGTCGTGTTTTGCAGGGCCAGTGTTAAGTCTTTGTTGTGACAGAGCACCAAATGTTCTTGCTGCATTAGGACACGGGAGCGCAGTTATAGTCCATATAATTGTTATGGAGGTTACGTGGTTTCTGGAGGGGTGGAACTTTTGTCGATTTCTCTGCGCTTTCACATGTTCCATATACTTGCAACGAGTTGTGTTTCAAGCCATCAAGTTGATGTTGCTAACGAGAGAAATCAAGGAAGATTATACAAACAGAGCTTGGTGGTCTGGAAAGTGGATCAGTAGTGGTCTCGGTTGGTTTGCAGTTACTCAGCCACTTCGTGAATTCATTGTCAAAATTGTAGAGATGAGTTTGTTTGCTGCTGACTTTGCCATTGGTCATTTGATACTGATAGTTTTTACACCTGTCTTATTCATTCCATATGTTGATCACTGGCATTCATGTATGCTGATGTGGCTTAGTCCTTCACGTTATTTAAGAGGTCCGATCTACACCACATCACAGAGGAAGACAAGATCTCGTGAGGCTACCAAGTATGCGGTTCTATTTTTCTTTATTATCATTTTGTTCGCATTAATTGTGATTATCCCTGTGTTAGTTGACTTGACGGTAGCTGAGTCGATAAACGAATACTTGCCAGAAAATTTCTACGGTCTGATTCAGCCTAGTCATCAAGATAACAATGACACAGGTGAGAATGCTCCTGCTACAATTCTTCGATCAAAACCTGCAGTTGAAACTTTTAGTACCTACTGGATATAGAATACATGAAAAGGTTCTTTCTAATAGAACAAAAGAACAAGAGTGAATGGTGTTAAGTTTTAGAATTACTTGTGTAATCATTTACAAATTTGATCATCTAAATGTTAAAAAATGAAGATGTCTGATTCTTTCGAAAGTAAACCATAGAAAATACTTGAATTCTCAGCGGTTAAATGCCAATCACAGTCAATCATTTGGTCACTAACTTTCAGAACGTTTGAAATCTGTTGATGAGGACAGAGTTGTGCTGAGTATGAGAACATAAATAAATGATTGCTTTCGAAGAGGTGTAAGACCACAACAAATATTGTGTTGCAGTGACAGGGAAGTCCGGGTAATAAAACCACCGAAATCAGGCTAGCGTGGGACTTAAAATTTTCACCGCAATCGGTGAAAAGTAAACAAATATAGCAACTTCAACAGAAAGGAGTCTTAAAAAGGAAAGAGAAACAATAGGCAAACCTGAACCTGCCCATTTACCATTCCCGAAGCAGAATATCGATAATAAGTGGTGGGAAGGCCGGCATCGTCGATCTAAGGGCCTAAAGCTTTTCAGAATGATATATTTAGAAAACTGACGGTATTGGGTTGTTTACGCAAGTTTCTAAGCGTGTTTCAAGCAAGTAAAGGCCGTCTTACAGGAGAGCCAAGAAAGATTCGCGGTTCTAAGATCCGATTGCAAAGTATGAAAGGTATTTTGCGAATTATTGCCGGTGCCCTGTTGGCGGGGAATGTCGCAGGTATTTCGACCATTGATGTAGTCGGAAACAAGTTCTTTTACGCCAGTAATGGATCCCAATTTTATATAAGGGGAGTTGCGTATCAGGCTGACACCTCTGGAGCTGTCAACAATACCTTTGTTGATCCTTTATCAGACTCCACAACATGTAAGAGAGATGTACCATACTTGCAGGACCTAAATACCAACGTGGTACGTGTATATGCTCTTGACACTGAGGCAGATCACACTGATTGTATGGAACTGTTAGCAGACGCTGGAATTTATGTGATTGCAGATCTTGCAGAGCCAACATTATCTATATCTACTACCGATCCCGAATGGAACTTGGAGCTCTACGACAGATATACAGCAGTGATTGATATGATGCAGCAGTATGATAACGTTCTCGGATTTTTCGCAGGTAACGAGGTTATCACCAACTCCTCAAATACTGATTCTGCTCCATTTGTGAAAGCTGCAATCA
This sequence comes from Ogataea trehaloabstinens, assembly GCA_003706095.2. NCBI lineage: Eukaryota > Fungi > Ascomycota > Pichiomycetes > Pichiales > Pichiaceae > Ogataea > Ogataea trehaloabstinens. Next base: position 684,530 of record PPKJ02000009.1, on the reverse strand, counting down.
GAGATATGAAAGAGTATATGACAGACAGCGGCTACAGAGATATTCCTATTGGATACTCCGCTAATGATGACTCCAACACCAGAGTCCAATCTGCAGACTACTTTTCTTGTGGTGATGACGATGTAAAAGCCGACTTTTACGGTATCAACATGTATGAATGGTGTGGAGATTCCAGTTTTACTACATCTGGTTACAGTGACAGAACAGAGGAGTTTTCCAATCTCACAATCCCTGCTTTCTTTTCTGAATACGGCTGTAACAGAGTTCAACCAAGACAGTTCACAGAGATAGCAACTATTTTTTCAGATGATATGACAGACGTCTGGTCTGGAGGTATTGTCTATATGTACTTTGAGGAAACCAACAATTATGGTTTGGTCAGTGAGGTGGATTCTACATCTGTTTCTACTATGGCTGACTATCAATATTATTCTTCAGAAATTCATAATGTCTCCCCTACCTCTGCCAGTGCAGCAGAGGCAAGCTCAGAAGCATCCGAACTGAGCTGTCCTACCACTGGTTCCTACTGGAAAGCTAGCACTGATTTGCCTCCAACTCCTCAAGATGGGATCTGCGACTGTATGTCGAGCTCATTGACTTGTGTCCTTTCCGAAGACGTAGATTCCGAGGACTATGCGGATTTGTATTCGGTGGTATGCGGGCTTATTGACTGTTCAGGAATCACTGCAGATGGTCAAACAGGTACATATGGTGCTTATTCGTTCTGCTCTGACAAGGATAAGCTTTCATTTGCTCTCAATCTTTATTATCTAGATCAAAACGAAAATGCCAGTGCTTGTGACTTTAGTGGATCCGCTACTACTCAGGGTGCTACTACAGCATCGTATTGCTCTTCTGTCTTATCTGCAGCGGGTACAGATGGAACGGGAGTGGTAAGCGGTACTGTCTCTGGTGGTTCAGGCTCAAGTACCTCAAAAAAATCAGCTACAGCTACAGGGTCATCTAGCGGTTCCAGCTCGCGGTCTTCCTCCTCTTCGGGTTCCAGTTCTAGTTCCAGTTCCTCCTCTGGTGCTGGACGTGTTCATGCAAGCCTCTCGATAGGATCTATGACTGCTGCTTTGTTTGGTGCTGTTTCAATCTTTACTTTGCTCTTGATCTGAAAAATTGACCGCAGTTTCGATATGGACACTCAAAATTCATAGATCCTTTTCTAGTTATGTATTAGAGTAATGATCCAATGTGGATATGATCGTGTACTACACTTATTTTGTGAGACGATAGTCGTGAGGGCTAGTAGAGCCAACGGACAAATGAGTTCATATTTGTCCGTGATCCGTTAGACTTCTACTTACTTCGAGGAACAGCATACAATAGCCGCCCTGCAGCTTGCTGCAGTCTGCTGTTTCTTCTTGCTTCTAAAAGTAGAAACAAACATTTGGAATTTTCAGAGATCATCACGACGCGTCGTCGACGTATGATTAAGCTCAATGTGCCTACGTGCCTTCAAGGAAAAGAAAAGAGCTACGCGGCTCAATTGAAAACAACTGCAAGGCCTTTGTTACCAGGTAAGAAACCGTCGTAGTAAAACCCATATGCTCAGGTCTTGGGGCTAACAGGCCAATAGAATTGCTATTGAAAGCCAAACTCTGAAGATCAGCAACGCGGTCACAAAATTTTCACGGCATGTCCGTGAATTCTTCTATCCCAGGATTCTGGTACAACTCGGATCTAAGACCTCTGGTATGCTTCTTGACGTCTATGGGAGAGGCTGAGCTGATTGTAAAGTCCTCTGTCTGCAACCATAAAGAAAAGCAGACATCAGATATATGAAAATAAATTATATAAATAGCGATTTCCCGTGTTTATTTTTGGTAAAGGAGTAGTGGATGTTTCTACGTGTTCAGCAGTATATATAAGAATTTTAAGCGGGAACCCGAGCCCAATAGTCAAACTTTACTGTTAGACTTCGAAATTTAAGTATTACTGATCAATCTGATTGAAGGAGAGAAGAGTGTAATATTATAGTGCAACCTTTGCCATTCGTTTTCCTGATCTCTTATTCACTGTTAATAGCCTTCCCTTAGACCGCCGAAAATGCAATTCAAGACACTACTCTCACTTGCCGGGTTATCATGGTATGTAACGGCTATACCAACGATTGATGTTGTTGGAAATAAGTTCTTTTACTCCAATAACGGGTCTCAGTTTTATATAAAGGGTGTTGCTTACCAGAAGAATACCGAAGGTGTTGACTCTGATGCAACTTATGTTGATCCACTTGCTGATGAAGATTCGTGTTCTAGAGACATTCCTTATCTTCAGAACCTAGGAGTCAACGTTATCAGAGTGTATGCTGTTAATTCTTCTTTGGATCACGATTCTTGTATGCAGAAGCTCGAGGACGCCGGTATTTACGTCATCTCTGATTTATCATCTCCTGATGAATCTATTCAGACACTATCTCCAGCTTGGACTACTGATCTTTACGACAGATATACTACTGTGATTGACATGTTCCAACAGTATGACAATGTCCTTGGATTTTTCGCAGGTAACGAGGTTATCACCAACTCTTCAAATACTGATACAGCTCCTTTTGTCAAAGCTGCTATTAGAGATATGCGACAGTACATTTCGGATAGTGGCTATAGAAGTATACCTGTGGGATACTCTGCTAACGATGATTCTGACACAAGAGTGCCAGCCGCAGACTACTTCTCTTGTGGTGACGATGATGTGAAATCGGATTTCTATGGTATCAACATGTATGAATGGTGTGGAAACTCCAGTTTCTCCGCCTCTGGCTACGAGGACAGAACTGAAGAATTTTCCAACTTGACTATCCCGGTTTTCTTCTCAGAGTATGGATGTAACACGGTTCAGCCAAGACACTTCACAGAAGTTCAAGCACTTTACTCCAGCGAAATGACAAATGTTTGGTCTGGAGGTATTGTCTACATGTACTTTGAAGAAGAAAACGACTATGGTTTGGTTTCCATTGAGGATGATGGCTCCGTCTCAACATTAGAAGACTACAGCTACTTGAAATCTGAACTTGCTGATGTTTCTCCAACTACTGCTTCCGCTTCTGCTGCATCAGCCTCTGCCACAGAACTCTCTTGCCCAACATCGCAAGCTTACTGGAAGGCCTCTACCGATCTACCTCCAACACCTAACGAGGATGTCTGTGACTGCGTTGTGTCGACACTTTCATGTGTTGTCTCTGATGATGTAGAATCTGCAGACTATAGCGATCTATTCAGTATCGTATGCGACCTCATCGATTGCTCTGATATTTCTGCTGACGGTGAAACTGGAGCGTACGGTACTTACTCTTACTGTTCCTCGAAAGACAAACTTTCTTACTTGTTGGACAAGTACTATCAAGCACAGAGTAAGCACTCATCTGCCTGTGACTTCAGTGGAAGTGCCACGCTAGCTTCAAGCCCTTCAACTGCGTCTTCTTGTGTTGCATTATTGAGCTCTGCCTCTGCTTCAGCAACTGGATCCTCATCCGGCTCTGGCTCCTCAAGTTCCTCTCATTCATCCTCCTCTTCATCATCATCATCCAGCTCGTCTTCGAAATCAAGTTCCTCTTCTGGAGCTGCTCCATCTTTACGCCAATCCGCAGTTCTCTCTGGTGCAGAGTTCGGTGCTTTGGCTACATTGTTTACATTCTTTTTTGGTGGTTTCTCTTACCTAATGGTTTAGACAAAACTGTCATAAAATACGCCAGTGCTTGTCGCAGGCGAAAAAGTATCCTTGTGTTTCACTCACCTACATCGTGTACTCTCTCTTGATTTTCAGTGCATTTACAGTTAGCTTTTAGATATCGGATTTTATGATAAACGTAATACCGGCTGTTATTTTACTTGACCATAAATATTTCTTGTAAAGCCTTCGCATCCATGACGGAAGCTCTTTTCTGTTTTATCCATTTAGATCTAGCTGATAGTCTACTGGATATGGCTTCACTAGGCATCGACGAGAATTCCTTTGGCTTCAACATGGTGTCTCTGACTCTTTCTTTTTTCTCCTTTTTCTCTTTTCTATCTCTGTTCTTTTTTCTCTCTTTGCTCTCTTTTCCCTCTTTTCTTTCTTTGATCTCCTTCTTCTCTTTCTTCAAATTTTTCTCTTTTGACTTCTTCTTTTCTTTGCCATCAAGCCTTATCTTTTTAGACGACGTAGAAGACTCAGACTTGGAACGTTTTCGCTTTTTGTTTCCTTCTGTAATTTTCATTTTTTCAGAGTCCCAAGTACTGCGCAGCACATCACCCTTTACAAAATTGATCCCCCAGCGTCCATTTATAATTCTTTCATGTCTTTGGGTATCCAAATGCTGATTAACTGCTTCCGCGTGCCCGTTCAATTTACCAAGAAGCCTTTGAAAACTATCGAGTCCTGTGCATTCTCCGCTGTCAAATTCATCTATTTTGGATCGTTTCTTCGCAAGAGTCGCACCTAACCCTGCATTATCCTTTTTGAGAGTGACTCTTATATGTGAGGAGACAGCGTGATCCACAAGACCTAAGCCCGCTCCAGGCTTCCATCCCAGCTGAAGCAAATGCTGATGCCCAAATCTGGAGCTATCATTTGACCAATTTGTATTGCGGGGATCAAGTCCAAACCGCTGTTTTGATTTAGGAGCTCCCAGTCCCATAAATAGAGCTGAAATCAAATATAGATATAGACTTACAGCGTCTTAGACTCAAGAGAGTTAGTGGCTTCAATTTGCTGAAGGAGAGTAATTTCGATAAAGAAATCTGCATAAATTTTTTAGCAATTTTTTTGCTAGGGCTTCAAGATGACTAAGAAATAGCGTAACCTAGCATTTTGACTTCTCCGTTTTCACTGAAAAATGTCTAAAAATTTGCTGGTACATCCAAGAGGGAAAAGAGCACATCGCAGAATATAACCGGTACAGACATCTCGTTAAAGCAACGGAGGGCTAACAATTTGCCTGACATAGTACTCTTGAGTAGTAGAGGTGCAATAAATATTGATTACCACTTTTTTGAGTTCACGAGGCTGTTCTAATTAAATTCGGGTACGCAAAAAGGTGGGAACCGATACAAAACAAAAGGCAATACATACAAAAGAAGTGGACTCTGTGTGTATTGAGTTATCACTGTACTATTAAAGGGATTTAACTAGGTGTTGGTTCTTGCTGACATGTCTGGAATTCCTGAAGAGGTTTCTGTGGCTTTATCTCAGTTGTTGACTGGGTTAGCGTCTACTGATAATTTGGTACGTCAACAGGCTGAACAAAGCTTGAATAAAGAATGGACAAAAAAGGATAGGATAGATGCCCTTTTAGTATGGTTGGCTTATCAGTCTTCTCATGCTCCTACGGACGATCTCAAATCTTTTTCAGCAGTTCTTTTTAGAAGATTTGCCATCAAGTCCCCCAGCGAACAAGGTTACTCTGTGACTGCCAGACAAATCGAACACATCAGTGATGGAGCAAAGTTGCAGATTCGCAGCGACCTATTGAGTGGATTTTCGTTACCACAAGTAAATGGCGTTAGACATAAGCTTGCAGATGCCATTGCGGAAGTGGCAAGAGATGAGACATTTCAGTGGCCCGATTTGTTACCAACAATCATGGCTGCTACTTCCAGCCAGGATCCAAATTTCAGAGAATCAGCTTTCAGAATTATTGCAGCAATGCCTAGTATCATTGCAAATCATCATCTGGATGACTGTTTGACTATGTTTCATGCTGGTTTTGAGGACAACAGTGACGACGTTAGAATCTCTGCATGCTCTGCGTTTGTGGCATTTTTTGAAGATTTGCCAAAGTCTAAATGGACCAGTCTTAGTCAATTACTGCCAAACTTACTGAACTCTCTTCCTAGACTTCTTCAAAATGGAAAAGAGTCTTCTCTCACTTCCGTATTTGAAAGTTTGATTGATTTGGTCTTACTTGCTCCCAAACTCTTCAAACCTATGTTTCCTACAATCATTCAATTCTGTTCTGAAGTTGCAAGAAATAAAGATCTAGAATCAACGACAAGAACAACAGCTTTGGAGTTATTGACCGTGTTTTGTGAGACCTCACCTAATATGTGTAAGAGAGAGCCATCTTATTCTTCTACTATTGTTCTCGTCACACTCCATTTGATGACTGAGGTTTGTGTGGATGATGAAGATTTGTCTGAATGGAATAATGCTGACGATCTTGATGAGGAAGATGAGGAAGAGGAGTACAATGCAGCGAGAAATTCATTGGATAGGGCTTCTTTGAAACTAGGAGGCCAGTCTCTTGCAGGACCATTATTTCAATATTTGCCTCAAATGATCCAGTCTCAGGATTGGCGCGAGCGTCAGGCTTCGCTTATGGCTCTCTCTTCTGCTACAGAAGGGTGTAGGGAGGTTTTAATCGGTGAAATTCCTAGGATCTTGGATTTGATATTACCATCATTGAATGATCAACACCCTAGAGTACAATACGCTTGCTGTAACGCTCTGGGCCAGATTTCTACAGATTTTGCTGATGTTATCCAACGTACAGCAGGTGACCGTGTTTTGCCAGGCTTGATATCCATGTTAACTATCAAAAATGTGCCGAGAGTTCAGGCACATGCGTCGGCTGCTTTGGTGAACTTTTGTGAAGATGCTTCTAAAGAAGTTCTAGAGCCTTATCTGGATTCTTTGTTAACTAATCTCTTAACACTTTTACAAAGTGCTCCCAAAAGATATGTTCAAGAGCAAGTGGTGACTACTATTGCCATTGTTGCTGATGCTGCAAAGACGAAATTCATCAAGTACTATGACACGTTGATGCCATTGCTTATAGACGTACTGAAAGCCGATATGGGAGAAGAAAACAGAGTATTGAAGGGAAAATCAATCGAGTGCTCCACCTTAATAGCACTTGCTGTTGGTAAGGAGAGATTTTTGGCCAATGCTGAAGAATTGATCCAGATATTTGCACACCTACAAAGTACCCTGCTCGGAGAGGATGATGCTGTGAAGATTTACCTGGAGCAAGGATGGAACAGAATTTGCAAATTACTTGGAAAAGACTTCCTTCCTTATCTTCCAGGAGTGCTCCCTCCATTACTAGAGGCTGCAAAAGCTATTCAGGACATATCTATTGTTGAAGAGGAAGATTTAGAGGATATCGATCAAAATGAAGCATATGATGTTATTCAGTTATCTGGAAAGCATATTGCAGTTCACACAGCAATATTGGACGATAAAACAGCTGCCATTGAACTCTTGAAAAACTATGCTGAAATTCTTGGCGGAGACTTTTATCCATATGTTGAGGAAATAGCAACTCAGATTGTGGTACCTGGATTGGATTTCTATCTTCATGATGGAGTTAGGGGTGCATCTGCTTTAACTATGGCTCCATTACTGAAATGTACAATTGAAGCTACTGGATCTAGTCAGTCCCCTCAAGCACAGGAGTTATGGAAGCAAATGTCTGATAAGCTGATTCATCAATTGGGCACCGATCCTGTTCCTGAGCTTTTAGTGGCATACTACCTTGCTTTGACAAAGGGACTGGAGACCATGGGCTCCAATTCCCTCACAGATAATCAGATTTTAGCTGTCGGAAAGTCTGTAGAGACTAACCTGACGGAAATCTACGAAAGAATCAAGGAAAGAGAATCTGCTGATGATGAGTATAATGAGGAAGCTCAAGAGGAAGATGATGAATATACCGACGATGAGCTACTGGACGAAATAACCAAAGGTATAACAGCATTGTTCAAAAATGTCAAGGAGAGATTCTTGCCTGCTTTTCAGTCTTTAGTTCCCACCATTGCAATGTTTTTGAATGATGAGAACACATCCATGAAACTACTTGCACTGTGTTCCATTTCTGATCTCGCTGAATACACCGGCCCCAACGCTTTTCAGTTCAAAGATTTATTTATGAACCCAGTTGGGGAGTCTTTAACTTCTCCTCAGGCGAACATCCGACAGGCTGCTTCCTACACTGTTGGTGCTTGTGCTCAATATGGAGGCGTAGAGTTCAGGGACTTCTGTTTGGCTACTTTGCCTTCCATGTTGCAAATGTGCAATGTTCCTGACTCTAAGGCAGAAGAGAATATTTTGGCTACAGAGAACTCGATTGCAGCTATGGCTAAAATAATGCATTCCTTTGGATCAAGTATACCCAATCTAAACGAATTTGTGGAAAATTGGCTTAAACTTATGCCTATACTGCAAGACGAAGAAGCTGCACCTTATGCCTATATGTTTCTAGCAGAACTTATTCAAAGACAACTTCCTGCGATCAATGGAGCGATACCCAAAGTGGTTGATGATGTTGTTCAGGCTCTGCTTTTCGGATCTCTCACAGGAAAATCTGCTGAAAAGGTAGTTTCCTCTGTTAAGCAGCTACTGAACACTTTACCCCAGGAGCAAGCGGTTGCTTTATTGAATAAGTACAGTGCTGAAGGGAAACAGGTAATTGGTCAATGGTTCTCCTAACCGGTTTTTGAGAGCGTTGTGAATAGACTTGGTTAACTGATAATTTGTTTGTAAAGAATTTTATCGTATCCCCATGTTACCTTGATTAATTTGTCGTTGACACATATTTCGGTCCACAGTGATTCTAGCAAAGAGTAGACAAAGAAGATGGGAGGAAGAAGCTAATATCAGCAGGAATGTACCGCCATAGGATTCGGTTGAGGACAACCTAGAAAGGAAGCGAACTTCTCTGGAGTTAAGTGCACTGTGCCTTTTGGAGTTTTTGATGGTTTGATAGGAGATGGATGAAACTTCATGAAAGAGCGTAAGTACTTGAATGACAACAGGTGTCCGTCGTCAAAAAGCTCCACAAACTGCCGTAGTAGATTTCCCATTGTTGAGCTCGTCTGAATAATTTCCTTAACGCACCCCATTTTGCAAGATTCTTGACTGTTGTTCAACCCCAAAAGATCAACTAAAAGCCCTGCAACAGCTGGCAACAATTTGAGGTCTCGTAACAGTATCTTTTTGAAAAACTTGAACAAGCTGAAAAGTCCAAACTCCTCGTAAATCATAATATAACTCAAAAGGATATCTACCTGGTAGTAATAGATCACATTATTGTTGGTGTTATCATCAACATAATTCTCAAGCTGTTTTCCAAAATGATCATAATTATGCTTGAAGATAACATATGACATAGTCGAAGTCAAGTTCAGCTCTATTTCCTTACTAACGATTTTTAAGTCAAGTCCATGATATGATTTGAATAAGGCCAACTGAGTAAAGGTCTTCGGTCTGAACTTATAAGTGACATCATCTGAAGTACTTGACTGCTTATTCGCAAAAAAACTTACTAGTCTCTTCCCATCTTCGGCATCTAGGAAGAAATTGTAAGCTTTTGACCTGATAACCGAGCAAATCAGTAGACAATCTTGTAACAATCTTAAGCAAGAAGGTCTTTTTAACGCAGCAGAATCCTCAATATAGCGAAACATTTCAAGAGTTTGTGAACGAAGGCTTTCAAATTCCTGATCACCATAATTCAAGTTGTTCTCAAAAAGAATGTCTGACTTGGCGACGGGTGGAATGAATTGGAATCCAAAAGGATCATAAAAAGAATCTGGTATTTGTCCGTGTTCTGGAAAGTATATGAACTCCTCATTGTTCAAATTGGCGGTTAAAATAAACTGAATTGTTTCTAAAATGGCATGGAAAGATAAGCGACTTCCCATATTGTTCAGAATTGTGTGAATATGAAGAAACGATTCTGGACAGTCCAGATTGTAGTTGATGTTCTCCAGGCTAACTTTCAAATACTGGAGGAAAGTGTTCTCTTGAAAAAGATCGAGCTTAAAATTTTGATCAATGACTTCAAACATGACCTTTATGGTCATTTCGTTGACAGTGTATGTCTGAGAATTGTTGGACACTCCCAGTATTTGCTTATAGTTCATGTTGTTGGAATTTAAAATAAGCTCCACAAGTTCACAATCACCAACACTCTTTAATGGAAAGTTAATAATAAGAGCCTCGCCTATTTTCATCTTCAAATAATAACCTAGCTTGTTGCTAAAGAGATGAGTCTGGCTACCTTTGACAGTGACCTCAGATAGCTGGCTGATTGCGCCAAAAGTGTATGGACGGTTCAGAGACATCAATGTGATAGCTTCCATATGAAGTACATCTTTGGAAAACATATGAATGAGATGACCCAAGTGCTCCGTTGGATTGACGTCGTTACAAATCTTGTTGAAAAGAGAGCTCAGGTAAAGTGTAAAATTGACACTTTCGAACAGAATCGAGTCAAACTTCTGGGGAGTAACTATTTCCATTAGCATAGAATTATCCCTGTCTTGACTCAAAACACTTCCATCCAAAACCGCACAGCTATTGAAACTTTTGAAAACTGATAGTACTCCTGAGTCTTGATTGTCCGAAGTACATGCAGTATCTCCAAAAATGTAAGAGAATGTGTCAAAAAACGTCCTCTTTGAGAAGGTCCAGACTAAGCTCTCAAACAAGTGGTGGTTCAGAAAGTGGAAGGTAATAAGCAGACCAAACGCTCTTTTAAGTTGATCAGTATCAGAAGAATTGGAGCTTGAAGATATGACTATCAGAAATGGCTCGATCACAGAGAACTTCTCCATACCGAGAAGCACATCAAAGTTTTTGAAGCCAAAATTAGGATGATCCAGAGGCAGCTGAAAATTGTATCGAAAAAGTCCAAATAAAGACATACAAAGAGACTTTGCTTTATCAAGAGCCTTTGTATCCGACTGTACCAACATTAGAAGTCTATTGATTTCCCTGATCACTCTAAGAATGGCTAGAACAGTGACAAATTCAAGCCTCAAAGACTCGCTCTTAGCGATGATTGATGTTTTGTCCAGCAGAACATCAAAAAAGTCACAGTCTGTACCCAGTAAGTCCTTAAGCACACTTTCTGCATCTATAGATGCTTTTGGAAGCAGTAATTCATATACTCCATCAATAGAGTAACTGGGTTCGGCCTCAGCATCGAGGTTAAGAGAGTCTTTCAATGTGTATTCCTCAACAGCAGATGACTCCGATGACGATCCACGACAGTGCTTGCTTGGAGATCCTTTGCTATCAATACTTGCTCCATCTGATGTGGAGGAATCAAAGGGGGATTCCAGATCAAATATCGGGTCTGCATCAAACATTGAGGAGGCTAGGGGGATATTATCTGCCGCATAATGATCCGTGGAGCCTTGCCTAGTCATTCTTAGTCATAAAACTAGCGCTCTACCACTGATTCAGCTAAAGAAGACGTGATGATTCAATGAAATTCCACTTGTTTCCCCCCAGTGCCTGATATAAAAAACAGTTACCTTCAGATGAAACAAAGAGAGTTTGTGACAATAGGAAATTATTTGTGGAAGCGGGATGATTGATTATGCGGGGCAAAGTAGGTACGAGAGCAGAGGGTTGAACAGAGGGTCTGGCCAATGAGCGGCTGTAAGCTACTTCTAGACTGATCCATGAGGCTCTCGTAACACAATCAGCTGTTTAAATGACGGCAACAAATATACCCCAAATCATGATACTATGGATCATGAGGGAGTCACATGAGACATCATTTGGGTGACGCACGCAGTTGTGATATGTCATTTTTTGCACTATAAATTAACGGGGCAGCTCCGCAAGAGCATTGATAAACAGGTGAGGTGTTACATAAAATGATAAGGACTCCAAAGAGTGAAATCGTGTATACAAATTAAGTGTTACAAAGCTATGACAGATTTTAGACCAGCATTGATAGTGGTAGACTTACAGGAGGATTTTCTTCCACCTAATGGATCTCTAGCATGCAAGAACGGGAGAGAAGTGATTCCTTTAATTCTAGATCTTTTGGATTTGAAAAAGTATCATTGGAAAGCTATAATTGCCACAAAGGACTGGCATCCTCATGACCACACATCATTTGCGTCATATCATCATCAAGAACCGTACTCTACTAAAGTATTTGAGCATCCATTTAAAGGTAGTTCAGAAACGAAGGTACAGGTTCTTTGGCCTGATCATTGCGTTCAAAATTCTGCAGGGTCGGAATTTCCTGTTGAATTTCAAAAGAAGTTCAGTGAGCTTCTGGAGGTCCAACCTATTCCTACGTGTGTTGTGAAGAAAGGATATCTACAAGATAGAGAGTACTATTCTTGTTTCCAAGACACTTGGAAACTACATCATACAGAATGCGAAGAGTTTCTTAAGAACAACAAAATCACACACGTTTTTACCGTTGGAATTGCGTATGATTACTGTGTGTTGAATTCATCGATTGATTCTGCAGATTTGGGATTCAAGACATTTGTTATAAAAGACTGTTCCAAACCTGTTTCTCCAGAAAATAACGCAAAGACAGAGGTTCTTTATACCGAGCATGGAGTGAAAATTATTGACTTGAATAGCAAGGAACTAGCAGAAGTCACCGCAGTGTGAAAAAATTGTACGTCCTTGCCTTTCTGATGAGCTTAATGTCTACCTCACGAAAACGATTATGGTATATACTTCTTACTTTACTGCACTTTCAGATAATTTTTCGATACTTACTCACGTGATGTAAATCAAACTCACAGCCTTGATTCTAGAGGACAGATGCCGAAAATTATGTAGCCAGCTTTTTCGTTGAGAATAGAAGCAAAACTCAAGAGGATAGACGAAAGCAAAAGAGAAATAAGAAAGGAAAAGCTTATCATACAATATCAAATAAAGCAAGCATTATACACCATGTCGTCGGCAGGCATCGACGTTGGCAAGTATCTCGGAAGAGGAGATCCTTCCAAACGGTCCGAGGCTGTGGTAAAATATAACGAGCGCAGGTTTTACCAGGCAGCTGTCTTTTATGGTTGCACTATTGCAACATACATAGCTTCCAAAGTAGCTTATCGCGGAGTGATCAGAAGAAGATACAATCCGAATTTCTTTCAGCATAACCATGTTCCTCCGAAATTCTCGTTTTACAGAGATGCTTTGAGCGCAGTGACCCATGCTTCTTTACTTGCTGTTACCTCTATGTCGATGTTTGTTACTGGAGCATTCTGGTATTTTGACATATCGAACGCTTCTGAATTTGGTGTTAGAATGAAGCACTATCTTGGAGGGGCAGAGGCCGAGAAAGAGCTAGCGAGAATGCCTGTTGATAATGAGACCAAAGAAGTTGAAAACATGCTTACTGATTTTATCAAAGGAGAGCTGAGTTCTGGAGAGGGGAAAAATGCCTAGATGTAATTAGAGTTTTGTGAGTGCTGTTGGTATACATGTAAGTAGATAGTTGTTCCTCTGTATATAGTGGCTAACATTTACATATAGCCTGATTCGTGTGGTTATATATAGCAGTAAAAATGCGAGACGATTTTATTTAGTCACTACCTTTAACAGGGGCGCAATATTAGTGGATGGCTTATACAAGCATATATAAGCCTTAATTTCTATGAACAAAGCGTGTGTTTCGATCCTTGTTTTGCTGGTTGCTTCCAGCATTTAATACAATGTCCAGACGACGCCCACCACCACCTGTTCCCGAGAGACCTGCAGGATCCAGTGCAATCAACCTAAACATGCCAGCGGCGGCTCCACAGCTACCTATGAAGCCTGGTTGCCAGGAACTCTATACTTCTAGACGATCCAGTGCTTTCTGCCTTGATAAGCTTCACCACACACAGCACAATTCGAATCCATTCGATCTCTTTCCCTATATCAGTTCAGCAGACAAACTAAAAGAAGCACTCAATACAAATCTCCTTTTTATGCATAGTACCGATATCACAGTCAGCAACAAAGCCAGATCCTCAATTCCCTATATACCTACTCTTGACAGCGACAGAATTAAAACTGAAGAATTCCCCACAGAGAACACCAGCTCAAACATACCGCTACTCATTCCAGACATAACTCTAGAAGAGGAGGACGAGGAGAGCAACGCGATGATATATCAAGTCGAACATGATGGAACAGAGATCTGCTGTAAGGGACCGCGAGCCTGATGCTGTCACCTGGAAATCAAGCTGATCAAATCCCGTAGCCGCATCTTCACCGGCAGGCGGATATGCGTCTCCTTCGGGAAAGTCAGCCTTAAACGTGGGCCTCGCTCTAATCATCTCGGGCTGTGTAGCGGTCCTATTTTTTTCTGTGCACAGAACTTGAGTAAAGTGAAAGCTGGTGTTAATCGCAACTATGTGAGTCTGTATCAGTTGCTAAGAGCCACACAAGCAATCGAAACGGACAAAAGGAGGTGGGTGAACAAAAAAGTGTAAGGAAATGACCGTCGGGGAAAACTCGCCTCTTACTCAGGCACCACCGCAGAACTATGAGACAACATTTCACGACGAAGACGGCAACTCCATATATTCAGACAACTTTCTAGGAGGTAAAAAGTGGGTCAAAAGGTTGTCCTATTTTGCTGTGATATTCATAGGATTACCACTGGTGTACTTTTTGTTGGTATTTCTGCCGAATTTGGCTCCTCCTTCTGCTGAGATCCCCAGTCTTATCAAAGTGTCGGCTGCAAACATGTACTTACATCCAGTTATCCCCCCTACTAAAGGAAAACAGCTTTATCACCAAGAAGATGAAGGGACAGAGCTTCGAGCTAAGTCAAAATTCACTGACGGAGACTCTCCATTCAAAAAGGTGCCTAATTTCAAGGGCTGGGACTTACTTGGAAAGCATACCAAGCTGTTTGAAGACCATTTTAAGAAGTTAAATGGTGGAACACTGCCAGAGAAGTTATCAACAAGACTCATATTGATTGGGGATGTGCACGGTTCGTTGAGACCATTACAAAAACTGCTGAAACGGGCTGACTATGATGGAGGAGACCGTGACCAAGTAGTGCTGTTAGGTGACTTCTTAGCCAAAGGCAAGAACTCAATAGGTGTTCTAGATTATGCTATTGAAAGCAAGCTTGGCTGTGTGCTTGGAAATCATGAAATTGAAATTTTAAAGAGATACGCTCAGTTCCACGGACTTCCCAAGCTTGACTTTGTGAATAAGAACTCGCTTGGCGAGACTGTTTATGTCAGTTCCATTCACATCGATGAGCAATATGATCTTGACGATCATATGAAAATAGCGAAGAGACTAACTCCAGAACACATTGAATATTTGTCATCGTGTCCCATAATTCAAGAGCTAGGGCCTGTTCCTCATATCCTGAATAAAAAACAGACCAAGCATGCAGAATATCCAGCTGCAGGAGTCGCTGTTCACGCAGGACTGCTATGGAACATTAAAAGTCTGCAGGATCAGGATCCGGAGGAGGTGACAACAATGAGAAACCTTCTCCCCCCTGATTTTAAAATACCTACTGATGACAGACATGACAAAGTCAAAGGAAAGAAATCTGAGTCATGGTCAAAACATTGGAATAAACATCAAAGTATGATTGAATCCGACATAAAGAAAAATCTGACAGGATCAGAGCTTACAATTGGAACCAAGGTTTACTATGGTCATGATGCTAAGAGAGGATTGACTAGCAAGCAATTTTCCGTGGGGCTCGATTCAGGTTGCGTATACGGAGCACAGCTGAGCGCGGAGGTTATATGGAGCGAAGTGCTCCAAGATAAAAAGTCCAATGGAGATCATATAGTGTATAAAAGGATGCTTCAGCAGGTAAACTGTTAGTGACTGTCCCTCTTCTTTAACGAATGAACGAAATGAATTGTTATAAATCAATATTATATCTGGAAACAAGCCGGATCAAGTTCTCTAGTAACTTTTTATGGTTTTGCTCACGGTAGATCTTAATGAAGGGCCTGATCATCCCTGCAGTAGGCTTGACCGTGTGATTCAGAAAAATGTGCCTGTGTCCAAAATTCTTCAGCAAATAGTCCAACACATACTTTTGCAAGTCATCAACAAAATCATTATCATCTTTACTACTATCAGGTTGAGCATCATACCCACGACAGACTTTAATAAGTAGTGATAGACCAATGTTTGACTCGTTGCAGTCAAGAAACGACTGGATAATTTTCTCAATGAAAGCAGCGTCATAGTTGATGTTGAATACCTTTGTAGTTAACTGACAGATGTTTACAACGGTATTCAAGTCACCAAGTTTCCCATAGTGGGAGAGCATATGGGAGAAGGTTGACCGATCAGGAGTAATACCTAGTGCGTCCATTCTTGTAAGAATCTTGTCTGTTTCTTCGGGGAATGACTCAAGTAGATGATTATAATGAGACACATGGACGCTTAGAATGCTTGAGTGAGTCCATAAGAACTCGGTAACAGAGTCTATTCCAACTTTCTTGTGTAGTTGGGTTCGAATGTAGTTGAAAACTTCAATCTCCGTCAACGGAACTTGCGAGTTCACCATGTCCCTGTAAAATGTCTCGATCCACACGTTGCTGTCGTCGATGTCTCCAAAAGAACTGTTGATTTTGTTTGAGAAAGTCTCCAAATCTGCTGAAGGTATATACAAGGGTCTAGGAGATGGAAGAGCGAGGTATAGCTGTTGGAGTTTCTGTGGACTTACCGGCGTGTCGGTATGAATCGCATTGTGAAAATCATTGAGACCAGTTGAATCTTCAATGTCTCTCCTGCTTATTAAAGTGCGCTTATGTACTGTTCTCGAGTGACTTGTCAGATCATTCAAGAGGATCATCTTACAGAGGTAATCAAGATCCTGACTCTGTATAGAGTCAACATTCCATGCCTCTCTCAAATAGTCTGCGTACGAAGCACCATAATGGGACACCTGTGATTGTAAAAAAAACGAAAAATTAGGTGGGATGTCCTTACATATGTCATCGGAAGTAGTTTCCTCTGCAAAGGAAAGGAAGCTCCTCAATTCTTGTTGAAGGTGTTCTGTATCGGTTCGTTTTCGTATATAATTCATCCACGTATTTCGAACTTTGCGGGACTCCGCTGAAGTAGAAAACACTGCTTTCCAACTGATTTTATCCAGCTTCTCAGAGCTAAGGCGCTGTTTCTCGACACTTGAATTCCAGTAAGCGTACGATTCTGGGGTGTTGCTTTTCCAATTAAAGTTAAAACGGGTTAAATCTTGTAAGGTAACACCCTTTTTTTCCAGGTCAACATCCAAAACAGACTCGCTGAACTGTTTACTCACCTCTCTCAGACGAGACTGTTTGTATTTCCATCTTGCATAGACAGGAAACCCATTTATAAACTTCTTGGGGCTGGGCACATGTCTCTTAATGTCATTTTTGGTTTTGACCTCAGCTAATCCTGGACCATCAGGCCTCAGAGAAGATTTGCATCTCCTGCAAAACAACATGCAATATTAGCGCACAAATGGAAACTCATAAAAGCTTCAGGCAAATCCGGCTGGTAGTTATCTTTCGATGGCTTGCAGAACAAACATGTACTCTTCTAGTGGATGGTGCTTCTATTATTCAAGACATTTTTTTCTTTGTCCTAACGATGTTTTTCTTCTCTTGCGAGGTTTGTCGTATTTTTTTTTGTTTGTGAGAGGAAAAGTCTGGACGTCCTTCAACAAAGAAACACAGCAGAAAGTGAGGCACGTTTTATTGGAGCCCAATACAGCGACCAACACTACAACTGTACTATAGAGTGTGCTGGACACAGTGAAACACCCATATCACAAAGAAGTAAGAGAGTCTTCTGATTTTCAGGAGTACATTTTTAGAAACCCCCGAGATCAGATATCACGGACGAGGTCAACAACCAGTTACTTATGACTACCCAGAGCACTGTGAAGTTGTTGCATAGAGATTCAGTTGATAGCATACACTAATAGCATGAGTTCAGCTCTGGGATATGTGGGGGATGTCAGACGACGACTACCACTGATAAGGTGGCTGCGGTTGGGTACTCAAAGCATATCGAACACAAGAATATCAACGCTGTTGAACCATAAGCTGAAGTTATACCGAAGAGTCATTATACGATTATGGATTTTAGCTCTATTTATTTTCTGCATTATTGGATACATCACGGGGACCCTGTTGAGCAGGAAAAACATAGACATATCAAAGTTGAAGGAGTTGGATTTCGAGCTCCGATATCAAGACAAGGCATTAACGACGTTTCCACTATCTGAACGAACAATTGGGTCGTCTATAGACTCTGTATTTTCAGATGGATGTCGAGATGTAATAGAAGAGGCCAAGAAACCACGTGCTAATGCGGCGTTTGTGGTGCTTGCACGAAACTCCGAAATTGACGGAGTGATATCTTCAATGAAGTCGTTGGAGAGACATTTTAACCAGTGGTTCAATTACCCATGGATATTTTTGAATAATGAGAGATTTTCACGAGAGTTTAAGATGCGTGTTGCACAAGTCAGCAGTGGGCCGATCAAATTTGGATTCATTCCGGAGAAGAAGTGGAATTTTGATGAAGAGGTATCTGATCCTATATATTTTAATGAGGCGGTGGAATCACAAGGAGATCGAGAAATTATGTACGGTAATATGGCCAGCTATCACAAAATGTGCAGATTTTACTCTGGATACTTTTTCAAACATCCTCTGGTGAAGAAACTGGATTGGTACTGGAGAGTGGAGCCTGATGTCGAGTTTTATTGTGACTTGACGTATGATCCTTTTGTGGAGATGGAAAAAGCCGGAAAAGCATATGGCTTTACAATCGCGATCAAAGAACTAGTAAATACAGTTCCAAACCTGTTCAGATATACACAGTCGTTCATCAACCAGCGAAAAACCCAAGTTCCTGACACTTGGAACTTGTTCAGCAAACACTTTGATTTTTTTAAGGGTGCAAACAGTGCTCACTACCGAGGTGTACGTGATAGGCACGAGTTTTGGAGCAAGCTCCAGGAGAGAATTCCCTTGTATCGTGCGCTCAAAGTGGCAGGAGGGTCTACTGAAACCATAAATAACCTATTGGATCAGTACTCCGTGGACAAGTTGGTGGATCATAGCAACAAAAGAGGTATTGCACAGGCAAACAAAGATCAATTTAGCAGAGCAGAGTATAATCTATGTCACTTTTGGTCGAATTTTGAAATAGCGAAAACTAGTCTATTCACATCGGAAGAATATGAACAGTATTTTGGCTTTTTGGAAGCATCACAAGGGTTTTTCACTGAACGCTGGGGAGACGCCCCAGTCCACTCTTTAGCGGCGGGAATGTTTTTGAACCTGAGCGACATTCATTACTTTAGAGATGTTGGATACAAGCATTCCACTTTAGGGCACTGTCCACAGAACTCTGCTTATCAGCTACCATATGAAGAGGGAACCAAATACAAGCGAGTATACTCAGAGCGTCAGGAGAAGCGTTTGGAGCGTTATGATCAACCAGGACCTATTGGAGGACCGGGCACAGGTTGTCGGTGCAAATGTCCTACTAAGTTAAAAGAAATAGAAGACTCTGGTGGATCCTGTGTCGCACTCTGGGCCAAGTTGACCGATGATGAACGGGAACCAGAAAAGCCGCTAGATCTAGATAAGATTGAGGCTAAGGCTTTAGCAATGTATGAGGAGCATCTCAACAGCCACAAAGGCGACGGGAAACGCTGGAGGCTTAGTGAGAAGGAGATCCATGCTCTGGAGAAGTACGTTGTGCTGTAATAATAGGTGATCAAGAAAATGCAGTTAGTAGTTAGGCTTGCAAGTACAAACACTAGTCTAGCGAGATTCTTACATAAGCATTTAATATTTTTTTCCGCAAGCGAGGCTAAAAGAGTCGATGTAGCATGTAGCAAAAATTAGGGTGTGGACGTTTCAGTTTACTTTTCAAAAGGTCCTAATACTTTCACTTTGTCGGGGATACATTGAGCAGAAGATCGTTTTCTTGGCTGAAGGATCGTGCACTATTCTCTCAAAAGGAGAAACACTGAGCTGGTATAGTAAAAAGAGGAGGAAGCTTCAAGAAAGGTACAGTTAGAAAAATAAGGGTTGAGGAGTGCGGCGCTATTCATAAAGCGGAAAAGGAACAAGCGTTAAAGCATAGGTGGGTAGGGCCGGGTAAACACTCTCCGAGCTATTGTGTATTTGGGTTGAGAGGTGGAGCGTGAAAACCATGACGAAAGGACGAAAGGGTGCTGGGATGTCGGAGACAGAAACGGAGCCGACGGTGATCGTGTGTTGACTGAAATACCAGGAGGTTCCCAGGGCTTAGATCTGTCACTACGGCGCTGTCACGCAAGCTAAGCCTATACAAAGTCGAAGGCAGTGATCAAGTGGAGAGAAGACACCGCCGTGCAAAGACTCACGGCTTGTATGCAACACAGGTGGAAACAATAGACCTTGGGTGGCTGTAGAAACCGTATATGTGGCGCAGCATGCATATTCTGAATTTTGCGGTGCGGCTTTCAGGGCCTGATACTGCTTCGGCTATTGTTTTTATTGTCACGTACTGTCCAAGGCTATGCTGAATAGAGTAGATGACGATGACACGAGCGCGTAATGTTGTTAGAGGGTTGTGCAACAATGGGACGGCTCAGTTTGGTTACTGGGCACCCTGAGGATCTACCTCAGCTAGATCTGTATTTGGTCATAAGATCAGGGTCGACAAATTATAAATATGGCACATACACCGTTTCGGCACGATTATTTAATCCTTCTGCATTCACAGTTAGCAGCTTATTTTGTGCAATAGTCTAACTACTAGTGCTTCGATGCTACACTATCAACATATGGCAGAGGAGTCAGACATCCCGCCTCTTTTACACGCTCAAGAACTCCTCCAAGGCCTGTTCACGTTTAATCTCGGCATTACAAACGGCCGAACCCCCGTAGATCATACCGTCGAGCAGACTGTTGATCAGGCAGTTGTTGCAGTTGCAACAGCAGCATCCACATCCCCTTCTGCAAATGGTTTATCTCCCGCTGCTATACAAGAAGAGAATCCCTCTCACACCCCACAAATCTCCTTATTCACGGTACCTCCCGCGTCGGATGAATTCATTTACAGCCTTCTGGGATCCACCACAGAATCCAACTTAACAGAGTCAGATGGCCAGTTATCTGCTTCTGCGTACTCTTCATTGTGCGGCAGTCCTGCTGTCACTTGTTTTTCTCCATCAATCGATTCGTCACTTCCGAGATCGGATA
Organism: Ogataea trehaloabstinens; assembly: GCA_003706095.2. Taxonomy (NCBI): domain Eukaryota; kingdom Fungi; phylum Ascomycota; class Pichiomycetes; order Pichiales; family Pichiaceae; genus Ogataea; species Ogataea trehaloabstinens. The sequence goes on along the minus strand of PPKJ02000009.1, from coordinate 663,603 downwards.
CAGAGATATACCATATACTCAGCAGCCCCAGAGTGAGCACCTGCTCTGCAGACGGCCTATCCGAAGACGACACTACGGGTGCAAATACAACCAATACAGACACTGCAAGCAATGAAGCTACCGGCAACGACATCTCCATCACTAGCAACATGAATTGTTACCAGGAAAGCAAGCAGTTCCGATGCTCAGACTGTCCTAGTTCGTTTACCCGAAAATCGCGACTTAAAGAGCACTGCAAAAAGGTTCACGAAGGAGTCACGATCTCATACCAATGTAAATACTGCTACAAAGTACTCAGCTCCCGTGAGAATCTCAACAGACACCGTTTAGTTCACACAGATAGGTATAAGTGTACACAATGTGGTCGACGTTACGATAGAGGCGACAGATACCGTCAGCATTTAAGTAAATGCGGTTCTAAGAACAGATAATTTTGATGCCTGTTAGCATATGTATTGTATATTATGATGAAGTAATGTTTAATGAGAAGATGTATAGAGTCAGAAAAAGAGTTATTAAGGACTGGAACTGGTGAAATGGGTACATTTAGTGCGATCTCAGTTAGCACCGCCGCTATATTTTGAGTGGCGGTGCTGAAAGGAAATAATATGTGGTTTTCTCGGGATAGTGTCACGGTCTACATTGTGGCAGCGGGACAAGAACAGAAAACAAGAAAAAGTTTCACATTTAACATACTTTATCAGATATCACAGTAGTCATCAAGTTGAGATTACTTTAGCGTTGCAATAAGAGCAGTTGAGAAGCTGAGGCTCGATAAAGGCTAAAAACTCAAGCTCTGGTACTCGACAGACTTACGTGGTTCCGGTCTTTGTTGCTTTTTTGTCCCTTTACCACGTCTTCAAACGCCGACGATAGCGCGACTCAAGCTGTTTGATAGTGATTACTGCTTACTCATCAAGAGTGATTCAAATCGTTTATCAGCACTTATCAATCTTATCAAAGTGCCAGAAAAAGATCATTAACGTTTAGCCTCGGTTAGCGAGGGTTTTCATATCGACAATCAAACTGGATAGGCAGATTTTGAAGACTGCTTCTTGCGCAGACCGAACAGTACTACATGCATTGGACAAAACTGAGAACATTACAGTTGAATGATGGAAATGAATGGACTTGGTGACGACAGCACTTTATATTCTCAGCATATGCGAACACAGATGCCTGCAGACTCTGTTGGATCCGTCGATGTATACGACGACGGATCATCTACTTTACAACGGGCTGGACTGAGGTACACGCAGATTTCGACACAGATTCAGCAGCAGCAAATGAAGAAGCATAGACCAAAGACTACTTTATTTGCACAGCAAGCAAATAGAAGCAACTCCACCGTCTATAGCGGTGGCGGAGGATCACGTAATGGATCATACCACGCAGTAAATTTGAGCTCTGATCAACTAAATCACTTTCAGCCGCCGTATGCTGGGCCATACGGAGGGTCTCATGGCGGATCACAATCACGTATAAGCTCTACATCTGCTCTTTCTCATCACCAGATAGATCCATACATTCATGGAGCAGGACATAGCCACGCATTACCGCCCCAAGGCTACTATATACCGCAACAGCAACATCCGCAGCAGTTTCCAGCAGGACGCCCACATCCCAACCTTCACTCCAATGGGGCTGTTCCACTACATTTGGCTCAGAATAATATTATCGGGACACCTGGATTACGGCCAGCTTCTGGAACAATTCATCCAAACAGTGATCCGCAGCAGACCGCCCGCATATCCTTGAACTCCGCGCTCTCCTTCATTGGACTGTCCCCAAATAAGCCTCAGGGAAGTCTGGTAACTCCAGATTCGATGGATCATACATCAGAGGATGACGAGGAATTTATAGACGGAATAGACGAAGATGGGGACGCATTACGAGGACCTTCACTATTGGAGAGAGAGATTAGTGCCTTGAGAAAGGAGAACCAGCAACTGCGTTTGCAGAATGATGAGGTGACGCGACTTAAAAAACTTCAGACCGAGAGTGAACAAACTAACGTGCGCCTTAGATTGGAGCTGGATGTTTCAAAACGGGAAATACAGAAGATGAAGGAGGAACTGTTGCAATCTCGAGAAGTATCGGGGAAAATTGATGATATGGAAGCAAACTACGATTCTGCACTAGCGAGCTACAAGGCAATCGAGACTCAGAATGACAAGTTGATGCACAGAATGCGCAACCTCGAAGAAGAGCGGTCTGCCTGGCGCACAGAGACTGCATCCTTTTTGAGTGTACTGATGGAAAATCTTCCATCCCATATCAGCTCAAAAGATGTATTTATAGAGATGTTTCCAGAAAGTACTGTGGTGAGTGCAGGTTTAGAAGAACAATATGCAAAGGCTTTAGCTGCTTACGGGACAGATAAGGAGGGTAAGGAGAAAGGAAAGAACGCTCTTGCAAACACAAATTGTCTCATAAACTCAGATGAGCAGATACTGGAAATATTCAGGGGAGAAGTTCGGTCCCTGAGTGCCAAAATATTGAAGCTTGAGGAGAGAAAATCAGAAACTGAAAAATATCTGAAGAAACAGATAGAGAGTGAGCGTAGCACAATCAGACAGCTGAGATTCCACAGATCTGTTAGCGATTATGAGGCGAGCGAGATTGCTGACGGAAGCATTATGACTGCTGGAGGAGCTGCACAGACGTTGAAAAAGGCTCCATCTGTAGGAATACGATTCCTGGAGATTGTGGAACCAAAGTTCAGCATTGTTAGGGATGACTGAACTAGAGTGTATATACTGCGGACCATTGTATAGTTAAAAGAAGGCAAGAATCTGGAACTGACGCCTGGCTACTACTGATAACACGATAATTGTTATCAGCGTATTTTAGTCAGCTGTAATTTCGCGTTGGTACCGCATCTTTGTCCCGAAATAGCTATTCAAGGCTGAAATTGTTTTGTGACTCGAATATAGGGGGGACCAAAAGCTGAGCTGGCCCCTGCAGATGTATGGTGTAAAGATGTGTGGGGATTTGTGTTTGGCGTCTTAATTATTTTTACGGAGCACCAGAACGAAGATTGGATAGCTTTGTCAGGTACGATATCATCAGGTAGAAAAGAAGTGACTGTTGAGGCTTGAATCTACAGCTAACTGCGTATAGAGAGTCAATTTATTTATTACCCGCTTTAGAAAATCAGCGAAGCGTTTTCAGAGATTCTTCGTACTCTAATTACGTCACCAACTCTTCCTCGACGATTCGATTACAGTATCTTGTGTATCGTGTCATGGCGCTGCTGCGACCAGCCAGACGCCGGATATACGCTTTCTATGTGGTCATTGTGACTGCAGTATGTGCGCTCATTGTGCTGACCAACTATAGTCCTCTGAAAACGCCACGGGAGCGTGCTACTGCACGTTTAGTGTCGCAGCTCACCTCGCACTATCTTACAACTTTAGCTCCGCGCTGCGACAGATTCACTTCCTACAAAAATAAGCCACAAGACTACTGGCAATACTATGGCTATGACGATTATACTGAAAAGCTCACTAGCGACACGCTTTCTGGGCTTTTGTCGGTGACTCTCTCCCAACAGGCAGAACTGGAGCGTGTGCACTCTCAATTGTTGGACAACGAGCTCACGGACAGTAATGCAGTATACCGAGGATTTCGTGACCTTATGGACACCTACTACGATCCAGATAGTCGTGGAATTGTGTACGTATCAGGACCACAGTACTACTGGCTCACAATTTTATCCATCAAGTATGTGCGGGACGTGCTACAGGACTCCACTCCAGTGGAGATCTTTGTACCGCGGCATGATAAGAACGATCATTTCTGCACTAAGATGAACCTAGTGTTTACAGGTGTCTACTGCTCATATATGGACAACTATGTATCACGTCGAACATTGGCGGGACTGTCTGGATTCCAATACAAGTCGTTGGCTCTGATGTTATCACGGTTCACTCACACGTTGTATCTGGACTCCGACAATTTACCGATAGAGCCACCCAGTCAACTATTTGAGTCTCAAAAATACAAGACCCATGGGATGGTTTGCTGGCCAGACTTTTGGAAGCGATCGACGCATCCAGGATTTTACCATGCTAGCGGACTGGATCACCACAGTCAAGTGATAATGTCTACTCCATCTGTGGAGTCTGGCCAAATACTTGTTAATAAGAAAACACATCTAAAATCCCTAATGCTGGCGTATTATTACAATATACATGGACCAGACTATTTTTATCCTCTATTTTCTCAGGGATTCCCAGGAGAGGGTGACAAAGAGACGTTTTACCTTGCGAGCCGTGTCACCGGTGAAGGCTCATTTTTACTAACTGGAGTAAAAACTAAAATTGTGGGGTATATTGACAACGAGAACAGGTTTTTTGGTCAAGCTATTCTCCAGGCAGATCCGGATGATTTTACAAGATATGCTTTCTTCCACTGTAATTACCCAAAACTACAAATTGACCGTCTGAGCAAATCATACTTCTTTGATACTCAGACCAGCTCTCGCAGGCGTTCATGGCAGATAATGCGTGATGCAAAGAAAGACAATAACGGAGGAGGCTTGATTACTCTCAAAAAGGCTATCAGATTTGATCTCGAGCTAAAGGTCTGGGAGATTATGTACGATCTGGTAAAAACGGATTTCAAGGGTTTCCGTTTGTTTGAAAGCATTGGGAATGACGAAATTGGCGACCAAATCAAGGAACACATCTTTTTCCTTAAGAACCAAGGCACTTTGATAGTGTGACATACGGCTCGTCATATATGTGAAAGTAACATCGGCACATGACACAAAATGAAATTACTAAGTGCCAAACAACAAAATGAAAAACAGGTGAAATAATTGAATAAAAAAAACAAGAAATAATAAATTTGATTCTTGTCTCTTTAAGGAACCAAAACTGACTGTTCACGTGACGGAGTTGCCTCACAATGAGACCCTGTATATCAGCTTTGAGCCTGGTGCGCTTAGCTGGGTTTGCTGGGGGGCCTGCAAGATTGCCCAAAGATCTCTCTGATGTCAGCACCACAGATCTTCTGGTCAAACTGGGGTTTATACGTCAGCCAAATGCAGGACTAACCAATTGGCTTCCGCTAGGACTAACGACGATTAGGAACATCGAATCCGTGATTCGTAAACATCATGATGCGGCTGGATGCAGTGAGATGTCACTATCGTCACTTTCTCATCAGAATTTGTGGCTAACGACCAACAGATGGGAGAATGACGAACTATTCAAGATAGGCGAGTTTTGTCTTGCTGCTACAGCAGAGGAGGAGGTGACACAACTCGTTAGTGGACTCGCAGACAGCTATAAGAAGCTTCCTGTTAGGGTGTATCAAATATCAAGGAAATACAGAAATGAAAAAAGACCACGAGGTGGCTTGCTTAGGGGAAGAGAGTTTTTGATGAAAGACGCTTACTCTTTTGATGTGGACAGGAAAAATGCTATGGTTTCTTTCGAACTCATGAACTCTGTGTACTTCGACATTTTCAGTGAACTGAGAGTGCCATTTGTAAAAGCCAATGCTGATTCTGGGTCCATTGGTGGAGACTTGAGTTTTGAGTGGCATTTTGTTAATTCCTCCGGGGAAGACCATCTTTTGACTTGTGATAAGTGCGGGGTTGTTGGTAACGTTGAACGTGTAAAGTCCGAAAATACCACTAATGACCCTACAGAAATAGAGGAGGTAGAAGTGGATTACTATCTGACTACTGAGGATGATCTGTGTGCCATATATTATCCCAAAGGACGATCTGTAAGTTTGAAGTTTTTTGAGGAGGAAGATATTGCGGAGTTGAAACTCGAGATTAATAAGACAGATGCTGTTGAACAGTTTAGAAAGAATGCTGAATCAGGCTTTGGAAACATCATTAGAGTGATGGATGTAGCTATTGGTCCTGGAAGTTTGTTGCCAGACTTGCCTGTCGAGTACTCACGTTCACGGATGTCCACCTTTGAGGGAATTGCTCTCACCGAAGCACAAGAGGGGGATACATGTTCTAGTTGTGGCGAGGGTAAGCTCATTAGCAGTAAAGGAATAGAGGTTGGTCACACCTTTTACTTGGGTAAGCGGTATAGTGAGCCATTGGGAGCCACCTTTGTCGACGCAAACGGAGAAAAGAAAAACTATGAAATGGGATGCTATGGAATTGGTGTAAGTAGGCTTGTGTCTGCGATTGCAGAAGTGACTAGAGACTCTGTGGGACTCAAATGGCCTGCATGTGTTGCACCAGTGCAGGTAACAGTTGTAAAGGCTCCCTCATTTGATCAAACCGAGCGAGAACAGGTTGTCATTGTTGAGGACATGGTACAGAGACTGGCTTGCAATGCCTCTGTAGAGGTGGATGATTCGGAGTCTGGACTTGGTGATAAGCTGCGGAAATCAAAGCAACTGGGAGTTCCTATACAGGTGATTGTTGGCAAGAGACTTCCACTTGTGGAAATTGAAGTAAGGGGCTACAGATTTCCCCAAATTAAGGGGCAATACGAATATGGAGCTCTCCATTCAAAATACGGGACTGCATGGAATTGGCAAATCATCAGCGTTGAAGGGGTTGAAAAGCACTTAGTTAACGCAGACCATGCCCACACAGTAGTAGAATCGCTTCTTAAGGACCTTTAGAGCACTAATTCTATTTTTCTTGTATATAGACTATTATACCAGCACTTAGATCAGAACAATTTACCTGTTACCTTAGCTAAAACATGAAGAAGAACCACTGAGAAAATGAACGACACTGCTAAAACAAGAACAACTAGAGGATCAATCTTGAACCCCTGCGACTCGTCAGTGTAAATCTTGAGCATCGTTGAGGAAGACCCTCCTGCACCTGCTGCTCTTGTTGATGTGGGTTGATTTTGCAATTGCTGCTTCAATTTGTTCTCTTGAGTTGCTTTTCTTCTTGCAAGGGTCTTTGCACCTCCTGGAACTGCTGAGGACGACTTCGATAAGGTGAAGAGTTAGAATATGTATGGCAAACAAATTGGTGCTAGACTTTTGATCCGCACTCCAAAACAAAGGCAACTTACCATTTTGTAAGATTCTCAGAGATTATAATGCCGTTTGACGGAAGCACTCAGTGAGTATATTATGCTATCAACGTGTTTTACTATTTATTGACTATGTGCTGGATGTTAGAGATGGACGGTTCTCTGATACTTTTTTGGTAGTGAATTTTCAGGCGGTATACATCTCTGCACATCGAAAAATAAGTTACCCGGTTGAGCAAAACTGTGGAACAGGTAGGAGGCCGGGTAAGACATCATTCACAGTATTATAAATTTTGTCCATCCATTAGTACACAAAGAAGTCGTGTGCTTAATAGTTTGGATGAGCATTACCAGTCGTGGTGGGGCCAATCGGGATGCAGGCTTAACTAAGGAAACGAAAAAAGGGCACGCCGATCGACCCGACTCTGGGACTGTGGTTTTTTCTTGTTTGGAGGGACGGGTAGTTTTTCTCTCGGAGAGGATTTATTTGTTCTTTGCTAAAGGCTCTGGACGTGGCTATTTTAGAACCATTACTAGTAAGTCTAAAAGCGGCAGGCAATTCTGAGAAGGCGGGAACAGAGCAAACAGGCACAGAATTAGACTGTGCGGCAACTGGAAGCGAGACGGTTCTGTTTGACTGTTTTCTTTGGAAGATTGCTTTTTCTGCCTGGAAGTTGATTAATTGCCAATAGAAGCAGTTGCGTGGTATTGTGGGCAGTAGTCATGGAGGTTCATCACATTGATCAACTCCAGCAGATGCAGCAGCCTACTGGCCTGGGCCATGGAAACTTGGATGTTTCTGCATCGGATTTTGGATCTTCCGCGCCACAACATCGTCCATCTCTTTCACCTACATCTTCAGCTTCAGGATACACCTCGTCATGTGGAGGAGTTGACCGTGGGTCTTCTCCCAACGCTGCAAACACCACTAATGCTTCAACATCTGTGATCAGACCAAATTCGACTGGTAACTCGTTATCTAGCGTGAGAGTATCTCAATCGCGGCACTTCGGTGGTGCTGCAGGTACTTCTCCATCTCAAGGTTCTTATGGCCAACTGGGGAATCAATCCTTACAGCAGCCAGCTCAGACTGGATTTAATCCTAACTGGTTGCCACAACAGACAAGTGCACTGCTGAACGTGACACCTTGGATCGAACAACAGGCCCAACAAAACTCGACAAACCTTAGCATGCTGATCAACAACTCGAAACCCGGCGCATCAGCAGCTTCTTCAGCAGCTTCTACGGTAACAGAAAAGCGTACTCAAACAACCGAAAACGTGGGTGGATCTGCTCAGTCGCAGGGGGGCCAACAAACCCAACATCACCAGCAGTTGCAGCAGCCCTCACAGGTTACTACAGGAACAAGACCGGTATCACCAGTGATGCCACAACAGGGAGATCATAAAGATGACGATGACGTGATTCCTACCGCCATTGTAATAAAGAATATCCCATTTGCTATCAAGAAGGAACAGTTATTGGATGTGATGTCGAAATTAAATCTTCCTCTACCGTACGCATTCAATTACCACTTTGACAATGGTGTGTTTCGCGGACTTGCATTTGCTAATTTCAACTCCTCTGATGAAACGTCTATGGTGGTGAATGTACTGAATGGTAGAGAGGTGGGGGGTAGAAAATTGCGGGTCGAGTATAAGAAGATGTTACCCATGGTAGAGAGAGAACGTATTGAGCGCGAGAAGCGTGAGAAGAGGGGGCAACTTGAGGAGCAGCATCGGTCTACATCAACCACGTCTTTGGCTTCGTTATATTCGATTGCATCAGGACCTGCGTCAACAGCTGGTGCAGCTGGCGTAGCCTCACTCAATATGTCGACAAACGTTCCTTTAATGAGCTCAACGGGCTTTGGATCCACACATCAAGGAAAGCCGTCTTCAGAAAGACTTTACTCAACTATCACATCTACTAATCAGCTTTCGTCACCTCCATCGTCTTTAGACTTTAACGATGCGGAGACACTAGATATTTACACAAAACTTGTGGTATTCCGAGACGAACTAAAGAACTCTGGATTAGTACCAATGAATACCGAACTTGCATTTTCCGTTGCTTTGGTGACCCCAGGACAGCGAAGAACTATTTCATCGTTGTGTCAGTTCCTCAATCTATCAGAGTCTTTTGATGCAGGGTTTATTATTGTCAGACGACCAGAACTTGTATCGCAGTCCACTGGCGGGACATCTGTTGCTGGACTTGCTGGAACCCCTGTTGCATCCGGTCAGAATGGCCCAAACATGGCGCCGAGTAATGTTCCACAGGGATTTCCTCCATCACTCATCAGATCCCACTCACACAGTATTCTGAGCACTGCCTCGCCACTTTCGATGAACTCTGGAAGGTACCGTCAACAATCTCCGCGGATAGTGACACAGCCCTCCCAGTCGAACTCGTTTGTGCCGCAGGGACCTCCTCCGTTACAGTCAACAGTTTCATCTCCCAACATATTTCAGCTTCAACAGCAGCAGCAACAGCAGCATCAGTCACAACAGCTACCTTTGCATCACTCTTCGTCTGCGGCCTCATTGAATATGCTCCGTACCAATGGAATTCCCCAAGATATGAGTGCGGGGGGAGCCCCAGGTAGCAGAATTGGGCTTCCATCTGTAGGTTCTGGAGTAGGAAACCATGGATTCAATGGAGGACAAATTCCTTTTAGCCATAACCAATTAGGTGGGGATGGATTAACAGACAAGACTGACGACATATTTATCAGCATGGAAAACTTGAACTTTGAAAGATGACCGGAGACAGCCACATCAAACCCTTATAGTATATCAAATCTATTGTCCCAGCCACACAATCAGAAAGCATAGACAGCAATGCCGTGATGAGAGCGGTAATTTTTATTATGTGTCATGAAGTTTTATGAACTGCAAGTTATTTTGCTTTTTAGCCACTATTATCACAAGAGACGGTACTGATATTGTACTTACTTAGAATATACTACTAATGTGATTAGTCGTTCTCTCTTGACCGCTGGGAGCTTCCCCGATATGAGAGGTGGTATTTTATAGCAAAGTAATGTTCACAAGGCCAAAACCTGTGTTAATGGGAGTCCGGCTTTTTTGTTAAAAAAGTGAACACGTCGAGATCGATTGATTGAATTTTTTGTTTTAATATGTAAAACTAAACCGTTAGAAAGAGCCTTCTACATCTAACTGCAATTGTGTACTTTTGTCAGCACGAAAGTACCATCTTTGACTAAGATCCACCAGATCTACTTCCACTTAGTGCTGTGCTATATTAGACAGCCCATGTTGAGCAGTCTCTGAAAATCTGGTCCCCGATATCTTCTTATTTCCGAAGTTGCAAGATTATGGATAAAAGATGTCTTCGTCAGAACTGAAACAGAGAAAGCCGTCAAACAGGGGGCCTTCTGAGCCTCTGGACAATAATGAAGTTCACAAAGATGGTCCAAAGCTACTAAATTCAATTTCAGCCTTTTTTACTAAAGTAGAGCCGATTTTAGGCCCTATTTTACTAACGGCAGCTTCTGTGTATCTCAGAACATACAAATTGGATGCGAACAATCGGGTAGTTTGGGATGAAGCTCATTTCGGCAAATTTGGAGCCCAGTATCTGAAGCACGAGTATTATCATGACGTCCATCCCCCTCTAGGAAAAATGCTATGTGGATTAAGCGAGTACTTGGCTGGCTTTAACGGCACATACGAAGGTTTCATGTTTGAGAGTGGTAAGCCTTATCCAAAGGAAGTCGATTTTGCTTCAATGAGATTTTTTGGCACATGGTTTAGCAGTCTTATGGTGCCTATATGTTACTTCACCTGCAAACTGTTAAACTACAGATTAGCTACAACATACCTGATCTCCCTCATGTGCTGTTTGGAAAATTCTTACATTGCTCTCAGCAAGTTCATCTTACTGGACTCTATGCTTCTTTTCTTTACAAGTACCACTTTTCTTGGTTTGGCAAGCATCCACCATCTACGAGACAAGGAGTTTTCCACTTCTTGGATTATGTGGATGTGTTTCACAGGAATATCTATTGGATGCGTTTGCTCTGTGAAATGGGTTGGACTTTTTGTGACGCTTCTGGTAGGAGCTTATGTCATTATTGATTTATGGCTCAAGTTTTGGAATTCTGATTTAAAATGGAGTCGATATGTTAAGAGCTGGATTTACCGGATTGCTGCTTTGATCGTGATCCCAGCCTTGATGTACCTTCTCTTCTTCAAAATTCATTTCTTACTGCTATACAAGTCGGGTTCTGGCTCTGGGTCCTTGTCCTCTCTTCACCAAGCTAACATGGTAGATACAGATGTGTTGAGTTCGCCCCGTTATATACAGATTGGCTCCAGATTAACTCTTCGGTCGCAGGGACTTTCACCCAACCTCTTACATTCTCATGCATCTGTTTACCCAAGTGGATCGGGACAACAGCAAGTCACCACATACGGTTTCAAAGACGGCAATAACCAGTTCATTCTTAAAAAAGCAAGAACTCAAAATGAATATGGACCTTACATCAAGAACGGAGATTACATTAGATTGGCCCATGAATTTACGGCTTCAAATCTACACTCTCACATGATAAGAGGACACGTCTCTGATCAGTACTGGGAAGTCAGTGGATATGGAAACGAAGATATAGGAGACTCTAAAGATGATTGGGAGGTGATAATTGTGGAACAGCTCTACTCCACAAATTCCTCTTACTCAAAATTACATGAGAGATCACCAGAATTTTATGAAGCTCTTCACCCAGTTTCTACCAGTTTTCAGCTCCGACACAAAGACCTTGGCTGCTATCTTGCTACAACGGGTCACGCATATCCGACATGGGGGTTCAAGCAGGGAGAAGTGGTCTGTAAACCGGGACTCTCGCTGGTAGGCTATCTCGATAGATCTACCTGGTGGAATATTGAAATGCATGAAAATGAAGAGCTACCAATTGATGAAGAATACACTTATCCTGCTCCTCGATTCCTTGTGGACTTTGTCATGCTTCAGTTTGGAATGATGGCAAGTAATAACGCTCTAGTCCCTGATCCTGACAAGCTTGATGAGATTGCGTCAAAATGGTGGGAATGGCCAATTCTTCATACCGGCCTCAGAATGTGTGCTTGGGTACCCAAACCTGCTAGATATTATCTTCTTGGAAATCCGTTTACTACATGGTTTACGACATTCTCTGTGCTTGTACTAGTATTTGGATTTTGTTACATGGCTGTTCTTTGGCAGCGCCAAATACTGTATGTTACGCCTAACGATGCTTGGTACGTTACAATGAACGCCCTCTTTCCTCTACTCGGTTGGACTCTACACTATTTGCCGTTCGTTGTTATGGGTAGGGTGACATATTACCACCATTACATGCCTGCTCTCTACTTTGCCATGTTTGTGACAGGTTTCATCGTGGAGTACTTGACCGTGAGGTTGAACATCAGAGCAGTGACCATTTTGCTGTATACATTGATGTATGCGGGAGTAATCGGAGCTTTCTGGTTATTTAGTCCCGTTTGTATGGGAATGACCGGTCCTAATTCCGACTACAGCTATTTGAACTGGGTTTCAAGTTGGCGTATCACATGATATTTTTGTGGTGGTGAGTTCTTCCATGTTAGAAGATTGGGGGAGGAAAATATGACGTATTCGAAATGAGCATCAAAAACGCGTTTTTTATCTGGGGTGTTTATTTTTCAGCCTTGAAAAATTTCGAGACCTTTAAAAAAGCAGGACGCGTTTGTTGAGATTTTTATGTTTGTTTAGACAAACTTAAGGAAGACAACACTTGCGAAGGAGAAGTGGACTTGGACTGCGAAGACGACCAGAAAGGACATTTTGAACAGCACCTGGTATACCTTTGCTTTGCTGTATGTTTTTCTCCGAACAGTTACTGTCTAGAGAGGGTCCTTTGGCCTATGTGTGGTTGGCGGCCAATCTGGAGAAGAAACTGACTAAACAACAGCTCTTGAATGCTTCTGTTACTGAGTCTGCAAAGGCTATTGAAAGCTCGTCATCATCTACAGAGCCATCTGCCTTGGGCAGTACGGATGCTGCAGGTGTAGAGCCGTTAGCCCTTCGGCTTACAGGTCAGCTATTATATGGAGTAGTTAGAATCTACTCGCGAAAGACCAAGTATCTGCTGGATGATGTGACCGACGCGCTTTTGAAGCTTAAGACATCATTCAGAGCTTCACAGTCAGTTATATTACCTGCCGAATCTACCGTGATTCCTTCGATGAAGGCCGTAACTCTTCAAGATACGGTTACAGAAACCGATCTTTTGTATCAAGAACCACTCAATTTTGAGGATCTTTTAAATACACAAAGGTCTACACATCAAACAGTCAGATTTGATTCTCAATTAGAGACACAAGTGCCTGTACCATCTGGAACCGTTATGGAAGAGGATTCATTTATAAACCACTCAATCGAGATTCCCAGAAGAAACGAACATGATGAACTTGATGGAGTGGATGACGGTCTTGAACTAGACCTTAATTTTGAGCTCGAGCAGGACAACAGCAATATGGACTTAGACCTCAATCATAATGATTCCATCGAAGTTGGTAGAGCAGTGGACACCGCAAATCTCTCTCAAGATATGATGGATTTCGAACTACCGGACCTTCAAGAGCCTGACTTGGAGCCTCTGACTCCTGAAGCTGAACTAAATGGTAATCAGGTTCAGCTGCCTGCTACTGTAACAGAAAAGAAAACAAGAAAGCCAAGAGGTTTTGACAGAACCGATATTGTTAGAACCTCGCGCAAAAGAATAGCCGTTGACAATGTGATTGAATTACCAGGAGATCGCATCAGAGCAGGACAGGCTGATTATCCCCAGCCTCCACAAGCCCTCAACAGTGGACTGATACAGTTTCAGTTAATTCTGGATCTGGCTAAATTCCCTTCTCTGTCTTTTGCAGATCTCGATTTTTATCGTTGCAAGAAACGGAGGGTTGATGCTACATTAATACAAAACGACGATGAACAACAGGGAAATGATATCCCACTACTAGAACCTGATATGGAACTTCCTAGCTTTGAAGAGCCACCGGTGTTTGATACTGAGCAAGAACAAATTGCATCCCAAGGGCTACAGCCTGAACTTGATGATGAAATCGAGCTCTTCGAAGCTAATAATTCAGTAACTGACTCATCTGCTGTTTCCAGATCCTCTGTCAAAATTGCTACACAACTCCGTCACCTGTTTGAACGGGAGGATGCAGTTCCTTTTAGTGAGATGATGTCCAGGGATTTGGAGTCTGATGAGCCCCTATCAAAGAACCCGAAAAGGGATGCTAGCAGAACGTTTTTTGAGCTGCTGGTATTAGCTACTGCTGATGCTGTATCTGTGAAGCAAGAACGCTTGTTTGGTGATATATCGATCACTGCCAAGGACAATCTGGTATCTCAGTTTGTGTAGAGATCAATGCGAGGAGACGTTTTGGATGAACATACCCCCACGACTTTAAATAGCACACTTCTATACCATACGAATACAGCATGTAAGAACAACTAAGATATATGATAATGATCATACACATATCTATTTACTATACACATCGAGGACGTAGAGATGTCCGGAGAGTGTTCCACAGACAATATAACGACCTGAGGCATCCCAATCCACAGTGTTGATCGCTTCGCCTTGTAACTGGATTGTGTTTGTGCAAGAAAGAGAATACTCATTAGATAAAGACGATAGACTCAGCTGGTCCTCAGGTTCAGTGGCAACAGTCCAAAGTTGAATGGCTCCCGAAAGGGATGATGATATTATCTGTGTAGCAGCCTTTGGTCTCATTTTGAGAGCGGTGATGAAGTCTGAGGAAGCAGTTTGTAGATCTTCACCCATACGAAGATTATAGTCTAACGCAAAAGACAAGACAGAGCCATTGCCGTAATCGACTGCCATCACTGGAAGTCCACGAGAAACAGACTCGGATATTAGCTCTGCAGAATCAGGTTCCGCAACTGCACTGAGTTTCACGCGGAACGTTTGGCCAGTCACAAGCCCAATAACCAGATAGTTTGTTCCAATGCAGCTAGCTGTTATCTTGCATGACTCAGAGGGGAGCGTGAGAGTAACGCGAGAAATGCAATTCACGAGATTCTTTGAATGAACTGCAACAGTACCGTCGGCCGAGAGGCTGACAACAGAGTTTGAGTTTTCGGAAATACTGCTGATGGGTGATACACTGTCCTGATCCCCTCCCCATGCCCATGTCACAGGATATCTCGAGGAAGAATCAAACTGCCACAAATATAACTTTCCATTTGCCGCACCCGCAACAACCTGATTGGGCTTGCTTCGGAGAAACATAGCCACCGTGAGCGCAGCAAATGAGTATAGAAGAAACTCTGGTTTTTCTGTCTTGAGATTCCAAACTATAATAAGGCCTAATACAGGTTGCGATTGGGTGTAGCTGCTATCACTATACGCGGCCAGCAATAGTTCCGGATAATGAGGTGACCAGTCCACACAAGTGATAACCTTCCCATCTGTCAGTGGTGGTTCGAGAAATTGTTTCTTAGAGGCAATCCATGCCGAGCCTTGCAGCTCAAATAAGTTCCCATTGATATTAGAAGCACCGTTTTGTGATTGTTCTTCCCGTTTCTCATGGTCAAGAGGTTGAGCATATGTACTGTGTCTTTCAAGATTAGTGTCCAGCGTAGGAGGTATGCTCTTGTCCTCTTGTAGGTATTCCATATATCGTTGCTTTTGCCTTTGTAGATTCTGCTTTGCTTCATATGTTTCCATACGATGCGTAAACTCCGTTTCCATGCGAGACCGAAGCTCGACTTCGATCTGTGCACGTAGCTGCTCTCGAGTTATGTCTCTTTGTTCCTCAGAAACACGCTGCTCTTTGTCAGATGTATATGGCTCGAAGTCTTCAGTATCTACGAGCTCATCGTACAAAATTACCTCTTTGATCAGCGAAGAGGATTGAAGATCGTCTTGTTCAGTGCCTATGTCTGGCTTCTTCTCACTGGCTACAGCAATTACCTCAACCTGTATCTCCTGTTGGTCCTCATTGACAGTTTCTTTTTGCTCAATTGATGTCGAATCAACCTGCTGTTGTCGTTGTAAGCGGGCCCTTCGCAGTTCTTCAAGCTTTATACGTTTTGCCTCAAGTTCAGCTTTTCTCTGGGACATACTGCAAACAAAAAAGCCTTGCCGGCAATCTACTTAGCAAAGTCAATGATTGTCATGTCAGCCTGTGCTGCTGTTCTTTGTGTAGATTGCCCCATTCAACTGCTTTGTGTTTTTGTTTAGAGATTTAGTTATATTTTTTTGATTTCATTTTTTGATGGAGAAATGTTCACGCGTCCAGCGGGCAAGCCGTGTTCCATCAACGCTGTGTGCCATTTAAACACTTCTATAATCCCAAGCAAATCAAACTGCTGCTCTTTCTTTCATCCGAACACGAAAGGTTGTTGAGCCACATCTCTGATGGATTTCGAGGATATTCTGAAAGACTTTGAAAACCAGTCGAGGACTGTGGGTCACAATGAGGAGCTTCTTAGAGCCCAGGATCTCGATACTATGAGTCAAGTTTGGGTTCGAGAACGTGCTGTTCCTGAACTGTTGCCGTATGAGCAGCAACTTGTTGATCGAATCTTGATCCGTGTGCGAAAACAGATTGAGATGATAGAGCTCAACTCTATTGAGCTCCAAAAACACGAAAAAGAGATCAAGTTGTTACTGGTGGTTGTGGAAACAGAACTGGACAGAGTCCAGTTTTTGATTCGCTCGTATATACGTACAAGGCTTCATAAGATCGACAGTTTCCCACTGTTTATTCGCTCCAATCCTGAAGAATCAGCAAAACTTTCCACAAACGAGCTGATGTATATGGAGGGTCATCTGGCTTTGCTACTCGAACTCTATAACAGCCAGTTTCTCAAAAACTTTCCTGAGAGCCTTCAAGCTATCGATGACACTGGAGGAGGCATCTCTATGGTGGAGGAACCAGATCTGGACTGCCCGGTGTTCATTCAAGCGTTGAATGATCACATCGTCCAAGTGGACCAAGAGGAGGTGGAGTTGATCAATCGTGGAATATATGTGCTGAGATACAGTGCAGTTCGAGATTTAGTGAGCATTGGGGATGTGCAACTACTGTAATGACAAGGACTCCGTTCCAAAATGGCTAAGGACCACCTCTTTCACTTTCCAGGCGCGTCGATCGACGTGACGTTTTTGTATCTTGAGCTGCGAGGAGAAAAGTTGATAAAGTACAAACAAGAGGTTTATGATTAGGTTTTGTACTGTGAGAAGCAGTATAGCGGAAAGGAACTTCTTTTTGTAAGGTGAGGCTGTCAGTTGTTTTGAAACACACGATATGACGGATGAAAGAGGAATCTCAAGGCATAGCCAGAGCCTGTCTTTCTCTCATAGCAGTTCGTCGCCGCGTAACTCTCCAACCTCCCCTGTTCAACTTGGGGATCATCATCGTCGATCTAGCGGCAGCTTCTCACGGATGACATATAATATCTATGGAATGCCATCAAGCAGCTCATCAGGTAGTCCCACATACAATATTCCAGCATCAAGTATATCGTTAATGCCATCTAATAGCTCTTTTTCGCAACACTTCCCTGATACAAATACCACACGATTTCAAATGGGCAATGAGCTACTCACATGCGCCAAATCTAATGAAACACCTAATCTGTTCGTATTTGGAGGCCCTAAGACCCTTCAGCTCTTCAAAATAGCGGATACAGAGATTTCTCTGGAGCACGAACTTGTCGCACAAACTCCTAATACGCGAGGAAGCAAGTTTGGCCTGGTTCTGGATACAAAGTTTGGCTATCAACAATATGGCAGGAATGTTGCAGCATCTACACTTTCGGGCAGTATACACATTTATAACTTGGACAGAGGAAATAGAATACGAAGTACTTTGAGCGATCACCAGCGAGCTGTCAACTCAATTGATTTCAATCGCATTAACCCGTATAATCTAATTTCTGGATCTCAGGATGGCAAGATGAAGATATGGGATCTTCGAATGAAGAATACTAAGGCTATAATAACTATCAATGGTAATGCAGATGCCGTTAGATGTGTTCAATTTAGCCCCAGAGACGCTCGTACAGTCTGCAGCATTTTTGACTCTGGAGTTATACAGAAATGGGATATTCGCAAAACATCCACCTTTGAGAGGAAAATGAACGCTCATAATGGTCCGGGACTCACACTGGACTGGCACCCCGAATTAGATTATGTGATCAGTGGCGGTAGAGACAAGCAATTACAAGTATGGAACATGACTGTCGGTGCAGAACACTCTCGCGAGCCTGATCATGTAATCAACACATCTGGAGCAGTTTCCAAGGTAACGTGGTGCAGAGGAAAAGGCAATAGTTCTATTATGAGTACCGATATTGCCGTATGTTTTCTAAGTGACCACCCTTCCATCCAGTTATGGAATCTCAGTAGAAAGTATATTCCGAAAAATGTCATTGAATGCCACTCTTCACAAGTGACTGGATTGTGTTGGAAAACACCGAAGCTGCTGGTGAGTTGCTCCAAAGATAAAATGGTGGTTCAACACGATGTTACGCTGGAGCCTCTCATGATCGATAATCTTCGGAGCATGACCACCGCTTGGGACAACAAGAGTGCATACAACCTTATGTTTATTCGCCAGGATAAGTACGATGTTGAGGATCCGACTGGACATCAGCCTATCACAGCGGCAATGAATAGATCTCTCTCAAATTCTGTTTCAGATACGGAACAACTGCAACCATCTGTGTTCCTGACTCCTAATGCATCGTCTCCTAGTTTGTATCAAGAACTGCCTGGTATTTCTCCTCAACATGAAAGCAAGAGTTTGCGAGTGCATGGCCCTCTTTCAAGGCCGCATCCTGGAAGACATTCACATCAACCTCAAGTACTACGAAATTCGTTTGCAGTCCCTGCTGAGATTCCTTTGTTAGAAAATGGGGCAGAGACGTTCGAATTTTTGTCTAATCACTACTTGATTGGTGTTCCTGATGGAATGGATATCACACAGGCCTGTGAGTATAATGCGACAGTTGCTGTTAGTGCCAAGCGTTTTCGGGACTGTCAAACCTGGAGAACACTCAAGGCCAGTATTTTATGGGAAAATGAGAACAATGATCATGAAACGAATGATTTCAAAGAATACAGCACCCACTCTGACTTCAGACGCGAAGCAACAGACCGCCAAAGTTCGACTGTTACATATGAGACACATTCTACAAGCGAATTACAAAGCGATCAATTAAACGCGTCTGGTTCTTTCTCTGCTTCGCTGAATTCAAATTCGGTTAAAGATATGAACAACTTTAGATACCTCAGTCTTACACCGGGAACTGAGTCCCGCAATCGGAGTGAGGAGCATGATATAACTAAAAAGACACTAGACAAAGACCCAACAAGTGTCGATGACAATGAAAATGCCATTGTTGATGACGATGATGAATACCATGGAGAAGATACAGCTACTACTCTCAAACCAATAGAAATCAATCAACAGTCACCACAGGGTCGCAAATCCAGTTCTGGATCTCCAATGACCAAATTCCTGTACTCGTTTACTGGTTCTTCAGCAGACTTTGACAATGAAAAATCAGTATATTCAAGATCGATAGTATCTCTCACCTCGTCGATTGTCTCGAAAAGTGGTACTAAACTTGCTTCGTTGAAAGAAGAACCAAGTTCACTCTCTAATAGCCAAGGAAAGACTCGTCAATATTCGGTAAGCAACCACAGCCAACTAACAGAAATAATGAAGAAATCTTCTGGGGTACAAACAAAAAAGACGCTTGATATTCCGTGGAACCCTACAGAATTGATCAGACAAGCGGCAGAGTACAGTTGTATCCAGGGTGATATCATTATGTGTGCTACTATGGCGCTTCTGTTCGGCAAGCTGTATCCAAAGTCTTTCAGTAATTACCAATGTAAGGAATGGATTGCTTGCTATCATGAAATTCTTCAGAAAAAGTGTCTCTTCAGTACTAGCGCAAACATTCTGCGCTGTGCGTCCCAAAGATATGAGGAGTTCAAAAAAATAGGCCAAACACAAACATCTGCCCGATTCTTTTGCCAGAAGTGTCACAGCCTAATCCTCAATGACTCCAGCAAAAACAAGTGGTTGAATGAGGACCAAGAAATTGAGTTTGGGTTCTGGTACTGTGATAAGTGTGCGAGTGTCCAGGGTTGTTGTATTTACTGTCATGAACCGGTAAAAGGAACCTGTGTGGTTCTTTCTGAATGCGGTCACAAAGGACATTTTGGCTGTCTAAAGACATGGTTTGTTGAAAACAGAGAGAAGGAATGTCCTGGATGCGGACAACCAACGTGATAAGAATGTTTATTTTATTTTTCGATAGGACTGATTTTAGTCCGAACGAAGTCATGGAAGTACTCCCAATAATGTGGTTGTACAATAGTATCATTATGATGTGCAGAAGCAAACTCATGCCACTCTTTGACAGTGGCCTTACTTGACTGATAAAGATGTTTCATGTGGTCGGAAGGAACAATTTCATCTTGAAGCGCACTCAAAAATAAAACAGGTATAGAATCAGGGATATTGAGCACTTCATCTTCAGACGGCCATACCTCATGGCATAAGAACTTGAATGGCGACAGCAGCGGAAAGATATGCGGAATCACCTTGCGGATGCTTAGAAAAGTATTTTCCAAAATTAAACCGGCTATCATATTGGAATACTTTGAAGCAATATAGATAGACACAGCTCCTCCAAGAGAACGTCCGTAGCACACGATTGACGAATTAGCAACTTGGCTATGTTTGCTGAGAAACTCCATAACGGTGTCTGCGTCAGTTTTAAGGCCTCTTTCGTTTGGGGACCCCGTAGAATTACCATATCCTCTGTAAGAATAGATAAAAACGTTGTAATTGAGAGTTTCAAACATGAACTTCACCACAGGGAGAAAGTGTCCTATATTCCCAGCATTCGGACACAGCACAAGTATCGTCTTGTTGGCGTAGGAGGGAGAGCTCTCGTCGTGAAGCAGGAGGTACGACTTAAGAACCTCTCCGTCCGGAGTCTTAAGGTCGATCGACTCATACGGAAGATGATAATCGGCAGGCGTATCCACCTTCCCATGGCCTCCATTGAGACCAGCAGGGTATATGATGTAGTTCTGGTAGCGGTAAACTCCTGCCAAGGCAAGAACCGCACAGGTTGTCCCTACGATGAAGCTCGTCTTGAGAAACTTGATGATAAAAGGAGGCGGTGTTAAAACGCCCAGTAATGCGGCTTGTTCCGACCGAAAAGACTGCACAGCCATCTATCAGACCACAGAGGTGTATTTGTATGCTTTAATGACCTTTGTGAGCAACAAGAAGCGACGATTGAAGAGCACCTCTCGAAACTAATCTATTTAATTTGCCTGATAAATTGTCTACTGTGTAATTTCTAAGACTATCTCAAAATGCCTGTGCACGGATGTACTCTGCCCAGCGTCCTTCCAGAATAGGCACTGTTGTATCAGAGAGACTACCGCACCAGCTTATTCGAACTATCGGCCTATATATAGTATCCAAGTGTGCTTCATGAGAGGAAAGCCAACGATTGGTTAGACCTCTTGGGGCAATCATGCACCACCATGAAATTTTGTATGTACAATTAGTAAAGGAGAACCTAATTGGTGGCAAGCTGCTCCGAGGCGTCAGGAACGTCTTCCAAGTACATTCTTGGGACTCTTTCTGAGCCAGTGAACGGAATTCCCAGTCCACTGAGAAGAATCCGGGCTTCAGCATCGATTTGCGCGCTAGTATGTAATGTGACATCAAATCCAAACGTTACAGGCCATGAATCCTGATTTTGCTCGATCTCAGGAAAGAACTTGATATGTTCTGGCTTTAAACCAAAGGAGATATTACCGTATCTGTCTCCAGCCCTGTTAGAGACACCGTCAAACTCTCTGATTCTTGGAAGGACGATCTCTGTCAATGTAGAAAGAAACTGTGATGCATCGGCTCCAGATAGCGTCACTTTGGCTCCCATCTTCATTCCCGGCCGAATCTTCCAGTTGGGAACATTAGTCTTTACAAAAATCGGCTTTGGCTTACAACCTGTGATCTGTTGTATTTGTAAAGCAGCAGAAATCGCAAGAGAAGGAGTATGATTAGCCTCTTTGACCCAGCAGTTGATTGTCACTGTTTCAAATTGAGCAACGTTTCTCCAGTTTCTTGAACGTACTGTTGGACTAGGAACAACTTGTCCCCTAGGCTTTCTTAGTCCTCTATTCAAATGATATGGAGATGACATGTCCCATTTTCTTCTTTTAATACCTTCAACATCTTGCTGATCATGTTTGTAGCTAATCAACAAAAGATCAGACTTCAGCGTGTTATGATAGTGATCCTTAAGTCTATCAGGACCTACTAGATACGGTCTGAACTTTGGAGAACGAATATCATGTGCAGCATACTTGAGCTCCGGAAATCGTGGAGACAACAGCCTTTTGACAATCTTGACCTTGTGGTGAACTGGCTTCACCATGGCACAACCAACTTTGGCCGGAGCCGCAGTTGCCGAAAACCAACGCAAACCAATCCTGAGAGTCATTTTCAGCTATCCACGCTATTTCTTGGTGAGTGGAGGAGATACTAGTTGGATCTTTGTACGAAGAGAAGAAGGTGACCACTAAAGATTATGTGCTTTTTTCTCTCCAAAGCCTTTTTCGTCCAGTTGAAAATCTTTTGGTAGTGTACCCAAGCTAAAATTGGTTGACGCGACTATCGACGCGGGGAAAACTAATCTAAGCATCGATCGGAGTTGACTGCCTATGAAGGTTTGCCTGACTTTATGGTAAGAGTCTTGGAGTCATCACTCAACCTCCAATCAACACTGTATTCTTTCACAAGTGTATTCCAACCGACAGCAAACAGATCGTCTATTACTGGTAGCTTCAACATTCGATAGGAGACGTTCACTATGTTTATAGCCTTTTGCGTGATACTTTTCAGCCCTAGCTTCATTAAACATCGGTAATTTAAATGAGACTGGTCTAAGGAATTATCTAGAAATCTGTAAACTCTAGACCAACTGACATAATCATCAGTCTGATAAGAGTACATAGCCAGCCAAACAAGCTGCGGATCCGATAGTTTCATCAAGTTTACTAAGGAAATATCAGAAATTGTAAGATTGAAGTGAGACTGCAACAGCCTAACAGGATTCTCGAATTGGTTATTAAAATGAACCCGATGCAGACATAAATAAAGCAAAATCTCATCAAAGGCTTCACTTGGGATAGCTTCGTTTTCTCTGGCAGCTGTAAGGGTGTTTATAGCTGGTATATATGATTGACTATGGCCTACTGATACCGAGAAACGAACCGAGGCCATAAAGACTTCGACACCAAAGGCACCCAGTTTTTGGCCAACTAAAGCTTCTCTGATTTTTCTAAAAGACATCAGAATATGATCAGTGTCTCTTTCAGGTTTCCCTATCTCCTTCAATACATCCGCAAACAACTCTCTACGACTCTCCTCGCTTTTCTGTAATCTGAGATCATCTCCACGACTAACCAATCCAAAATCGTTGGGTACAGATTCAGAAGCCTTCTCAAAACGTAACCGGCGTTTCTCTAAGACTTCTTTATTGGATATCATGTTATTTCTGCAATGTGGGAATCTAATTGGTTGACGCAAAGTGATAGCCCTCACAACCAGACTCAGTGATTTGAGATACATTCATGTCTGGTAGGAAAAAAGTAGACCGAAAAATATTGTGAGCAAGAGACAAAGCGACGCGTCGAAATACGGAGATACCAGGATCTCAGTACACTTTGTCAGGTCTCTAGTAATTATGGGCTCTAAAGCGTGATATACACTGATCAAAGTGGTCTTCTGATCCGATTCTTCAAACTTTCCTTCCAAAGCAACCAGCAAATCATGAATATAGTAGAGAGGGCTAGAACAATAGTGAATGCAAACGCTCGATTGTAACAGTGTTGGGATAGTGTGCAGACATCAACTTCTTGGGTCAATTGAGAGTCAGCGTCGGATGTGACAGTGACCTTATGAGTATTAGAATCATAGTTGTGTGCAAAATAACTGCTGAGAAGAACATTAGAGAGAATTGGCGTACAGTTGAGAAGTCCCCAATTATATGAAAAGCTTGCAATTCCCCACAGATCACTGACAATGATTGGAGTCATAGTATAAAGCGAGCCATAACCAAAGCCCAATCCAATAGACATATAAGATAACAATTGTAAGTTAGACGCCATATATCCCAATATCTGGCCTGTAAAGATGAGGGTTGCAGGTATAAAGAGTAAAAATATGCGAGACAAGTCTAGTTTGGATGAGAACACATCTGCAATAAACCCGCTAAATAGTCTTCCGCAGCAAGAGCTTAAGGAGAGAAGACTAACCTGTACCTGCTGATGTTGTTGTGCTGCAACCTGGTAGCTTTCAGATGCTTGTTGTGCAACATCAACCCCTGAAAGCAGAGAGTTCACAATAAAACCAAGGGAATAGATGTACATTTGAGAGATTCCTGCCAGTAGACATAAAACGGAGGTGAGAATCCAAAACGCACTTCGTTTATGAACCGGTATATGTTCTTGTAACTTGTAATGAGTGTGATTGAGCCCAGCCAAAGGCGACTGAGGACCAAAATTTGATAATTCTATAGGAAGTGGACTGACGGCAGGAGTAGTCATGGAACTACCAGCGTTTCTGTGTTGTTTATGTTCCCAGTCACATAGACATATTAATGGTACAGTTAGAGTACTGATTGTAAGCGACAACAGGGAGATACAAAGTAAGAATCCTGCAGTATCTCCGGGATATGCAGCGGTTCCTACTGTGGAGAAAAACAAACCACTTGCTCCGTAGAAAGCGAGAGGAAGTCCTGTAGCGATTCCTTTGAGATTTGGAAGGGTCACTAGGCAGCATTTCATACTTGCAGAATTCAGCGCCGTGGAGCCTATTCCTATCAGAGCAAAAAGCAGACAGCTGTAGAACAAGTTTCCTACACCAGAAACATATTGCCGTTCAAACAAAAAATATCCCAGAGCAACAGAAAGTGATCCTAATGTTGATCCGATAGAATAACCCGTCTTATCTACCAGATTTCCAGCTAAAGGCCCTATTAAAACAACAGCAGACTGACCCGTAATGGCTATGCGAGAAGTCTGTGACGCTGTGTATCCCAGTTGAAGAGCCACCTGTGGTGAGAAGGCACCAAATATGTATAAGGTCCCACAACTTAGGTTAGTTATTGCAGCACAGGCCACAATTAATGCTCTCTTTGCAGATCCAACTTTCATTCTTTTATTCCATTTATTTTTCAGATTCACTCAAGCACAAGCAGGGATAAAACACTGTGCCCAAACTTAGCATGCATGTGCGGGTAACACTGTTTATCGTACAAACCGGCCTGGCCTCACAATCAGGTCGGATGGTGTTTGTTTGTTTGTTTGTTTTGTTTAGTGTGATTTTTCCGAACTTGAAATATATTTTCTGACTATAAATATTATTTAGATCCATCCAGATTCAGAAGACGTCTCTTAGCTGCAGTGCTTTCCTACGTTCAGCGGGCTGGTCACCGATCTGAAACTCCAATCTCTATCAAACAGCCCTGATTGAAACGGTGGCTCTTTTTCAGCTTAGAAAACCTGCTCATTTTGCGAATGCTCAAGCTGGGATTTTTCGGATCTGATTTGTTCAGCATCAACTGTCTTCGACATATTCTCCCAGACCTTACAAGTTCAACTTCGAAAACACTTGATGTGATCACAAGACCTCCTAAACGAAGCGGAAGAGGCCTATCAGAGCTCAAAGATTGCCCATTGTCTTTATATGCTTTACAAAATGGTTTGCCTCTGTTCAGAGCAGATTCTCCAGCCGACTTTGCTTCACTTGCTTCTAACAACTACGACATTTGTATAGCAGTATCATACGGCGTTTTGATACCTGCCTCATTCCTCAATAGTCTCCGCTATGGTGGCCTCAATATTCATCCATCGCTGCTTCCACGTCATTCTGGGCCCGCTCCCTTACAACGAGCTCTTCTCAATAATGACAGAGTGACAGGCGTCACATTGCAGACTCTACATCCAACCAAATTTGACAGAGGGGATATATTACTTCAGCAACAGTACCAAGTGTCATCTGTAGAGAGCCTCCACTCTCTCACCTTGAGGTTATCAGAGATCGGAGGAAGTTTGCTGAAACAGGCACTGGACGATAAACTGTACGATTCCAAATCCCCTGACTATCACATAATCAAACCACAATATGAATACACCTATGCGGCCAAAGTGAAGCCATCCGAATCTAAGATTGACTGGAAACTTGCGTCCTCGGACACTATCAGGCGCTTTCGTACGCTCGGACCTCTCCATACATTCATAAAAGCATATTCTAAGAAGTCCTCAGCTCCAACATACAAGAGAGTCATTTTCATGGAGTTAGATTCAATCGCTGAGAATAATATCGATATATCTCAAAAGATTGACGGGTGTCCAGGCTCTTTCAAGCTGAACTCAGACAGCCACCTTCTTATAAGGGCTTCTGATGGATATATAACTGTTAAAAAGCTTAAGATGGAAGGGTTTGGAGAAGAATCAGCAGAAAAGTTCATCAGCAGTTTGAACAAAAGAACAAGAAACAAGCAATACAGCTTTGAGTCAAATCCAGAATAACATCATATCGTTTAAATAAATGCATACTATTTCCATTAAAAACTAAAGAGGCCTCATAGGGCCACGATGCAACGCTTGTTGAACTCGTTAACGGCAACAACAATCTTGCTGTAGAGTTCCTTCTTGTCTGAGTTATCTGGAATTGGGATAAATCTCTCCACTCCAAAAGTCTTCTTTTGCTTCACCCTTATGCCTGAGTTTTCCAGTGTTATACTCCCGATATTTTCGTAAGATACTTCCCACTCAACAGTCATTCTAACAACAGAAACAATCACAATACGTTTCAAACTCACAATCACACAGTGTTCCTGTCCTGGAAGCATTACATGGGTCAAATATTTGTCGTCACAGTACTGTCCACCTTCGCAGCTCTTTAGCCAAAACTGACCTTGAGCTTCACGTTCCGAATATGGTGTTGTAGCGCCGTCGAAAGGTACGAACCGAGGGAGTCTGACTTTATCAAGGCCTTCCCCGTCGAATGCAGTAGCAGTACTCTTGATTCCTTCACTTATGTTGTTAGCAAAATCAAAGATTCCAGTTGCAGTCTTTGTCGGCAACCCGATCAAACCTTTTCCCAGTCCTTTAACAAAACCAGCAGCTCCTTCTTTATTGGCACCTTCAATTGGAGCTGTCGCTACCCCACTTAACCCACTTGATATACCTTCCATAAGAGATGACGCACCAGAAGTGAACCCATATATAGGATGACGTGGTTTGTTTCGTTGTCTCATCAATCTTCTTCTTTCCTGGAAGTTTCTATCCATAGAAGCTGCGGTTAAACCCTTGGCCATCGAACTTGTGAATTTGGCAAAACTATCACTGAATCCAAACACTGACTTTTTAACAAAGCTCAAGCCACCTTTAGCTAATCCTATGCCCAGTTCCTGCGGTCTATCGGTCATAATAAATCCTTGGTAAGGCTCATAAAAAATATCCTTGACCCCTGAACTGATGTTGTTGAACAAACCAACAGGATTTCCAAGAACATCCGCTGATCCTAAAACTTTATAAAGCTGGTAAAGGAAAGCCTGCTGATAGTGCTCTGAAATATTTTGCATCAAATACGGCAATGGAGTTCTAATGTTTTCCAGGAATAACGATGATAAACGGACAGGGGCATCATTAATATTTCCGATAGCCATTGTAAGTACATTCAGCATGACTGCAAGAGCATTCTGTGCATTTGCTGTATCTTCGGGATCGAGTCTCTCCGTGCGAACGAATGACAGGTTAAATTGGAGAGGTTGTAAGTGAAGACCTTCGAAGTATAAATCATCAGATGACCGGATCGTAGGAGGTTCAGGTATTTCCAAATTCTCATCCCACAGCACATTTCTGACAGACTTGTTCCATGCAGCTCCTGGAATTTTAGTGAATTCAAGTAAAGCATACAAAAAATCCTCATCCACCTCAATAGACAATTCTTGCAATAGCATAGTTGCAAACTTTATGTAAGTAACACCATGTGTGTTATCTTTAAGACGTGATAAAGCTGCAGAAAAGGCAGGATGATTGTTCATCTCATTTGTGGACTTTGGAACCACAGTTGGATAAAGAATGATTGGATAAATACTTGGGTAAAGTTGGTTATCCACTTGAATCCATTTCAGTTTCACGCTCATATTCTTGTAAATATCCGATTCATTGAACCTCAGCTCCATTCCCCTAATCGTCGTATAGCAAAGCTCCTCACATTTTGTGTTGATTAAAGACACTCCAAGACCTTCGAATCTAACCAATATTTTAGTATAATAATTTTCGTCATCTTCTATTCTCTCAAACTTGGCAGCACTTGATGAGTTTCCAATTGTTTGAGAAGAAGGATTTGATCTCAGTTGATACAAACTTGTGGTCAAGTCGTAGTTAGAGATCACCAGAGACTGGACCGTACCATCCGCAATAACATTGAAATCAACAATTGCCGCCTGTTCATCAGTACCCCTTGGAATCTTCATAGGCATTAAAGTTCCTATTTCAGCAAGTTGAATATATCTCTCCTTATTGCCACACCTCAAAACGAGTTCTTTGTGAACAGCAACTGGATAGTCCCATGCATAAGGCATCGCACTCTTTGGAGGTATCTTATAGTAGATAGGCTTGAACGGAATGTTGAACACTTTATTTCCTTCCTCATTTAGGTTTGGATCAGATTGATAAATGAAAAACTCGTAATCACTGAAATTTCGGATGGAGTAAGGCCAAAGATCTTTGGCATCCACAATGTTCACAAAGATACAAGCACTCTCAGTAGATATAACAACCCTAACAAGTTTGTGCGCATTTGCGTTCAGCTTTTTAACTCTGACATAAACTTCTCCGATATCATTTATTCCAAATGGAGCAGACCAAGCTGACTTATTACCAGCAAATCCTATAATTAGCTGTTTGGTATCACTTCTAGGCATTTCAAACAAAGAGGAGATTTGTCCTGAATCAAGATGTGTGATGCTAGAGGCACCTACCTTTGACACTTGCAAAGGTTCATCTAGATGATTGCGAATGATATAACGTGGAGTGAGGTTGATCACTTTTGTTAAACTATACTTTCCTTCCCCTTCAGTGATGTGGATTCCAACATTATTCTCCAGCTCTCTATCTTTTAGAGGAATACGAACCTCAAAAGACTGTCCTATCTTATCAATACTAATCCCTTCACTTGGTTGTGAGTCTCCTACTCTTAGCACCGCTCGATTCTCCTCAAGATTCCCCCTCATTAAACTCTTGGAATTCGAAGACTCATAGTCAAATGAAAATAGATCAGGAACATGCAAATGAGTACTGTTGAGAGCATCTCTGGCCTCAGATTGCAAAGTATTGAATCGATCACTTAACGAAACCGCCTTTCCTGTTCGGTTTAAAATCAAATAGGGTGAAAATATTGATATCTTTAGCCCTGATCTTCCATTATCAACATAATGTAGACCCAAATGAAGTCTCTGGCCGTCCTCACTCTTAAGAGTTAACCTTCTGCTTATTGGAATCTGAGAATTTGAAGGCGTGTTAATGAACCCAGCTTCAGATTCACCATATTTTGAGTGGAGAGGTTTTATATGAAGCATCAGAATAGAGTTCATGTCTACCACATGAATTGACCGAGAAGAACCCTTCTGCAACCCCCCCGACCAAGTTTTGAATCCCTTTTGAAACACTTTCCAGCTGATATCAAATGGTAACAAATTTTCAATTTCTAGAGGTGGTGATATATTGATCGTCATATGTGGATACAACCTCGTCAGAACCTCCTTTTCGTTAAACTGTGCATGGGCACGGAAAAAATACTTTTTAGCAACACCTTCTTCTGCCTGAGGACAATCAAGAACAAGATCATTTTCCATCATAGTTTGCCATGTGAAATCAATCAGCTTTTCATTACCAAATTTCTTTGCACGGGACCATCCAAATATCTGATCGTGCATTTCAGGTCTGACTGCTAGCTTTCCAAAATACACGAAGTCAATTGGAACGGAATGCTTACTTCCGGGTGGAATCAAAATTTCCCTGTCTACCACAAACTCGCCTTTGTAATTTCCTGTTCCCACATGAATCAATGTCTGTGTGAAATTTTGCACAACAATTGTGGATCTCAGGTAAACCCTTTTAACCTTGTCTTCGCCTAGAGATATCTCACAAACCAACCTATTATGATATCCGTCATCAAGTTTTGGAGAAAGTGTCAAAACTTCCTCACCTTCAGTTCTCAGAGAGATTCGCCGCAGTGGATCATAGTTTGAACCAATGAATTCAACTCCAATAAAATTTGTATCAGCATTTATGGTAAGCGATTCACGAACCTTTCTCCAATCCTCAAAAGACCACGGAAGAATACCCGAATCTTTGAGATATGTTAGCTGCTTTCTCTGTAGCATGTCTGGAGTTCCATCATCAATCCAAATATTCAAGTCATATCCTGTTTCATTGATGATTCGGTAGGGGGCATCTTGTCCTCTGTCTTTAAGATCCGACTGCTCCGTTATCAATGAAGTGATGTGTGAAAGCAAAGCCACTGTTCGTGATGTAATGGTAAGTTCTGCTGACTCACGGGAAACCACATCAACTGTGAAAGAAGGTTTAGGCTCCGTGATCTTCGATACATGAATACTAAATGACCACGGCTCCAAAAGGGGCTCCCATGCAGAAGTCGAATAGTTGAAAACGTTCACCAATGACTTAATGGTAGTTTCAGCCTCCATATCAGTAGACCAGTTCCGTGCCAAAAGACTGAAAGGCTTAACTTCCATATCTAATACAGGCAATTCATGAACATCTCCGATAATAACCAATCTCAAACCTCCAAGGTCAGCATTCATCTTTTCTCCTTTGATTATCACAACAGTTTCATTGTTTGCATTGTCGGTTCGTTTAGAGCTTTTTGAAACTGAAGAAAGAATGGAAGGAGCATACTTAATCAGTTTACGGCCAATATCTTCGTGGAGTGTTACAAATTTCTGTTCATCCGTAGTTGGGTTTTGGTTCGAGTTTTCAGCAACCTCTTTTGTGGCATCAGCGTACAAAAGAGAAGCCTTTTGGAAGATTTCCAGTGCTAGTTTAATATCGCGTAGCGAAATCCTCATAAGCAGCTGGTCAACATTAACTTCGATGGCAGAAATAAAGTGAACCTCCGTGGAACCTCTAGAATCAAGGTTGAAACTGACAGAAAAATCATCAACAATCCGCAGTCGATTTGTCTCATATGAATCCATTCTGCAAAGAAACATTCCTATTCCTATAGCATTCAAGTTCAGGGTATTTTGGCTGGTGACCATAAGCTGACTTATCTTGAATACAATTGCCTCTGAATCTTCATTCTGAGGATTGGCCAAAAGAATGATAGATGGATCAACAATATTAATGGTATAACTTAAAGACCCAGAAACAGACTGTGCGTCAGTCGAGGCTCTTTCCAAATCTTGTGCATTAGAAAGTGAATTTTTGTCGGAGTCACCAGCAGTCTCCACATGTGTAAGCTGCGAAGAAATTTCATGAGAAGTGGAAGCAGAAGAAGATAACGAAAAGTCAGCAAATTCTTTCAAAGCAAATAAATAGTCCAACGCAAGAATAAGCTTTGGACTGTCAATAGCTAAATTCACATCCAGCTTTCTCTGTTCACCAACACCCTCAGAGACAACTGATGCCATGAACTGATAATCAGTAGGTGAAATTGGAGGAATAATTTCAGTGAACTTATTGTTCTTATTTTCTCTTACATCCTGCACAACAAATGATTTCACATGCAAATCCGACTTCAGGCTACCATCGTGTTTCAGTTCAACTTTTAGTCCCACATCATTCAAAGAAAACCTCGAAATAGATTTCCCTTCCAAATCCAGACAATTTGTAGTTTGGTTATACAGCGTCAAAGCTAAAACAGGAATTCTGAAATCCAAGTCGATCTGAGTACCTTCACGAACAGCAACGTCTTCAGTTTTTTTGAAAGAGGACAGATTGAATTGAGGTGGATTCGATGTTAACCTATTACTGTTAACAATTACATTCGCATGTGTAGCATCAGTCTCAATATCTTCGATGACGGAACTACTCTCTGCCGAACCATCAAACACCCTAGCAATCCCCTGAAATATTTCAATTAAATACCTGGATTGCAGCTCAGTGAGTCTCATTTCTTTTCCACTGACACCTCCATTCACAATCATAGATGGACGGGTACTAACAATACTGTCGGTATAATTAATCTTGAAATCTACATCAAGATTATCAATGATTTCAAAGTTTTGAAGCTGTTTCTGATCAAACGAAAAAGAGGAGCTCAATTTGGTATTTCGTAGACCTGTCGAAATCAGATTCAACATGAAACCTTCATCACTCTGCTCAAAAGTGTTAACTGCATAGAGTTCTCCGAGATTGGCGGTTATCTTGTCATATAATCCATTTCTAGGGTCGATAACTTTGGGGAAGATGAATATCGGAGCCCTTACAAGAACATCAAATTTGATAAGATTAGCGTCTTCAATTCTTCCTGCTTGGTTGAATGCTGTCTCTCTTGCCCTATCGTAAATATATTTCATTCTTTGAAATTGGTTCAAGAAAGCCAATATCTTAGTCAAGGCCTCTTCCACAAACATAACCACAATCGAACCTGTTTCAAATTTCACCAATGAACTGTAAGGCTCCTTATTTGTTTCGGGATCAAAAGTTTCGTAATATAATTCGGCTAAATCATCGCCCTGTATAGTTATCAAATTTCTTAAAGGAGAGTCTCTCGATGCACCTTCGTTTATCTCATCTTGTAAGGACAAACCTCCAATCTTGGCACGAACTTTCATCTTTTCTGGTAGTAAAAATGTTCCGATATCTGCCTGTTGCAATGTCATAGTAGCAAGTTTGATTCCATCATCATTGAAAACAAGAATTATACGCTTGAGATGTATCTTCACGTCTATGTGCTGGGGAGCAGTTTCAACTTCGCTCTCGCTGTTATGGCGTAACTTATCTGCCGGTAGTTCTGGTGCATCAGGATCAGTAAAGGTATTAAGAGCAAAATTAAGCAATGTAAGAATAGACTTTCTAGTAATCACAACCTTGAAATCTGCAATATTCATGTCAATGGCTTGATCAAAGACTTCAATCGACTCATTTTTGAAACTGACCATTCTTTGGGTTCGAGTATAATCCAATTTAAAAAGATCATCATCAAAAACATCCGATTCATTTATATCTTTGGACGATATCAATGTTCTGAACTCAGCTGACTCAGACTTTTCAATATGATCTTCCACAGTGATGTCAGCGAGGAGTACCTCAACATGCATATCAGTGGCCGTTTTGTAAAACGTAAGTCTTAGTCTTTCCCCTACCAGATCCACCAGCTTATCAGACGCCAAAGTAACTCCATCAGTGCATCGGTTCAATGAGAGGATAATTAAATCCATATTGAAATTAAATTCTATCAACCTTTGAGAGCTCAAAATACCACTGTCTGATGTAGGAGATTTTGTGGACAATGAAGACACCTCAGAGTTTGGGGTTTTGGTTTCACCATCCAAATCCTCTAGAGATTCTATTGGTGACGTATCACCAACAAGCGATTTAAACCGATCTTCTTCAATAGCTACTGTTTGATCTTCATCAGTAAAACTCAATTGAGGAATCACAGTATCAATAAGCTGCATGAAGATTTTATATTGGAAATCATTTAGCATTGCTTTGAATCTCGGTACATCTCCTGATATTCTCACTCTAGGCAGATTATGATAATCTGGTATGATTGAGAGTTCCACTAAGAACTTCATAGTTAGCTGATCCAATATTAGTGCTGACTTATCTCCGTCGCTGTGTAACTGCTCAATAGTGGATCTTATATCAGAACCAATCAATATTTGAGCATCTTGTAAAACTAAGTCAAATTTGTCATATAGGAAGGTGTTCATTCGTGACCAGTCTTCTTCAGTGTAATTATCTTTCTTTTCCGATTTAATCTTTTCAATCTGATCTTTGCTAACGAGATCGCTTAAAATGCTGATATGACCAGCGTCCAAAACAGCAACTGGCGAAGACCAACTGCGAGGGTTCAAAGGAATAACAATTAAAGGTGCCTGAAGATCCATTTTACAATTCAAAGTTTTATGTTCTTCAAAAGCATATTGCAAGCCAATTCTGGTCTGCTTTGTAAAATCTTGAATAGTAGACTCTGCAGCATTCATTATCATTCCTATGGTATCCAGATGAATCTTTGGTGGTGTAAAAAACTTTATGATTGACTCGATAAACCTATGATTGTGGAATATCGTCATACTGTTCATTTTAGCCAGAAGTGCAGAATCAGCAGATTCATCCAAGGGTTTATGTTCAAAAGAAATTTGAAAGAATGGTTCAGAGTTGGAGTCATCAGAAACAACAGTAGCTCCTTCAACAGCAGAGCTTATTGGTTTGACACTAACCACATGCTTATACAAGGTGTTATCTGATCCATCTTCAACTTTGAATTCACTCAGTTTGAACCCGGCGAAAAAGGAATCCTTCCGTTGAAAGAAATCAGCATCGCAACCTTCAAATATAATATCAGCCAAGTTGGAATCACTTTTCTGATTCCTAATTGTAAATGACCCCTTTTCTAAATTGCAACTGACTGCAGTAAGGACTCTTTCACGAGGTACATCAATTACACTAGCAACCTGTTTTTTCTCGTCAAACTCGATGGCATCGTATAACTCCTGTCTTTGTTCATCAGATATTTTCAACTCTTGGTCTATCTCATTGTCATCTGCCTCTGTAGACTCTGAACCCCACCAAGAGGAAAACCATCCTTGAGATTTCTGTTCTTGCTTGGGATGTTTGCTTGGTAAACTTTTGTGCTCTTTTCTATATTCTAACCTGGCAAGAGATCTATAAAATTTGATATCCTCGTAACTCAAAATGGCTTCAAGTTCATCCAGGTCTTCTTGTGAATCTGGTACTAACTCGTCTGCAAGATAACTTTTCCAAAGCTTGATATATGCTTTCCGCTGATCTCGTCTCTTAGCAAAATACTCCCATGTCCATTTATAATTTCGTTCATGTATTTCATCATAGACACATTTCACGGAGTATTGAAGCCACTCTTCTGGAGCCTCCTCAATTGAAAGCTTTGGCCGCAGCTTTCTGAACTTTTGAGTTTTTATAAACCAATTGAGCTGAGAAGTTGTCCAAAGTATATCTCTATATTGGTGACTATCAAGATCAAGACCGAACTCTTTGAAAAATAGTTTAGCATTATAATGTGGCGCACTATCAGTTGCTCCCTGTTTATTAATAGTAAGATGACCATAACCTGAAACAGGCTTTAGTATGTACTGTGCCGATACGTCATTGTTTGAGTTTCTTTCTATAATGGTTTTGAAGTAGTCCAGTAAGCTTTCTGGATCTTCGAGGGATATGCACTCAGTCTCAGAATTCCAATATGTACTCAAGGATTTAAGTGTTAGAAGTTTGTTAGTTTTGCGGTTGGTAGTATTGATGAAGTCGGGAATCCAGGAATCATCTGCAGAGACGGCTGATAGTTCTTCAAGAGTCAATCCAATCGCATATGGGATTTCTGTAAATGCGTGATCATCCTCATATCTAAAATGTATGTTTTTTATGGTAATCTGTAAATTGTCGACAATCTTTGTGATCAGGCTTTCGGTGAAACTTTCATTTTTAGCTTGTTCTTCTTCAGAAAGGTTCTCGGAGTAAGGGGCAGACTTGTTGATCATTTCCAAAGTGTCGAGTTTATCCTTTTTGATTCGTAATTCTCTTTCTGCTTCCTTTTCGGGGTCAAATTGAGTGGGCAGATTAGGAGAACAAAGCATGTATACGTCCTGGATCAGAATTTTTACCGGTTTGGATTTTAGATTGGACCAAGGAATCTGTAAAGTAAGCTCGCCAATGTGACCCAATTTGACATCAATTGGAAGCTCTATACGTTCTAATGACTCCTTTTTGAGCTTCAAATTAGTGAGTTTAACATCGCCGCTCCATATTCCAATGTTGAGTTGCTTAGGATCAAAATTCTCAACATAAGCTCCCAACGCCCTGTTGAGAATGTTAGCCACCAGCGATTCTAACATGGTTATTTCAAGTTCAGGTGATGAGTTTGGATCTGTGGAATTGCATGCAGCTGCTATAGATACTATAAGCTTGAGGCACGAGCAAGTGACTATTCAGCTGAATAAGGCCTCTTGAATGATGTCAGAGGGATACTTGTCTTGTTCTAAAGTACACTCTAAATTATTTCTTTGTTTGTATAAACGATAATTTAAAATTGCCCCAATAGAGAATTGAGTTGCACACACTCGCTTCAGATCATGTGGGGAATCTAAGGTGTGCAACGAGTTAATCAGTGAAGCAGCGTTACCTAACTATAATTTTATATAATACGGAAAGCGGTAAAATATGACATGTTAAAACAGAACATCCTAAGAGCTAAATGGTGTGAAATGGTAAAATATGCGCCAACTGTGTAACTTCATGAAAGATAGCAGCAAAAAGACGAGTCAGAAATAAAAAACGTGAAAAGACGAAAGAACACTCCGATGTTCTAAACTTATTTGAATGGATTAAAGTGGTGACCAGTGGATTCTGTTCTAATGGTATGATCACCTCTAGAATATTCAGATCTTAGGTCTCCTGTTGTGACAGAAGCTGCATCTGTTGCAGCGGCAACACGCTCCCCTTCAGTAGGGGCAGATCCTCCTGTTCTCTGGGCATGGGATCCGAAGTAGCCCGAGTTTTTGAGTCTGATAGTACTGAAAAATCCCTTTTGACCACTGCCTTGATTTCTAAGGTACTTGAAGTAATAGAAAACACCAAACACTAGGAGACCAAGAACAACGACAGGGACGACAACTGCAGGGACAATTGTCTTGACCTTTGAAGAGTGCGAGGTAGAAGAAGTGGTTACCCCGTTATCAGAAGGAACTCTAGTTATCGTAGACGTTCCAGAGTCCACCGAATCAACGATTCTTAACAAAGGTCCAGATTTTGTTCCTACGTGTTCGGCAGTGGTGGAAGAATCCACCAGTGGAGTGATATTAAGCCAGAAATATCCTGCAGTTCCACTGCGCTTGTAAGAAGACTTAATATACCAAGGGTAAAAACCGTTGTTATTGCTAATGTAGTCAGAAGTGAATAGAGCATCATCAGTATCAACTATAGGATAAGCGATAGTCTGTAACTGAACTCTATCAATTTCCCCTCCCCAGTAGGAAGGATCCCAAGTAATCCAGTATGTTTCTCCAACAACAAGTTCAGTTCCATTGGCAATACAGAAAGGATAGCCAGTTACACTCTCAGAAGGAACTCTGTCATTCATACATCTTAAAACAGGGGGAGCACCTCCTGTTTCTTCTGGGTATGATGTGTCCGTTGGGGTGGGTGAGGCAGAGATAGTTGAACCGTCCTTTACAGTTGGAGTGACTTTGTAAGGAATTCCTGAAGAGTCCAAAGAGTTCCAAACAGTAGCAGAGTCTGTTACAGGGGATGCAGAAATAGTCACACCATCGATAGCTGTCGGAGTAACTGCATATCCCTTATTAGAAACTGTTGAAGTCCAAACATTATCAGTAAGAACATTTTGAGAGTTATCACGCTTGATAAGTCCCAGAATGGAATCAGGAAGACCTGCACCTAGGGCTTGATTAACAAGGACTGAGAATATAGATACGGCTGTGGCCAGTTTCATTTTTCCATGTATTGATACAAACTGATCAATTAGTTGATAGTTCAAAATATCTACAGACGAAGGTATATATGTATATATACTCTCTCCTGTAAAAGCTCCTGGAATGAAAAGTTTTACTGCAGCTTGCTCAAATCGACCAATCATCAGCATACGCTGTGTAAAGTACGTCTTATATAGAAGTTTCCCCGTAAATATCCACGCAATCTGTCATTATGGGTCAGAAAGCTGCAGGTAATGAACCGATAGCTTAGCCGACAACCCCGATAAGTTTGAAAAGCTTATTAGTGCGGCATGGATGCGAAAATTTGACTATTATTATTGATTTCTGTGTTTTGCTGCTTGTTTACAGATTTGGCACTTCAAGACTGGCAAATTGCCAAGCAATCTGCCTGTTTTTTCTTCCAGAGGGTCCTGCTAAGCCGGACTTGCTGCACAGAACTAGGTAAGAAAAGAGGAAATGTTTCTGTGTGGTGTAGGGAGTGTCGTTCGATACTTTTTTGTCATGAGGATCAAAAGCAAAAAATGCAGCCAGAATAGGCGGTTAAGAGAATACAGTTCAAGGCCGGGTAACAATATGGTTCACTAGTTGACCACACGCACATTTTATACAGTACCGTTCTATTTATAACACAAGTGTAATAAAATATAGCAGATTAAGATTTTAGGAGTATGAGAAAGGGTAATATAGATACTAAGACACAAAGATAAAGCAAGAGTATCATGCTTAAGCCTTCGCAAAGAAAGAAATGGTTCATATAATTATTGTAGTGTACAGTGGGATGGCTGATCCCATGAAATGTAGACAGATGACTCAGTGCGCACATGGATATCACCATGGACACAATTTAGACGGAGGTTGATTGTACAATGGCAGCCAATTTGTAGATGGGCTAGATGCTAAAGTGGAAAGTGAAAAGGCTAACTGGAGGAAAGCGTATCCTGCTCAGGAACCACTTCCATAACGTTTTTTTCAAGATCAATGTTGATGGCCACAGGAAGGTTGGAATCCTTTCTGTTTCTAGTTTTCAAGTACTTTGCTTGTTTTTTCGAATTGAGGCGGGTAAAGTTATTCCCATGGGACCAAGATTTGAAACGAATAATGTTCCAACATCCTCTTCTAAAACGTTTAAACGAATTGGAAATCACTAATAAGTAAAATAGATATTCCAAGTAAAAGATGAATCCTGCAGTGATGAATCCCCCGATAACAGCCAATACAATATGCTTCGACATTAGAAACATTATCTTAGCGTCTTCCATGTGCCAAGATGATCCCTTGGAAATGTTAAAGAAAGGATTTTCACCGCTCTTGTAATCCTGGGGCATAAGGATGCGAACAGCAGCAGCATCAGGAACACCCCATCTTTTGTACTGTTTCCATATCACAGATAAGAATAAAGGTCCGGTGGAGTACATTATTGTAATATATGGAACCAACCAGTTGATGTTGTACTTATTGAGTGAGTCTATTGCTCTGGAGAAAAACGGATGTCTAGGAACAGATCCCATCGCATCGTTAGATATTCCTGTAGGAATCGTTTTGCGTACAAATGCTGGCACTGTTAAAAGTGGATCAAGTTTTCTAGCACAACCATCATCCAAGTCGAGATAAATACCACCAAAATGGCTTAAAACAAAATATCTGATTGCATCTGCTCTCTCAATTGGGTACTTATACCGATCGAAGGTTTTCAAAAACCAAGGATATTCCTCAGCAATAAAATCACGAGCCATCGCATCTGTCCACAAGATATACTGATAATCAGGATGGAGGTCTATACAACGTTGCTGGCCGGCTTTCCATATTTCAGGAATGTCCGCTGTTTTGTAAGTCTGATGGATAATTTTAGGAATCAGTTGCGGTCTATCCACGCCATCTAATGGATTGAGCTCCGAATCCACAAGTGCATCTTTGAACGAATCGTCATATAGCAATGTTATGAGGTCAAACGTCTGATACACCAAAAAAGCTGCCAGTAGAACATGAGCTAGTAAAATGTATTGCAATTCTTTTTTCATTGTTGAAAAGAACTAAGGAATGACAGATAGGCGGAGGTTGCCTCTGGTGGCTTTAATACAAAAAGGAATGTAGAACAACAGCAGCAGTCAAGTTATAGAAAAGTGGTCTTCTGGTTTTTGTTTACTTGTTTACCTGTTTGCAGCCTCACCGAGTCACGGCACAGCCTTCTCCTGCAAGAGTTTGTTGATGCCGAAGAGAACCTGCGTAGCTGCGTAGTGGCCGGGTTGATGCCTAGCACACAGCAGTACGTTGTAGAAAGCAAGCTGACAAACGGCTTCTACCAAGTCGCAGTTGAGAAATATCGTTGATGTTTGCAGGCTACTATTAATTTGATTCCCTGCCTTTACTCATATATAAGAGTTAGAGTGCGAAAAAAAGAAATGGCGGCATGCAACTTTCGCCTGCTGCCTCCCCTAAAAAGTAACTGGCCACCGGCGCAGCCACTGTCGTGGGCTCGGTGCATTTTCTGCGCTGAAAAAACGCGACCTGAACAATAGAAATGTCCCGATTTGTCACACACCGAAATACTGTACCTCTGCTGTGCCACGCATTTTCTCCAATCAAGGCCTGAAATAAACACAATTTCCTGTGCCAGAGCGGGGCGCAGTTTGGTCCCCGGACACACGCCCCATGCCAGCCATCTTTTTCAAACTAAGCAGCATGAGCTGAGCAACAGGTATATGCCGGTTAATTCAGAGCAATGCCTGCCAAAAAAGAACGCAAAGTACAGCTTTGTGTCTATGGCTCCAATGCTGTGAAAATACTGTGAAAACTACACAGTTTCACCTGCCTCCGCACTTGGTTCCCCAACCCCTCGGAGAAAATCTTTCGGTTTACCTAGCCTGGCCAGATTTGGATACCTGTAGCATAATTTTAGCATGATAATTTTCTTTCGTCTAATTTGCCACGTTGCTTAGCCACATCGACGTTAATTCTAATTAATTTCCCCTATCTGCCTTCTGGTGTCTGCATTCTGCCTGCAGTCACTCGGTATATGCTCTTTATTCCCAACCTTTGGTATCAGAAATTCTTATTAGGGCCGAAAATTACTGACAATAGCCATATTGGTATAGCTGTTTAAAAGAATATGCCTTATTGTAGGTCAATTATTAATAGATAATAATCTTCTAAATTTAGTTTATACATCTTTTTAAAATTAGTAGCCATAATTGGCCAAGGCTTGAGTTGTTCACCTATTACCTCAAGATCAGCTACACCAATCTCCAGTTGTAGCCATTAAATAGCATTTGAGGCTTGAAATACGTCAGATCTCATCTCTATCTTATTCAAAAGTACAACATACGTAAATCCTATACTTTGACTCTTCACATCTTCTTTCTTCTACCAACATGCGCCTGGAAACCAGTCTTGATGGAAGAAACAGATTTAGTTGATCCACATGCCTTACAAACAATAAAGTGTAATCTGTTTGTGCTCTCTCTCTTGAGTTCAGTATTCATCGATTTACATGTTTTGCAAATCACATACTCCTGGATATATCTTCTCAACACACTCTCAATATTCTTAGCCTGGAATCGTCCCTTGATGATCAATCTCTTTTCACCATCAATCGACCCAGAAGTACCAAGTTCCGCAAACAGGTATTGAATTAAATGCTCAGGGTTTCTTTGAAGCACAGTGGCAATGGTTTGAACATTAGCAAACATCGTCTTCTTGTTACCATCTCTAGCTACTTCTGGCGGTGGAATCTTCAACTTGGCTTGCTGCCCTCCAGCAAGTTCTGGATTCTTCTCTTTCAGTATTCCAAAGAATCTCGATAAAAGAACTTCGTATTTAGGGAACTTTCTCATCTCCTCAGAAACAAGCTGTTCTGTTTGATCTGTCTGTGTTTGGTCTTCTGCACTTATTCCCGCCTGTTCCAACTGTTTGCTGAAATCATCTGCTTCTGCAGTCTTGCTGGACTTCTTCTTCTTCTTCTTTAACTTCAATCCTTCAATTCCCTCCAATAATTCATCTGCAGGTTCTGGAGTCTCGGATTCCTTACTCTTCTTCTTCTTCTTCTTCTTTAACGACGAAAGCATCTCATCCAAACCATCATTAGATTCTGGAGCAGGTGATTCAGTTTCGACCTTGCTCTTCACCTTCTTTTTCTTCACAGAAGGGTCAAATCCCAAATCCTCGGACATTTTTGCCTTCCTATGTTCTTCTAACTATCATTCACTTACGCTATTGTCCTGACTAACTCAGCTTAAAAGGCAATTGTCACAAAATTTTCGCTCCCAATGCTAGCTATTTTTTACACGAACCGGGTAACACTATCAACAACATCAGTTTTGTCACACGGTAATCTTTACATTATCACTTCTTTACTCTATTTTTGCGTTATTACCCTCATCGATAGCCTTCTTAATCTCAGTACCTTCACTGTATTTGACCTCGGGTTCAAATCCATTAGAGCTGTCTCCTTTCTTTTCTTCACCCAGTATATCTTCTCCAATATCAAATTTACTCAAAAAGTAGTTCTCAACATCAGCTTTATTGTTCTTTTCTGCTTCGTATATGGCATCATTTCCAAAGCTATTTTGCAGGAATGGATCAGCACCGAATTCACAAAGTACTTTAACTGTCTCAATGTGCCCATTATACGCTGCCCAATGCAAAGCAGTATTTCCTGAATCATTCTGCATATTAACAAGCTTATTAGCATCCTCTTTAGAGACCAGCGACAAAAGATACAAGCATACCTTATCATGACCATTTGCAGCAGCCATATGTATCGTGGTGGCCTTAGTAGCACTATCTTTGATAGTCATTAAAGTAGAGTGTTCAACTTCATCTGTGAAAATCTCAGTTAAACTCTCTAAGTCTCCTACCCTAGCATCATATATAACATTATCCATCTCATCCTGCGTAAGGGTCTGTAGCTTGACCATCTTGCCGATAACCTGTTGAGTTAGTGTGTCTGTCTCTGTGTCTTTTGTAGGATCTATCTCAGTTATTTGGATTCTTTATTGAGATAAATTTTTTTATTTTCGTTTATTGTTCAAACAGGAAGGAGATAGATCATGAATCCTTATAAAGCATAAACAGGTTACTTTGGGCTTAGTATCTGCTGCTGGACAAACAGATATTGACAGCCATCATCTCAGCTTGCTTTCTGTATGCTTCACACGTCAAACGTGGCTGGGACAAACAACGCAAAGACATCATGAACGAGAATGACCTCGCTAAACTCAAAAAGGAAATAACGAAACTAACCAAGGGTCAGAACTTG
Source organism: Ogataea trehaloabstinens (assembly GCA_003706095.2). Classification (NCBI taxonomy): domain Eukaryota; kingdom Fungi; phylum Ascomycota; class Pichiomycetes; order Pichiales; family Pichiaceae; genus Ogataea; species Ogataea trehaloabstinens. Next base: position 620,549 of record PPKJ02000009.1, on the reverse strand, counting down.
AAAAGACCAAGAACCACTCCACTCGGAAAGCTTTTTAACAACGCTATTGACTTTATACAGAATGATGATGATACTGGTGATACTGTGGAGTGCTTATATTCCAGACTCCCAGAACCAGAAAAAACGAGTACATCTCCTTTTGAAGAAAGACTTGCAGTAGTGAAACATCTCTTGGGATTCCTGGAGGAGATCCACTCTCTAACTCCGAGGGAAAATAATACTGATATGATTAAAATCCCTCTCTACGACATGAAGATTGTTGCGCAATTGCTAAATTTGATTGTGGTAGAAGGCGTTTACACTTGTCTTCCTCCGAACACAGGTATACCCCTAGCTAAAAGAAGACTTAAGAATTTTACCACTCCTCTACAGATTGCAAAAGTTGAGTTTCCGAAAGGTGCTTTGCTATTACAAGTGGTGGTGGATTCTTTTGTTAAAATATTCCAAAGCCAAAGTGACCTAAGAAATATTGTGTCTGTTGGAACGGGCTTTACAGATGCATTAACAAGTTCAATGGTGTTATATTTGAATCCAGATTCGACTCTGGATGAAACCAGAAAACACCATCTAGATCAATTTCGCTTGCTTGAGTCCAAGTCCTCTACCTATGATCTGTTCAGTCTTTATACTCTCATTATATCTCAACCATTACAACCTTGGTTCAAAAAGTTTGTACTTGAACGCTTATCTTCGTTGGTGGTCGAAAGATCAAATGGTGTCCAGTCATTGATTGAGATAGTCATGGGACTGAGAGAAAATGAACAAGTCGATTTTTCCAAGGTTGATTCAGTTGTTCGAACTCTTCTGACTACTAAACCAGCCGACACAACTGCTTCATTGTATTATGAAAACATAGGGCGTCAACTCTATAGTATCTTAGTACTTTTCAACAGACCAATAGTTGTGTCTATCGTTTCTCAGGTCATTGAATCCATATATCAAATAAACAAAAATATCGTCATTGATTTCATTTTCAGCAACTTATGGAAGGTTTTTGATCCCACAAGAAGAAAAGATGTCGACGATGATCAAATGATTTTATCTACAGGTGTCGAAGTCAATAACGCATTCAATGTTCTGTTATCTCTATCAAGAACCCTAGGAGACTCCAACTTTACGATCACATTATTTACTCCTATCGCCGAGAGTTTCTGGGGTTTCATGGTTTATCAGAATAAACTAGGGAAGGAGTTCAGAATTGGGATTAATACTCTGGTGTCTTTCATAGCATCTGCCCGGGACGAAAATGAAAACTGTCCTTTGCTTAATCTTCTAACAGATTGCCTTTTACAATATCATGGCTTGCCTTGGGAATATTGTGAAGGGGAAGAAGGCTTAACAGCTATTAAGCGGAAAATAGAGGAGGTCTCCACGGTATCAAATTTATCGGCTCTTAATGATTTGGATGTTTGCATACAACTACTATCTGATATACTTGAGGGGCTCAACAAAATAGATCCCAATATCGTGAAATCTTACTTCATTACTATGCTGGATAGATGGGTGAAACTGGAGGAAGATCCAGGTTCTGAGTCACACCTGAAGGATAACGATCCTTTAGTTGCTCTTGTCAATGCCAAAATTTTAGAGAAGTTGGTTACAGGATTCAGAGAGACTCTAACCAAATCGCCCGAAGGCATTTTTGAAGCTATAAAAATGATGTTACAAAGAGCTCTTCCAAAGGTCAATAAGGGTGATTCTCTGAATATTTTGGATACAGGTGATAATAATTCAGACGATGAAGAAGAACTAGCAGACGACCCTGAATCGGTCAATAACATACTCGAGCTGTTATCAACCCTCACCTCTCAAATGAGGTATGAAACGTTGAGTTCAGAGGCTCTCCGACAACTTCATGATATTCAGAACGTTCTCAAGCAGATAGGACGACAACCCAGCGAAACAATAACAGATTTAATCGATAATAGACCTACTATTGCATCGGAGGACCTAATTCAAAAACAAAAAAATGAGGAGAAACTGCAACAGGCACTGAAGAATTTAACAGATAGCTTGGCACCCGTTAAAGTTAGCGGTCTAGTTTCAATACGTCAACTTCTGACAGTATCCAATCCACCAATCACAAACGCCTATGCGGTAAAGATACACCTGAATCAACTGAAGGACAACGATCCTTATGTGTATTTACATGCTATAAAAGGGCTTCGGTTGCTTTTAGAGAACAATACTGATAACATTTTACAGCAATATTTGGACATATATATCAATCACAAGACGTCACTTGATGAACGGTTGAGAATTGGTGAGACATTAATGGGGTATGTTGTCGATACTGGAACAGCCATGACAAATGCTAAAGCCAGTCAAATTTTAGGAGCTTTGTTGAATGTCATCAAAAGAGACGAAAAATCTGTAAAGCATGATAACAGAGTCAGAATGTCTGCTATGTCACTGATGGGAGTCCTTTGTCGTTCTTCCCCATTTGCGGCCATTGACTTTTTGGTGGATATTGTGGATTGTATTTTTGGGATCTTGAATCTTGAGAGCGGAGAAGATGGTGCTATTATGAGACGATCAGCGGTTGTACTTTTGGATGATGTAATATCAAACGATAATCAGCTGCAAGTTTTAAGCTTATATGGCTCGAAGATTAAAACATTACTGCTATACATAAGTGAAAAAGATCTCGATTTGCTAGTTAGAGAACAAGCCCAACAAGTCTTAGAACTTATTAATGATGTTCAGTTAGAAAGACTTGAGAAGTTTACTGACATAACAGGACAATAAACTTTATGCTTCGACTTCATCAAGGAGTGCGTACATGTTGCGCTTAGGTGGTTCATCAACGGAGTCAGACTCATCGATATCCTCCCACTCGTCATTATCTTCTTCCTCCATTACGTCCTCATCGGAGTCTTCTTTTGAGGATGCGCGCTTTGAGATCCTTTGTGATTGGAGAGATATTCTCGTTTCTTTGTTAATAGCATCCCAAGTTGCTTTTCGTGTGGACTGAACAGCTTTTGCTCGATTTATGCTAAGCTCAATTTTCTTGTGGAGTCTTCCGTCAATACTAATGGCCTTTTTCTTCTTTGAACGGATCGACTTGGATATCATCGCTGATTGCTTTCTTTTATAAAGACTATCCGACTTTTTATCCATTTTACGCTGCAAGAGCGATTGGTTCTTTGCTGCAGAAGCTCGGATCATTGGACTTATGACATCTGTTGTTTCTAATCTGGGAACTTTGGACAAGCTTTTCGATTCTGCAGATTCTGACTCAGTTTCTCCTCTCCGTGCTGCACGTGAGCGAGCAGACTGTTTCTTTGCCATTGCGAAGCAGAGCAGTAGGTGTACAGGACTGATATGAGGACTCAGGAACCATCAGTAGGGTTATTTTACTTAAGAAAATATTTTTGAAAAATTTCAAGCTATTCCAAGGCGGAGAAATTACGATAGAGATTGCGGCTTATTGAGATCTGTACAGCTCAAGTGAGAGATCCTGTACAAACAATACGAAGCAGGTATAACGACAATAAATGATCACATGATATTGACTACAGGTTATCTATTTAGAAAGATGGACGGTAACCGGTTGGAGATATTCGAAAAAAACAAACCAAATCAAATGAGAGTCCATAGGAAAACGCTTAGAACTTGAAGACGTGGTTCTTGTTGTATCCAAGCTCGGCTAAAACACCAGTGACCTCTCCTTGGTCGGTTGGTGAAATTTTGTTTCCTGAAAGAGCATTGTATAATGGAGGAGGACCACATACAAAGACATGGGAATCGTCAGAAGGACCTGGAAGCTCTTTTGAAAGAACATCTTTGGTGATGAACCCTGTGGTCACATTGGCCACGTTAGAAGACGGAGCTTTGTCAACAAAGTAAGTCACCTTAAATTGGTCTGGGTACTTCTTTGCAAGTTCATCTAGCTCTGGCTTAAGCAGAATTTCATCAACAGCTTGAGAACCATAGAGAAGGTTCACCTTAGTTTTATCGTTCTTGTTTTTAAGGATCTCATGTACCAATTGGTAAAGAGGAGTAATTCCGGTTCCACCACCAAGAAGACTGATTTCCTTGAAAGAGTTTGGCTCCCATTTCCATTTGACAATAGGACCCTTGAATGATAAGGTATCATTTGGCTTGAGATCAAATAGGTGAGAGGACATCTTTCCCCCATCATAGTGCTTGACTAAAAGCTCCATAGTGCCCTTCTGCTCTACATCACTAATTGGAGTGTATGGTCTCACAACGTTGCTTCCTTTTGGAGTAACAAACTTCGTGAGTAAAGCCGAAGCTACTACCATTCCAGTTACAGAGTCTGAGGTTGGTAGCTCGAAAACGAACAGCTTGGTGTTGTGGGACAATTGTTTCGCATCTTTAAGCTTCAAGTCAATCCATTGGTCGTCTCCTTTGAAAACCGAGGCTGATTCGTTGCTAGAGGAATTCATAGTGGAATACAAGTATGCTGTGCCAGCAGCAGCAACCAAAGGGGTGATAATTTTACTTTTCAAAGGCATTAAAGAACGAGCAAACATATTTCTGTTGATCATAGACCTGCAAAGAGTGCAATGGCAAGAGCAAGTTGAATATAACTGTAATGGTTTCTTCGGGGTTTCCACGGGTTTATATATTTCAAAAATGTCAGTTGTGGCTCCGTCCCAGAAAATTCACACTTGCGGGTGGAGTGGTAATTCCGCCCGTGGTGTTTCCCAAGTCCCCGCCAAAAGGGCTGCAAAAACCTAGGCTCACATGGTGCTGGAATTTGTAGAGCCTGCCGGCGATAATATGTGTGCTAATTGGTTGCCGAAGAGGTTACCCGGCTAAGTGGCTTAAGTGCCATAAAATTCCTGGGGTTTGAAAACTACTTTCGCGTCTATCGGCGCATCGGTTTTAACTCATCAGCAGGCAATCTAAGTTGATTTTAGATTTCAGCTAAAATTACTGAGGTGACTCCATGAAGAGAATGAAACATATTGCAAGAAGAGAACTGTTATAGTCACTGAACTTCCCGAATCAAAAGAATAGTGAATATACCCTTTCGTTTTAGGGATCCTCTGATAAGAAGGGCGAGAAACACCGACACAAACCAGTGTGCTCATTTTCAAGTCAAACTACTATGTTATCTACATCACATCAAAAACTAATTGCTTTAACACGCAGATTGGTACCTCCTCTTCTTGAGTCTTTTTACAAGGGACAATGTGGCCGTGTTGTTGTGATTGGTGGTTGTGAAGACTACACTGGCGCACCTTTTTTCTCCGCACATGCTGCTGCTACTTTGGGCTGTGATCTTACTCATGTTATCTGCGAGTCTTCTGCAGCCACAGTGATCAAATCTTATTCTCCAGATCTTATGGTGCATCCTTACATGAAAGATAGCTCAAAATTGAGTGACTACCTTTATAGAAAAGGGGCCAACGCAGATGTGGAGTCGGTACTGGTAGATTCTGATTCCATTGATCTTTTCATTAACAAGGAAGTGATGCCTAAGATCAATTCTCTACTTAACCGAATACATGTGGTGGTAGTAGGACCAGGATTTGGAAGAGATCAGGTAATGCTTGCGACTTTGTCAAAGATTTTAGAACAAGTGAAAAAGAGAAACTTACCTGTGATTTTGGATGCCGATAGTTTATATCTGGTATCTACGAATCCTGATATCATTCGTGGGTATGCAAACGCGATAATAACCCCAAATGTTGTGGAGTTCAAGCGGATTGCAGATGCGCTACATATTCAAGAGACAGATCCTATTTTAGAGGCTAAGAAGGTTTCTGAAGCACTTGGAGTTACTCTTTTACGCAAAGGCGAGGTTGATCTGGTTGTTAAAGATGGAGACGTGTTAAAAGTTGATACTAAAGGTTCAGCAAAACGTGTTGGAGGACAGGGGGACTCTCTGACAGGACTAATAGCCACAATATTATCTTGGGGAACGTATACATATAAAAATCAATTGTGGCCAGGATCCAAAGAAAAACCTCTTCTTACAGATTCCGAGATATACATGCTTGCGTGTTACGGTGGAAGTGTTCTTACGAAAATGAGCGCACAAAAGGCATTCAAAGAGTATGGACGTTCAATGCAGACGTCTGATCTTCACAAGTTTATAGGCAAATCATATACAGAGCTTTTTGAAACTGAAGAGTGATGCAACAGATTCAGCTTACCATGTATCCCCGCGACGTTCACGGAGTCCTAGGAATCGGCCAAGCTCGTTGTACAAAGTGACCAGAACTTCCTGCGAGTAGTCATCAGCTGATGGTTCGAAGTCAGCAGCAGGAATGTTTGGTGATTTGATTTTGTCTTCCATGAACGCTTTGAGTTTAGCTTCTTCTTCCAAGGAAGCTGGCAGCAGTTCATAAAAGTGACACAGGGATACTACTGTGTCATCAGAAAGATCTCTGAAGGCTTCCAAATTATGTGGATAAATGGATTGTGAAGGCTCATCACCATCGGAGTTAGGAATTGGAGCAATTCGATCAGCATCATTAACAAGAGTTGAATTTATGGTTCTTCTGAGAGAGCGTTGTTCCAAGATATTAAGCTGGCCTTGCAATTCACCAACCAGCTGGACAATGTCATCATTTGTGGCAAAGTCTGATGTGTCTATATCTGCCACCGCTGCCTTTTGGGTTCTCAGTCTCTCAGTGGAGTTTCCAACTTTACCCTTTATGTCAGAAGATTGATGCAATTCAGGGATTTCAATGGCATTGAGGTCTTTATTGGTTTGCTTTATTTGAAGCTCGAGGAGTTGCTGGCCTGTTTGTGAGATGATCTTGCTCTGTTTTGCAACAATCACCTTGAGCTGGTCGATTTGCTGCTGCAGATCGTTGCTGTCAGACATTTTGAGGCTTTGTGGAAAACTGGATGTTTACCAGCTGAGTCGATTATACCAACAATCACTATTGTTGAGCTTTACAGAAGAAAAATGCATGGTTCAAGAGAAACGAAGAAATCGGCAGAAAACAAATACCGATAGGTCGATCGACGCAAAACATTTCTCTCAGCAGCGACTGCCGCTAATTTGCGGAGACATCTTCCTCGATAAACAGGCAGAAATCACCCTATTCGTATTCTTGCTCTTCCCCGTCCAGACAGTTATCACAGCGACTGGGGTGACCCTTTAGCGAAAGCGACTCAATAACACGCCCACTCCACTTCTACTGCAATATGAGTGCAAAGAGAGAAGCACACAAACCATCTGATTCGTCGTTACTCAACGTGACAGACCAGCTGAGTTACTACCGGGCTTATCATTGTAAGTAAACAAGGCAACATACAGAGCGACAAGCTCCGGACCGAAATCTCTTGTGAGAGCTACTAACTGGTTTTTCAGTTAACCCGAAGAATGTGGAGATCCATTTGTGGTGTATCCCACAGATATTTATTACCTTTATCATTATGGCATACCCTGTTCCCGTCTTTGGCTACAGTCTTGGAGTGATTGGAAGTATCTGCTACGGAATATACTACTTTCTTCTGGATAGAGAAGCTGGTGCAATTACAGACTTTATCCTTGTGTTAGTAGTATGGCTAAGCCGGTTTTTGTACAACACTTTTGGAAAATCCAGTGTTATTCGTGTTTCGGCAATAGTTAATGTATTGTGCTGGGGTGCCCAGTTTTTCGGACACGGCTATTATGAGAAGCGTGCTCCTGCCATTATGGATAATTTGGTACAGCCTTTGGTTCTAGCGCCATACTTTGTTGTGTTTGAAATTATGTTTATGCTTGGCTATAAGAAGGATCTTGAAAAGGATGTGAATTACCGCGCCAAAAAGCTGCTGGACGAATTCCTTCGGTCTAAACAAGCAAATAAGCAAACTAGCTAAACTCGTGGATACTCACAGTGTTTGCGTGAAGTTCCCTATAGTGACGGACAGCGTTTCCGTCATTTTTGCTGGGGTTATCACGCCCTTTAAACATGAATGTTTTCGGGCACAAGGGGCATTTTGCGTAGGTGATCGCTATGAACGGGTTTCTTTCGGGAGAACTGGCTTTCAGTATACGGGAAGTTGACTTGGGTGGGAAAAAAAGTTCTGATTCTCTCTCTGGCCTGTACAAGACATGGAACAGTTCAAAACGCCCCTGCTTTCTGGCTGAGGAGAGCCAATCGTCACTGAAAAAGAAAACTTCCTGTTGATGTTTTTCCAGTTTGGCCGAGGAAAACCTGCCAATGGCTCTCACTTCTGTCTGAAGTAAATACTCAAGCATCCCTTCATTCATATTATACTCTGAAATAGCCTTAGTAACACCTGATGAGAGCCTGTGAGTGGTTTCTGTATTAGAAGAGACTTCCTTATACGGTTCAAGTGCTATTAGGGACGGATTTTTCGTAGAAGTCGTAGTAGTCATAATGGTGGCTTGTGCTGGTTTGTATGAGTCCAAAAGTCTCTGTGCCGTAACAGGAGGATTTGAAGACTTGGTGGTCGTCGCAACGGAGGAGAAACGCGTGCTGTCAGGGGGCCGAGGAGACGAGTGTTTGGGGATTGCCTCAGCCCTCGAAGATTTGGTGGCCTCTCTTTTGGATTTCTTGGCCAAGAAGGATTTCTCAGATGTGTTGAACTGACCGCTGTTGCCCACAGTGAAGTGTTGTGTGATATGGCGACAGTTTGTAAAGTGGTTGACTATCGCAGGGTCGCCGATAGTCTCCCTGCGAGTTTCCCCATCACCAGTACTCTTTTCAGCAGTCATAGTCACGTGATCGGGGAAATACCAACCACGAGGTGGTTTATGGAGCAGCAGACAGGCGATTAGAGAGGCAGAGAGGAGGATGGTTGCGTTTAGTGGGAGAAGACAGGCGGCGAGTCTTGATTACGTTGTTTTTCGATTACAAGAGGGAGATTTGTCGACGCGCCCATCGACGCGACTATATCATCATGAAAAAGATCCAGGTACGGCACTTTAACAAAGCATAGCCAGTTACTGGGTGGGCAGGTGCTATTGCTGTTTATCGCAGGGCGCTTTGACAGATCGTGTGGCAATGCCGTTCTTCCGTAATCATTTTGATGTTGACAAGAAGCTGTGTGTGATTTCGGGGGGGTCACAAGGTTTAGGGCTCGAGCTGGCGTGTAAGGTGTTTTCTCAAGGAGCTTCAGTGATTCTTGTTTCACGTAGTGAATCCAAGTTAACTAAAGCTGTTTCCCGTGTTGAAACGTACCGCTGTTGCGAGTCTCAGCGAGTTTCGTTTTTTGCTGCTGACTTGTCCAAGTACTCTGAAAACTCCCGTCTTGCCAAACACCTTGAGACGGCCGGGCGTTCACCCGATATTCTAATGTGTTGTGCAGGAGCATCTTACCCGGAGCTGTTTCTGAAATTGACTGCACAACAGATTGAGCAGGGCATTGATACAAACTATAAGACCACTGCATATATGGTACACTCTCTGGCGGATCTGCTGGTACAGCACAGTTCTCCTGAAAAGTCTTCTAAACATATTGTACTTTTTTCTTCACCGGTTGCTTTCTACTCAATGATTGGCTATGGGCAGTATGCTCCACTCAAAGCCGCTGTTAAAGCTTTAGGCGATTGCTTACGGCAGGAACTGATGCCATTTGGGGTACGAGTCCACACGGTGTTCCCAGGGAACTTCGAATCTGAAGGGTTTGCTGAAGAACAGCTTACCAAGCCTGAGATAACTAAGATAATCGAGGATGCTTCTCCGGCGATATCATGTGATCGTTGTGCTGATATAGTTCTGAGCCAGTTGCGTGAAGGTCGCACGTATGTCACATCCGACTTCATAGGCTGGGTGCTGAGCTCTATCTACCTTGGGTTGGATCCGCGTGAATGGGGGCCACTCCAGGCTGTAGTGGCTTTGTTTGGTGCTCTATTTGGAAGTATTGTTACACTGATACACAACAGACAAATCAGACAATACTTTGCAAGACGCCGCGAGTAATGCTAATGTACGAAACTATATTAGGGATTGTTATATGTGAGAGTGTGTCTATGTTTATTTTTGTCTTTTCGTCACTTCTGACTACTCACAGCCTCAATTAATCTGTCTATACCGCGTCCAGCAGTCGAAGCAGCTCCGGAAACGTCTAGTGAGTACATCCAGTTCACACCCTTAATAACCTCGTGATTCCAGATATCTTTAACAGCTTCTGCTACACTTTTGCTATGGTAGACCTCCACGTTTGAGCGCGCAGCCACAGGAAGATCACGCTGTTCAATCAGCCTACGCGATTCTGTCAAGCTTCCAGAAACTACTTGTTGGTTTGCACGTAGCTCCACAGATGATAGGTAGGCTGTGCTACCAACAAGTAACACTCCTGCAAGAAAGCCCTGAATTCTGCCCGCCATGAGTAATGCTATATCTTCTATGCTTATTAGGTAGGACCAACTGGTTGTACCATCCACTGGCCTGTATTGTCGCTGTTGATGATAGCTCCCTGCTGATTGCACACTCTTGATAGACCTATTGGATTTCGCTAGTTGTTTTTAAAATTAAACTCAGAATCAGGTGGTCACGAGCCCTGCTCGTTTTTTTCACTTTTTCATCTAGGTTAAAATGGAGAAGCGTTTTTGCTGGCTAGACTGCCACCGGCTAGTTGGCTGTTCGTCGGCCACTAAGCATCAGAAACCAGCCAAGATGCCTTTGGGAAGAAACACGAAGCAGCTGCGCCACACTATGCGTAATCTGGTGTCCTCTCTTGTCGAACACGAGTCTGTCACCACAACGTTTGCGAAGGCCAAGATCGCACAAAGAATAGCTGACAATCTCATCTTCCGTGCAAAGCAACATCATATCTCAGGCAACAAGGACACCCAGAAACTGGCCACAAAACTCGACGCCGAGCTGTTTAGCCCGAAAATAACCGTTCCAAAGATGATCAATGAGCTTGGACCGAGATACGCTTCCCGTGTCGGAGGATATACCAGAATCATCAAGCTGGAGCCTCGTATTGGGGACAACGCTCCACAGGCGATTCTCGAACTTGTGGATTCATCCAAAAGAGAAATGAAGTTTTGGTATGTGGCACGAACTGTTGCTAGACTTGAAACCCAAGGCGTTGCTTTAGACCCAGTCACGTCTAAAAACATGGCTGCTCTGTTGAAGCATAGGGAAAACGGCCAACAGGTCTTCAGAGACGCTGTTGAGCTCTGCAAAGCACGTTGGTATTCCCAAGAGACACCAAAGAATCTACCAAGAATGAAATCGTCTTCCAGCGGGTTTCATCGTCACTTCACGAACTACGTTGTTGTACCTAGAGATAATTAGAAAGGGCAAAAATCACTTGTATATAATGCACAAGATACATAGATAAATTAAGCAGTTTCTGCGTGAGGATCACCTACTGTTGTTGTAACAGCGGCTGTTGCTGCTGAGATTGAGGCTTGGCCTGGCCGGAACCCGTAGCTTGGCCGAACGCGTTGTTCATCAATTGATTGGTCTTAAAGTTGAGTGCCTTAGTTTTTTCGTACACTTGATGGTATGCAGTGTCGGAGATTTGAGCTTCAAATACAAGTATGTCGTTATCGATCTTGATGTTATCATGTGCCTCAATTAGTTCACTCACGTCATCAGTATCAAGATAACTCTTCAGTTGTTGGACAGAGAGCGATTTATAAACCTTGCTCACTGTGTCGAATATCAAAGATTCGATGTTTTTCAAAAGTATCGATGAGTTGAGGTTACTGATGAAGAAGTCCGACTCCACTAATACTCTAACCTGTTTCATCAGCTCTCCTAGCTTGTCAAATTCGAAATCAACAAGTAAAATGTCAATCAATCTGGTGAATGGATCTGTATACTCATAACTTTCGGTATGGATGGCTCTTACCAAATCACGAAGTCTCTTTTGTCTGATCTGGTGTTTACTGTTGAGCACTGCAACAACTAAATATCTAAGAATCCAAGGACATGACGCCTCAATGGTGGAAAGGTATGATGAAGAGAAGAAGAGATCAACTAAATTCTCTAGTCCATTTTCATGGTTGAAGAAGATGAATAGAGAAAAATGGATCAACCACGTTCTCTTATTTAGCTGATCCAACGTTGAACCTTTGAAGTGTCTATTATCAATGATTTCTCTCAGCTTATTGAACTCATCTAGAGCCTCATTCCACGAAAATGATATAATCTCAGATGATAGTTTACCCCAAGTAGCACTTAAATTCAAATCCTGGTTTGTCGATAACAATCTAAAGTTGTTCAGTAGGTCGGATGCCATCACATAATCCCCGCGGTTATATTGGAACTTACCAAAGTTGTACAACTCTAGAATCTTGGCGTCGTCAATCTCATGGTTCTTAGCTAAATACTCTCTGTTGTAGCTTTTATCCTGCTTTAAACTCTCTTGAACTTCTTGAGAAGATAGAATCTCCAATGTCTTCTTTGTAGTCTCATTCAATCTAATTAGTTCTTCGTTGATGAAGTTCTCCTTCTTTGTTAACTCGGAAGGAATGTCTTCTCCTGGGTGAAGATCGGCGTACTTGTCCTTGATGAATTTGATCATATTTGTGTCTTTAAGCAAATTATACTCAAGTTGTTCAATTTCTTGAGATGTGTAAATCAATTCCAAGTTCTCAATTAACGGATAGATCAAATGTCTATCTAGAAACTGGAGAAACTTGCCTGTCAAATCATATTTTCTGGCGATCTCGGTCTCTTCTTTACCAAGCTTCACTTCATGAAGTGGTTGTGGCTGCTCTGAAGCCATTTTTGGTCCTAAAAAGCTCTAGTTTTTTCGTTTCTAACAATTCAAACCTTAGTAGAAACGCTGAAAGAGACTTTTCACTTCTAAGACACTACTCTATACGTTGTTTGACACGTATTTGGTTAATTTCCTCCTTCTATGATTAGCCTCTTCTTCACTCTTAGTTTTGAAAATTTTTCAACCTTTAAAACTGTACGTAGTGCACAAATAATTTCTTGGGTCTATCGGCGCGTCGCTCCAGAAAAAACACGCTTCTCAATTGGCAGAAAATCCGATTTCATGTGTGCGTATCTTAAAAATGATTATCGTAGTTTAGTAGTTAGGTGAGAACTTGTCCTGAACACCTGTCCAACTCATCAATTACTTACCAGTTCATACTACTATTATCCATAATGAGAAACATACTCAAGGTGAGTATCCTAGAACTTTTTGCATTTCCTGACGATGGATATTGATGGAGAAAAATCTTTACTAACTTTTCGACAATTCTAAAAGCTTGGTCTCTACGTCTCTGTGCCAGGGTCCATATACTATACGAGTCAGTGGCATCAAATTAAATCGGACTCTAAAAGAAAGTTCTACAATTCAGATACAAAAGATGCTATTGCTGGAGTTCCGGCTCGCTCACTTACGGAAGAAGAACCAAAGTTGCCTAAACTGTTGAACGAAGAGAAATCCGTTTCTTCAACTCTCGAGGAAAACATTAAACAAGCTCGTTTGCTGCTGCTAGGCTATCTGGATGCTGCCAAACATAAGTACGCAGAGACTTCGAATCAGTATTACAAGGCTGAACGTGATGTCACTGATACTTTGTCATCGCTGCATGACAAGAGAGAGTTGCTTTTTCCAAACTCACTTTATGTCGTGACGGGTTTCTTGAGTGGATTGGTTTTCACTAGAAGACGCAATATTCTTCTTAGAGCGTTGGTTCCTGTTGCTTGTGGCTTGGTTGCATTCCGGATCTTTCTTCCGTCTACCTTCAGCAATTCCTTCTATTGGCTGGGTAGAGTAGAACAGAAACAGTTCCCTGATCTCTATTCCAAGCAGACTTCCTTAGTCAGTCAAACGGAAACACTCCTGAAAGAGACGGAGGTCAAATCAAATGAGAGTTCCGCTTTGATTATCAGCTATTGGGATAAGGCAAAGTCGTTGGTTGCAACTTATACTGGACTAAACGTTGATCGTACGATTTCAGAAAAGAAGAAATAGCCACCATTCTACATTTTGACTACAAATATACATCTTGCACCCTATTGTGGTAATTAGTAGTATCAATTTGTCCCGGAGTCATCGGATTCAGTTTCAGAATCATCAGAGTCAGTAGAGTCATCAGATTCACTTCCAGAACCTTGACTGTCTTGTAGATCAACAGAGACTTGTTCCACGGTAACTTTATATCCCTGGCCGGCAAAAAACTTTTCAATGAGGATACTCTTCTCAGGATTGCAACTGATAAAACAAACTGAAGACTTGGGATCAAATATACCTGTAAAGTACCTTCTGAATACTTCCACAAGATCGTCGGCCGTGATTTCGGAAAGCATCTTCATCAGTTTTTGGTTGTAGTCTGGTCCTCTCTTCACCATGACATCATCAAAGAACTTCCGTGAAGCAGCTTGAAAGAAGTTAGATTGACTATTAGTTAAGGAATTCACTATCGATGAGATGGCGCCTTGCATCATTTTGTCATCAATGACAGTCTTTCCATTAGCAAAGTCATCAACTATTTGTTTTGCGACAGAAAAGCACTTCTCCACTTCCGCTCCTCTATATATGGTGAATGAAAGTTGCCCATATTCATTATCTCTGGTGATATTAGCACCATACGCCAACCCAGATCCTCTTATTCCTCTCCAGAACGGTCCTTCAACACACTGTAGATACTCGGAAGCCAGTATAATCTTAGCAACATCTGGTGAATTGTAGTCAAAAGGAATATTCGTCATAACGTTCATATAAGTAGACTCTGAACCCGGAGTCTTGATCAGATAACAGTTATTCGACTTTTTCTGACCTTCCAAAGATAAAACAGTGCTGGAATAAGGTAATGGGACTATATGCTCTATTGACGAGTCACTAACATTGATAAAGGAGGACCATGAAGAAATAGGGTGGTCCAGTTTGAAAATGTCTCCACTAATGAAAACTCTCATGTTGTTTCTTTTGAGTAATTGATCTCTGAACCGATTCAACTCATGTTCAATATTATCAAACTTTCCTTGTTCAATTTGTAAAAGGAGGTCTTTCAAGAATTCTTCATTATTGAGTGGATTTCCTTGATTATTCAATGACCGATCTGTGAGAATCTTGTTATGAATCAACGAACTTAGCATAGTAGTTCCTGATCTCTTGAGCTCTGGCAAGCTGTTTAATATTTTATCAATTGCCACTTTCACCCTGCTGGAGGTGAATTTGGTCTTGTATAACAACTTTCCAAACCAGTCAATAGCCTTTAAGTAATGTGTACTCCTAACAACCATCTTGAAAGAAATCAATTCCTCAAAGTTACCATCGAATGAAGTGGTGACATGAGCTGAAACAGTATCTCTCTTCAACTGCTTGACTACTTCTTCATAGGGTGTCAAAGTTCCATCTTCATTTTCTACCGGCAACGAAAACAATGTTATAAAAATGTTGATGTATGCCAGTAGATTTTTATCAACTTCAAGGGATGAGAACATCAAAGTAATTGCAATGAAGTTTGTTTTGACGTTCTCAAGGTGAACGTACAACGGAAAATCTGATGGGCAATCATTCAAAACATGCCTCACACATTCGCTACTCATATCGTTCTCAATATCCTTGTTCATTCCGACTGCAACAGATTGTGTTTTGATAAACCTTATACTTGAAGGATCAGGTTGACCGAACGAGTCCAGAATGTCTTTTGGAATAGGCTTATCATTTTCCTCGAGGGCCTTTTTAAGCTTCAAATCAAGCTCCTTCAGGCCTTTTTCACCCAGGTCAGCCTTTCTCTTTTCTAGAAGCTCTTTATTTTCACCCTTGAACCTTTGATATAAAGCTTTAGATGGTTTTGCCACAATGATTGAACAATTATTGTCAATGAAGTATTCTTTAAAGACTTTCACCCATTGTTCCGTGTTCCATTTACTTAAAATGTCAAATTCTCGAAGATCTTTCAGATGATTCTCTAAATCACTACCTCTTCGATCCCCATATATATAATCAAACAAAGCCATAGTTGACAAAGACTCAGATGACTCCTCTGTTTCAAAAATAAAGCTCCATTTAGTTTGATCCAATATATCACGAACTCTTAAAAGATCAAACTTTTCCACCGTGCAGTGTTCTTTCATCAAAGAGATTACTTTATCTGGAAGAGAATCAATTTCTGAGAGAGGAACATTGCTGAGGCCTAGATTGATGCCTGTATTAATATACTCATCAACATAAAACTCCGCGCTTGTAGCAACTGGGGTTTCAATTTCTATGAAATGCTGGTAAAACAAAGAAACAGCAGAGGAGGTTAGATACTTTCCTAAAGTATCGATGGCCTGGTTGGCTATAAGATCAACTCCCTTGGGCCCAATGAAAGAAAGTTGAATTTCTCCAGACTCTTCCGATTTGTCGGGGAACTCAACTGTTTGCTTAACATTGTTCTGTAAAGGCGGATCGATCTCAGAGTCCACAAATGGTCTCTTATGAGGAACTCCAGGAAGATCTGGTAGCTCAACATCAATTTCATTCATTATACGAAGAAACTCTTCTTCATCTATAGACCCTGTGACTAAAACACACAGATTATCAGGGCGATATTTGGAGGCATGATACGATCTTATTTCATTGTTTTGAAGAGACCTCAAGTTCTTTGTGAGCCCTCCTGTTTCAGACCTGTACCCAGATTTCTTGTATAATGCTCTCTGATTCTCTAAATTTGCCATAAACCATGATTGATGCTCAATACCCTGCATCTCCGAAAAAACCACTCCCTTCTCTTTGCCTTCTCCATCGACATGATACACCTCCGTGTAACATGCACTCTCAGTAAGAGTTGGATGAAATATATGATTCAAATATACAGGTAGGAGCATTTTAAACCCGTCCCAACCCGCTGTAGTAAGTGTATAAACCGTTGCATCGGTAGCAGTCCAAGCGTTAGTCGAACTGAAGGCAAGGTTTCCTAGGACATCCAAAAGACCTTTATAGGGATATTTCTTAGAACCCATGAAGATTAAATGTTCCAGAGTATGAGGGCATCCGCTGTCATTATGAATCTCAGTAGCAACAGCGAAGTATCCATTAACCATAGGCGATTCTTGATCTATAAGAACAAGCTGAAGTCCTGTTCGCGATGATGTCCATCTTTTGACAGATGCAGCTGCATAGCTTGTACTAAAGCTGTTAATCAAAGAGAAGCGTTTTTGATCCATGTATGTAGTACATCGATACAACTCTTCTGGCTGTTGAATAGTGATTCCCGTTGTATTATAAGTCTTGTTCCTTCTTCCACTTGGAAAAAAGGAAAGATCAACAGTTGAGATCTCAACCATAACTTATTATGACAGTCACAACCTTTTTTAAATCGTCTTAACATTTAGGCGTCTAGAAAAAGGAGGATCTAACTTGATGTTTGTTTCTCTTTCTTGAGAGGCAGAGAGAGTGTTTAAATATCCAACCCTTTTCAGTTAAAATCATATACCAAGACAATACCAGTATAGATTAAGTCAAAAAACAATAAGTAGTTGAAAAGCAGGCTAGTGATTATAAAGATGAACCAAGAAGAAAACTATTTCAGCTCACTCGTTAGCAACAACCGACTAGCCGACCACGGCAACCCGTCAGCGTCTCTTAATTCGAGTCCCCTACATACCTCTTCCGTTTATCAGCCACAACAGGGAAGCATTGGGACAGCTTTAGACTCTGCTACGAGCTTCATTCATTACCAGAATTCAGGACATGCTGGGAACATCATTAATCCCCTTTTGAAGACTTTGGAGTTTTTTGGCGCTAAGAGCCCTGACACTCCAAGTGCAGCTGCTGTAATGTACCGTTTAAGAAAGTTGATCAACGCCGAGAAAAAGGTACTGAAAAGGAGACACGAGTTCTTGAATGGTATGTCACATTGGATCAATGTGCTAAACAATAGTGAGAACAAACGGCTTTTGGTTGAATTTAGCCGTATTGCAGAAATGCAAGGCAGACTTGATGAGGAGTTGATCAGAAAAAAGGAAAACATTAACCTTCAGCTGTATCATGTCTCTCAAAGAGAATCAAAGTCAGAAGAGCTGAAATCGAAAAGGGCCCGGACTTTCAAACAATTGAGAGACCAGGAGCGCAAAATTGGCGAAAATCATAGTACTTGTTTGTCCAGAGAAGCACTTGAGGAGTTGAACATTTCGATTGATGTTGTATTAGAGCAACTGGTAAAGTCAATTAATACATCACTCAAAGGTTCGTTGGTTGACTATGTTTTGAGCATGCAGAGTGTTTCCTCCGACCTCAAAGAGGGATGCAATGAGTTCTTTGAGTATCTGAACAATGACTCGCTTTTCAATTACAGAAAAAACTATCTTCTCGGAGACGATAACTTCTCTGACAAGATTCAGTACATCAATTCAAGGGAAACATCGGAAAACAAGGAGAACCAACTCAAGCCAAAACCCAATGATGCCAAATTTGCAGCAGCCGCTGCCGCCGGGAAAAAAGAGAAATATATGTCTCTTATTAACCCAACTGCTCCCACCGAATTGAGTATTGCTCAAGAACGACTAGCAAAGCTTGATACCAAAGATGAAGGATCTCGAATTGCATCTCATACTTTAAAGTGTCCAGATTGCGGATGCCTACTTAAAAACGAACATACCGCCCATTCAACTGGTTGTTCATATATGAAAGCGACTATTCAACTACCAGGAGAGGACCCTCCGGGTTCATCTCAGAGCCTCTCCATGCCAGGAAAGCTTGGGATAAGAATTCCTTCTGTTTTAAGATCAAGAGCAGGGGAGGGATGGTAGGTCATAAAGTGCAAGAGTGAATGGATATTAAACTGGTGACTAACCAGTGACGTGACTATCTGGCTATATACAGAAGAGAAAGGAATTTAGGAGTTGATGTCAGCAAATATTCTTTTGCTGACTTCATAACTGGAAATCATTATTGCACAAGAAGGAGCTATTTTCATGCATCTTGGAGCAAGTCCTACAAATAGCGCTGCTGCTCCTTCAGTTTGATAGATGAGTTGCATGAACCGAAACACGGATTGCTTTTTATGAGGTAATGTTGCGTTTTTGAAATCTTGAGAAAATGACGGTGATTTCTCAAAGGAAACCTGCATTCGGGTCTTGCCAACGTCAAAAGGGTTTGTGAAAAGGGCTGCAAGTAAACCGGAGATTGATCCACTTAAAAAGGAGCGGAGAAAGACCTTTGCATTAAGCATTTCAGGACCTGAAGTTGAGTCTTGGGTATCACTGAAATATGGTAACTTTCCTAAGTTATAGGTGAGGTACTCATAGGAGGCCCAGTATATTCCACTGAAAGGCACATCTCTCCACAAAGTGAGCTGGAGTCCTTTGAACAAGGAGAAAATACCTTTTGATTTGATTTCCTCGTAGGAGTTATTGAGCACCATTTTCATGACGTCAGAAGATTTGAACCCAGCCTTTGTAGGCACAGCCTGCAGTCTTGTTTTTATTAGTTCTATTGGAGACACCACTGTTGCCGCGATGATTCTAGCTACCGATCCACATAAAAGCGGATTTATTATCGGATATCCTCCTGCTAGAGGCGACTTATCCCTCATATATTCATAGCTAGCAAAATATACCATATTTGAAGGAACAGCCATTAAAAGCATCAACGAAAGACCTCTATACAGCGTAGTTACTCCTTCGCTAGCCGCGATCTTGGCTATACCGGACATTGTGCCTTTAATTCTAACATCTTGAATACAGCCTTGTGGCGTACAATCAGCTATTGGAGATTTTGCTACCTGTGATGACGATTCCGTCCAGAACACCTTCCTGCAACAGTCCGAGTCTTGAAGTTTGGATGGGAAGAGCAATTGCTGTTGTTGAAGACGGATTCTAACAACATCGAAAGGAGTAACCACAAGCGACGTGAGCACAGAACCAAAACACGCACTAATCATTCTTTGTGAGATTGTTATGTCACTATTGCGGCGAGGAGCTGTCGTGAGTTCTTGAGACTCCTCTATGACACCAGCCATCTCCGATGACATTGACATGGCGATTGAAGTTGTAGAATGTTAGGATGAACGTATGTGGTGCAGAGATGCAGAGATCAGACAATGACGTGCCGGATAGTGTCACTATGCTCTTTGTCTCCCTTAGAATGAACTGCGGTGTGGAGTCTGCTGTATTATGTGTAAAGAAAGAGAAGACGAATACTGAGCAGAGTAGTTTCTGATTTTAAGTACATCCTGTTAATTTTTTTTTCGGTTTTGGCTACGTTTTTTTCCCGGTGAGAGAGGGAAAAAGAACTGCCAACATTTGATTTAGTGAGGGTTTGTGGCTAATATTTTGGTCCTGTGAAAAAATGATTGAGCATTTGAGCAGAACTAATTAGCTTAGCACTGTACATGGCTCTGAATGCTACTAAGACAAGCTTTAAAACGCAGTACATCTCCTCTAGTAAATCAGCAGTCCCATAGAAAGTTATATCCTCGAAAAACACAGAATTTTGTCGGCTACATGAACGTTCTTATCTATTCTGGTCCCGGTACCACCAATGAGAGTGTCAAGCACTGCTTGGAGACATTGCGGTTCCTGTTGTCACCACATTATGCTGTGTTTAGTGTTGAAGCCCGTTCATTGCTTGGACAGCCATGGGCTTCCAAAACGGCTGCTCTAGTGTTTCCTGGAGGGGCAGATTTACCACTATGTCGTACGTTTTCCGGGGAAGGGTATAAGGAGATCCGTAAGTTTGTACGGGAAGGTGGCAGTTTTATAGGGTTTTGTTCCGGTGGTTATAACGGTGCATCACGATGTGAATTTGAGGTTGGAGACCCTGTTATGGAAGTTAGTGGATCACGAGAGTTGTCATTTTTTCCTGGGGTTGCCCGTGGATGTTGTTATAAGGGTTTTTCATATGGGTCTGACGTTGGAGCAAGAGCGGCTGAACTTTCTATTAATCCAGAGATTCTTCCAGGTTGTTCTGAACGTGTAATAAACTACTACAATGGTGGAGGAGTGTTTGTTGATGCATCAAAGTATCCCAACACGGAAGTTCTGGCCAGATATACAGCACCACTCGATGTCGAGGAGGGTCCAGAAGGTGTACAAGCTGCTGTGGTTTTGTGTAAAGTTGGCAAGGGCTCTGCTTTACTTACTGGTACACATCCTGAGTTTACTCCAGATTTGTTGAAAGCAAGTGCTGATTCTCCGAAGTTTTCAGCTGTTGTTTCTGCCTTACATGACTCAAACGACGGTAGACTGTCATTTTTGCGGGCTTGTCTCAGCAAGCTAGGACTTAAAGTGAACTATGAGGGAGACTCAAGACCTGCAATCACGCCTTTAATCCTTATGTCACCTTTTCAAGGTTCGGCAGACAAGCTGTTGGCAACGCTGGAATCCACGGTAGGATACGACGAACAAAATATCATTGATATGGGAAGCGATAAGTTCAGGATCCACAAGACCTTTGATGCATTCACAGATATCCAGCACAAACACGGTTATGAGGATCCTGATACTGCGATCAAGGATGTATTTATAAGTTCTGAACCAGATCGAAAACTCACGCCTTACTTCAATGTCCAACAGTTCGAAAAACACCTGCTCTCTTTCTACAACGAACATGGTACTTTTAATCAATCTGCGTTAGGGTCAACTTTCATGTATGGAGAGGTATTAACATCAACCAGCGTACTGATAGATAGAAATCCTGTTCTTCTTCAAAATGCTCCGGATGGATTTACCATCCATGGAACAACTCAAGTCTCTGGAAAAGGCCGTTCAGGAAACGCTTGGGTGAATCCACCAGGGGTCATGGCTGTATCAACTCTCATGAGGCTACCACTTTCGCCTAGCTCAGGATCCAAACCTGCAATAGTGTTTGTTCAATACCTTGCAAGTATGGCTTTGGTGGAAGCAGTCACTAACTATGATACAGGATATCATCACATTCCCATTAGATTGAAATGGCCTAATGATATCTACATTCATCGTCCAGACATGGCGAAAGACTTAAAAGTGCCGCAATACTTCAAGATAGGAGGGGTTCTTGTCAATACAAACATAGTAAACAGTATGTATCATTTGGTGGTTGGCACAGGACTCAACCTGTCGAATGCGGCTCCTACAACGTCTGTTAATATTGTCATTGAAGAACTTAATCAAAAGTGGAAGACAGAAGGATCGTCGCAAAGACTTGAACCCATTTCCACAGAAAGGCTACTGGCCAAGTACCTGGTAACATTCAACACAATGTTTGACAAGTTTAAGGAAACAGGGTTCTCTCCTTTCCTGGATCTTTACTACAAGCAATGGTTACACTCAAACCAGGTAGTGACTCTACACAGTCAGGGAAGTGTCCGTGCACAAATTACAGGGATAAGTCTGGACTGGGGGATGCTTGTTGCAAAAGAACTAGACGCTAAAGGGAACTTTACTGGACAGGAGTTTGAGCTGCAACCTGACGGGAACTCATTCGATATGTTTAAAGGCCTAATATCCAAAAAGAAAACATTTTAATTAAGTGTTTTTATAACAAACAGCGATACTGCTCAGGTAATTTTTAAATACATTTGAGAGTGCTTTAGATTGCACATAAATGAAACCCTACAAGCATCATCCTATCCAGCCGTATCATCAAACGACAAATCTCACGTAAATTCCAAACCAGCCTATTTGCTTTTCTTTTTGTCACCATCCGAATACTGTGGGGAATAACTTTGTGAAGTTGGTGAGTATTGTGGAGAATTTGGACTGTAACCTGGCGAGGTTGGTGAGTATTGGGGAGAGGTTGGTGAATATTGAGGAGAGGTTGGTGAGTATTGGGGAGAGGTTGGAGAGTAACTTGGAGAAGTTGGAGAGTATTGTGGAGAAGTTGGAGAGTATTGTGGAGAAGTTGGAGAGTATTGTGGGGAAGTTGGGCTGTAGCTTGGAGAGGTTGGAGAGTAACTTGGAGAGGTTGGAGAGTAACTTGGAGAAGTTGGAGAGTAACTTGGAGAAGTTGGACTGTAGCTTGGAGAAGTTGGAGAGTAACTTGGAGAAGTTGGACTGTAGCTTGGAGAAGTTGGAGAGTAACTTGGGGATGTTGGAGAATAGCTTGGAGAAGTTGGAGAGTAACTTGGAGAAGTTGGAGAGTAACTTGGAGAAGTTGGGCTGTAGCTTGGAGAAGTTGGAGAATAGCTTGGGGAAGTTGGAGAATAGCTTGGGGAAGTTGGAGAATAGCTTGGAGAAGTTGGAGAGTAACTTGGAGAAGTTGGGCTATAACTTGGAGAAGTAGCTCCATACATCGGAGAAGTAGCTCCATACATCGGAGAAGTGGCTCCATACATCGGAGAAGTGGCACCATATGCAGGTGAAGTTCCACCGTAAGTTGCTCCCAAAGGAGATGTGGGTTGATAGGCACTCATACCTCCATACTCAGTGAAACCTCCACTACGGCCATCGTCAACTCCAGCAGTGATCAATGGCGAGAATGCAACATTGGAATCTTCCATCTGTGTATCAACAACATCATCCTTGAAGCTATCACTCTCATATGGCGTAACAGATCCGTCCATGTTCTTCGCAGGAGCCAGACTTGCAGCCTTTCCAGGAAGGTCTGCTGGAAGAAGGGCCAACTTATCCTCATCAAGGAACAAATCAAATGAACCAGTACCAAATGATCCAAGTTGTCCTAAAATCACACTCTGAGAAACTCCATCACACTTGTCCAACTCAGCAGATGCACCAGCATCAAACAAAATCTCAACAGTCTCCTCAAAAGAGCATCTCATCAATGCTCCAGTATCATTTCTATTGAAACCATGTCTTGAAATTGCAACAAGATGTCCTCTGTAAGTCATCAGGTCAACCAAAAGTGCAAGATGTCTATAGTTGACATATGAACCATCGAAAGCAATAACATTCAAAATTTCTTTGTACAATGCACTTCTAGCAGCTTCAATTCCAAGCACAAACAGAATCTCAACAAAAGAGTTCGAATACACTCTAGTGATATCTACACCTTCAACAGACATAACATCTGCTAGGTTAACACCATCGGTTTCTAAAACCCATTCTTCCTTCTTGGAAAAGTCTCCAGTATCATCAATGTATGTTTTATCGTATTTCATCATGAACACCCTCGAGATTCCAGTAATGCCTCTTAAAGAAATTGATTCCAGCATTTGGGCTTCCAAGGCTTTGAGAAGACCATCCTCAGTTTCCTCCTCCTCCTCATCAAGGGCTTTCTCTTCACGAACAATTCTACATCTAACGACAAGCTTTTCAGCATTGTCTTCAGACCAAATGACAAATAGGTCATCTCCAAAATTTTCCATAATTTTTCCAGCCACTTGACTCATGGTTAACTGCTTATCCAGCATTTTGGCTCTATCAAGCTCCAATCTTAGTAGCCAAGGAGACTGCTTATGGATGTTCTCCTCAACCTTCTCATCAGGAATAGCGAAGTATGCCTCTACTGTATCAATATCATCTTCTATCACAGTTGTTTTTGGATCAGGATCATAATAGATTTCGGTACAAGCAGTCACATTTCTCAATGTGGTGTGCTCAATAGCGGATTGAATGGACTTTGCTTTTTCAATATCAGATGCATATTCCTCTTCTAGGTACACGGTAAGCGCAGGCGTCTTGACATTTTTCGCCACATTCAAAATCTCCTTTAATCTTGGAACACCAAGAGTAACATTCTTAGATGACACACCCGCATAGTGGAAAGTGTTCAAAGTCATCTGTGTCGCAGGTTCACCAATGGATTGCGCAGCTATAACACCAACCATTTCACCAGGATTAACAAGGGATCTCAGGAACTGTTGTTCTACTGTACCAACAACCCATTCAAAAGCATCTCTGTTTAATCTGAACTCTTCCAAGACACGCCTAGTTGCTAAACGCGATCTGACAAGACACTGGAACAATAAAGTGGCATTTTGTTGAGCTTCATCAAGCAGTCCTCCGGTACCACGAACAACAGAAAACTTTTTCGTCAAAGATTGCACCCCCTTTACAATTTCAGAGATAGTTAAGTCACTAGCTTTAGTCTGATCAACATGGAATATCTGCTGTGCATTCTGAATCACACGCCGGATGCTAACAGGTAGTGGCCAATTGTTCTCTCCGGTAGTGAAACATTCCTTTCTTAAATATTCTCTATCACGGAGAAGCTGTTCGTACTCCTCATCTAAGATCTTTTGAAGCTCAATATCACCAACTATCTCGGATCCGTATTCCACAAGATCAGGACGAATAGATGTCTCTGCAGTCATTAAGTCCACATGATATTTCTTTTCAAAAGCCTCATCTGAACCCGGTATCGTATCTACCGTCTGCTTCTCAACCTGGGTACCATCGATACCGTCCTCACCGTAAAGGAATTGAATAATATCGCCCAATGAGTTTCTTGTAGTACCATCATAGTGCACCATAATATCTTCCAAAGCTTTCAAAAGTCGTCTCTGAATATATCCGGTCTCAGCGGTTTTGACAGCTGTATCAATAAGCCCCTCTCTTCCAGCCATAGCGTGGAAAAAGAACTCCTGTGGTGTCAAACCTCTCAAGTAAGAGTTTTCGACGAAACCTTTCGATTCAGCAGAATAATCGTCTTTCGTAAAATGTGGTAATGATCGATCGGCGAAACCGAAATTGATACGTTTTCCTTCAACAATCTGCTGCCCTACACAGGCTGACATCTGCGATATATTAATATAGGATCCCTTTGAACCTGCGGTTACCATCTGTTTAACGTTGTTAGAATCCTTCAAAGAAGTTTCCGCAGATTTTCCTGCAGAATCTCTAGCTTCATTCAGCAATTTCGAAACTTTCTGTTCAAAAGACTCTCGAACTGTCATACCAGGCTCAGCCTCCAAAAGATTCATTTGCGCATCTATGATGACTTCTTGGACCTTCTCCTTTGCGGCAGCAATGGTCTCGGTAATTGTCTTCATAGTTTCAGAATCAGCAATAGCATCACCTATCCCGATAGAGAAACCATTGTGCAGCAACCAATAATTTACGACTTTTTGTATGTTTCCAAACATCTGGGCACAGACAGTAGGACCTTTTTCTCTCATAACAGTATGAATCAATCCTCCTGCACTTGCTCCAACAGTAGCCTTATTGACAACTCCAAACATGACTTCACCATTCACAATCAACATCCCTGAGTCTTTCGGAGATAACAAGGAACCATCCAATCGTTGCAAGAATATACCTTTTGGTATACACATAGACATCATCTGCTTCCCAGACCACAAGGGTTTTGGCTTCAATATTGCAGGCTGTGGAACAACACCATCCCAATTTGGAATCCAATAACACAGATTCATTACTTGATCGTATTCAATAAAAATGTCTCTCAATGTCATCTTTCTAACACCACATAAAGTATCCTGCACAATACCCATAACAGGCTTATTAGATTGGGGAGAGACAATTTGCAAAGGAACAGCACAAATTTCTGATAATTCTGCCCTTGTCTCATAAGATTGAGGAACATGCAAGTTCATCTCATCACCATCAAAATCAGCATTATATGGGGAAGTGACTGACAAATTCATTCTGAAAGTCGAGTAAGGCATCACCTTAACTCTATGCGCCATCATAGACATCTTGTGCAACGACGGTTGACGATTGAACAGAACAGGGTCATTGTCCATCAAATGACGCTCAACTTTCCAACCATATTGAAGCTGAATGTCTCCTGCCCGCTTATTAAATCTGAGATCAATTCTGTCTCCAGAATCTCTGATCACATACTTCGCACCAGGATGTTCGTTAGGACCATTTCTGACCAGTTCTGTCAACTTCTGAATATTGTAAGGTGTGACAATTTCGGGGTAAGAAAGTGTTTTAGCAATTGATTTAGGGACACCGACTTGATCTAAATCTAGGTTTGGATCACCTGAAATAACAGTACGGGCAGAAAAGTCTACTCTCTTACCCATTAAGTTCCCTCTAAGACGTCCTTCCTTTCCCTTCAAACGCGCCCGGATGGACTTGATAGGTCTTCCACTCTTTTGAAGAGCTTGGGGCTGTCCAGCAATATCGTTATCCATATAAGTAGCAATGTGATACTGCAGTAAAGCCTCAAACTCACTAATAACATGCTGTGGTGACCCGTCCATCTCGAACTTCTGGACGTTGATATTAGCTTTCAAAATATCAGCCAGTTTATAGGTCAGGTCATCTTCCGATCGCTTGGAGTCAGTGAACGCAACAGAAGGTCTCACGGGCGGTGGAGGGACGGGTAAAACAGTGATGATCATCCACTCGGGTCTAGCGTAGTCCTCATTAAATCCGAGTTTGAAACAGTCCTCTACAGAAATGTGCTTAAATATGTTAAGAATTTCAGAAGCAGTAATTTGTCTTCTTTCAACTTGCTCAGTTTCTTCCTCAACATTGGTCCGCTTCCAGGTACCCCAAAGCTTTAATCCATCTCTTCTGACAGTCGGTTGAGAACTACCACAACCTCCTCTAAGACCCGAGATATTACCAGAATCATCATCTGCCGGAAGATCAACTTCACATACCATTTTGGTCTTAC
This sequence comes from Ogataea trehaloabstinens, assembly GCA_003706095.2. Taxonomy (NCBI): domain Eukaryota; kingdom Fungi; phylum Ascomycota; class Pichiomycetes; order Pichiales; family Pichiaceae; genus Ogataea; species Ogataea trehaloabstinens. The sequence goes on along the minus strand of PPKJ02000009.1, from coordinate 593,228 downwards.
AAAGACTCCAGACAGCATTGAATCTTTTCTTAGGATCCCTGATTTTGATTGCAGCAGCAAATGCAGGATTTGTAGCTTCATCTAGCAAGAGCTTTCCACAATTCATACAGACACATTCGCAGATCTTTTTAATTTTAGCGAGAAACCCAATGTGGAAAACAGGCTTTGCAAGTTCAATATGACCAAAATGGCCTGGACATTCTTGCATATCCTCTGAACAAGTCTGACATCTGAAATTTCTATCGATTGATCCAAGCCTTGGATCATTCAAACCACCTTCTCTTGGTTTGTTTGTTGTTTGATCCATTATTTCAGGATACTCAATTTTGGCGACAGAGATAGCTCTAACCTCTTCAGGAGATAAAAGACCAAATTGGACCTAGATTAGGTGGGAAACGTTAGTAATGGAACATAAAGAGAAATCAACAAATTCACTTTGACATACTTCCTGAACTGTCCGAAGCGGCGCACTGGAATAAGCAAATTTACTCATTGTGACGGTGGCAAACACTACGATTAAGATGTATGGAACAAAAACTGGATGTAAACTCCTCTATGTGTTTTTTGTGTTTTCTGGGCGATTGAATCAACTATTTTCTTCTTTTTTCTTATGTGTATGTTGTTTTCTAAACACTAATGTGGATCTTTAAACCAAACCAAACTATAATACAAATACAAATTGAAGTAGTCGGAGACGAGAGAGAACTCAAGATCCGCACAACTATGGTGAAGCAGAATATCCCAGCAAGTGCAAATGACTATGCTCAAATATCCGCTTATTGAATCGCAAAGAAGGCCAAGTAACCTGACTGGTCTTTGTCTCCTTGTGTTCTTGCCGATGGGTTAAATTGAAAGAAAAAGGAATTGCAACAATCAAGTGAATGAGTGCAATGGTAGCGTAAATTATCAGCAAATAGCGATAACACACTTCAAATGGTTAACTTAAGCTAGTTTCACCAGATGACCTCGTTGATTCAACAACCAAACAACGCACAACAACGTTGAATCACTTTGTCAGCTCTAGAACTGTTACTATGTTTTACTTCCATTTTCACACAATTTGTTCAACGAACAAGTGGCGAAAATTTTAATTTCCACAAAAAGGTATGGAAAGACATCGCTACATAACCATACTGCTAATATGAGCCCCAGAAGATTTACTTTTGTGGCGCAGTAAAATATGTAGAAATCTTCAAGCTGCTTAAGCTCACCTGTTAACTTGTATATTAGGATTATCTAGATACTCATAGCAAATCTTCAAGAGAAGAATTTGCTGAAGGCAGCCTTCTCTTTTTGCTTCCGTGCTTTTAGAGATGTTTTTGTTTCTGCAATTGCTTTTGTAATTGCAGCATCACCTGGCGAAAGATTAAGAGCCTCTTCGAAATCTTTTATTGCATCTTCTTCATTATGTCCAATCAATCGAGCTGATCCTCTTCTAAACAGTGCTTTAGCTTTTGATTTAGCATCAGCACCCTCAACATCATAAGCTTGAGTCGAAAGTTCAATACATTCAGTTACCTTCTTCAACTTAAGGGCCATCAAAGAAGCATTAAGATATGAAGACAATTTCAACTTGTTTAATGTATCAGTTTCCTCATTCTTCAGATCATCAGGGAAATAGGCATCTAGGTATGAAATCGCCTTATTGTATTTTTTGAGTGCTAGCTTGATGTCTCCCTTCTTGAAACATTGAGTACCTATTTCTTTAATATCTTCCACAGCTTTAAAAACGCTTTCTGGTTTCAGCAAATCGACATGCTCATCATCTTCAAGAGAATCATCATATATATCTCCTGTGCCATCGTCAACAGTTAGTGGATCACCTTCTTTGAGTTCACCACAATCAGTAATCTTACACTCTGAAACTGGGGCATCCCCGGAATTTGTCTCTAATTTTTCAATCTGTCTCACAACAGATTTGCCTGCAATAACTCTTCCAAATACCACATGTTTACCGTCTAGATGAGGAGTTGGAACAGTGGTGATGAAAAATTGAGAACCATTGGTATCTTTTCCAGAATTTGCCATAGAGAGTAAAAACGGTTTATCATGCTTAAGCTCAAAGTTCTCATCCTCAAACTTTTCACCATAAATTGATTTTCCTCCTGTTCCATTGAAGTTGGTGAAGTCACCTCCTTGAATCATAAACTGCTTAATAACCCTGTGAAAGATCGAGTCTTTATAACCAAAACCTTTTTCTCCTGTAGCTAATGAACGGAAGTTCTCCGCAGTTTTAGGCACAATATCGTTGAAAAGCTCGATTGCGACTCTACCAGCCGGCTCATCGCCTATTGAGATATCCAAAAAGACTCTTGGTCTGTTAGAAGTAGTATCTGTCATTTTTTAGTTTTTATCTGGTATATTGTTGCAACTGGCATGCACTAGAGAACACGATATGACCCTCTGCTTCTCTGTGCCAACCCTTTTTATACTTTTCAACAAAACTTGCGGAATGAAATTTCTAGAATCTCGAATTCTCCCGATTTGAGAGGGGCTACGCTTCAAAAGCTCCAAACAACACTAACTTTGACAGAGACTATTAATACAAGGTTAAAATTACACAGACAGTAACGGACACTAAGTCATGTCAAGTCTATTGGATAACCAACAGACCCTAAAAGCGATGTTCCCCTTTCAGAGATAGGCGACTCTGTAAATGAGATGAAAGAGTTTTCAGCGGAAGTTTCTCCTTTTTCAGGAGAAATAAAGCAGTCTGAGAAGCTCAGTGGTTCGGAATCACTACCTGTGTGTTTCCTCTTTCTGGTTTGCCATATGAGCTTCTTCAACCGAGAGTTACCCTTGTCCTGCGACTTTTTAGCTAGTGCCTCTTTGAATCTGCGGACTTTGGAGGGAGTAAACAAGGGACCATTGGTATCATCTGGAAGTATTTTATATAGCAATTTTCCAGGTTTACCTGTGTCTTGATATGTCTGATCATAGTCGTATTCTGGAGGAGATAACCTAAGGGGATCTTCACCCTTGACATCAATGGGAAGTCTTTTTTTCTTGCCTACGTGCAAAGGTGGTGATTGTTGCAATCGTGCTCTTGAAACAACACTAAGATTGTCTTTCTGACCTGCAGAAGACCTTGTAGTTCTCCGGGGAGAATTGCGACACTTATAGAATAGTTCTGTGGGATCAATCAATTCGTCATCAAATGGATCTTCTTCTGAGTCGGATAATAAGGGAATTGAAGAAAAGTCTAGACCAAATGACGTATCTGAAAATCCACCGATAGATGTTGTCTTTGTGGGCGTTTTTAGAAGCGAACCATGTTCCTTTGTTGATTTCACAGTAGTTGTAATTTTTTCTTCAATCTCTAGCTTGAACAAGCTTCCCCAGACTCCTCCCTTCATTTCATCAGAGTCTACCATCGACCTTAAATGTCCAGAATCTTTAACTATTTCCCCCGTGCGCATATCGACAATATCTCCTTGATTCTGTTCATCCAAAGAAGAATACCTGTCGATGATCGCTTTCCAGGCCTTTTTCACCTTGTTGAGCGACCTGAGTCTCTCAGCATCCAGACTTGCAGTATCTGTCACATTGGGGAGATCCATTGTGTCCTTTGCGACGATCACTTACTGGTAATAAAAGGTTAAACTTCTTTTGAATGTCTTGTTTCAAAAAAGTGTCTTCTGCTTTAAATTTACCCCTTCCACCAAATAATTTTTTGGGAGAACTGACACAAAGGCTAATTAATTAATTAGGTGCTCCATAATTATTATATACAGAATTTAGTCACGTCCTAGTTATCTCTTAGCAACTCAAGGTTTGTAACATTCCAGAGTATGAATTGGAAAGGTCATTAGAATTTAGATAAATCGTTATTTTTCGTCTGAGTGCGAACATCGTTGGAGTGCTCCATCCAGCATTTACGGAATGCTGTCATCTGTTGATATAAAGCTCTGTTAGTAGCCATCTCATATGAACCGTCACTTAAAACCATTCCTGTATCCACTTACCTCATCAATGCATTGCCTCCAGTCTCCTTTATCAGCATGGCAAAGCTGGAGCTTCAAATTCTCTTCTACATCAAAGCCCTCGTTAGTTAGTAAGCTCATTCTTCAAAGCAGAGTAAACTGATCATCCTTACCAGCACAACCGGTTTTATTGATCCGTTGATCCCTTAAACATCTTTCATGTTAGTCCCACTTTCAATACACCAGTTTTTCAAAAGAACCACGCAGGCTATATACTGGATTCTCAATAGTATATTATTCATGCTAATAAACTCACCATTCATCAGGCTCGTCGCTGTTGTCCTGATCATCTGTTTCTGTCCGGCTTTTGTCTGCCATCCTTTATTCTAAACGCTTTAAGACTCTTTATTTATAATTGCAACTCCTTTATCAGGACTACACATTGTTAACTGGCAACCTTTCTTTACACTGCTTCTCTTGAGGTGATCGATCGCCTTAAAAAATTAGCTTCTCCAAGAGAGACCAAAGAAGGTTGTTTGTTAACCGGACGTTTTGTCGCGATTTCTTGGATTTGGATTTTGTCGTTTTTGTCAGACAATTGGCTGAGGCAATGACAAAAGAAATATTGCACAGCCTCGTATTAATTAACCACTCACTTCGATATTTTCCATAGCAGATGATGAAGCATAGAGGTCGTATTACCAGCTTTTATGGATTTCTGAAGCATTTGATCTTATAAAATGACTGGAAGACGTTGCCTAAGCTTCATGATTTGAACGTGCATCCTTTTACCAATTGACATTTTCGATTTCAAAACTTCCAGATTAAGGGTCTTTACGCTAGAATATCACCATTCTACTTACACTTTTTCTCAAATCCTTTCTGCTTTCCCAAAGATGCAGCAATTGTTATTTCTTTATCCCCGTATTCCCTTGATTTGATAAGGAACTGAAGGCGTACTTTGAGGCAACATCAAAAACTGCGGGCACATCTATTGGTCACTTATCCTTGGTAGCGTTTTCTGCAAAAATTGGTAGGCATTCAGATTAGACTCACTGAAACGATGATAACAATTCAGGTACTGTTGTTGCCATAGTAATGTGCTAGCACTGGTGATAAAGAAAAAGCTGATAATGTATAATGATAAGAATTCCAAAAATCACGACCAAAATACAATAATACCAGATTTACCGACGGCTAAACTGTTGCGATAAGACAACCTCATCCAGAAAGAGACAGATATAAATAAATAAGATAGCCCCAAGGTACTTGTAGACTTGTTTAGCTGAAACACCCTTACTAGCAGCAGCTAAGGAATCATGTTTTATAGAAAGCTATGGGACAAGATAAAGGTGGACCAAACCGAAAGTAGTATTCATGTCACTGACATGTACATCAACCGGGATACTATCCCGCTTCCACCTGAGCGGCGCACTTACGGAAAGTGGTCCTTTGTCGGTATCTGGATCATTACAGGCTCATTTAATATTGGTGGATGGACAACTGGGTCGTCATTGATTGCTTTAGGTTTGAATGTCTGGCAGTCAATGATCACCGTAATCATTGGAAATACCTTGGTCGGTTTGATCTGTGTCGCTACAGGTTACCCTGGAGCTAAGTGGCATATAGGTTTTTCACTCTTACAGAAAGTATCATGGGGTGCGTATGGATATTTGTTTCCACTATTTTATAGAATCTTGCTGTCTTTTATCTGGATTTCCACCCAAGCATGGTGGGGATCTCAAGTTATTAGAACATTTCTGACTGCTATCTGGCCCTCTTTTAGGAATGTGGACAGGCCCCTTGCCCGTAATTCTATGGACACCGGTGACTTCACAAGTTTCATTATTTATTATTTGATCTGTTTACCTTTGATCTGGATTCGTCCTGAACATTACCAGAAGCCGTTCGCAATTGCAGGTATATGTGTGATTCCAACTATAATTGTTTTATTGATATGGTGTCTGGTGAGAGCGCATGGTGGTGGATCATTGCTTCATGATGTAACAGTTGCTGGTGTTGAGCAGCTGCGAGGATCAAATTTGGGCTGGGGAATGTTTTATGGCATCATCCTAAACATCAGTAGCATTAGCACGCATTTGTTTTCTCAGAGCGATATCACTAGGTTTGCAAAACGACCTGGTGATCAGTTTTGGGCTCAGCTGTTGTTTGTTCCAACAAATACCATGGTTGTAGCACTTGTTGGTATAGTATGTACCTCATGTGCATCTAAATTATATCCAGAGGAGGCTCTGTTGTGGGAGCCATTTCAGCTACTAGCGACAATTCAGAAGTACGCTGGCGACTCTGGTAGATCACGCGCTGCGGTCGCCTTTGCAAGTATAAGCTTTTTGTTCTCGCAGTTTGGTATTACAATTGCAGGAAATGCTGTCATTGGTGGCATTGATCTTTCTGCTTTCATTCCCAAACTATTCAATCTTAGAAGAGGTGCTTATTTCACCATTACTTTCTCGTTCATAATGCAGCCATGGCTACTCGTTAATGGTGCCAACAAATTTCTGACTGTTATTGGCAGTTATGGAATTTTCTTAGGCTCCTTTACAGGAGTTATGTTAGCAGACTTCTTCTTTGTGCATAAGTGCCAGATCAAGTTGACTGACTTGTACAGCTACAAACAAGAGGGAATTTATTGGTATAACTACGGAATCAACTGGCGTGCTGTTGTCTCATGGCTAATGGCTGTATGGCCACTACTTCCGGGATTTGTCGATTATGTGGAAACGGGATCGATAAACTTTCAGAAAGGGTGGAGCCGGCTGTATTGTTTTTCATGGCTATATGGCTTTTTGATGGCTGGAGGATTTCACTACGGTTTAACTATGTTGTTTCCAATAAAAGGTGTCGGTGAAACTGATGACATGGATTACTTTGGTACATTTGGTGAAGTTGAGAGAGAGAGTACGGTGGATCTTGAATCAAAAGAGAAAGCTCTAATAGAGGTACAAACAATATCCTAGTTCTGGTTCAAGTACCAGAACGACACTGTCCAGTCATCAGGCATGACGTTATATGATGCAAGCGTATCGTTTATTTCAGCTACTTGTGTGGATGTCATCTGAGTGGAAGTCACATGTGAAGCGTTCATTTCAGACTGCTTGTCAAGCTTCCCTAGGTATTCATTGAACTGGGCTAGCTTAGGAAGGGAAATTAACTCACTTAATCTTTCAAAAAGATCCGACAAACTGTGAAGTGTAGATCTGATTCTGTAAAATTCGGCTGTAGTCAGCTTTTTACCCACAAGTCGGCTTAGAATGTAGCCAAATCCAAAAAGCTCTTGGAACATCGGATTACCTATTGCCCTGAAGTACCGCGTGGAAATACGATTAGCGGATTCTATCATGTCCTGAACCACATCAAGAGAATCTTCGATAGATGGAACCTGCTTAAGAGCGTAGAAAGCAAGTTTAACGAGCTGCATTGTGCACATGATATTGGCCGCCTGGAATCCCATCCTTATTTCGAGAACATTTTGAGGGTTTGACTGAGCGTTTGAAAACGATAAAGGGATCTGCTTGTGCAGATCAGAGGACACCTGCTGGAGAAACTCCATATCCTGAGCCTGCAATCGGCTGCGCATTTGTAACAAAATATCGTTGGTTCCTGAGTTACCTGCTATTGTATAATCTCCTACCTGAGGATTCAGCCACGGCAAGCAATGCTCGAGTATTTTGTAGCAGTCTGTTACAAAATTCCATCCCACCATCCAATGATCTCCAGACATCTGTCCCTTGTAGTCACCTTCCAAAATGTTCAAGCAGCTGGGGTAGCTCACATATGACTCAGCTTCCCTTATTCGTACCATATGGCCAGTCACAAATGCAGAATGTATCTCTGTCCGGTACATTGCCCAGTAGAGTTTGCGTCGTGTCTGTATCTCTGAGAATGTAATGCCCACTGGCCACTTTTCCTCGCTATTCAAATTGTCCAATGTCACAAGAGCAAAATATTGACAAAGTAGTCGATGTAATGCAGCATCATTGCTCATTTGTGTCTCATATAGTACATGCAATCCTAATGTCTGCAGAAACCGCAATGATCGTCGGCATCTTGACAAATCAGAAGGCATCAGAGCTGCCGACTGAGCCATCAAACCAGCAGAGGAGAACTGCGTCTTATCGTACGCAAGGTCTACTTGAGAAAACAGAAAATTCTCCTCGAAGTGTCTTAGACTCAACCCACATATTGCCAATAGACATGCAGTGCCAAAGTCATCACTACTCCACTCCGGCCACTCGTCGAGAACCTTTACTTCGTGAAAGTAAGGCGAGATTGGGTACACATTCTCAAAAAATATTCCCAGAAGGGCACCAACCTGTACACGGTTTAACATCAAGCCTTGGTGACCATTCGAAAAATCAGGCACCTCCGTGGAAACCACTGTTCTGAGTGCCCCAGGCTTCAAGGGCCCCCGACGCTTTGAAGGCCTGTTTTTTGTGCACGCCTTCTGACGGTCACTGCAGGCAAGACACACACCTGCTTTTTCAGAAGGCCGACATCTAATTGCTCTAGAGTGGCAAAAGTCGCACGCCTTGGATATCCGTCGCCTGAACATAAAGCTGAGGCACCCGACGCTTAAACGGCTGTCGATAAGGTCAAAGATGAGCCGAAATACCTCGATGATTTATAGACTGGCTGTCGGCTTCGCGAAAACTTGGGCAAATAAAAGTTTAGCCGACGGCACAGTAGATCTCGGCTAAACTCTTGTTTGATAAGATAACAGATACTATAAAAGCCAGCTTCATGTAACTCTTCTTTGGTTCCGGGTGCAATCAAGTGACTGTTTACAGTGAACAATAACCATGAGTTCCAAAGAACTTAGGCTGATCAACAACGTTGTACGAGAAATCAACTGCGAGCAACAACCCCTCGATGACTTTGAGAGTATTCCGGTTATCGATATCTCGGCTGTGTACTCAGACAGTGCCAATGAGCGCAAACATCTTGCTCTGCAGCTCAAAGACGCCTGCACAAGGATTGGGTTTTTTTACGCTAAAAACCACGGTATTCCAGAGAGTGTAATGGAGGGGCCCTTCCAACAGGCACGTTCTTTCTTTGCGTTACCTTTGGAACAAAAAATGAAGGTATACACAGGACTCCTACCAGACGATCAGTTTCAAGGATATCATCCCCAGGGAGAGTATAACGAAAACAGTAAGTCTCTACATGATTATTTCGAGGCCTTCAACTTCAGATATGAACCTGACAGAGATCCTTTAAAGCCTGTGCTTGGACCTGAAGACAAACTTCACCCTAACTTATGGCCAGAAGAAGATGTTCTTCCTCGCTTTAAAGACGAGCTATTCGACTACCATGCTGCAGTAATGGTTCTATGTCGAAAGTTAATCAAAATACTTGCCATTGCTCTCGATCTACCTGAGAGCTTCTTTGATGATGCAGTACGTATTCCAGCCGCAGGCATGCGAATTACTCATTACCCTCCCCAGACAGTTGATCCGGAGCTACAAGTAGGCATCCCCGCTCACACGGATTTTGAGTGCTTTACTTTGGTGAATCAAGATTCTGTCGGAGGCCTTCAAGTGCTGAATAAGAGTGGTAGATGGGTCAATGCCCCATTTGTGCCTAATACTTTTGTTGTCAACATTGCAGATTGTCTGATGCGCATCAGTAACAATAAATTTGTCTCAACGGTGCACAGGGTGGTCAACAACGTCTCCGGTACAGATCGCTATTCTGTTCCATTCTTTTTTGGCCTCGATCTGAATTACATGCTGAATCCACTCCCTACTTGTGTTAGCCCAGAATCACCCTTCAAGTACCCTATAGTTAGCTGTAGAGAGTATTTAGAGTGGCGTGCTCTTTTGAGCAAGAAAACAAGATCTCAAAAACAGAAATAAATAACTAATGTCTATACTTATGTCTGTACTTATGTCTATAAATACTTATTTCATTTCCTTCTTTGCAGTAAAAATGGTATTATCCTTCTCATGTCTGTCCCTCTTTGGTTTCTCAAACCATTTGGATATGTTGAAAAGACCGGAAATTGAAAACTTCTTAACTCTGAAAACATAATAGCCAAAAACCATAGCAAACAAGTTGAAAAAAATGTATATCCAGGCAATACCAAAGTTTCTCCACCTGTGGCTCCATTTAATGCCGTACTGCAAAACCACTTCTGATTGCATCTTATAAGGACAGTACTTACATTGCTCATAGTCATTTGGATTCTCAAGGTAGCCGCCATTATCTTGTATATAGCGATCCATGAAACTACCACATGTCTCTCCTTCCGGAGCATCCATTATGCTGAGCTCACTAAACGCACATTCAAGCTTCCGGTTGTGTACCAAGGGAGCCACGAAAGCCTGAACAAAATATGTGAATGGAGATGCCACGTACATGAAACTCCAGAATTTCGGAGAGTCTTTCTTTGGGTTCAAAATACCGCAGAATAGAAGCATAGCTGCAAACAAATTTGAGTTGATCATAGCAGCGGAGGGCACATCTGGAGAAAAGTAAAGGATGCTCAAACCGTATGTGATGTAGTATAGCGGGAAGACAAGCACATAAATAAAGAAGAAGTAACCAGCATTTTCGGCTGTTCCAGAATATTGAGCTGGCCAATAGTAGCAAATAAAGCATAGGAACTGGCAGCATGTCGACCATGCAATTTCCATTATCGTGTGCGAAAATAGAAGTGTAGACCAATGAAATGTATTAGAAAGAGTTTCTCTTACTTCCATCAAGTCTCTGGTATCAATTGCAAAAACGTGACACTGATTGATCATAGCCAGGGAAATCAGCAACAACATAAATACAGAAGAGAACGCCCCCGTAGCCCCAGAAACAGTATGATCCATACCCACAAAAGAAAGACCAACAAATATGGCACACGCAATGCACTCCACAAACTTGGCACGGATATAGATGGGGGATCTCCAAAATTGAATATTGGTTCTTTTCAGCACAACCCATAATTGAGTCATGTACGGAGCTGCATATCGGCTCGTTAAATCTCCCACTTGAGTGTTAGCAGGACGTTTCGGTAGCTCAGCATGTAACTGGTCAATTTCGGCAGACACTTTTGCATGCTCCGGTGAGTGAATCCAAAAATCGTACCAGTCGCTATCAGTTGAAGCAGTTGCTCCAGCTCCTATACAGTTCAAAATGTACTCGGCAGGATTTTCGGAAACACCACATTTAACACCAGAATATCTCTCAAAGTATTGCAACATGGCGTGTGAGTTTTCACCAATGTCTCCAAAGTAAACAGTCTTACCACCTTTCTTCAATAGAAGCAATCTATCAAACACTTCGAACAGAGTTGCCGAAGGCTGGTGAATGGTACAAAGAATAGCTTGTCCTGAATCAGCCAGTGCTCTCAAGAACTGAACAATAGACCATGATGATTCAGAATCCAATCCAGAGGTTGGTTCGTCCAAAAAAAGTAAAAGAGAAGGTTTAGCAACAAGCTCAGTGGCGATAGAAAGCTTCTTTCTTTGCTCAACGTTTAAACCTCTACCAATCTTTCCCACCATTGCCTCTGCATATTTCTCCATGCCAAGTAGAGAAATAATCTTCTCCACATATTCATACTTCTCGGACTGTGGTACCTCGCGTTGCTGACGCAAATCGGCTGCAAATCTCAAGGCTTCTCTCACTGAAAACTGTGCCATATGCAGGTCTTGCTGTTGCACATAGCCTGTTCTTCTTTTAAAGGAGGAGTCTAGTGGTTTACCATTAACAAGCATGTCACCAGTTATAACACCAAAATCAATACGCTGTGCCAAAACATTCAGCAGGGTAGTCTTTCCAGCTCCTGACTCACCCATCAAAGCAGTCATAGTTCCTGGTTTAACATAACCTTGAATGTCACATAGAAGTTGCCTCTGTGATCCTTCATACGGAATAGTATAATCCAAGTTTTTCCAAGAGAATATATCAGCCTCTTGGATGATCTTATTCAAATCTGCATCTGGTCCATTCAAAGTGATCATCATTTCTTCTCTGGTAGCCACTTTACCATCCCAGTCTTCGTTTCCTCCAGCTTCAGGCATATGTCCTCGTTTAAACAACAGCAAGTCACCTCCACCTTCAACACTCTTCACGAATTCGGAAAGAAACACGTTCATTCCAATAAAACCCGCAGTCCAGCAGACATTAATGCCCCAGTACTTCCAGACATTATGAAAGTAAAAGCCAAAACTTCTCTCAACGTAGGCGTCACCAGATACCCAATTTTGACCAGAAACAGCACCTGCGAGAAGACATACCTGGTTAGCTAGAGATACATTCTCATAACCGCTTCCAGATGGGACTAGAGTCGAACATTCCATCACTCTGCCGTGAAATTCACTAGCCATAAGACTGTTGTAACAATAAAACATTGGGTTCAAGTAATGTATCCACTTGATCCAATGATGCATAGACGGTAATGGTAATACAAAACCGCAATATACACACAGCATCAAAACCCATAAACCGCCAAGAGCATGTGCAGTTTCACCTTCTTTAGTGATAGTCGCTATGAATTTAAAAATAAACGACATACACTGTTGGATAGTGAATAGGAACAAGAAAAACGCAAAAAAGGATCCTGCTTCATGTTTCAAATGAGGCATCCAATAAGCAGTCAGACTGAGAATAATAATAGCAATGGCCTTCGTTGGAATCTCTGTAATTATCTCTTGGAGTGCTTCAGCCGAGATATGATACATAGAATAGCTCTTCTGCTTCACCAAAATGGGTCTATTTCTAAAAGAATTTGCAATCTCTGCTAAAGATGTAACTCCGCAGAACACCAAGCAATAGAACAAGATTCCACCTCGTGAATAGGTTCCAGTGGTGGAGTCAGGAATATGGTAGTACATGGATCCCACCACAAATCCCTTAATGGTGAAGGATGAAAGGTACACTAGTGTGTATGTGAAATCACCCTTTGTTCTTTGAAAACCTCTGATAATTAAATAGTATAGTTGATGAAAGTAGTTCACCACAAACTGCGACTTCTCTCTTTGCAGTTTTTGCTTTCTTTGAGATGATGCAAAAGCCAGCCTTTCTCTTGTGGCCGCTGCATCATGCACAGAAATATAATCCTCATACTGAACTAATAACTCCTGATACTCCGGGGAGCTTAGCCAAAACTGCTCAAACTCCTCCGAAGTATTAGGTACTTTTCCCTCATAACCCGGTCTGATATTTCTAGAACTAGGAGACGTAACAGCAGTTAGAAATTCAGGAGCTGTCATACGTGATGGTTTCATGTAGCCCATATTCTCAAAGTAAGCTACTCCTTTATTTGCAGGACCAAAATATACTTGTCTTCCTTTATAGATGACAGTAACCTTATCAAAAAGGTCATAAATGTTTTGTCCTGCCTGATAGATGGCCACAATCGCTGAGCAGTTTAGCATATTGGTAGCAGTTCTAATACATTGTGTAAATTCAAGGGCTGTTGATGCATCTAATCCCCTGGTTGCGTTGTCGAAGCAATAAACTGAGGCGTCCATGGCTAATGCCTCCACAATTGAGACACGCTTTCTCTCTCCTCCAGATACACCCCGTACAAGGTCGTTTCCCACCTTTGTGCTATAAGTGTGAGTTAAACCAAAAACTGTAGTCCACAACTCTAACATGTTCTGAACATACTTTTTTCTTGAGATTCCATCCACTCTGACATTTGGAGTCTTAGTACGTAAAGCAAATTCAATTGTTTCCTTCACAGTAAGGTGAGGGAAATGGAAATCTAACTCGGGATTATAGACGACGTAGCCTTTAAACTTTTGCATCATCTCCTCCTGCGTAAGTCCATCGTAAGAGAACTCACCTTCAACTTTGGTGAAGTTTTCAATTTCACCTGCACAGGTTTTAAGCAGGGATGAACATCCTGCCCCAGGCTTACCAAGAGCCAATACCATCTCACCAGGTTCCACAATTCCAACAAAGTCTTTGATGATTTTTCTCTGAAGTCTGGAATCCTTTTTGAAGTACTTGGAGAAATTGAACATTTCTTTACACATCTCAGGAACTGAAGGACCATAAGCTGCAGAAGCATCTATGCCCCAACAAGTCACATCTTTAAATGCCAATCCTGCATGAGCAGACTCGATTCCCTGCGCAACAGACTTATCGCGCAAATACTGTAGTAGTATACGGAGATCAAAGTCTTCTTTATCTACTTCGAACTTCTCAAGCTGAGCTTTAGTTTTAGTAGAGAGAGCACGAGCCAAAGATTCAATACGTTCTGCACCACCAGGTGTGCTCATAATATGAGTTATCTGTTGCGACAGATGACCAACGCTTCCCTGATCCTCCAGGTCAGGTTGGTATGGCTTATAGCCAGTGCCATTATTCGAATCAAGACTCTCTATATCACTATGACTTTCAGGCATGGTTGTTAAGCATGAAGTTTTTCCAGATCATGTGAGAGCTATCAAAGAGGCTACCAACGGCATCTATATATATTTGAAAGTCCCTCATGGGTTAAATGAGGTACTTTGTGTCATGGACCGACCGAGCCGTCCATAACAACATAATACATCTCCTCTGTTGACATAATGTACAATCAGCTTGATTTGGGATCTCCACCGACCTATCAAATATACCTCTTAAAGATCGGCTGTCGGCCCATATTCCTATACATCCTCAAGCCGACGTCATGTGCTTAAAGTCTCGTGCTCAAAATGTCGGCATGACCACCAATATAACCTAATTGTGAGAACGCTTTGACATTCCGTGAGTTCCATGCCAACACACTGTTCTAAATTGAGTGCCGCTGCGACCAGCCGGCGAACATTCAAAGTTTCGAAATACCACCTGCTACCCAACTTGCGATTTTTTATCTGCATTTATTTATCGCTCACTCTCCTCACAGATGCCGTGGACTGCACTAACCAGTGCTATTATTTCACGTTCCGGTAAGTATGCCTTCTTGCTGAGCACAGTCTCATTTCAAGGAACAATTTCACCAGAGAGCTTGCTTCTATTATAAGAAGGAAAAAACAAACCCTTGATGCGGGTCTCCGCATACTTCAACAACGCTAAGCTCTAATAAGTCGGGGGATCACAATTTAAATTTTAACCGAGAACAGTATCAGACACGGCTGATAAGATTTGTGCTCGCAAAACTTCCTGTTGTACTGATTATGACCAGATGTGATACCTGTGAGATAAACTATAAACGTAGAACCAAAACAGGTAGAAATCGTTCGGGATTGAACTGGAATCAGCTCAGTGATCATCTTGTGATTTCTGTGCTAGGCATATTCGCTGAACACAAATCTCAAGGAAACGTAAAGGAAGCTCATTGATCACCATGCAAGTGTGTGCTTCCGATAGTAAGTAACTCTTATTCTTCAAAACCTGTACTGGCAGCAATCTTTGAATGATACTCAGCTGCTTATATATTCCCAATCGCTACGTCTGGATCTTCGCCTAATAAGCGGCCAATCTCCTCCAAACACAACCCCTTTGTTTCAGGCAAGAAGAAGTACACCAGAAAAACATTAACGAAACTTATCATCACAACGAATCAAGTAGTATCTCCAATGTATGTTTTTCATTGCCGATATCACACCATTCGTGAAAGCTAATATCCTACAAATAGACCACTGGTGGGCAGCTACAGGTTACAAACCCTTCAGATGTTAGTAAAATTGCCGTCAACACATTTTGAGATGTTTCTCTACTCTCTTTATCTGGCATCAATGATCTGTCTTTACAATTTAGCTTCTCCTGATCCACAGATCATGGACCACTATGGTACTTCACTGAATGATGCAATTGATTTATTCAACTCGTTGTCAGCCATATCTCCCGTATTCAACAGACAAAATGTTGATTGAGTCCTTTCTTATTATTACTACTACAACGACTTGTGTTTACAGATCCTCTACTTGTAACCAACAGTCCAAGCTACCTACCTACCTTATCTCGGCATTCTAGTAGAGTAACAACTGTGCGTCTATCGACCGGTCGATTTGACTGTCGAGATGTTGAAAACCTTTTTATGTGGTGCACAGATGCAAAATCACACAAACAGCCTTCCGTTTTAGGTGGCTTTTTATGGTGCGTTGTTCAGAAATCAAAAACCCTAAAAAGTAAACTACTTGAGGAGGTAACCGAAGATCAGCAATCAAAGCGCACAGTCAGGCAAAGACAAGGCTAAGGAGGACAGCACGGCGCGGCACAATTTTAGGTGCAGAGGTGTGTGACTTGTCCTGGTTGTACTAGAATATAATAGCTTGTTTTGACGCGATCGGCGTCACATTTTTCAACAACTGGACATTGTGAACGAATCGTTGCCGATTGATTATACTGCTTGCGTTAATTGTTGCTAATACTAACAGGATATTGAGATGGTCAAGTTGAACGAATTCAACCAAACGGTGACCTTTGCTTGGTCCGATGACCCTCTGCCGCTTCTGGCAACGGGAACTTTAGCTGGAGCAATGGATGATACATTTTCCTCTGATTCTTCACTTCAAATTGTGGATCCTTTCAGTTCGGATAAGAAGCCAATTGTTGATATTTCTGCTCCATCGAAGTTCAACTCATTGTCGTGGAGCACTGACCTCGATGGTTATAAAAAAGGCCTACTTGCCGCAGCATTGGAAGATAACTCGATTAATCTTTGGGATGTTAACAAGCTTGTGGAAACTGGAAATATAGCTGACTCAACTGTAACCGAATACAAAAATCATACTTCCCCTGTTCTTCAGGTTAAATTCAACCCTATACAAAGCCACATCTTAGGCTCATCAGGATCAAAGGGAGAAATATTTATTTGGGATACTAAGACCGGATCTTCTTTCAGCCCCGGCCAAGCTATATCTCCGCTTGACAGGGTCTCCTCATTTTCATGGAACAGTAACATGGCACATATATTTGCCACTGCTGGAAACACAGGCTACACATCTATTTGGGATCTTAAAGCGAAGAGGGAAGTTTTACAATTGAGCTATTCAGGAACCAACCTGTCTGTGGTAGACTGGCATCCAACTCAAAGCACAAAATTAGTGACTGCATCGGACACTGACACCAATCCTGTAATTTTGACCTGGGATCTGAGAAACTCTAACGCCCCCGAGATGATTATGCAAGGTCACAAAAAAGGAGTTTTGTCGTTGGATTGGTGTAAACAAGATCCAAGTCTGTTGTTATCGAGCAGTAAGGATGATTCGACTATGTTGTGGAATCCTTTGAAAGGAACTGCTTTATGCAAGTATCCATCTCTACCTAACTGGGTGCACGAAGCCAGGTTTGCCCCAAAGCTACCGGAGATATTTGCATCTGCTTCTTTTGACAAAAAATTGGTGGTTCAAACTTTGCAGGATACATCACCTCCTGTTTCTGAAAAGGTCAATACCTCCAATGAAGATGACTTTTGGAACAAGCTATCTACCGCAGATACTCAACAGCCTCAGTTCATAGTCAGACAAGCACCAGCTTGGCTGCTTAGACCAGTATCTGCCACTTTTGGGTTTGGAGCCAAAATTGCGATAGTCAAAAAAGAGGGAGATGGTTCAATAATCAAGATTTCAAAAGTTAAAGAAGATGATGCTACCGATAAGGCTGCCGAAGTTCTTGAACAAGCTTTTGAAAGTGGAAACTTCAAAGAAATATGCGAAGCAAAAACCAAATCTGAATCTGGAATTAAAGGATCGAGTGATTGGTCTTCCTTGTCGAAAGTTTTGAAGGATGGCAACATGACTTTGCTCAGAGAACTTCTTCCTGAGAAGACAGCAAAGCAAGACACTCCTGTGAAAAAGGAGACCACCAATGGCAAAGAAGAGGAGAAAGACGATGACTTTTTTGCCTCTTTAGGTTCTGACGCTAAATCGGACAAAAAACTTTCAAAGGGCTTTAGCCCTGAAGGGAGTTTTAAACTCTTCACCAAGAATGATAAGTTTGAAAGTGAAGTCTCTCGAAGTTTACTCGATGGTGAAAAGGACAAGGCATTGGATGCATGTATTTCCGAAGACCGTATTTTAGAGGCTTTGGTAATATCTCTCAATGGAACTGATCAGATGAGGCAGAAGGCAAAAAATGCCTACTTTTCGAAGCATGCATCTAAATCATCTCTTGCAAGAATTCTCTATAGTATTTCGAATGATTCAATTACAGATATAGTCGAGAACGCTGATATTCATTCTTGGAAAGAAATTGCAAGTTCAGTCATTGCTCATTGTACGGACAAGCAATCATTTAGTGAGAATATTACAAAACTGGGTGAGAGAGTTTTAGGGTCGTCTATCAAGAATTCCCGTGATATTTCACTTGCTTGTTTCCTCGCAGGGGGTGCACTTGACAAAGTCTCATCAATTTGGTTATCAGAACTGGACGATATTGAAAAGTTTTACTTGGACAAAGACCGCAAATCTGTTGAGACTCCAACAGGGGCAAGATTCATGGCTCTTGGGGAGATCATCGAAAAGGTCGTGGTGTATCAAGCGACAGCATCTACTGAAAGTTTCTCTTCCGAAAATCTCGCATTTTTGGGTGAGGCTTTCAAAGAATATGCTGACGCATTGGCTAACAGCGGTCATTTTAACGTGGCATTCAAGATCTTGGACAGAATACCTGAAACAGTCCCTGGAGTTAAGCTTGAAAAAGAGAGAATCAGTAAGGCTTTTGGCAAGGTGAAGGTTGCTGCTCAAAATCCAGCAATATCGGGTGATCGTTTGAAAACAACAAGTTACAATCATAATCATGGTGCAAACTCATATGTTCCAATGTCAGCAAATACTCCTTCTGCACCTACTATGTCGTCAAATCCGTACACACCTATGCCAAACAGTCCGGTGGCCAATGGAATGTCATCCTCTGTAGGATATCCGTTCCCATTAACCCAGGGCGGGTCATATCAAGGTGGAAGAAGTGCTTCAGTCACTCGTAAGTCGGTTTCAAACCCATACGCTCCGAAAACAGCCCTAGAATCTTTGAAACAACAGTCTCCACAAACTGGTAATGTTGGTCTTGCAAATCCTACCTCTCCACCACCCCCTCCCCCAAAACAACACGTTAAGAAAGACGTTGGAGGCTGGAACGATCTTCCTGTGAATATGAGCACACAGCCTTCAAAGAATACCGCTCAGCCGGTGATTCCTTCCGCGTATAATTTCCAGCAAGTTCAAGAGCAGCAACAGGCGAGAGGTACGAGACAAGGATCTATGACAGGATTCCAAGCTCAATCTATCCCTCCACCACCTAGGAACTTAAGTCAGAATTCTGGTGTTGCCTCTCCTATGGGACAACCACAGCCACCAGTGATGAGGCAGACAAGCTCATTCAGCAATCCTTATGCCCCCAAAGTGGAACCAGAGGCAGCGCCAATGAGGGTGCCTATGCCACAACCTAATATATCCAACGGATCAAGTGGGTTTGGTGCAGTTACTCCAGGTACAGCAGCCCCACCACCTAGAAATCCGTATGCTCCTAGACCAGACGCTGTTCAAAACAGCCAGAGTCGTGTTGGAGGATTATCTGCAATCCCTAATAATTTTTCACCCGTTGGAGGTGTGCCTCCACCACCACCGCATGTGGGTCGTTCCATGACTAACGGATCCACCCCACCTCCACAGCCACCACAGATTACAAGAGAGGTGTCAGCTCCAAGGGCTCCTCCTGCTGTTACACCAACTACCAAACACCCAGCTGGAGACAGATCACATATTCCGGATTCTTCCAAGCCAATTTTTGACATTCTCAGCACTGAGTTGGAGAATGTAAAACCGAAGATTCCAGAAAAATTCAGCAAACAGCTAGTGGACTCAGAGAAGCGTCTTGGAATTCTGTTTGACCATCTCAATAATCAGGATCTGATCACCGAAGGTACCATTCAGGAGTTGACGCAACTGTGTGAAGCTCTAGCTGCTCAGAATTTCAGCTCTGCACATGCTTTGATTGAACAGATTTCTTCCTCGCATGCTGCCGAGTGTGGAAACTGGATGCTAGGAGTGAAACGTCTGGTAGGTATGAGTGAGGCTACGAACCAGGGTTAAGTTTAGGTAAGCTCACTGTCAAACCGTCTAAGAGATTTTATCCGGTGCAAGGTGTTTTCTTATGTTATGTGATTTTCCTATGTTATCACAGACCTGTAACTCGGTGGTGATAAATCGGCCTAGGCTCAATCACAGGTCTGAGAATATGAATTACCTATTATTCGGTAACTCAGTGAATCCTAGATATATCTACTTATTATACTAAGCTGTAGTTAGTCCTCACTAAGAACTATATTGCCATTACTTATTATATCCGTCCCTCTCCCTTCCTTTTCATTTATTTGATTCTGGAAGGGTGGATATATACCTCCTTCTTTTATATGCCTTGTTATGGAACTAACGATTCCATATTTGGTCATAGGAGCCTATTTTATAGTTCCTTTAGTTGTCAGAAGGATAATTGGTAAAAATCAGCAGGGGTTGACTTGTAACCCTTTTTAGAAATGATTGCATAAGCGAGATTATGTAATCTGCGATCCTATAGTTAATTATTTTCTATAGGTCCGACCCGACACCTATAGTCAATTAGTTTTTATAGGCTCGACACTCACCTAAGATTACCTAAGCTTGTAGGATCTGAGCAATCAATTACTTAAGCGACTATGTATTCTTTTCAATTCTAGATAGATTTTTTTCTAGAGGTTCGAGGAGTAGGGATCTAATAGTACGCTTTCCAGAGGTTTCCCGATAAGGATTAACGCGGGCGGAACTGCTGCCTCATATGGATAGAAGCAGTTCCAGGCTGTGCAGAATAAAAATGTCCTCTAATATAGATAAGAAGTGTTGTTTATGAGGAAGCATTCAATGTTTGTGTTTCAAGATGAGCTCTGACTCTTTAAACTTGAAGGGCAGTTTAAACCTAAAAACATGGAAGCTACAAAGATATCCTATATCAAGGATAACATTTACATTCCGCCTGCCATCAAACAGTCTGAAGCACGAATCCCTAACCATCATCCTTCGTTAATTCTCCCTGATACACTTGCAGATGTCAGCGACAGCGCTGCTTGCGGATGTAAAGGAGGGACATGCATCACCAAGTCTGCTAGTTGGTTATACGGACCTGATGGTCAAGTTAAGGATGTTGGAAAAGCGTGTGACGTTAACTCTACCGAAGGGGCTCTATTTAAAAATCTGATCCATGAAGGTAATGGACGGCAGCTATGAGACGAAGTTGGTTGATGCCCCCTGTAAAGAGAGGGTTTGTTACTTTGCTTTATATTTATTTATAAATCGCTTGGACCATCGGATGGTCTGTGTGGCAGTTTCAGTGCGTGTGTTGAGACTTGCCTTTATAAACATAACTTTTACCTATACGAGTAGTTGTGAAAGCAAAGAAGCATTTGGAGTGCCTTCCTGACTCACAGCCCTAAGATTTGGGATGTGTCACAATACCAGTATAAGCCACCAGAAGATAATGTAATGAAGAGACAATTCTCAAGCTTCTGTGGCGGTGCAAAATAAAATAGAATACTAAACGTGACGCAATAAAAATGAAGAGTACACAAATAACGATTTTTATCACAAAGGTTAGCTCACCAGTTTTGTGTCTTCAGTATCGAAGTTTTACTTAGCCATAACCATAGCTTCAATATAAACAATGAAGTTTGGTCAAGACCTCTCGGATCATCTTGTTCCGGAGTGGAAGAGTCAATATCTGGATTATAAAAAGGGAAAGAAGAAACTCAAGAAACTTGAAAGAAAACCAAGCATCTTGACTTCGACACCCCACAGCCGAAATAACAATCGCGATAAACCGTTATATAACAGCACAAATGATAGAACTGCTTTCCCCGCTCTCAATGGCAACGAGTCTTTTAAGTCTCTAAAATTGCCTTCTCCCGCTATCAATCCAATGGATCAGGGTTATTCTAAGTCCTCTCCAAGTACAGCGCTCCCAGCAACACCTACTGATAATTTACAAGGTTCCTCATGTGCTCCTGTTGATGATAAAACACCGCTGCTAACACCAAGGAAGAATCCCGTGTTATCTTTTGAAAATGCTACAAATCATGAGTTTCATCGTACACCATCTCAAACTGCTTCAGCAACACCGAAAGAGGAAAACTCTTTACGGAGACCGTCTACAGTCTCCAAGTTTGTCAATAATTTAAGAAGGATGTCTTCAATTCCTAGTACTCCTTCTACGTTCAAAACTAGCCAAGGTGGAGGAACAGAGCTCGATGATCTTTCAGTTTATGCCAGAGATCAGTTCATAGCTTGGGTCGATTCAGAATTTGACAAGGTGGAAAAGTTCTACAAAGAAAAGGAGGACGAATGCCTAACTAGGTTTTTGATTCTTCAGGACCAAATCACACAACTCAATGATCAGAAACTGAGGTCCCTTCAAAAATTGAAGAGAGTCAAGGACAAGCGCAAAACCAGAAACAGTACAACTCATGAAGAGGATGTAGATATTGACTCCTTGTCACCATCAGGAGATGAGTCGAATCTTGATGAACTTTACATTGAAAAGACTGCCTCCAGCAACTTGCAGTTTCTCACGTTTCTGACAAAAAGAAAGTTCAGAATAATTAAAAAGTTTGATTTTCCTTCCTTACCAAAGTTCAGATGGCTTAGACAAGACGGAAAGGCTGAGAAACAATACTACGAGGAAGGATATTATTCTGATGATGCTAGTGATACTGATTCCGAGCGTCATTCTGTTTCTGGTGCTGAGAGCATTAATGAACTGAACAATACTCCTGACGGGAGACCTCATCAGATTTTGTCTCGCAGAAGAGCTAGGGCTACAGAGCAGGATCCAAGATTCAACAAAAAGGACTACTCACGCAAGAAACCAAAGACCAAAAATCCCTCAGTTGAGGTTCCTTATTTTGTAGCTAGAAGACAGCTTAAAAAAGCTGTATACGAACTATACAGATCAATGGAACTATTGAAGTCATACAGACTACTCAACAGGACGGCGTTTCGCAAAATCGTCAAGAAGTATGACAAAGCTACTAATGATACATTATTACCATCTTACATGAAGAAGATCGATAATGCCTACTTTTCATCCTCCGATGTGCTTGACAATCTCATGACAAAAATTGAGGTCATCTTTACAGATGTTTTTGAAGGTGGAAATCGTAAAACTGCGGTCACCAAATTGAGATCAAGCGAGGCAGAAAAGAGCTTTTATACCTCGACTTTTGCTACAGGTCTGTTTATAGGATTTGCAGTTCCATTACTGGCTTTTGCATTCTACAGAGGTGTCCATAGGACACTATCAGGAAAGCTACCAGAAGGAAAGTATCTTTTACAAATATGGGGTGGATTTTTGTTTATTTGTCTAATAGCTTTATTATTTGGAGCTAACTGCATGGTGTGGACAGCATATAAAGTCAATTATAAATTCATCTTTGAATTTAATCCAAGAGATGCCTTAGATTATCGTCAATTCACATCAATTGTCAGCTTCTTTTTATTTATTGGCTCTATGCTAGCGTGGTTCAGTTTGCATGACTTCTGGAGCAACAAGCTGAATGGAAGAGACTGGCCATGGCTGTTCTTGGGCTTTTCAGCAGCCGTTTTGTTCCTTCCATTTGATGTTTTACATCTCAACTCCCGTATGTGGCTTCTATCGTCCTTGCTTCGACTTGTTTTGAGTGGGTTATATCCAGTGGAGTTCAGAGACTTTTTCATCGGAGACATCTTTTGCTCTCTAACTTATTCCGTTTCCAATCTGTCAATGTTCTTCTGTCTTTACGCTACTCATTGGGACGGATGCCTGGATGGATCTTCAACTACAACGTGTGGATCTTCCAAGTCTCGAGTTTTAGGCTTTCTGTCAACGCTTCCAAGCATCTGGAGATTACTTCAGTGCTTCCGAAGATATGCTGATACTGGAGACTGGTTTCCTCACCTTGCGAACATGCTCAAATATACAGCATCAATACTGTATTACATGTCTTTGAGCTTGTACAGAATTGACATAATTCCGAAGTACAGGGCTATTTTGATTACCTTTGCAACTATCAACTCTATCTACAGCGCTCTTTGGGACATTCTCATGGATTGGTCTTTACTTCAGTTTGGTTCAGAGAATTTTCTATTGAGAGACGAAATAATATTCAAGAATCCTTGGTACTATTACTTTGCTATGGTTTCTGACGTCATCTTGAGATTCCAGTGGATTTTTTACGCATTCTTCGAAACACAGCTTCAGCAGTCAGCAATCACCAGTTTTTGTATTGCCTTAGCCGAGGTCATTCGGAGGTTCATCTGGGTCTTTTTCAGAATGGAGAATGAACATGCCACCAACGTTCATCTCTACAGAGCTTCTCGAGAAATTCCACTTCCATACCCTGTGATGAAGCGAAGAAAGCGTACACTTACCGAGACATCCAGAAAGTTCAATGCACCCCCCAAAATTCCTGATCTTGAGTCTCAGTTTCAGACCATCCCAGAATTTTCAGAAGCGACAACATCGAATCTGGGAACTCCCCAATCAATCGACTCTGCTCAGTATCCGCCATCAACAATACCAACGCCTCATGTTGGTACTCCATATTCTGCGGCTGCAGAATCTGGAAGTTCTCGCAGAAACACATACTTTGGCCATTTATCCAGAATATTAACAAATGCTCATATCAAAGACTTTCAAAGACGTAAGACAGCGACGAACGATCTTACTGAACGTGCAAAAGATGAACACGGTGATCTTTCTGACGACGATGAAGACGATCATGATACAGATGAAGATATGGCTGAAGATAGTTTGAAGGACTTGGCTGAGAGCGAAAATAACCAAAGTCACAGCTAATATTTTCTCTAGGCTTGTTGTACCTTGGCATAGTTGGGTGGTCTCAATCTTCTATTAATAGCCTTTGCAGCCCAGATAGGCAGTAAAGATATCGAAATAATAGCAGCAATCTGCCAAAAAAATGAAACAGATTTGAGATAATTCATGTCATAATAATCAGTCAGGAAAGGAATTGAACCCACATAGATAGCCAGAGTGATTATTTCACTGAACATCATGACTTTGTTCCATTTATTGATTTCAATCGCAACCATGACAAGCTCATTGAGTATCAGCGCCGAGAAACTCAAAGCAACCAGCTTATTGAATACAGCAGAGTCAAGTCCTATGAAAAGTTGAGAAAAGCCTTCGATGACAATTCCTTGATAAAGGGATACAAAAACCCACACAAAAAAGGTCTTGTACGAAAGTGATTTGCCCGCTGTTAGCTCCTTGTATAGTTCAGGGTAAAGTGACACAAGATTCTCATTGACATCAGAATCTAGGACAAGAGAGAACACTGGAGCCATTGTGTAACAAGTTGCATATCCAACCATCAAAAATCCTTGATATAATGCAAGAGGCTCGAACGAAGAACTTATTGAATAGACAGCCTGACAAACAGAAATGAGCAAACCTCTGTGTATAACAAATTGAGCCAGCTTTGCGCTTCTCTTGTAAGAGTTTCTTCCATGCCATAGAAGAAGCTTAGTAAGATGACAAAACTGAGTTATTGAGAAATCGGCTGCAAGAGAAGCTTGCTTACCCTCCTTTCCAACTATACCAACACCAACATCGGCACACTGGATCATACTGACATCATTACCTCCGTCTCCAATACAACAAACACGCTTTCTTGTTGCCTCTCTGATTAGAAGTGCAACATCAGCTTTCTGTTGAGGAGAACAACGACAAGCAATAACAGCGGGAAGCTTAACAACCACGTCAAAGAATTCACCCCTAAAGTATGTCAGGTATAACGCCAATGACTCTCCATCGATGAGAAGACAGGCATCGTTATTGATCTTCAGGTATTCAATCTGTTGTAGTGCAAAATCAGGATTGCTCAACTTTGTGATTGTATGCACATACTGTCCTCTTGATATCAGTTTTGCACTCACAGATACACATCGAGCCGTTTCAACTTTGTCGCCAGTAAGCATCCATATTTTAACACCCGCATTACGAAGGAGCTCAATAGAAGACTTAACGTCTTTTTGAAGTCTATCCTCCACACCTGTCAAACCTAGAAGTTCTAGATCATGTTCCAAATATTGACTCATAACTTTAGACATTGCTTGGTCACGATTCACCATAGACAAAGAAGCCTCTGTATATTTATCTCTAAACTCTTCATAAAGGTTCATCGTCAGTTTTTTTCTGGCTATAACCAATGTTCGAAGACCCTCTCTAGCCATGTTTCCTGTTTCTTCCTCTAACCAGTCGTTGTGTTGCACTACTTTAGTCATAATTGTATCAGCTCCTTTTTCGTAAAACCAAAGCAGATCAGACGCTTTGTCGTGTACTATAACACCCATCCGCTTAGACTCGGAGCTAAAAGGAAACATCTGAAGAACTTCGTACTCAAAAGTCCGATTGGTAGATTCTTGTAATAGTGTCATGCTCGTTCTATCCCTCTTCACCAAAGATAAACCCACTGACTTAGTGAATTTAACAATAGCAATCTCATCAGGAGATGCGGCCTGATAATCCAGTATATTATCTTCATACGTTGGTGTCACGTTATGACATATGGCCAAAGTGGTGACCAAATCTCGGACTCGAGTAGAAAGGTCTCTTCTAGATGTCTTAACCGGTTCATTATGCCCCTGTACATAGTCCGCAACGATATCCATTGTATCTCCAAAATATGAGACAGTACCTAGATGAAGCTTTTTCAGCTCCATCTCGTTTTGAGTTAAAGTACCAGTCTTATCACTCAATAAATATTCGATTCTACCAAGATCTTCAGGTATTGTGCTTGTTCTTACAACAGTTTCAGGTATCATATCATCATGCTCAATTTGATAAGCATAGACAGACTTACCTAAATCAAGGTTGACTCTCAATGATACCGGAATAATAGTAGAGAACAAAATAAGGAATCTCATGATGTTCAGGTACCAATCATTACTAAAACCTTGACAGGCCACGAGAACTATTGATAAGACCAAAACACAAGAACATAGAATTTTTGACAAGCTGTTGATCTCCAAGTCCAATAGTCCAGTTTTCACGCTTGAGACAGAAGTATTCATAGACTGACGTGTATCCTTGCCCGTGAAAATGACACAGCCTATTGCTGTTCCAGAAGCCAAGACTGTATTGGCCCACATTGTATTGTCTATGTTTAATCCTGAAGACATACCTGAGTAAGAAAGTCTTCCCAAAAATGAGTGAATATGTCTGGATGGAGCAGAGGCGGTTATTTTGATTGATTCCAAATCGTCTTCCGATAGATTTTGCGTTAAAGTACAGGCGACTCGGAGTTTCCAGTCGGTCTCACCGTCAAGTTGGTCAGTTTTGACGAAAGCTTCACCGCTCGATTCACTAGACTGTAACAATATCATGTCTGCTGGTACTCTTCTGTCGCGGTGGAGTCTTACTAAATCTCCACACCGTAAACTTTTGGCTGGCACGCGCTTCAAAGAACCAACCAATTCATAAAGCTCATTGTTTTGCTCCATATCTCTTCTACGACGTTGGATATCATCAACCGCTTCTTTCACCATAGTAACAGTCAAAACAAATGCCAATGGAACGATATATGAGGAAAGATATCCAATTCGTAAAGCAGGGATGGCTTGTGATAGAGCAACAAGTAGAAAGTACAAATTGAAGAAGAACTTGAACTGTTCATAGAGAATGATGGGGAAAAATGTCAGCATGTTGTATCGAGCGTTTGAGATAGCATTTGAGGAAAAGGTAGATTCCATATGAGGAGTCACCACTCTTTCATTATTAGGCAAATGAGGATCTCCGTCTGAAGGACTATTGGTATCTGAGTCATCATCTCCAGGTAGTTGAAGGCTATTGTTCTTCTGCCTTTTTCCTAAAGCAAGTAAATTAGAAGAATTAAGTAAGGAATGCATTCCTTTTGACCAAAGTGATCTTGTGTCACTTCTTGAGTCGGATTTTCTAGCTGATCTATTTCCTGAATCACTTTCGTTCGCTTGTATTAGTGGAATGTCTCCTTCATCTACCCCATATCCATATGGATCCCGTTGCATCTTGTTAAGACTTCGTAATGAGTAGGCGTCTGTTTGATCAAAGGAGGCGTCTTCCTGGCTCTGTCTGTCAAGAAATGGATTACGGTCAATATTTTCCAAGGCAACGTTCAATGTATCTTCAAAGTCTCTATCGAGCGACAGCTGGTTGAGACTTTGTTGTACCGATCTATCCGGATCACTATCTTCAATTGCGAATGAAGAATCCGGGTCTGACGATACGAATTGATAGTCTCCTTGCAAACTGGTTGAGGATTCCTGATGATTTGTCGAGCTTATCGGGCTGTCTTGCAAACGCTCACCACTCATTTATTCCGTTCACACAAGAACGCACCCTTAATAGCACTCGATTGTGGTGGTGCTATCTTAACCAGTCTATTGTGTAATGTCCCTCAAGTATGATCTGTCAACAAGACAGCGTGTTTGATTTGTCTATGTACAAATGTTGACTTTATTTCTTTCGAAAAAATAACGGTGTCAAGTACTAAACCCCAGAGAACAATACTGTACTGAGATGCTTAGGATATGCGAGTCTTGTGTCAGACACCTCCACTGCTTTGCATCTATCTAGAGTTTGCTCTTTTAACGAAGGCCTTAAGAGTGAGTGATGATTTTGTTTTTCTCTATCGCCTTAATTTTTTTGAACACATAATAAGGGCGCTCATGTTTCGAGGGATCAACTTAAGAACTGAATGATTATTTGATATACAATACTGAAGGGATTACCTACATAACAAGGAGGCTCAAAAGAAGAGTATGCTTTTATTTTATTTCTAGGTATTATACTCTACAATTGGATATCTCAAACACAAGAATATCGGACCCACCAAGCTCCTTCAACTTGTCCATAATAACTCCCATTTTGCTTCTTTCAACCATAGAAGAGACAGCAACCCAGGAATCATCTTCAAGTGGTGATACAGTGGCTGCACGTCTTCCTGGAGTAAGCTTCAATAGCTGGGGAAGCATGGTTCTAGGAGCATTGTAGTTACAAAGGACATATTTCTGTGCAGCTAGTACTCCTGCTAAACGAGACTTGATAGTTTCAACGAGTTCAGGATGAGATGGGTTTTTCGATGAAATTAGGTGAGCAGAAGTGTCAATAATAGTCTCAATAGCACATAATCCAGCAGCTTTCATGGTTTCGCCACTCTCCACCAGGTCCACAATAGCATCTCCTACTCCAAGTGCACAAGAAGCTTCCACAGATCCACCAACGAACTTAATCTTGGTTTTGATAGGTTCTCCTGGTTTCACTCCTTCAAGTTTCTCAAAATAATGTTGTGTCAAATTGGTGAAAGATGATACTATGGTCTTTCCAATTAGTTGTTCAGGCTTAGTATATGGCCCATTTTCTGGAACCTGGATCTGAAGTTTACATTTTCCAAATAAAAGATCCATCACAATATCCACTTCGACATTACTCTCCTGGACTTGATCAACTCCAGTAATTCCTATTGAACATCTACCTTCTCCCACAAATGTTGGAATATCAGCTGCTGGTAAGAATATGAGCGCTATTGGGAGATTTGTACATAATGCAATGTCTAATCTGTTGGATCTGCTGAACTGAATATCGGATCCCTTCAACAAACTGACACATTTTTCATATAATCTTCCCTCTGAAAGCCAAATGGTTTGATGTTAGCACTATATTCACCACGGACTCTCTGATCGAAGTAAAATACTTACTCTTCGGTACTGCAAAAAGCAGTCTATCAGTCAGGTGGTTGACTAAATCCATTTAAAGTTATTTGAACCAGAATCCTCTCCAGCTTCTTGATATCACAAGAAGATATTTTTATAGACACCAGCTGAGATGTTTCAGTACTGAAAATCGGCCTTCTTCGGTCAAGACAACCTTTCCGTTTAGACTGCAGAGCTGGACGGAGTATGGAAAAATCGTTTTTTTCTTTCAAGCATGGTTTGGTCAAAAAAGTCGTCTCCGCAAAATCTGAAAACTTAATGCGTCGATCGGCCAGATGCAAGTGGTTACTTGGTCGATTAAGCAGAAGCGTTAGGTTCAGAATATGACACTAAATTACATTACAGAGGGTGTAGAAAGCAATGATATAGGAAAAAGAAGCAATGAAAAGCAATGAATCGTGCTGTGCGATTAGATAAGGCAAAATTCGATCGTAAAGAATGCATGATGAAAACATCCACCTTTTAAGAGTTAGAGTGATACTGTGGTGGTAGTGCAGCCTGTTGTTGCTCGTCGGTCTTGACGACCAACTGAGCTGACTCCAATGGCATCTGCTGAGTTCGCATTTGATGTGCAGCTAATTTTACCTGTTCGCGCTTCCAGAATTTCATTAAGAGATCACCGTATCTGTGCATTTCTTCCACCTGGATCATCAATTTAAAATCCAAGAGCAAAAGAAACTGGAGTTCAAGATGATTCAACTCCTCTAAAGGAAGTCCTCCAACCTTGGCATATCTCGAATTCTTATAGAATACATCACTGAAAAACTTTGATGCTACCGTGATGCCTGATATAATTAGTCGATGGATATTATAACTATCCATAACAAACAGCTGATGTGCTTTTTTATGTTCAATGGATGGATCTTTTCCAAATTCGTCCGTACTATTCTCACCTAAACTATCACTCCTTGACGCTGGCCAAGAACCGTTGGGGTCTCCACCCACCGTAGAATTGAAATCACCATTATTCGCACGCTTAGCTATGCGATCAAAGTATACCAGCAAACTAAGGAACACTTCGTTTGTGACAGGACAATACTTTAAAATTCTGGTCAGGTAGGCATGGAGAGAGATTGCCGGAATATTTCGTCCATGGAATGCCAAAACGTTTGCAGTATATTTATTCTGCTCGCTGGTTGAATGAGAAGAGTGATTTGCAGCTGCACCAGAGGGCCCACTATTGTACTGATCAGGGTGCAGAGAGTCGTTGGCTTCTACAATTTTTTGGAGCAATGCCGATAGCATTAACAAAAGATCCTGCACAGGATGCTCCGCAATAGCAAGATGATCTTCATCAGCTCTTCCTGATTGATTCGGTTTGGTAAACTGTGAACCAAACTCTGGATTTTGAATTCTTGGTTGGGCATCCATAATGTTTTTGTTTGGAGCTCCGAAAGGGTGACCAGAGTTGCTATGTGAAAATGAATTTGAATAATTATAGGTATGGGTGGGTGCTGAAGCAGAAACAAACGGAGGTCTTTGGTTGAATGAGGGCTGCTGGAAATTTGACATAAAAGCATGGTTTGAAGTAGTAGGATCCACAGATACTCCACTGCCTATGGATGGTGCAGCAAAAGAAGGTTGAACGGATTGTTGAGCATCTTGATACAGCGTACTAGAGGATGAGTTGGTCGAAAATGCAATGTCTTTAGAGATGGTAGTGGTTGCCATTGCGGGTGCTGGCTGAGGCTGGAATGCAAAGTTGTTGAAATTTGAAGACGAGTTTGAGCTCGACATACTGACAAATCCTTTACGTTGCTGCTGCTGCTGTTGGGTTTGGTGCTGATCATCTTGAGATTGACTGGAGATAGTATAAGAGGAACTCACGTGTGTTGGAGTATTATGAAAAGGCATATATTGCTGTGCTCTAAGGAAACCCGAGTTGTCGTTGGGCTGTGAACCAGAACCATCAAAATAAGTTTGCTGCTCTCCATCATAAGACACAGGATACATCGTCTGCTGTTGCTGAGATGATTGAGATTGTGTTCTCTGTCCCTGCAATTTAGATGTCAGAAGAGATCTCCTTCCTGGTGGTGCTATACGGGATGAAGCCTGAGTTAAGAACGAGTTTCCCGTGTAGGATCCCGAATGCACAGGAGCCGAAACATTGGCATCAAAAGAACCTGATCGTGACCCAAAAGAGTTTCTATGGATAAAAGCAGAGGGTGGATCCGCCGAAGGACTATTATAAGTGACAAAGTTAGACGGCGATGTCACTGATGTGTACGAAGAAGGCTGGATATCGGGGTGTTGAGATCGATTGAACGCGGAATCATCATGGAATTGTTGCTGCCGTTGGTGGTGGTGTTGCTGCTGCTGGTGCACAGGGTCATCAGAGCCTTGGCCTAGCATGTTGTTGCTGGGGCTGGAGAGTTAGTTTCCTGACTAAGGGTGGAGACTCAACCTGATATCCGCTACGATGACAGTGAGATACCGGCCACGCGAAACAAACAAGAGCTGACCTTGTTGTCAATATGCACGCGCTATTTACGCAGTGCTTGAAATACTGCGTTCTGTCGCAGGTCTTATGCGTTCGAAATACACTAAAAGACCGCTACGCTAGTGTTTTGGCCCTGGCAGTAGTGTTTTATTATATGCCGAAAAAGAAAGTCCTCCAGAAATTATTTTCCCGCGAGGGTCCTAGGAGTCTTGCGGAGCTACGCCGGGGAGCTGCTAGGGGCTAGGTAAAATGTCGCAGGCCAATACCGCGGCAGGCTTATGGAACAGAAGATATATGGCCACGAGCACTATCGGGGTTCTGGGTGCACGAGAGACTTGGACGAGACAAAGCGTGAGATGATAGCAAAGTTATGGTCAACAGCAATTGAATCTATTTATAAAGCTACATGCAAATAAAGAGTGCAGCTTCTGTCTCTGGCCATTGATATTACTGAGAAGGATATTAGTTGAAGCACGTTGATGCGTAGCGAGCAAGTGGACAGTAATGAGCCGTAAACGCGCACGCTAAGTTCTGCAGAAACCTGAGGTTTAGGCTTGTGGTCGGTCGACGTCAACCGACCCGAAATTGCTTAGTCCAGGGATGGGTAACCCCAGCTGTGGGATCGGAACTGCCAACCCTGATCCCAGTTCACAGCAACCTGTCAATGTACACTACGTGACAATAAAAATTATATAAGAAATAGGCCCGTCTATCGACCATTCAAAGATGCGTAAATCTACATAAGAGCAGGATGTTTCCTTCCGTTTACAGAAGTTGCTGCAAGGCTTTTGATGGGGCAAGCTACATGAAGTACAGTCTAATTTGTGCTATTATGTACCATGAGAGCCATATGCAGAGCGAATAAATGTAAAAATGACGTTTTGTATTAGCGATGCCACCGGGGTCTGGAATCACTCCCTTTGATCCCAGAATTTTTTTCCGCGATCCCACAGCCGGGGTCACTCATCCTGCTTAAAATTTAAAGGCAAGTCCAGAAAAGTGATCACTCATCTCCGAAAACATACTTTGAGAAGGGTGATTATACAATTTCGGGGAGAATTTTACTTGATAAGACTAAGCTAATCTTGTTAGTGATGCTGAAGATCGAGTGTTTGCAGTTGTTAGAATATGGTGAAGAAATTTTATTTTCCTTCGGCAGGCCTTTGAAATGAGGGATCACTTACTGATCACTCCAAATATCCACTCGTGATCTTTTTTGGTGTTAACCAGCATCGCTGATTTATTCTCAACTTATCTGAAAGTTACCATGAGATGCTGAATAAAGGAAGCAAACATATTTCAAACCTCATTCATCTAGAGAAGCGACTATGTCTCGAGCATCCAAGGCCACATTTGGGTTCAGCTTGGCTTTCTGTGCTGCCTCTATTGCAGCAGTCTTCTATATGGCCGAAGAGCAAAAAGATGTAAGTTGAAGAGACACTAGATTCATCTCTCAGTGATTACTGTAACTAACGTTTTCTTGTAGGCTCTTAAAATGGGTCCTGTGAAGGATGCTCAAAGAGTCCAGAAGAGGCTGAATGACCTCAACTCCAAACAACAAGCTAATTTACAGGAGTTTGAGGCCCAGAAGCTTCTGCGTACCGAATTAGAATCGAACCAGCCTCTGTCAGGGGAAATTGTCACTGCGTCAGAACCGTCAATAGGCTCTAAAAGCTAATGACTCTGCACATTAAGTCGTCATCTTTCAACTTGTACATACAATGCACTTCTAAACAGCACTAGTCTGGAAACCAATCAACTCTGGCTGACTAATGGATTATGTACCCAGAGAGTCGTGTCGGTACCGATGAGGTCTAGACGGATAGAAATGAGAAATGAGTAATATCAGCTTTAAAGGCATCTATCTATATCTATAAACGTTTAGCTGTAGTCCTCGAACAAGAACAACAACGATATGCCAATTGCTACAACAATTGCAAGATCACTGACAAGAAATACTCTCAGACTATCTACAACTCCATCTTTCGTCAGAATGAGCCATTCTCTCAGCACTGTAGTTTCTTCCAAGGCTCCTCCAGCAGCCGCTTCATACTCTCATGCCGTTAAGGCTGGAGGATTCATCTATGTTTCTGGACAAATTCCATACACTACAGACGGTAAGCCTGTGGAGGGAGGCTTCAAGGCAAGAGCTGACCAATCAATTAAGAATGTGCTAGGTGTTTTAGAAGATTCTCAATCCTCATTGGAGAAGATCGTTAAAGTCACTGTCTTTTTAACTGACATGGCCAACTTCAAGGAGTTCAACGAGGTGTACTCGGGTTACTTCAATGCTCATAAACCAGCCAGATCGTGTGTTGCTGTCAAGCAGCTTCCTCTTGGTGTCGATGTTGAAGTCGAAGTCGTGGCCATTGAAAACTGATCAGGCCGCTTATTCTCTTTATAATTAGATAGCAGAGACTTCAATGCAGAAACTTCCTTTTTTTCTAGTGCTTCAGATGGTATCCATCGCCTTTCGTGTAGCCATCAGTATACTCCACTGATAGAGAGTAGTTGGATAGAAATACGTCACGTGATATTGATCAGGGCTAACAAAGCCCTCTAACCCTCACACCCCTATATCGCAGTCGATCTTCAGGAAAAAATTGAAAATTTTCCAACCTGCAAAGTAAAAATATACAAGTGAAATACTAGTAGTAACAACTTCAGTTCTAACGAGCATACAAGCATACTCTAGAGACTAGTAATCATCCAACAATGGCTCAGAGAGTTACGTTCAGAAGAAGAAACCCATACAACACCAAGTCTAACCAAATCAAGGTGGTGAAGACGCCTGGTGGAAAGCTTGTCGCTCAACACGTCAAGAAGATTGGTTCCAGACCAAAGTGTGGTGACTGTGGAATTGCTCTTCCAGGTATCAGACAGCTTAGACCAAGAGAATATGCATCTATTTCCAAGACCCAAAAGACTGTTTCCAGAAGTTACGGAGGATCAAGATGTGCTAACTGTGTCAAGGAGAGAATTGTTAGAGCCTTCTTGATAGAAGAGCAAAAGATTGTTAAGAAGGTTCTTAAGGACCAGGCTGAGAAGGAGAAGACTAAGAAATAGAGTCATTTCCTTATTTACATGTTATACAAGATAGTAAGAAAGCTTTAATTTTGTCCCCTAAATTATTATTATCAGGACGTGATTTCATTAGTCTCATTCCAAACGTTCCCAAACGGAGTATTTGCCGATATAATAGCGCACAAGATCGTCGTATGCCGTGTTATCGTTGCATTTGAGCAGGTTGGCCATGTCTATATTGAGCGGACTCAGTGGTTCAGGGCTCGATAGCAGCACAACTATGGCTACCAACGCACTTTGCAGCGTCCATGCAGGCGACCATCTCTTTTGCAGAATATCTAGGCAGATCTCTCCGCTGTTAAAATTAATGTTTGGATGAGGCATCTTGTAGCACGTTCGCACCCAAATTGGTTGATTTGGTTGTTCAATAACACATGTAGAGCTGTCACGTGACAGAACATGATTCTTTTGTTGCAGCTTTAGGATTTGGTTATCGCCGTAGACTTTGAATTTGATAGTCGGAGGTTCTAAAGGATAATTAGTTGGTATTTCAATATCAAGTCTCCATGTACTATCACCGAAGGGCGTATCTTTGGGGCCTCGAATCAATCCATCCCAACGGAAAATGCTTTCTGAGGTTGGTTTAAGGTTCAGGACGCCCGATGTTCTCATGGTGGAGGCTTCATCGCTGAGTTCTTTTTGTACTGTTCTGTACTCCTTCATGAGTCTTTTTTCTGTAGATGTCATGATGAGGGAGGTCTCTGTAGGATCGGTTCGGTGTAGCAACCGAGGGCCTTGGATGAACTTTGAATATGCTAAATACTGCACAGGCTATAAGTACCATAATGGAATAGACAGCTTAAAAAACAAAAATAAAAAAGTATGGGGAAGACTAATCGACGCCACATACAGTCGATAGACGTGGCGTCCCCGCCTGGAGGGCGTGTACCAGATCAATTCAAGAAGTTATCGGACTAAAACTGTGGAATTAGATAACACCAATAGCACGACATATATCAGCCGAGATTGTTTTATATAGAAAGCAACAGGACCTGATCTAAACAAGTGCCAA
Organism: Ogataea trehaloabstinens; assembly: GCA_003706095.2. NCBI lineage: Eukaryota > Fungi > Ascomycota > Pichiomycetes > Pichiales > Pichiaceae > Ogataea > Ogataea trehaloabstinens. Next base: position 557,108 of record PPKJ02000009.1, on the reverse strand, counting down.
TTGCTTTTAACTTTTCTGCTTGTCATCTGGTTCTTGTGCTGGTTATTCTAGATACTAGAGTCTCGTTTCTATACTCAATACAACTGCATTTTAGCACGTGAGTTTTGAGGAGGCTACTGAGGTTATTTATTGTCGTCATGTTGGGATTAGCTGCTAGAGGAGGGTTACACACGAAGAGAGTCGTGAATGCTGCCAACAGACATACTTGGGGCATCAGAAGATCATCTACTTCTGGTGCAGCTGAGTCTGTGGAAACGCCGCCACCACAGCAGGCACAACAGGAAGCGTACCCTGCTAATACCGATACACCTGAATTACCTCTGAAAATGTGCGACAAGACAGACTCCTCTTCTTCAGAAAACGCGGTTAACACGCCACAAATCCACTTTGCACCATTAAAATCATCCAAAAAGAATTACATAAATGCATTACCGAGAGTTCCATGCACAGAGAACATTGTCAAGAATGACCTGATGCTAGACGTACTGTTTAGCAACTATCAACCACTTCTTGAACCGGTGAAATCCAACCACACACGTTCACCATTGTCATTGTCATTATCACCTAAGAAGTTTAAACGCGCAAAGCTTCATAACTCATCAGTTTTGAAAGACTTGGAAGACTACAAGAAGTCGAAGTCAGATTCAATGGTGAAGAACTACAGCCCTTATTTTAATAAGACAAAGAAATTCACTCCTATTCATTCGATTTTCACCAACTCTGCTCTAAACACCCAACAACATGGATTAGAGATGTTCAACCTGCCTCTTAGCTACATTGAGAATCTGAAACCATTTGAGGCTCCCGCAATACCCGGAAATGAAGCATATAGAGATGACATGATCTACGTACGTAAGATCGAGGTGGAACAGAAGAACTTACGCAGAAAACACCTAAACCAAATCAAGACTCGGTCGGACATGGAACTGGCTAAAAAGGGACTTAAAAGACTCACCATTGAAAACGCTGAAGAGTTCTTTGGGTTCAAGTAGATGCTCATCATTCTACTCGAACATGTGACGCCGCTGTTGTGATTTTTGGATTATGTAAGCCGTGTGTATCGATCTATGCTCTTAGTCTGCTGAGAGTTTGCTATGGCTGGTTGACAGCTTGGATTTCTGATCCGTTTGGATTAAATAGATATATAAAAATGTAACCAATTTAATTTCACTACTTTTGAAAAGAGCACAGCCGTAAAAACTTTTTCATCGAACTAGTTGAAGAGGCGTAAGTATAGTTAAGTTTCAAATGATTGTCAAGTTATAGAATATTACAATGTCATTTAGTAGGCATGAATGCGCCACAAAAGGCACAGGCCATCTGATAGAATAACACAGCCATAATATACATCTGTTGTATCGCCAAAGAGGAAATTAACTCCGGATTTGATTGTTTTAGTTTTATACTAAAATCTTTACAATATTTCACCCAAGAAGACAAATAGAAAAAAATCAAGCAGCAGCAGTGTTAATGTATCAGCAAGCACGAGCTTTGCCCTAGATACCATCACTGGTGCTGCTGATGCATTCAAGACTAACTTCTCCACAGTCCATTCATTGGATGATCCTGAATTCCCTGATGATAATGACTTTGAAGAAGAGTATACATTTGATTTCGACTTTTCAGCAGACTCTACAGACTTTGATCCTATACGGCTTCATAAGTCACTTTTTAAGTCCCTTCAGATCACCAATCCTAAAATTGATTCTCCTGGAAGTGAAGAATACAAGTGGAAGCTATTTTCCACATTGTGTTCGCTGTCCGATCCTTATACACAGACGTCCGATACTGGTCAATACAATGAATATATCTTTTCCATAGATTTTGTCTCAGATCTTTCCTTGGCACTGTTATATCCTTTCCATGCTAATCCAATGCATCCCGATGTATCAAAGTTTGATTTGGCATATAATCTGTCTGAGATTGTTGAAAAAACCTTAACCTTCTGCAATAGTCAGGATGAGCAGAAATTGAACAGTATACTTAACGACGACGATCACTTACTTGAACGTGCTTCGGAATGGCTTCCCAACAAAAGTATATCTGGTATGGCTCATGTATTATCTGACTTTCATCATATGCGTTTGTTATATGCTGTATGCTGCGTGGCTTGCTTTACTATTCACAAGCTTTATAATTCTTCAGTGCTAGAAAATCCATTTCTACCGTTTTTGGTTCAGGTTTGGAAGAATCAGACTTTGACTCTTCTGATCTGTCTAGAAGTGGATAGAAAAGACGAGGCATTAGGATATCCTGGATACCCTATCGCCGTTCGCTACCAAATAGCTGGTGTATCTGCCTTGCGCAGTACAATTGCTGCAGCTCTGAATGGGATTTCAGATCTTTGGCACCATGACCTGGCTCACGAATCTTTGAATAATTTCATGCTTCCTTTTCGTCGAAAGCAAGCGAAAGGTACGCTGTTGCAAGAGGTTATTGCCCTATTGACTCTCAGCCTCTCATATTTATGCTGTAACTATGAAGCTGAAAACCTGTGTAATAACTACGAGCCTGAAGATAGCATTGACGCAGACATAGATTACATGTTTGAGCGCGATGGAGAGTTTGATCTCATAACTGATGCTTTCAAATCTCGCCAAGAGCGCCTAATGGAGTATGATGATGATGCTGATAGCCTCACCGACTCATCAGACTTTGATATGGAATATGAGCTACATCCTGACTGCCGTTGTGACTTTGGTGGCAAACTAAAACCATTGTCGAACTACATTGAGAATCAAAATAAGCTCAAATATGGTCTTGATCCAGATGGATCTGAAGGTTCTGACCCAGGGCAAACTGAAAATCATAAATTGGTTGCCATGAGATCAGCTGCCGCTGATGAAATTCAGTATGACTCCCAGGGTAGAGACTGGCGTGATATTCCACGGGGAGAAAATACACAATTGACAGAAGAGTTCATTTGCTTATTGAAGCAATCTCAAACTGATGCCAGAATATTCATTACATCATGGTCGGCTCTTTTGGTAAAAATGAAGACATTGACCACAAAGTCAGTTAGCGACCAGCTTGGCTCCGAACTGATCCGAAGCGTTGCATGGTTTGTGCAATATGAGCATGAAGACTTTGTGATGAGAAAACAGGGAATAGAACCTGACAAAGAGCAACTAGTTGCTATCGACAATATTTATACTTTCCTTACCAAAGATTCAAGTTTTGAATTAATGACTCGTTTCAACCCTTCTATCGCATTTTGTATAATTGATGAACTGCTTATGGGTGCTGGATTGAGGAGAGTTTTGATATGGTTCCTAACCCATCTGGAATTAACCCAGTGGCTCATTAATTATCTTCACGAGCTTCTCATTGGGAACAGAGGGAATCCTGCCAGCAGGACTGACCCCAAAGCAGCATCTTTCAGTTTCAGCCGGAAGGGGGCAATAGTCCTATCAGAAATAGAGAAATCAATGCTTTTACATGAGTTTCTGACTAATTCCGGCGCCCGTCTACTGGAAGAAATAGAACCTGAGTCAAGTGAAACAACGATAAGCGAACAGGAGATTGGTAAGTCCAAGTATTTAACAACAAGATCAGAGAGACGCAAGCTTATGAAGGTTATTTGCTTGATGTTGAAATCTTTGCAGGATAAAGAAATCCTGACCCCTGAGCACTCTGAATACCGAGTCGAAGTTCAAACTCTTCTTGTGTATTGGGTAGGAGACGGAATGCTGCCCGAAGCCAAAGAACTATATTTCAAATGGAGCCACGCGAAACCTGAAACGGAAGATCCAAGCCAAGTAGCTTTGAGTCGTACGTATTCTGAGGATCCCAAATTACTGGACTACCTTGCGAAGTTGGCAAGGCTTTTTGATAAGGAAATGAGAGACAGAAGTTCTTTTCTTGTCAACATGATATTGAATTGTGCTCGTGCGTATCGTGTCCAAGGTCAAAGACAAAATATTATAAATGCCCTGAAGGACTTCAACGAACTTCGAAATGTTATCCCAAGAGATGAATTCGCTATGATTGCAGACATAGTTCTGGATGGGCTGCGTTATAAATTGGGAAATTGTAAAGTCGATGATATCGTAGACTGTATTCTCCAAGGGTTCAAGAATTATGACATTGACAAAGAGAAAACACGAAAAAGTGTGGTGGCCGCAAAAGACGAACTTGAGAACACCAACTTGTATTATATATAGGATCTTTCGAAATATAACAAGTGAACACCATGCCACTTGAATCAATTTCAAACTAGATAGTCTTTTTTATCACATCAATCTTTGATTCCCATATATTATCATCTAGATAATATAGCCAGCTGAACATGTTCCAAGAGCTGATAACACCAATTGCACAATAAACACTGTAGACCATTAATCTGACGAATTTGTACTTTTCTAAAATTTCAAAGTTGCTGCTTTGGATATCCAGCACCTGAAGAATGCAACATAGAGGCACAAATGCAAAAATGTAAAGAGTGTTCAGTCTATCTAAAATGAAAACTCTTCTCGACGTGTAAGTACGCAGATGACATACTTCATTAAAGCTGGTAGAGAAAATCACAAACCAGACAAAAGTGAAAAAGCATTTGAAAAGCCATTCCGCAGACCCAAAGAGCAACGGGAATAAGGAAACATAACCTGATGCAGTAAGTAACTGAAAGAGAGGGAGAAGCCTACGATCTTGAGTCACAAGAAAACTGAATGGGATAATAACCAACATTATAGCTTTTTCATGAACGTGCCAGCCGAAAAGGAAAGAAGCCCAAGCGCAAAGAGTCATAGAACCCAGAAACCTTTCAAAAGTAGGCCTTAGTAAGAGGGGTATGAGAGACATCACTTGATAAAACAGGGTCAGCAAGAAAGTATGATTGGGTAAAACGTTGGGTAATATTAAAAACTCAACATCACCGACAATACCTCTAGTTAAGCTTGGCACAGCCTCTATCATGCCTTGGTCAAGTGTAAATTTGGAACTTCTGAAAATCATACGTATAACCTTAGAAAAGCCAGGGACACGGATTGCCAATTGAAGAAGTATTCTATCAGTAAAAGAGTAAACGGCCCATATATTAGGCGCCCAATAAGCGTGTGTAAGTCCTCTTGAAAATGGGAAAAGTCTCTGTAAAACATTTCCAATAACACCATAATAGATGAAAGGACCAAAGGCTAGAGCAAAGACGATCAAAACCACAGAACCTAACTTCAGCAAATTCCGCCACCTCAAGAGAGAGAGAGCTGTCTTAATGGATCTGGGAAATTCTGTAGGAGTATTGACACAGTAAACACGAAACAAAAATACAAAGTAACATGGGGCAATGTAAAGGAATATGTGCTTGAAACACAAAAGGACTGCAAAGAAAAAACCGCAAGTCAAGTACTTACCCGTTTTCGCACTGACTATGGATAAGATAAGTATGCCAAACAAAAACCCATTATACTGAAAATGTATGTGATCAACGATGAAAAGACCAGGAGAAAGCACAATTGATGAAGCAACCACAAGATTTCGTTTGGTTTCTTTGAGACTCTTTGATGTGTTAATGTACCATTGAAGAGCCAAAAAGAGCAATATCTCACTGACAATAACTGTGCTTCTTTGAAATATTATAGTTTTAAAGCCATAGTGACTTGCAGCTGTCAACTGTATACATCCATCATCTGCAACTTGTTTAGGAACGAACTGAGCTAGGAGCCATTCAAAGTAAGCAAAGAAAGGTGGGTAATCGAGAGTCCATTCGCTAGTATCTTCAACATACCATCTCTTCATAGGAAGTAGCTTTGTAATTGATAGCCAATTGCGATGCACATCAAAGTCTGTTGAGTGATAAGCTGCAAATAATAATACTTTAAGAAGTGTAGAGGCCACCCATATGTTCCAGAGAGAAAAACTATCTCGAGATGAATAAAGAATCTCTGATGGCAACTGAGAAGCCATTTCGTTCCTTTGATAAGGAGTTCAATAAAACGTAAACCACACAAGGGTACTTAATCACGTATTGCCGTAATGAAATTGGAAGGCCAACTTGTGGGAACGATGATAAGTGGGTGTTTTGATTAAGCAACGAGAATATAAAAATAAATAGCCAAGAGCAGATCTTGGAATCGACTCCAAAATCCGACGATCGACCCTCACTGTACAACTGGGCGCACAGCCAAACGAATCTTAAAAAATATTTTTTTGCTTGCGGCTCATCGGCGTGCAGTAGAGGGCTGCTTCTTTCGCTTCCCTCTCCAGCCGGCCTGATAAAAACCTGGGGCTTCCCCGCTATTCCCACGGGGAACAATCAGCCTTGAGGGGGAGATAGATAAATCTCGTGGCTGAGGCTGCTTTCCTGCATAATAAGGCAAGAAATCACCTTAGGTATCGCTAGAGGGTTCTGGGCCAATGACTACGGCATTGTGCGCCGCAAGAAGATGGTACTCGGGATATGTAGGACTGTTACGGATTCTGTTGTAGCTGGATTTCGATCTTTAGTCAAGGGATTACCGGAAGTGTGAACTCAGCATTTTTCGTTCTTGCTCAAGTTGAGGTTGTAAATTAACTAACGGCGCTTTTTTTTGAAGAGCCCTTTTTAGAGAATAGCGTAAAATTTAAACCGTTTGTTACATCGTTTTGTTTTGCTTAGACTGCATTACTGAACTGTGATAAGGTTGAAAGACCAGATAACTGGCTTACACATAGATAGGGACGAGAGTCAGGGCAGGAATTTGTAAAGCTGGCCGATCAGCTGAGTGCTAGTTTTTATAGAGACTCCTGCAGGCGAGACTTGCCCTCTTGCCCTCTTGTTTAAAGTTTGCTTTGAAGCGTGCTATACCACGCCTCAGTACTTCTACTTTACTGTGAAAGCTTATGTCACGTCTGAGGAGCCGTGCATCTATCTGTTGTGATGCCATTCCTACCATCTAGAAAGAAAGTGCTCACTTTAGAGACCAATTCGGAACATAAATTGGCAGCCAATTCGCATTCCAAACCAAGGCCAGGCCTTCTTTCTGATATAGCTCCTGATGATATGACTTCTAGTGCGTCGGATTCACTGAGGAACACGGTGCCTAGTTATATACCGAATCCATTGGCTAAGGATGAGGAGACCGTGAGAAATACCACTCTAAGTGGTACTATCCGAGATGCTTCCGAAATATCAGCAGATGCTATTTCTGGCAACCAACGATTTCCCATATCAAAATATGTCCATAGAAGGCACTCCAGTGACAGCAGTATAGAAGATGGAGTTCCATTATCGTTGACGTTTTTAAGGAAGCCTTCACGTTCCGAGTCCACCGATATTGATGCAGAAAAGATAATGAAACAGAACACCATGCTCAATGCTACATCGCTTAGGAGTACTTCAGGACTATTTTATCCTAATTCAGAAAACGCTATAGAAGATGAAAATCCATCATTGGATGTACTGTCAGAAGTGGAATCCATAAATAGTCCCATATCACTTCCTGAACCGACATTTCCGGAGAAGGCAAAGCTTGCATATTCTCATCCTTTGATAAGAAAAAAGTCAGGTGAATTAGTCAAATCTTCTTTGAAATTGAACTCGCTTGCAAGCTCCAAGTCTTTACCAAGTACACCAACTTACAAACAAGTTCATTTTGGAGTGGCTATTGATGTGAAATATTTTGATGAGGGAGATAAGCCAAGCACAATAAGTGCAACAAATTCTCCCGATACGTCTGATGATGAATCAGATGATAGTGCTTTTGAAGTTGAGAGAGAATTGTTGAAGTTGAAAGATGATTACGCCATTTACCATGCGATCTTTAAATTTGCTAAAGATTACACTCAACTTGGAAATACAGTGAGCCAAGAATGTTTTAAGAGGCTAATACTTGATTGGAACTTGGACTTATCAGCATTTCCCAAAATATCTTACAGAGACGAGATCGACAGAGAGATACCTGTATTTTTAGAAAGGTGCTTTTTAAGTGTGGACAAGACTGAACTCATTGGACAAATAGCTGTCAAGAATCTCTCTTATGGAAAATCCGTCACCGCAAGATATACATTTAATGAGTGGAAAACTGTGATCAATGCCGAGGCTTCATATCTTCCTGATATACCCAGACTACTGAAAAGGGCCAATTATGATCGCTTCATGTTCAAAGTATCTGTTCCTAAACTATTCTGGCAATTTGCTAGTTCACACAGGCTCTCTATTGGCTTGGAGCCATCTTTTTTCATCTGCATTAGATATATTGCCGATGGACAGGAGTTTTGGGATAATAATTACAGCAGTAACTACAAAATTAGATTTACCAGAAAACAGCCGTCTCAATCTAATGGTTCCAGATATTCTAGAGGCCGTTCTAGTACACATGAATATTCCTCTACTTATTTGCGACGGTCTGCAAGTGCTGAAAGTGCATCCACCTCGCGGCGTGATGTTTCCTCGAGTGAATCAGAACTTAGAGATACCCTCCGGGAATTATCACTGAACAGACCACCACCTCCACGTGCTTTAGAAGATAGTTTTACAGAGCTCGAATCACCGACTGGATCCGAGAGCGCTGAGTTGCTTATGACTCCGTCAAAGAACTATGAATCTATGTTTCGGGCCAGCGATGAATCACCTACACCCATACTCAACAGCAGCATAAATTCACCTGGAACTCCACTGATTTTCAAGGATACATGGTCAGCCCCGACCTTCACCGACCTAATGCCCACAAATACTTCTAAAGGCAGTCATAATGAAGCTTCTGATACGGTCTTACCATCTTCGAACACTAGCAATTCTAATTTTCAAAGCGACAAGCTGGATACCGCTGGCTCTCATAATCCCAATCGCTTAATAACGACCCATCAATTGTCCCCTTCGTCGCTTCCTTCTCTTCCCATAAGCGGAAGTATAGATCGACCTTCCACTAAAAACCCTGCAACTGTTAAGGAAAATGTTAGTTATGGCAGCGGGGGAAGTTCTGGACAAAGACCGGAGATTAATTCCAAATCTTACCAAGAGCTTTTGAAAAACTACTGTTTCTTTCAAGGTCCTTCAACTGTTTCATCCTTTTTAGAGAACAACCCTAATGAGAAACCAGCCGTCAATAAATACGGACATACTTTCTACTGAAACAAGGCTTTCCTTTGATTACATGATTAATATTCAAATTTGCAAAAAGTCGTTTGCTGACACTCCTTACTGAATATTGCGGCTCTTATTATTCAATTCTTTGTGTAATGTCTCGGGTCTCCATACGAACGAGCTTATTACATATGACACCTCGCTAGTCTCATTGGATTTTCAAATATAATATAAGTAAGTCCATTTTAATAGGTAAACAAGTAGTGTATTATAACTTTCTTCTTTTAGTGTCATTTTGCTCTTCGTCCTGTTCCTGTTCACTGAAGTCTTCATACGCATCAGCAAACTCAGTAGTTTGTTCATCAGAATCTTCGTTCTCGCTTTCTTCATCGTACTCCATCTCTTCATCTTCCTGAGGCTGGTCATATTTACTCTTGAGACCTTTCATTTTTCTTGTTTGTAGTTTACTTAGATCTTGAGTTCCAACATGGACCTTTGCGATTTTGTCTCCCATACTGTCGAGATCAACATTCTTGACGGTTTTCTGTGTGTTTTTGGATGATTTGAGCGCCTCTTTCTCTAATTCTGCACTTGGATACTGGTGACGACCAACTTTGAAATCAATACGAGGCCCTGTTTCCTCAAGTTCCACTCTTGGCAACTTTGGTTGGGAAGATTTATAAGTTTTCAACTTGAATACTCTGAAATGAAGCAGAGGAAGCTTTGACACAGATTCATCATTATCATCAGCCTCTATAGCAGAGACAGAGACGATGTATTGAAGTCCTGCGACATCTTGTTGCCTGGTTTCCTCTCCTCTAAAGAAATCTAACATCAAAGACTTGAGCTGCATGAATACAGGATGTGTGTTGAAAATAGCACCATTAAAAGAAAACATAGGCTTGAGACCCACTTGAAAAGTCAACTTTTTGAAGTCTTGAAATAGTTTGAAGTTACTCATAGCTTGCAACTCCACCATATCATATACTTTGTAATTGAAGGTTCTAATGAAAGTCAAATTATTAGGTCTTTTCTTATTATTACTGGAGAACACAACCAACGAGGCGTCGTTCTTTTCACTGAAAAACTCCAGCTTTGAAGCATCTTCAAATGGAAGAATCTCATTCTTTTTGTTGAACCTTTTGATGTCTGGTTTCTTGAGAGCAGAAAGATCAACCATTATATCATGCAAGGCTTTGTTCGATGAGGTCCCTGGTACAAAAAGTGCGGTTTTAACATTCTCCACTAGTTTCGGCTGCTTTTTTTCCATGGCTCGCTTCGACCGAGCAGTCTTAGGTTTCGTGTTTCTAATCATTGTTGTTAGAAGAACTGTTGCACTTGTAATCTCAGCTCTTCAAGCTGCGATAATATGAAGATCTGCGTATGGACTGGAGATAGATAAAATTTTCATACTAGTAAATATTTTTAAAAAAAATTCCAATCTCCCAGTTTTACAGGGTTTATCAACTTTTTTCGCTTTTCCACTTTTTCTTTGTCTAAGATTTGAAACCACAGTTGTAAACAGCTCTTTGTTTACTCTGGTGACACATTTGACGTCTCAAAACGACACGCTAGCCGCTGAAATGTCATCATTCCAGTTCAATGCAACCAGATTAAGAAGATCTGGTTCAACGCCGGCAATCAAAGCTCCAGCGAACATTGCTGACGATAGAAGTAACTCGCTTTCCAGCAAGGAAAATACAAATTACTACAAAGAGCTCGTTAGAACCGAATGCTATCGTGTATCACAGTTACCGACGCCTTCGCCTACCTTAAACGACGAAGAACTGATACTTGATGGACATTCGGATCCCGCAACTGGTGCAATCATCTTGATTACAAACACGAGAATCTTAATAACCAAGTTTAACTCTGTTGACATTAGTCCTTCAACTTTTGAACTTGATTATGAAAAAAATGAATATGGCATTCTACCTCAGGTCACCTTAGTTTCAAATAGTGTTAAACAAGAACAGCCGGGAATAATCATTGTTGAATCAATTTCTGGCCATGTTCGATACATTGAAAGCCTTAGTTTGACTCCTTCTTTAGATCTACTTGAAAGCAGTGTTGAGACAACAATGAAACTATCCAAAGGTGAGTTCCTTACTATCAGCCAGTTTGTTGAAGGAATGGGCTTACTCATGGCTACCAGTTCAAGAAGAGTTGTCCTTTTGTCTCTAACTGATCAATTTGGAAAAAGATCTTTAGCATTAAGTGAAATATCATCTGCCCATTCATTCTTTACTTTATTCACCAATAACTCTTATGATCTTGATATCTATGAACAAACAAATAAGATTGTGTCGTTGAGATCTGTCGGTGATGACATAAGTGGAAGGAGAATCATTATTCAAGAAGAAGACGGAAAGCTATCCTTGATTAGCATAGTACAAGGTGGTTCGTTAAGTGTTCTTCATCATATTAACTTGAAACCTGATCTGATACAAAGTTTGAAAGAAGCTGATCCTACATATGGAGGATTATTAAAGGTCAAAGATATCGTACATTTGACAGATAATGAATATATTATCTTATGCTCTGTGGAGCTGGCTCCAAACGAAAACAGTCTATTTTTATTCTCGTTAAGGCTCTCTGACGAAGGAATGATCACTGATGTTGGACACTGCAGACTTTTTATAAATGCTGCGATGAATAGCTATCCAAAGCTTTTGTTCCTAAGCGGAAAATCAGCTATAGCCGTTGTTAATGACAACAATGTTACTTTAACAGATTTGCATTTTGCCGACTCTGCCTGGCAAGATTTCATTAAGTTTCAGCCAGAAGTTGAAGTTTATGGATTCCAGATCAATGGTGATAGCTCAATTGATATACTGACTGATAGCGGTTTACTGAAACTTGATTTGATTGAGACTGGCAAAAACTTATCTTCAACCGACTTTGTACGCACTCGTTTTGAACGAGCTTTACAGTTTGCTGATTCAAGTTCTCCTTTGGACTTCAGCTTGGACAGTTCCAGCTTGCCTATCTTACGTCAGGATTTTGAAAAGGCCGTCTCTTTACTGCTTGATGATATATCAAACAATAAGTTTAGAACTACCAGTAACTCTCCGTTCCTAGTTGATGATCTGAAACAAAGATGCCGACTAATGAACAATTTCTGCGAATTTGTTGCTAAAAGTTTTGAAATTAGTGGATCTCTGAAACTACAAATTGTCAACCTCACCGAAAAGACTTACCTTGCTTCTGAACTATATCAGGCACTTCAAGATTGTACTTTCAAAGAAACCACTGAGTCTATTGTTATCAATAATTTCAGATGTGAATCCTTGAATGTGTATTTCACCAACAACTGGGGTTCAATCGTTGATTTGCTGCAGCAAATTATAGAAACGGTAGATGTTACAGAACCATCTGATCTTCTTGCTGTAGGTGTGCTTCTCTATCGTGTTCTAAATGGCGGCTACATCTACGTTGAAAGAACAATCAAAAGCATTTTTTCGAAGAACGGACCTGATGACGTTTCGACAACATCTCCAGTTTTCTTGGATCACACGAGTATCTTGCATAGTATTAATCGATTACTCAAGAATTTGGCACTTACATTTGCAGATGAACTGGAGTCGACTGTAAACAGCGAGCTTAGACAGAACGTAAGTGAAGTGGTTCTGCATTTGGCATTGTTCCTTTACTATTGTACATGGGATATGCTTAAGTTTTCGACAATACCATCCAATTATCTGAGAGTGCCAGCGGAGCAACTCGAATCTATATTGAAAAAGAATAGGATACATTGGATTAAGGTTTTCATAAAACTAGGAAAGCAAGGGGAAATATTGAAGCTGGCAGAGGGATTCGACGACCTAGACAGCTTAAGTGAGATTGTAGAGAGTGGGCGTGATATGGTTGTTTCATCAGATAATATGATCGAGACTGCCAGCTTAGAAGCAACTGTCAATGAAAGGATTGCTAGCTATATTGAAATGCATGGATATCCCTTTGCTGAAAGCTTATTTAAGTTTTACGTCAAGTCAGGAAAAATTGGCTTATTATTTGACTCGAGAAACAAGTACGGGTCTTTTGTGGATAGATTTCTTGCATCTGACTACCGCAACTCCAGATTTGACTGGATTTTAGATATACAAAATGACCAATACCTACAAGCGTGCAGTCATTTAATCAACTATGTCCGGCTAGCTTCTGATGAGAAAATTGGAAACAAGAAAATTCAGTTGAGTTTAGCGAAACTCTCATTAAATGCCTCTGATAAAGAGACAGACGAAGTACAAATATTTGCAGACGATATTGAAATCAACTTACAACTAATAGAGTTACAGACTAACTATGAGAGCATTTTGCAGAATAGTGGCGATTCTATATCAGAAATTGTGTCTAACTCATCTTACTTAGTGGTCAACTCTCTCAATGCATTTCAATCCGAAATTCGAATCATATTGGAGAAGATGCATCATCAGAAACAACTCAGTCTTCTAGAGCAGGTCCAACTTTTAACACTATTAAACTTTGATGACGTTAACTTTGAAAATTTCGACAACTTGTTCAAAGTCATCAGTTTTTTGAAGCAGTCATCTCTCTCCTTGAGATACACATCTCGGAATGCTAGCAAAGCGTACACTTACGCGATAATTGAAAAGCTCGTATGGAAAAGGCTGTTTTTAACTAGCAGCTGGGATGATATTATCAAGGGAGTAAATCTGGAAGATAACACTTTTTTAAGAGTTGCTTCCAATATAGCAAACCTGCAAATGGAGCTCCCCAGAACGATCCAAGAACTCTTTATTAGTGACGAGGACCTGAAAATTCTTGATATCAACGATTCGTCGTTGTTCTCCGATTTTCAAAAGGAGAATGAACTGCTGAGCCAGCTCAACAGCAGGATCGATTTCAACAAGTGGTTAAATAGGAAATTTTAAAATGACTGCAAGTGATCAGACATATTCAGCCTGTCTTGTTGCTAATTATCTTTCCGTTACTATCAACATTACATCTAACCAATCTTTCAGTTAGAGGTCTTGAAGTTTCAAAGTCTACTTCTTGGTATTTGCCTAGGGAGCTCGATGCTAAACTAATTGCACGGATAATTCGGATCCAATTCTCTGTCACAGTTCCTATGCAGGAAGACTCACTTTCCAAAAGTTCTATCTGATTACCGAATTCTTCAAGAGATACGTTAAGGGTTCTTGTAAGCTCTTCAAGTTCTCTAAGATTTTCCAGTTCTTTTGTTTTCTGTTGAAGCTTTTGCTGAATTTGAGACTCCATGGTTGGATGCCTTTTGGCGATAGCGGTTAACAAGTCTTTGAAGTTGAACACCTCCTTCTAAGCTGTAAGAAGCACCTTTGTTGTATGCAAGATGAAAACAGTTAACTCAAAACGCGCTTACAGGAGAAAAAAATGTTTCAGAGTGCGTCGATCGATGTTTTTTTGGTGACTACGCGCCGCGTCGATGGGAATCGCGGTTGGCACACGACTTGATCTCTATTATCAGTATATTGCGTCTTGTTGTTGGATGATGATGGCGTTTAACTCGAATGATGTTCTCTATACTTCACGCTTTGAACAGAGCTGTACAGGAACCAATTTGCCAAAATTGCTACGCATTTAATGCTGTGAATATCTCATAGAGCTTTGTGGATAATTTGCTAATTAAAATGGCGAAGTTGGCCAACAACCCCATCTTTTCGAGGAGACCCGATCGAGGGTCGTCCAACGGGAAAATAGGGGTTAGTCCTGGACCATCATCCAGCTCAGAAGAGATAAACTTCATAAAACAACGATTTTTGAACCAGAACAAGGTGCTTGCAACCAAGAACTCCGAGTTGATGCTGAAAATAGCACAACTTGAGGATCAGTTAGCAGTTGTGCGAATGGAGAACTTGAACCTCAAAAACAACAAAATCAAAATCAAAGACAAGATGGACAATTTTCTTACTAATTTAGAGAGCGATATAATGAGGAAATTCGAAGAACTGGTGAATCAGGTAGGCAATTTCAAAAGGGACGTTTGTCAGGAAAGTGAATCCTCACGAAAATGGTCGAGTCAGTCGAAGACATCTAATACCGATCAGAGCAACTGCGACCAAGAGCATTCTGAAGCAATGTCAAATAATGAACTCAACGAAACTAGATGCAAAGGTAACAGCATTGTGTACGGCGAGGAGTTGAAAGACGATTCTGATGACGCTATGGATTTCGAGGAACCAGACATCCTAGAATGTGTTATTCTTGAATCTGAAAAGAAAACTGGGACTGAGGAAAAGAAACCACCTACAGAAAACCAATCGTTTTATCAAACACCTGTTAGTCAAGATGCCGCTCGTAAACATCAAAAAGAAGATAAAACTGTGCAACATGTGATGAAGAATGACTCCGTTTCTACTGAATCTCCTGTCCCACCTCCCCATGATATTGCTAACGCAGTAGCAAAATCCACTAAAGATCGCGTTCGGAATACAATCTCTGAAGCAATATATATCGCCAGCGCTTCTCCGGAGCCTCTGATGTCTAAAGAATTGAACTCGGAGAATTTTTCAGTGTCTTCTGCTTCTTGGTCTGAAGTAGACCCTCTATCTATGCCAGCTATAGATGGACAAAAACGTCGCAAGTCGTTATACTATCAGCTACCCACGGTGCGCAAAAGGCTACGTAGGGAGTCAGACCAATTCTCGCGCGACGCAAGCGATGAAACGGTTAGAGTAAGATCACCAGAGCGCAATAGAAGAGCATCTACGAACGTATCTGTTAGGAAACCTCTACAAACTCTTAAACCAAGCGAAACGAACAGAAGCAGACGTCGATCGATGGCTGATGCCAAATTAGGAAGCATTAGGCAAGATATTTCTCAAATAAGGCCGCAACAAGGACAAGAACAAGAACAGTATCAGCAACGGCTTCGCAGTGTCGAGCTGTAACTACAAGGACAATACAATAAGGCCAAGCCAGTTTTGAATTTATACACTCATTTTCATCTTGATAGGGCCATAGGGGGCATAATCGACAACTTCAAAGTCTTCGAACTTGAAGTCATCAATATTGGATACCTCTCTGTTAATTTTCAGCTTCGGGAATTGTCTTGGAATCCTCTGACATTGCTCTTTCAGAGCATCAACGTGATCACAATAAACATGTGAATCACCCATTGTATGTATGAATTCTCCTGGTGCCATATCAACAACATGTGCGATCATATACGTTAGGAGTGCGTATGATGCAATGTTGAAAGGGACACCAAGTCCCATGTCACATGATCTCTGGTACATTAGACAACTGAGCTTAGGCTTACCACCTTCTTCTTTCTTCGGGAAACTGACATAAAACTGACAGAATACGTGACAAGGCGGAAGAGCCATTTCCTTAAAAGCAGGAGGGTTCCATGCGCTTAAAATGATACGTCTATCATACGGGTTAGTTTTCAAAGTATGAATAATATTTGCAAGTTGATCGTAACCTTTTCCAGAGTAGTCCGCATCGCAATTAGTATACTGAGCTCCAAAATGTCTCCATTGGAACCCGTAAACAGGACCAAGATCTCCTTCTCGTCTATGTGTGAGACCTAAAGAATCAAGGTATTCTCTAGAGCCGTTTCCTTCCCAGATCTTAACACCTTTTTCAGATAGTTTTGTAGCATCGGTGCATCCGGCTACAAACCATAGAAGTTCGTGCAAGATTCCCTTGAAAAATACTCTCTTAGTAGTCAAAAGCGGAAATGTTCCATTAGAAAGGTCGAACCGTAGTTGAGGGGGAGCAAATAGTGAGTATGTTCCTGTACCAGTTCTATCAGGGCGATGCTCTCCCTCAGCAACAATACGCTTGCACAGGTCGAGATACGCCTGTTCCTGCAAATTAGTAGAATCAGTGGTCATCTGATAGTTGACTGAGTAGTATGAGCTACAAATGTATAAGGCCGGAGGTCCCACTTAGCTAACTAACTGATTAAGCTCAGTGTATCTTAATTGTGGATTAATTGTTATTGTTAGACTAACGCGTCCTTACCAAAATCATGGCAGTGCATCAAAACCAGAAGGTCGTGTCCTGTACCCAACAAGAGAACTTGCTTTTCGATGGTGTAGAGCTGCGCTCAGTTGCTCTGTCAATTTTTATGCGGTCTATTCAAGTTTGACTTTTACTGCAGCTGTTATTGGCTGCTTTGAGAAGCGGCAGCTGCTGTTGTTGTTTTTCGGCCGCGCACAGCCCGATTTCAATTGCAAATTCAGCGGGAGAACCGTTGAGAGCTACCGGGAGGTGTGAGGGTTGGCTGAAGGAATGGTGTGAGAAGCCAGTCTCCGTAGGTTGGATTTTTTCTAGGTGAGAATACAAAGTGGAAAACACACTTGTTAGTATAGTTGACGGTGCCGTTTGTCAATTCGGAAGTTGGAAAACAGCAAAGACCAGACTGGCGATTCGCTGAAACTATACTATGATTTTGCAACTTAGTTCTGCTTTTAGACGGTCGACGGGTGCGGTAAGTACATAAACCAGTGATTATATCAGCTATAAAATTGAAAAGGTTTTAGTTTGGGCAAGCCAAGTCAAGCTGGAAGTGAAAGTGTCTGTCATTGGTCAAATGTCTCGAAATATCTCTGAAATACACTCAGCCATTGCCAGGTGGCTTTACTGTGCATCCTGGCAATGTTTGGTGGCTCTGCGTTAGTGCTTTGACTGTTTATTTTACTTGTCAAGGCTGCTTACGGGTGTTAAGTTTTAGTGATTTTTCGAGTGTAAAGGCTTTCAAATGAGGATACTCCCAGGTTGAATATACACAGTCCAATGGGAAACGTCTACCAGTTTGTCTCTACATGTGGTGGTAACAGGCTTTGGAGCATTTTCTAGACATAATCCATGTCTTGTCGCATTCTTCGAGGGTCGATTTTTGTACCTGTTATTTTTTACACGACTCTCATTGGACAGAGTTTTTAGGTGAAAAATTAGTAATGAAGAGCAGATGTGTACAACAGAGACCAAAGGACTGCCCAATCAGGCTTCAATTTAGATAGCGTATTATATAAGATGGATGATGATTACTAACATAATATAGAGAGCACTTTCGACGACGTCCAAGACTTCAGAAGTGAGCTCCAACATGAGAAAGCTAATCAGTGGTGGAGTAGCTGCCGTGGGGCTCACTGCAGGATATATTCTGTACCAGGACTCACAAACGGCACAGGCCATGACTGCAGCTGAGCATGGATTGCATGCTCCGGCTTATGGATGGTCTCATAGTGGTATGTTTGACTCATTTGATCATGCATCTATTAGAAGAGGATTCCAAGTGTACAGAGAAGTGTGTGCTGCCTGCCACTCGCTCGATAGAGTGGCATGGAGAACCCTTGTAGGAGTATCACATACCCAGAGTGAAGTCAAAACCATGTGTGAAGAATTTGAGTATGATGATGAGCCAGACGACCAAGGAAACCCAAAGAAGAGACCTGGTAAGCTTGCAGATTATATCCCTGGACCATATGCCAATGAACAAGCTGCAAGAGCTGCTAACCAGGGTGCTCTTCCTCCTGATTTGTCTCTGATTGTGAAGGCCAGACATGGAGCCTGTGATTACATCTTTTCATTGTTAACTGGTTATCCTGACGACCCTCCTGCCGGTGTGCAATTACCACCTGGAGCTAACTACAACCCTTACTTCCCAGGAGGATCGATTGCTATGGGAAGAGTATTGTTTGACGGACTGGTTGAATTTGAAGATGGAACAGAAGCTACAACTTCACAAATGGCTAAAGATGTTACCACCTTTTTGAACTGGACTGCTGAGCCTGAGCACGACGAGAGAAAAAGACTGGGTATCAAGGCTCTAATCATTACATCTGCTCTCTACTTTGTTGCTGTCTGGGTGAAAAAGTTCAAATGGACTCCAATTAAGCACAGAAAGATCACTTTCAACCCTCCAAGAAAATAAAGTCAACCTCTGACCTCTGAACATCGAATTGAAGCAGCAAATCATCCACTAGACCAGAAACATTCACAATTTTAGAGCTGCACGTGACCATAAGACGTTTGTTTTTTCTGTGTAGATAACGACCCGCTCTAGTGGTTTCTGACCAATGAAGAGTGTTTGTAGATATACCTTGGTTTCTGCATTCCTTTTCGCTATCATTATTATTATTATTATTATTACTATCACTATTATAGCAAGCTTCAAAACCTAAAATTGAAAACGCTGAGCAGGGACTATTGTTCTCGACGCGTCGATTCGCGTCGGGCCGTCTTCGGGTGTAGATAATTTGCTAAGAGAGAATAAATACAACAGCGAAGTCGGGCACTTGTGGGTTGAAATCGTAAAGAAAGCAGCTACCAGGGCCGTTGTATTGTATATGTGGCTGAGACGTGGCATTGAAGGAGTTGATGACCGACTTAAAGAATAGTGTGAATGCTCCGGACGTGTCAGAGTTGCAGGAAACGCAGCAGATCGTCAACACAGTGGTGAATGCTAACAATGCATTCATCTCGTCATTAGATCACCTTCCGTGTGATATTGTTCGGTCATTGTGGATAATGCAGTTTTTAGGCTTGAGGAATGATCGATTGCAACGACGATTAGATTCTCTTCTGCAAAAAGGAACAACAAATCTTGATTATCTGCGTGACCCTTATTTAGGAACGGAAATCTCCGAGCTTCGACGTCAGCTTCAAAGGAATTCGAAGGAGCTTGTTGCGGAGTCACAGCATCTATTGATGATACTGAGGAATCATACGACGTTTTTGAAGGGTGATGTCCGTCTTATGCATATATTATTGGCAAATAAGAGTGCCCGGAGCGAGCGTACTTGGGAGTCTTTCAATAAGTTCAAGAAAACTTTCCTTTCCAGTGAGAACGTTTCTAGTACTGACGCTGCAGCAAACGATGAAGTAGTCTCTGATAGTGAAAGGATTGACCTTGCAGAAGAAGACAACTTGAAACTAGCAGCTGAGCGTCAAAGAAAGAAACGGGATCATAAAAAGAAAAAGCAACTCCCACGCCAAAAGAAGCAACGAATCAAGAAAAAGGCTATCACAATAGCGGTTCCACCTATAGAGCCTGAAGAGGTTGTGCAACCCGAAGAAGAAGTGTATTGCTTGTGCCGGGGTCCTTCTATGGGTCGTATGATTGCTTGTGATAACCCTTCTTGTAAGATTGGTTGGTTTCACTACAAATGTGTTGGATTAGTGCGAGACCCTGGAAAAAGACGTTGGTTTTGTTCTTCTGAATGTGAAAAAGCTTATTGGAATCGTATTTCGCTCAAGAAGAAGATGCATCGCCGCCGTATGGGTTATTAGAGCAATGTATAGTATGTATAGTAACATGGTTGATTTGTTGTGGCTGTTGAATCCAAATACAAGTACAAGTATTTCTACAGATACGAAGTCCGATAAGTAATAGACTGATTCAAATCAAGAATAAAAGTACATTTCGGTGAACCTAAGAAAACGTCAATTCTCAGTAGCTTCTTCCTCATGTTCCACGTCGAGCTGTTTTTCATCAGGAGCAAACGCCTCATTGATCTCTCTCTCTCTGTCAATAAACTCTTGAGGACGCTCGAGTTGAGTAGCCAGTCTGTTTCTGTGAATGAAGAGACCTGGCTTAGTACTGAAGAAGTAGTCAAGATCTTCTAAAGTACGACCACTTGTTTCAGGATAGAAGAAGTAAGTGAAGACAATGAAAGAGGCTGAAATGACGACCCATACAATCCAGAATCTCCATCCAAGGTTGGATACACCTGGTGGTGTAACCTGCACAACCATATAGTTCATAATCCAGTTTGTAGCAGTAGCAAGAGCAGCACCCTTGGTACGTAACTCCAGAGTATTGATCTCAGTAGGATATAACCAAGGAACACCCAGGCATCCTATAGCAAAGAAAGAGAAGAATAAGAAGAAGAAGAAGGTAGCAGCGATACCGAGGGCGTGGTCATCATGACCCTTGTACATGAGTGACAAACAAATCGTGACTGCGGTGAAACATAAACTGACACCAGCAGAAGAAAACATCATCATCCTTCTTCTGCCAAATCTCTCAATAGTCCAATATGATAATAAAGAAAATGCAAGATAGTTAACCGAACCCGAAGCTGAAAGGATTCTGGCCAACTCAGTACTTGTTCCAACGGCGTGTTCTAACACATATGCAAAATAGTAGGAAGTGATATTAATACCACTGACTTGGTTCATACATTGCATACCCATTCCGAGAATCATTCTACGGACAGAACCAACAGGAGCACGTCCTCTGAGCATGTCCAGCCATGTGATAGCTTTAGAGGATTCCAAGTCAAATGCGGCAACGATCGACTGATAAAGTTTGCGCACCTCTCTGTCATCCTCGTCCTTATCAGCGAGTTTAGCCAAAACCTCAATAGCTTCTTCGTTACGTCCCTTACGTACGAGAAGACGTGGAGACTCGGGCAAGAATGGACAAAGGGAGTAAACAATAAAGCAAAAGACAATCTGGAACGCAAGAGGGAACCTCCAAGTGATTCCACCATCAAGATAGGAAAACCCAAACGTCAACCAGTTCGACAACATAAAGCCAAAAATACACATAGCCATCTGAAGAACAACAAGCTTACCCCTAGAGTTAAATCTCGCAGTCTCACTCTGGTAAATACCAGCAGTAGAAGTATTCATACCGGTACCTATACCGGCAATAACCCTACCAGCGTACATTTGGCCACGTCCATAAGCAGAACACTGAATAATAGCACCAACAAGAATCCAAGTAGTACCAGTTATAAGTGTACGAGGACGACCCAATATATCACCAACAAAAATGGTGGCAACCGCACCACCAAAACAACCAAGGTTGTATACAGAGGTTAGAGTAGAGATAGCATCGTCATCAGGGTTACCAAACTGTGTTAGGAACTGCTTTCCAATGATAACTCCACCAAAAACACCCTGATCATAACCGTAGAAAGCCAACACAGTACTGGCTGCCAGAGAGAGGAAGAAATTCAAGGCTTTACCTGAACCTCCAATATATTTACGAGCCATGAGATTCGAATATCAATAGAGCAGTTCTTTTGTTGAACTGAAAGCAAAGATAGACAAACTCAAATACCATATGCCCCGATACAGGGAAAACTATGGACTATATATACACCTCTTCTAGAATTTAAGAACCTACAGGAACGAAAAAATTAGGGTGCTATTGTTCTTGATTGTTATTTCGTCATACATTCATCAAATGTGGGGTAAGGTTTAAGTATGTGTATAAGGTAGTCAGAAAAAGTCATCAGATCACTATTCTAGATCTATACTCTACTGTCTGTCTCATTCAACTGGTAGCATGGCCGTACCGGACTCACGGATAAAGAGCGGAGGCGTTGCAAACTATGAGAGCTCCACTTTTGTGTTTCATATTGAAAACATCTAAGGAGGGGAGAGCACCACAAAAGGACCGAGTCATGCTCAAAAAGGGTGTCTTCTGCGAAGTCCTTGACCGAATAAATTCATGGTATCCTCATGCAGGTTTTGTGTACAAAAGTATGGGGATCGCTTAACGCGACAAGTTCTGTGCACATCAACTTTCGGTATCATGTCCCGTTTAGGTACTGTATCCGAATTTCGTTTTTGAGTTCGAGTTCCGAATTGTACCCCATACTGGCCCCGCGTGGTGCAGACCCACAACAATAGGAAACTTCCCTGCTGGCACCCCCTGCCCACGTCTCAACTGGAAACACAAGATTCTCGTCAACTCGTGACGCAAAAACCATTTTTTCACGTTCTTCACATAGTATATAAAGAGTTCATATGGACGAATACAAATACTATTTACTTCCTTTTTCTTGAAGTAGCTCATCGATTTACCTCTCTAAGATATTTAATTTCAACTTCCAATAGATTTTATCATGACTGTCACCAAGACCCTGCTTGACGCTGTTTCTGAATACACTAAGATTAGTGTTGATACCATGTGGCCGGAAGGAGCCCTTTCAATCAAGCCAGCTGGCTACTTTGAAAACGCCACTTCCAACCAGTTCCACGTTTGGTATATGCTTGATAAAGAACCAGCTCTTATTACCGAGGCTATCGAAAACGCTAAGAAGTTTGGTTTCAAGCCTGAGGAAGACAAAGATGCTTTTATCCAGCAGGTGCTTTATTACGCTGCTGCTTCCCTTGGTAAGAATATGATTAAGATCATAAACGGCAGCGCCCTTTCTCAAGTAAACCCGGCTAATGCATACGACACCGAAAAGATCATTGCAGAGGCTGAGAGCTATATTAAGGCTTACAACGACTTGGGTGTTCCAACTGATAAAGTTATCATTAAGATTCCATCTACTTTCCCAGGATTGAAGGCTGTTGGAAAGTTGAAGATCAAAGGCATCAGAACTCTTGGAACTATGGTACATTCTCTTCCACAAGGTATCGCTGCCGCTGAAGCTGGTTGTGTTGCTATTTCTACCTATGTCGACGAATTGGCTGCTAATTTGGACACTTCATTATTGAAAGAGTTCGATAACCTTGAGGAGAACTACGGTTGGGCTCTTACCCGTGATATCCACAACTACTACCGTGCCTACAACATTCCAACCCTCAATATCGCTGCTGCTATGATTGGCTTAAATGTTACTGTTGGTCTCTCGGGTATTGACGAAATGACAATTCCTTTACCATGTCTTGAGAAGCTTGCAAACACTCCTGCACCTGCTGATTTCAAGCCAACCCTTCCTGCAAAGGTATCCGCCGAAGATGCTCCACCAAAGGAGAGCTACATCAATGACCAAGCTAAGTTTGAGAAGGCTATTGCTGATAACAAGACTGCTACTTTCAGAATTGAGGATGCCATCAAGACTTTCATCAAATATGATGGTTTAGCCAGAAAGTTGGTTGAGAACGCTTTGTAAACATTTATAGATTATTTTAAGTAACGAACGTTGTATAGGAAACATGGCATACCCAATTAGTTGATCTTAAAACTAATCAGATATGATTGCTTGCTTAATTCATCAACTGTAAGCTAAGTGGTAGCGCGGGAGAAGAATGATCGGTAGTTCGGGTGCAGTATAATTCAAATTACTGTCTTCAATTGCGGGTATCTAGCTCTTGCTTCGTATTCTGTCGAAAATAATTTTGACCCCACCTTCGGTGAAACTCGAGTTCGCAACATGCGTACCCAAATCAAGCTGTTACTACTTTCCAGCTATAAGACCCCATTTCCCCGCAATCAGCTCCGCATCTCCGGCCATTTCTCCGCAGGTCACGCTAACGGCAACAACATAATATCACCGAATGTCGGGCTGTAGCAGTTGGCTGACCTTTAAAACAGTGTATTAGCTTGAAATACGCAAATATGCCTGGAAATAGTATATCGGTAAAGTGATTCAAAAAGATTGTACGGGCGTGCATATATACCCCATAAACTAGACTGCATACGCATTTTTCGAACGTCTGCGGCCCTATTGTTCGCCAGTGGCGGGATCATAAAATTTCCCCAGATTCTTTTTGAGCCATCTCAAGAGCTCGGAGTTTCCTAATTTGGACTCTGAAATATGTTCTCATGGAGATGACCATGTCACAGTATCATAGTCCAAGAAAACATTGCGACGCGAGATGCAGCTCATTTCTACGAAAATTTGCTACTTATTCTACCCCTCTTGTCTCACCTTGACTTTTGGCTTGCTTCACAGATTCATTCCCACCAAATCCCCATCTTCTGTTGTGTATCACAAGCCTGTACTCCCGGTCCAAGAATACAATGACCGTTGACAACTATTCTTTCGTGCTCCAAAAGGTTGGTGAGTTTTCGTTTGAGGAGCGTGAAGTACCAGCTATCACAAAGGATGATGACATTATTGTCCAAATAAAGTCCACCGGAATTTGTGGAAGTGACGTTCATTTCTATACACACGGACAGATTGGTGACTTCATCGTGAAGAAGCCCATAATATTGGGTCATGAATCGGCAGGAATTGTCACAGAGGTTGGGTCCAGTGTTACAAAGGTTAAGGTTGGCGATAGAGTTTGTCTTGAACCAGGAGCCCCATGTTACAAATGTGCCGAGTGTTTAAGTGGCCAATATAATCACTGTCCGGGTATGAAGTTTGCTGCTGCTCCGCCAGTAGATGGAACATTGACGAAATTTTTCAAAGTCAGTCAACCTTTCTGCTACAAGCTACCAGAGAGTATGAGCTTGGATGAGGGTGCACTTATGGAACCCATGTCTGTCGCCGTTCACTCTATCGAACAGGCAGGTGTAACTATGGGTTCCAAAGTTATTATATTTGGCGCAGGTCCTGTTGGAATTCTTATTGCTGCAGTAGCTAAGTTTGCATGTTGTGCTTCTTTGGTTGTTGTTGTGGATGTCAATGCCGAACGTCTGAAATTTGCAAAAGAGACTTTCCAGGTCGATGTTCATGCTTCTGAGAAGGGTAGAACATCCAAAGAAGCTGCCTCGGATATAATTGAGAAATTTGGCCTCAAGGATGACAGAGGATTCCAGTACGCTTTAGATGCCACCGGAGTGACATATTGCTCACAAACTGGTATTCACTCACTCAGACCAAGAGGAACATTTGTTCAGGTCGGTATGTCTGGAGGTGATAGTGCAGATCTTCCTCTATCAACTATATGCGGAAAAGAGATTAACGTGACTGGATGCTTCAGATACAACTCTGGGGATTTTGCTAGATCAATTGATCTTGTTTCACGTGGTATCGTCAATGTGAAGGCCCTCATATCCACAAAGTATGATTTCTCTAAAGCCAAGGAAGCTTTTGAGCAGACAAGACAGGGTAAGGGTATGAAAGTTATTATTTCTGGTCCTGAGTAAATAGAGTTGTAGCACCCATTAAATACACCCCACGCACAATAACTGAAAGATGTCCAAAGTAGTTGTATTCGTTCACTCTTCGAATACCGAGACCGTCATTATTGGCTGATTCTTTGAATAGCCCGAAGCAAGTCGTGTTTCCACGCCAAATAAACTTTTCCTGCTCTTCCTCATACATGCAACTGAACCAACCTGCATTATTGTCCTTTGAAAAGGCGGGGGGTGGGCGCGGGGTGAGGGGAAGCCACCGATGAAAAACATTTCAATGGCTGTGTAGATAGCTTTAAACACTCAAGAAAAATACATACTAGATGCAACTGAAGTAACGAAAAATCCATCATGTTATTTTGCTTAGAGAAAAACAGCCAAGCTTCAACGTAAGACTCTACAGACAAGAGCCCAGATGGCTGTTAGTCGATATTGAGATGAGCAAGATGAGCACGAGTTCTCATTTTGGTATCTTCAAGTCCAGCACTTCTGGCACTGCCAATACAAAGAGGATGGCCTCGGGTATAACTCGTATGCGAACTGGATGGTAAGTAAGAAAGTAGAGTGATAGTACGCTGTTTTAGGGTTTTGTGTTACTAACATATTAATCCAGTCTGACGTGCAAAAAGCGTAAGATAAAGTGTGGGGAAGAGAAGCCTATGTGCTTGAAATGTACCAAAAGCAATCGAAGATGCATTTATCCGGCTTCTGATTTCATATTTAGAGAAGTCAAGCATGTTAAGAAGCATAGCAAATCTATACTACGAGCTGTGCCGCGTTCGGTGATAACATCTGATACGCAAGAGTTGTTGCCAGTCGACCATACATCATATCAGCAGCTAGATGATTTTTCTGCGAGTTCGAAAGTATCGATCCCTAATCTCTTAGAAAATGCGGGACAACCGCACTTGGTGTCATCTCCTAATTTCGGCCTTTCGTTTCCTCTCTCTTTGATCAACTCGGAGTATGTACTGATACAAAATTTTGCTTCCAGAATAGGCCCCTGGTTTGATCTCTTTGACGATGATCGCTGCTATACAAATGAAGTCACGAGAATGGCATTTTTTGATCCAACTATCATGAAATCTATTTTGGCCATATCATCTAAGCAACTAGCTCTCACAAACCCAAATTACGACTATGCTGTTGCTGTCAGATACTATGATGAAACGCTCAAGTATGTGCGATTATCTCTTGCAAGCTCAAGCTCTTCTTCATTGGAGAGCACATTCATAGCTACTGTCGTTCTCTCTGCGTACGAGATGCTTGAGCCTGCAGCTGTTGATTGGCATAAGCACTTAAGAGGGGCCATTTCACAAGCTATGGCGTTAGGAATTAATGCGCAATCACAAGGACCATTGAAAACTGGCTTCTGGAGCATTGCTAGGCAAGAGGTTGTCAAAGCTCTGCTTGTAAAAGAAAAGGTGGGGATGCCCTCCGATTTATGGAGCATTGATGTAGGCTTTTGGGAACATGAGCCACAATGGACTGTTGGCGTTGCTGCCAATTATGCAGTTTATCTGTTGGGACTTGTAGTAGATTACAGCTCAAACTCAGAACCACACGACGACCTAGTTGCTTTGAACTTGGAGGCAGATAAGCTAACCTCATTATTGGAAATGTGGCGCTCAAGGCTGGACGGCAGATTTGAGCCATTATGGACATCACTAACAGATGAAGGACTAACGAGATTTTTCTATTTTCCACCTCAGGCAGGGCTTGCCATGCAACTCTATCATTCAGCTAGGATAATGCTTGCATTAAAAAGGCCCCTGGCTTCTGGTGTGACCATGACAGATCATTTGCGAAAATTGAAAAGCAAGTTTGTATCTGAATGTGATCTAATTTTGGGAATTAGTTTGTGTTGTGAAGATGAATCATCATCCTTACTTTCAATACACTGCTTACATGTTGCAGGAATGCTAACAGATGACCCTGTTAAAAGGGACGCCATTTTCAGATTGCTTCGACAAGTACAAAATAACGGTGGATGGGAAACTAGTTATGTTCAGAGAGCTCTGATTCAAGACTGGAATTCTGCTCTTGATGACGCTATCTGAACCAAAAACGTTTTGAAACACTGCTCCATCGCTGGACTCATATTTGTATTTCCTAGATATAATGTAAATTAAGTTTAACTTCACATACAACATTCCTCGATAATAACTTAACTCTACAAACCAGAGATCTGTTTGAACTTCAATTACAGATCTAAAAAAGCGAGGTTTCATAGTACAAGCAGCAGATTGCTGACTAAATGATCATCCATACCACCAGGGAAATAAGCACTACTAGTACCAAGGCAGTGATAACTCCTGCACCAGCTTTATCCTTCCCAGTGACCCAAATTTCATGTATATTTGAGGTTGCATGAGTGTTGAGACCTGCATCCTCCTGACTCTCAGATGAAGCTCCAGTTGCAATAGTGAGTGGTGGGTCTCGTTGAAGAACAAGCAAGTTTTGGATGATCTCAAGAGCAGAGATTTGCTCTCCTAGCCCATACCAGTTATCCCAGCTGCCAGTTCCCCAATCCAGACCACATGTGTGACCATCGCTACCGCCCGAGCAAGAGGCAGCAGCACCTTCAGCAGAGGCAGTTATAATACTCATGATATCATCGCGATATTGCGGCACCAGTTTAGCAGTAGCGCCCAAACAACGAGAGAAAACAGACTTGAATGATCGTTGATCATTGTTACAACTACCTGCCGACTCACACGCAGTTTCATGAATAATATCTGACTCAATGAAAGTCTGAATACCTTGATAATAACGTCCAACTTCTGTAAGCCATGTGTCATTACTTGAATAGTTGTACAAGTAAGCACAACCAGAAAGCAAAAGGCCATAATTGTAAGTCCATTCTGAACCAGATACAGTAGAGCAGTTATCAGTGACCATGGCACCGTCCAATACAGTGTAAGCATCGCCATCTAGCGTGATATACGACACAGTCTCTGTAAGCCATGTGTAAACCGTCTCAGCGGTCTGAGCGTAAGTGTCATTGTTTGTGTATCGAGCCAGTCTTGCCGCAATATGGAACAAGCCAGCGTTAGATATAGTGTTCTTATAGTCATAACCGGAATTCCAGGTGAACATCTGCCAACGTAATCCTCCATTACAATATGAAGTATCCCATTCTGCCCACATAGTATTATAGACGGCCTGTGCTAAACCGGCCCAACTGATATCAGAGTAAGAACCGGTAGGGTTCGTGAAATTTCTCTCTGCAGCCTCCATGGCAGCCAACCCCCAAAAGGCTTGATCATCATTACCCTCGGTCATAGATTGGTTTGATGGTATATAATCATTGTGAGCACCTCTTTGATTCAAAAGAGCATCATAGATCAACGTTTCGTAAGTGTCGTTTTGACAAAAATACCAGGTACCAATCATCCCTCCAAAAGCTTCACCTGCCTCCCACCAATAGTATGGACTTTGGAAGAGACCAACAGTACCACCATACCTTATTCCTTCGTAGTAGTCCATTATTCCATTGGTAATCAAAGTAAGTGCACTACATATAGAGTCTTCAGATGAAGTATCAAGGTCCAAGGCACTTGCATGGCGAGCTGATGTCGCCAGCAGCAGCGACAAGCCAGAGGTGAAGTGGAAACGCATCGATCTTACACTCAAGCAGCTTCTGATTATTACTTGTTGTTGAATAAGTTACTGGACGTAGGCTCTTCTATTTAAGACCAACACTTTTCCCCAGATTTCTGTGTACCTTTACTCCCTGATCCGCCTTGTTTCGACTTGACATGTTGCAAAGCAATTTTTTATCGATATGCGGTGCAACTTCTTAATTTAGAAGTACCTGGGAATTCCCTCTATGCGACGCGTCGATCGGATCAAGATTGCGTCTACTGGCGTCGAGTTTCCAATCCCATTAAAATTTGCGGTGCGGCTGAAAGAATGCAGCTAACGCCGAACTGCCATCTACGCGAAAAATCTACGAACAAGCCTACCTACAGCCAAAGACGTCTCAATACCACATGGTCTGCCAAAGGCGCAATCTGCTCAGGATGTATCTTGAGGTCATGTCCTTTGATTTTTGTGAAGTGACGTAATGCGCGATTTCTCCTCTCTCTTCCTGCTTGTAATGTGAGTTGATCACCAAAAAGGAGATTCAAAATAGCGCAGACAAAAAATTATAAACAACGACACAGCCTTCGAAAAATTCGCATCTGCATTTTTCAGCATTTTTCATTGGAGGCGTAAGACAATGCTCCATCTCATGAAATGTTGGTGTACTACTCTTCTTTGCTTTTTTGCCGCTGGCAGAGCATGCGGAAATGTTTAGATACCGGTGATTCGACCAGGATGTCGATCAAGGAATTTTTGTAGCAGCGGTCGAGGCATTTTTTGAAGAGGGACATTTTTTTGATTCTTTTTTGAGATGTTGGTAGTGCTGGGAATTGTTATGGTAGCTTAGCAGCCTCAACCTGAGAGAGTAGAAGGATACTATTGGAGAAAACAATAGTCCACACGTGCTGTATTTCCAGAAACGAGCGTCGAAGTCTGCGGTTGCTGGATGTGTCAACAGCGGCTGTTTCATGTAGTGAGGATATAAAAACCCCCTATTTATGCCCTAGTTTGAAGTTATGATTTTTCCGCAGAAGAGGCCATTTTTTGCGTTTTGTAAAGCCTTCTCAAGACTAGCCAAACCTGCTAAGAATGAACTCTGATACTGAAGCTTCAGTTTACGACGAGAAGTCGTTACCAATTCGTGATGCCAGGGAGATCACGTTTGCCGAATCCGACTCAGAAAGAGGGAGGGGAGGAGGGAGAATCAAAATATCTCGTCCATCGTTGTCGAGAGTCAGAAGTACCTCCACTTTCTCCAGCTTTCAAAAACAAGATAACAAGTCTGTCTTACCTGTGGCTTATAAAACCATATCTCATCAGATAGACGCAAAAACTGGTGATAATCCTCTTGAGAACTATAATTGGAATACCAAGTCAGCAGAGACAGTGGTAACAGAGCTATCCTCCAACCAGAACTATGGACTCACTTCAGGACTTGTTGCAGACCACACGAAGAAGTACGGACCTAATATTCAATCGAAACCTCCAAAAAGTATATTCAGAAAGCTGTTTATGTACTTTTTCGGCGGTTTTGGAATCTTGCTGTTTGTTGGTGGTATTCTTGTGACAATTTCATGGAAGCCACTTGGAGATCCACCTGCTGTTTCAAATTTAATTCTAGGTATGGTTTTATTTGGTGTGTTCATTGTTCAGGCTCTCTTCAATTTCCTTCAAGACTACTCTGCTTCTAAGGTTATGGATTCCATCCACGACATGATTCCCCTTAACTGCGATGTCATCAGGGATGGAATACGCGTTAACATTCCAGCTCTTGACCTTACTCCTGGGGATCTTGTTCTATTAGAGGCA
Source organism: Ogataea trehaloabstinens (assembly GCA_003706095.2). NCBI lineage: Eukaryota > Fungi > Ascomycota > Pichiomycetes > Pichiales > Pichiaceae > Ogataea > Ogataea trehaloabstinens. Next base: position 525,987 of record PPKJ02000009.1, on the reverse strand, counting down.
GGTTCAAAGGTTTCTGCCGACACAAGAATTATTGAGCACACTCATGATCTGATGTTTGAAAAATCAGCTTTAACAGGGGAATCTAAGCCTTGTCCCTCGAGTTCAGTACCTGACACTATGGAAGATGCAAACTATCTTGAAAGTTCATGTATTGCGTTACAAGGGACTTTGTGTGTTAGTGGAAGAGGAAAAGGTATTGTTGTACAAGTCGGTGACTCGACAGCATTTGGTCAGATAGCTAAAATGTCCTCCGAACCAAAGAAAGGTCTTACTCCAATTCAAAAGGAGGTCCTTAGATTTGTAATTATTGTTGCATCTGTCATTGTCATTCTTGATATACTCGTTTTGATTTTGTGGGCAGCATGGATTCGTCGCAGTTATCCTGACTGGATTAACGTGCCGACCCTTATTGTTGATTTGGTTTCGATTTCTATTGCATTCATTCCTGAAGGCTTACCAATTGCTCTCACCACCTGTCTTATGATTACAGCAAATGCAATGAAGAACAACAATATCCTTTGCAAATCTCTGTCTCTTGTTGAAACACTAGGCTCGGTTAGCGTTTTATGCTCTGATAAGACAGGAACGCTAACACAAAATGTCATGTTCGTTACCAATTACTGTGTTGGTGACCAAAATCAAATGGATAAGCCTAAAACAGAAAGTGCTGCTGCTCTTTATACCGTGTCTGCCTTATGTAATGATGCAGAGGTTGATGCAACAGGAAAAGTCACTGGTGGAAATGCAACGGATAAAGCGATATACGCTTTCTCTCGGGAGGTTATCGATAATGAATCCAAAAGGTGGAAAACTATAGCAGAGGTTCCCTTCAACTCTAAGCAAAAGTATATGGCTAAAGTCCACAAACCACTAGATACCTCTTCTTGGAGTTCATTTAATGTCGTTGAAACAGAGAAGGCTCTTCAAACTTGTCTTTTATCTGTGAAAGGAGCCCCGGATATCTTGATAGAGCGTTGCTCATATGTCTTGAATGGTGACGGATCTGTCAAACCATTGCAAGATGACGTCAAAGATCGTTTGATCAGTATTCAGAAGTCCTGGGCCCAAGGAGGAGGGAGAGTTATTCTTTTTGCTTCCAAATTTGCTTCCAAGGATGTGAGACGGTTCGAACTCGATGGGGCTTATGAGATTGAGAATGAATTGTCTGCAAATGATCTCACCCTTGTAGGAATGGTTGGAATTCGTGATCCACCTAAAGAGGGTATTCAGGAAACACTGAACACCATAAAGGAGGCAGGAATCAAGATCGTTATGATTACCGGAGATTTTGAGTTGACAGGTATAGCAATTGGAAAAATGTGTGGATTGGTCTCATCTACCGACAACGTTTTGGGTGTGGGCGACTTGGATCCTCAATATTATAAACCTAAAGATACCAAGGACAAAGACGATGATGCTAAGCTTGGATATTCAATTAGCGAGGTCATCGCAGTTTCCGGATCTGACATCAATATCATCAATGAGAATCAATGGGATCAACTATGTGAATTCAAAGAGATTATCTTTGCCAGAACCTCACCAGAACAAAAGTTAAGAATTGTCAGCGAGTTTCAGAAGAGGGGCCATGTGGTTGGAATGATTGGTGATGGAATAAATGATGCACCCTCGCTTAGAGAGGCTGATGTGGGAATATCATTTGTCGATGCTACCGATGTTGCTAAGGAAGCAAGTGACCTGATCTTGATGGGCTCTATTGATTCCATTGTTCAAGCCTTGAAATATGGAAGACTTGCATTTGAAAACTTGAGGAAAACAGTGGCTTATTTGATGCCAGCTGGTTCTTACGCAGAGCTGTGGCCCGTGATTTTGAACGTGATATTCGGTTTACCTCAAGCACTTTCTTCGTTTCTGATGATCATGATATGTGTGGTGACAGATTGTTTGGGTGCAATGACATTGGCTTATGAAGATAGTGAGAAGAATCTACTAAAGAAAAAGCCTAGGGTTGTCAGCAAAGAGAAACTGGTAGATTTCAAGATTTTCTTCCACGCCTATTTCGTCATTGGAACATATTACACTTTTACATCAATGCTCGTATGCTTTTTGAACTTCAGAAGACATCACATTCCTTTCAGTGACTTGACTATTTCCTATGGTACATTCAGCGATCTTACCAATTTCAATGACGTGGCTGCCATGTCTTCGTCAATATACTTTGTGAATTTGGTGATAATGCAGTTCTTCAATCTACTGTCAGTGAGAACAAGATATCTTAGTGTGTTTCAACAAAACCCACTACATAATTGGAGAATCTTTGTGTCCATGCCTTTATCGTTGGGAGCAACATTTATCCTCAATTATATTCCAGGGATCCAAAGCAATTTGGCCACAGCGCAAGTTCCGGTTGAGTATTATTTCATTGCTGTTGGATTTGGTTCCATTCTGATGATCTTAGATGAGCTTAGAAAACTGGCGGTACGGCGTTACCCTAAGTCTCTTCTAGCAAAACTAGCGTGGTGAATAGTCTCCCGTTATCAGCAGAATTTTTGAGCTGTTAGACCGGGAAGCGACGCGTGGTACTTACGCTATCGACGCGCCGATGCCTATTTTGAGCCTCCTTTTTGCCCCCAGATTAATTAACAGCATAATAAATAGCCGAACTAAAGGAAACTCGAACATTATGTTATAATTAGTAGTCGTCTAGCAGCAGGATCAATCAAAGACTAACGGTAAATTGAATTCAATTTGTGATCCAGAGTACAGTCTTGTCAAGTTGTAGGTGAACATAGGCACGCTGGTTTCAGAAACGGCAATTCGGTATACTTTAGATAAGCATTTCAGTGGCGCTTCCTCTTAACACCAAGGCGGCCAACTGAATAGCTGTTATTTTCCATTGATAGCTTATTCTGCACTTACAATGAGTGCTCTAATTCTTTATCCTTATCGTTTAGACCACAATGTTGACGTTAATGTGCGGATCCACGCAACATGTGTTTCAAACGAGGTTGAGTTGAGCTTCTCCACCCTCATTTCGAATGTCATCACAAAGCAGGGAATTTTCAGAGAGGTTGTCTCCAGGATTCCTGAACTTGGAAGTAACTTCAGGGAGTTGCAGTCGTTGCTTTTCTTGTGTAAACTTAAAGACATTGAGTTACAAAGGGTATCCAAGAAAAAAGGCGCCAAAGTTAATTTAGACTCATCAGACGGTCTGATAGCTCTAGAGCGGCGTCTTTTGACCAAAAGTGATTTGTTCTTGACTCTAAGAGTTAAGACAACAACAGCATGGCTGCTGATGAATTCAAATAAAGCCGAGCATTCTGATGTGACTGACATCAAGAAATCTTTGGAAGGATTTAACGAGGTATTTGGTCTTGAGAATGCAGAAGGAGCTGACAGTTGCATGGACAAACTGGCAGAAGCTGTAGCAAATCGCCTTCTTGTATCTGATTCATTTTCATCCAAACTGGAGAAATCACTCAACTCGAAAACAAAGAAGGAAACTGAGCAACCTGGCGTTTACCTCAACACTAGTTCAACTAAGAATGACTCTCCAGGCTTTATTCATTCTAATGTTGTTTGTGACGGGTGTAATGGACAGATATCAGGCAACAGATATAAATGTGTTGAGTGTTCCGACTATGATTTATGCGCTAGATGTGAAGATAGTAATGTCGAAACTCTTGATCACTGGAGTCAGCACCAAATGCTGAAAATTAAGAAGAACGAGACCCCCAAGGTGCCTTCACCGGACTATTGCACTAGTGCTCCTGAACCTTCAAGTCAATTTCAGAAATGCACAGATGAGTTGAGAATGACATTGGGCAAGATGACGTCTATGGCTTATTTGCTTGAAGGTGATTACAAAAAGGACGAGAGACTGATTCAACTGCGAAAAATGATTGAAGGCTATAGTGCTGCCTGTGTATCATTCACAGAAGCGAACCCAACCTTCAATCCAGACAAAGAAGCGCCTTTTGTTACTGCTACCTGCTTTCGTCACGCAGGGCGGCTTCTTATGTTTCATATCGAGAACCATTCAGATGTTGACTTGGTTAACCCTTTCCTGAATATACAAGTTCCGGATAATGAATTTTCTTTCCCCCTTAAATATGGAACACTTAAGGCTGGTACCAGTTGCTCAAGACTTGTGGATGCTGTAGATATTCGCGAACGTGCACCTCCAGATTGCGGGAGGGATAAGTATTTACAAAATTACATCACGAAGACAATAGTGATGGATGATAAATTTGCGTTTGTTTCACAGGAGCTTCCATTCGAATATTTCTCTATTCCTTGGAGAATGGCCAAGACATTGATGTCTGGGTTCACTGCTGTTGAGGATGATGTTAGCTCTGAGGCTAGAGGCAGACTTGACGGTGGCATCAAAAGCAATGATGCTGTTGCAGAGGATGTTGTACGTGAGCCAGTTGATCTTACAGATGCTGATGGTTCGCAAGTTGGATTACAGTTTCCGGAGATAGCTACTTACGACTACGTGATGGTTGATGGCGACGACGATGTGGGCCACAAGGAAACAGCAACTAAGTCTGAAAACCATGCTGTTGTGTCAGAGATTGGGTCCGAGGATGAAGGTTACGATGTTTTATCTTCCTAGTTATTGAATGCGTTTTATTGTGCAGTGTTTCAGCTGGTGCTGTTGTTGGGTTTATCGAGTTTGGTTTATATAAAATTATTGTCTTAATCAAGAGATGTTGATGATGTAGATGTTTCTTATCGCCGTGAGCAAATGCCGAAAAGTGGAACTGTAAACTTCCGAAGGTGGAAAAAAGGCCGAGATACGAAAAATATATAAATCGTGTCAGATCCCCTTGACAAGACGACATGAGCTTATTTTACCCGATCAAAGGGCAAACCCAGCACCATGAACTTCATTCGCAACATTGTTAATGGCGGTTCGGCTTATGAGGCGGAGATAGCCGACATTCTGCCATTATCGGAGTCCGATGAGGTTTGCAGTCCATCCGAATGTCATTTTCAGTACGATACATCATGCTTCAAGCTTAAATCATCGGCCGAGAGTGATTTGTTATGGAAGTCCGTCAAGCCCTTTGATATTCACCTACTTGTCTCAACAGGTAAGTCGAACTGGAAGCACGATGCATTTGATGACTCGGGGTCTGTTCTAAATGAGGTATCTCACGTGGTTGGTGGATCCAAATTTGGATCGTTAAACGTGACTTGCAAGATCAACACAACTTCTCTAAGTCTCCCGACGACGGGGTATAGCGAGTATTCGTCAGGCGCTAAGTGTGATATACTAGTCATGCCGTTTTTTGTGTGGTGTAAGGGGATTACAATCAAAAACTGTGAATCTGTATTGTATGAGCTTGTACGTGTGCTGAGAACCGATGTTACTAATCTTCCACAGACGATCCAAGACTGTACTCTGGAGAAGGATCACTCCAGGGTATACATTTTACTATGCTCCCATAGAACAAGAGACAAGAAGTGTGGAGTAACAGCTCCAATTATGAGGAAAGAGTTGGAATCGCAGTTACGTGATTTAGATCTATACCGAGATGCATCTGATACCCGACCTGACGGTGCACAGGTAATATACGTGAACCATGTTGGGGGTCACAAATATGCAGCCAATGTACTTATATACAATAAGAGTGGGGAATTTGTTTGGTTTGCTCGCTGCACTCCTCTTAATGTCAAGCCGATTATTAATCAGACCATAATGGAAGGAAAGGTATTTCCAAGTTTGGTGAGAGTTGCTAACCAGTTTAGTCCGGTCAGCTGGTGAATTCTCTATTATTATTATTAAAGCTCATCTTTAGACGAGCTTCCAGCAACTGAGGTTGTTGCATTTTTGAAATGCTTCAAGATATTCAGACGTATAGTGGCTGAGTCCTTAGCATTTCTGTTAATGTTTTCTTTAAGCAAAGTTTCAAGCCGTGCAATTTCTTTATTGACAAAGTTGGCTGGTCCGTTGACGAACGTGTTGGCTACCTTAAGATAGTACTTTGATTCTGGTGAAGAAGAAGGAGGGGAGATTTTTTCAATGATTTGTGAAATTCTCTTGAGTAGGTGTTTCTGGCTTTCCGGTGTAGCTTGTACAAATTCAGTTAATAGGTCGTCAATGTCGCGAATCAACCCTGCTTGCTCATCAAGGGCACCGCTTTCTACTCTTCTAAATCCAGTCTTTTCATTGACAAAATCAACAAGGCTTGCTAAATCCCTTTGACCTTCGTAGACTTCCGGTCGTTTTGAATCTGAACTCAAGTACACTATTGATGGAAACGCTTTGATCTGAAACCTCTCCTTCAGAGCGCTTGTAGGATTATCACCAGTAGTTACAACTTCTCCTATGATAAAACTGTCCGAATGTGGATCAAATACCTCGGCCAAACGGGTCCATGTTGGCTTTAGGTTCTTACAATGACCACACCAGTCGGCAGTAAAAGCAATAAACGCGTCCTTGTTCTCAAGCGCGTTCTCGAGATTCTCATCATGCAATTGGGTCACTTTCGATAGAAGCTTCTTGTGCTCACCAACCGCGCGAAGACCGGTATGTGCTGTCACAAAGTTGATAAATGATTGTACGTCTCGGGCGCCTTCATATTCCACTGGCTGTTCCAAGTCGTCTTTCTTGAATAACTTTAGGGTCGGAAACGCATTGATCCCGAACCGCTTGCCGATCTTTCTGTTTTCATCAGCATCTATCCGAACAATCTGAACTTGCTCGGCATACTTCTCCGACAAGTCCTCCCAAATTGGCTCCAACTTCCGACAATGACTGCACCATGATGCATAAAACTTTACTAACGACGGCTTACCTGACTTCAGAACTACCTCGTCAAATGTCTTGTCTGTCACTTCGATGACGGCTCCCAGACAAAAGCCGGAAATCGCTACAATCGCATATATCAAACCGGCAGGATTCATCTCAGTTTACGACAGATAGCACCGCACCAGAAACAACGGAACAACGCTGAACTCGTGTCTGGCGTCTCGATCCAATCTCAGCAGCTACACATTCTGTGATCTTCTTTTTGCCTCCCCTAAGATCTGGGGACACTATAAACCCGTTTCCAGACGTGGCAGACAGTTCATCTCGATAAAAAAATTTAAATATCAAAGATTGCTTACTATCAGTGAGAAGAACAGACTTTACATATAGATGAACACAGCAATGCCTACTTCGGACGACACAGACGTGCGAAAGACGAAGTCTGTTCGCCTGTGCGAACACTGTGGAAAAACCAAGGCTGTGATGAGGCGGCCTAAAAATCTGCAAAAGCTCTGTAAAGAGTGCTTTTTCACTTTATTCGAAACAGAGATCCACCAAACCATCCAGAAAGAGCAGCTCTTCCACCGCGGGGAGAGAGTGGCCATCGGTGCCTCTGGAGGAAAGGATTCCACAGTTCTTGCTTCAATTATGAAGATGCTGAACGATAGATACGACTATGGGCTAGATTTGGTACTGTTGAGCATTGATGAGGGCATTGTTGGGTACAGAGACGACTCTCTGGCTACAGTCAAGAGAAACCAAGTGCAATACCAGTTACCGCTGGAAATCGTGTCTTATAAAGATTTGTACGACTGGACAATGGATGAGATAGTTGCCTGTTCAGGTATCAAATCTTCGTGTACATACTGTGGAGTATTAAGACGTCAAGCATTAGATCGTGGAGCACTAAAACTGGGGATCCAGCACGTCATTACGGGGCATAATGCTGATGATATGGCAGAAACAGTTCTGATGAACCTTCTCAGAGGAGATACTGCAAGACTGGAAGGGTCAGTCAATATCACCACCAAATCTTCAGGATCGCCTGTTAAAAGATCCAAACCATTCAAATACTGTTATCAGAAAGAGATTGTCCTTTATGCACATTATAAAAAGCTGGATTATTTCAGTACTGAATGTACTTACGCACCAGAAGCGTTTCGTGGAACCGCTAGAGTTCTCATCAAAAATCTTGAATCAATCCGACCATCTTGTATTCTCGATATTATTTATAGCGGAGAGCATCTAAAGCTCAAGCAGCGCAAGAACAGATCAAAGTCTCGTCAAAAGGAAACAGAAGTCTTGCCAAATGGAACAGTGTCACTTATACGAAATGATGGTAACAGATGTGAGAAATGTGGTTATCTGTCGATGAATAAGATTTGTAAAGCTTGCCTGTTGCTTCAAGGGCTGGAATCCAGTAGACCAAAAACAATGTTGGAAACCGATACGACAATTCGAAGTTCTGGCCCTGCGAACCTCCGGAAACAATTAGAGCATCTATCATTCTAAACAATCACAGGAAATATGACTTCCATAATACACCTTCAAGGTCCTCAAGTTGTTCCTCGCTAAAAAACTTGCTGTCTATATGCCAAGTATCTTGTCTAGTCTTTTTGAACTTACTTAATATATCTTTCGCAGTTCGTCCAATGATTCCATCAAAGTTAGAGCATTTAAGAGCTAATAATGATAGAACAGTAGGCAGCCAGGATGGAGGAGGCGTCGCATATGGGAATGCTTCAACCAAAGCTCCTAATCCTAGTGTGGCTCCGTGAACCGTTGCTAGTTGTTCTGAACTCATTTTCTCGCCTTTCAATTTCTTGTTTGTTTTCAGAATCTTCGAAAACTCCTTGATATATCGTAATATTAGATCCTCCTTTTCAGATGAGACATAACAGTGAACAATAGCTGAGAAACTGGCAGCCGCCTGTTCTCTGACTGTCAAGTGGGAACTGTAAAGGAATGAAGAACACTTTCTGACAAGAGAAGAACGTCTTTCTGAACCAATCGTTAGATATCTAACAATGTAATAAGTATTCACAAATGTCAATAAATGAGACGTTTGATTCAAGTTAGGATTCACAAGCCCATGGTTGTTCAACATTCTTTCTAAAATCTCATCGATTTGGCTTCCTGTATATCTGATTGAGGCAACCAAGTAAATAATGATCATAGAGTTCAATCCCATAAGCTGGCATGCATCCTTCATGTTATCCATATCAAATGCAAAAGGAATAATATACTCCTTCAGATACGGGTATAATAGAGAGCCGTGTGCTGTTTTCAAAAGATGGATAATCAACGACTGTAGTCCTCTCAAATAGCACATATACTTGGTTTGTGACAAATCTTGCGGGGACAACCCTTTGACAGATTTGCTCATTGTGCGTATCTCTTCAAGATAGTTTGTTAGGCATTTGTCAAACTTTTCAGTCAAAACATGTGGATATATTCCCATCCCTCCTTCAGATTTCGAGTTTGCCTCCATCAAGTCACCAAAAGTTCTTTCGAAAACTCCAGAAGTATACAACACACATTCCAGTAAAGCAGAAGCTGCAACATCGGATACAACTTGGTAAGGATGCCCCAAAAGAGCAAACAGCTCTTCAATCACATTATCAAAATCGTGAAATCTATTTAAAGTGGCAGACATGTATGATTTCAAAAAGCCTATTCTTGAGGATACCAAAAACGGAGACTTGGAGTCAACATCAAACTTGCAAATGGCATCCACAATATGAGGACATCTGCGGCAGTCAAAGTGAGATGGTAGCCACCAGCAAAATATTTTCCATATATTTTGTGTGGCTTGGGTAATCTCAGAATCAAATATGATGCTGAGTCTTTTAGAAATTCTAGTATCAGTCAGTTTGAGATGTTTTGGATTCTTTTTGCATGTCAATAGTAAAGCACAATAAATCTCACTCATAGCAACATGTGTTTGCTTTTCATCTTTTTCATAAATCTCATCAGTTATATCGAGAAATTCCTCATATTGAAGATTAGGCGTGAACCCGTAAACACACAGCGTTGCTATACTGGATAGGAAAAATACCAGCCCTGGTAAGAAGGCTGTATTAGACTCTGATTCATCAATATGCAGTCTCATAAACTCCAGTATCCATTCTTTCGATATCATTTGTGAGAATATCCTCACAGACTCTGTGTCTTCCGCAGTGAGTTCTAAACTGGTAGGTACAAAATTGTTGACAACTTTAAGGTCCTTGTTCCAACACAAAGTAGGAATCCACATCTTGTTGTCTATAAAGTACTGAGGAGAGCTGAAGTTATTCATTTCCTTGAAAAAGGTTTCATATGCATGATCACCAGATATAGATTCCAACGAAGAAATATTATCGAGTTTTGGTGATACAGACAGAATGTTTGCTTTGTCGTAATGCATCATACCTTTAGTCTCAATCAAATCCAATATGGCTGCCATCCAAATGATACACTTTCTAGAAATTTCAGGATGCACGCCATTGATTGACTTTCCCAGTAAAACCAAGACATCTCTGTTCAAAGTGCTTTCAACATGTGACTGCAACGATGCGAGAAGTTCTAAAACTTTTAAAAGATGTTTCCAGTGCAGATTGGACTCTGCTCTCTTCAACACAAGAGTCTCCAAACTTCGAAGCATATCAAACAATGAATCCCGTTTTCTATGCTTTGCAATAATTACCGCTTGGACTTGCAAGTCAACTGTTGTATCTGGAGGTCTTATAGCCTCCAACGGGTCAGAATCAAAAATGCATACCGTGTTTGGAATCTTTACGTATTTCTTCATAGAACCGTAAAGTTTCAAGGCTAGTGCACTAGCTTCTAAATTATCAAACTCAATTGAACGTGACAACAGCTCCTCGTATTTCGGTAACTGATAAGCATTTCTTTCGGCTATTCCTCTAAATCTCTTCAAGCAAAACATTCTCAAGATATTTTTCAGTCTTTCAGGATCATTGTTTGCCAAAGCTGTCTCCCATGATTTAAAGATTCCGAAAAGATAGCCGGTACAGTTGAGAATTTTGTTTAGTGTAGATGTCAGTACCGACGCTGAATGGTAGGAAGTGACTTTGTAGCTGCTTGAAGCCAAAGAAACGAGATCCTTTATCAAAAGCTTATCTGTATCTCCTGGTAGTTTTGTGGATCGAGAAACTGACATTCTATTGCAATGATACACCGCTAGTCTTGCTCCAATAACAGTTCTGGAATAAGGTGAGTTGACGTTCGGAATATCAAGCAGATCAACCATGTGGATATTATCAATGAATATAGGATTATTGGTACTGAAATAGCCGCAGTTCTTTAGCCAACAACTGATACACTGAATCACATGTGTCATTAACTCTATGGCTCCATCCTGTTGCATTAAACAGTTTGCAAGCTCGTGAAGCGTTACTCCAATATCATTTCTTGTCTGATGGAGCTTCACATAGGTTGAATCGGCGTAGTTAACATACGAAGGGCGGTCAAAGTAATATCCAAACGAGTAAAGGTTAGAGGTTCTTTCAACCAATGTCGGGTTCACAGCATCAAGACCATTACCTAAAGATGGCGTTGTCAGCCCACTAGGAATTTCGGAAGAAGGAACTGAATCTTGAATTTCTGATTTGAGTTGCAAGGGATCGCTTCGATCGTCCTCTTCGTCCATATCTACATCCAGCTCAAATTCGGAATGTATTTCATCAATCTTTTCATCTTCTTCCTCAGTGGCATCGGCTCCTTCGACTCGACCAGTATCGAGTATATTAATTGCGTCACCAATTTCATTTCCATCAATCTCTGAAGCTGCTATCGATGGAGTAGTGCTCATCAATGAAGCTGATGAAGGAACAACGTGCAACGAAGAAGACAAATGGCTCTTTAGTAAGTGGCTTCCAATAGAATCTGAATCGAAATTAGGATCAAACAATGTACAAATACCTGACAAACATCCGTCCAGGACGTTTATGTGAAACATTAAACTGTCAGAGGTATTAAGACTTATTTTCTCTTTAGCATCAAATTGGTTCACAAAAGAACTAATAAATTCCAGGGATTTTGATGAAACGTCACTAAAGAAGTTAACAGCCCGCTCTACATCGGTAGTTGAGGGTGTAAACCATTCAAAGTTGAGATTGCTTTCATTAAATCTGTAGGCATCAAACTGAAACGCTCCCCAGCATTCCTCGGTCACGTTTCCACCATGGCTTTCTAACCAATCGTGTGATATCAGTCTTCTTTCCATCAGTCTTGTACACGATATAGTGGACAGAATTGAGTTCACTAATATACTGGTAGAAAAAGAAGCTTCTCCTTTAAGTTTTGGAGCCACTTTAGTCAGAAAGTCTAGAAGCTCTGGCAGGTAAGCTGTTACCAGTTCACCAGATCCCAATATGCTTCCACAAAGAAGTTTGAAATACCAAATAAGTCTTGCGTCTTTAGCCAATATTTCCTGAGTTCGAGAAGACCCGGCACCTTGTTCAACCTCTTCATGTATTTCCCTGATAATATGATCATAAAGCCTTGAAAACTGCTTTTTAGGATCCCTTCTGACAATTACTTCAGCAATATTCGAAAAGACAATGGCCACAAGGTGCTTGACGTTATTTGAAATATAATCGAAGAACGAGTCAGCTAGAACATCGAAAAGGTCATCAGAAAGTGATTCGATTAATGAATCAAAAGCCTGTGCAATAAGCACAGAGGCCTTTGCCTCAATGACATCTTCCCCTTCAACATTAGGTGAAAACTCTAGATATTTGAAACATCCTTCTGAAAAGCGTTTCACAAATTCTCCAAAAGAAGAGGACGACGATTTCAGGGCCTCTAACTCAATACTCGGGTCGTACTCAAAGATGTCAGGTACACCATCATAGTACGTAGACATTGACTGGTTTGGCGAAGATTTATAAAACTTAGCCTCCAAGTATGCTAGATGTTGTGTGGTGAAATCCATCGCAAGCATGCCACCGTCGCCTAGATCAGCAGTTAAATCGGCTATTGGAACTATGGCAGAAACTGATTTCACAAATTGAACAGTAAGAATAGTTTTCTCGGCGTCATTAGAGTCTATTCCCGGTACTAACATTGACAAAAGCCTTGGAATATGCACTCTGTAAACAGGGATTTCGGTCATGTACCTCACAAGTGCTGTAAGCTCCCTCAATACCACATTAATTCTATGTGTGGAATTCACTGATTCAAACGAAGAATATATGTCAAGTAAAACACCATCCAAAACCTTCTTTGGGTTCATGAAACATAAAACTTCTAATGCGGATATGTATCTGCGTTGGTGTGAAGACGACTTGGACTGAATTCCCAAATGAATCAGTGGACTCATCATTTCAATGAAAGCATTGGTGATCTCATCAGACAATTTAACAGATGACGGAAGGTTTGAAAAATTATCCGAATACTTGTATACCATAGATCTATCATCCCGTTCCTCTAATAGTCGTATATGATAGACAACAACAAGTCTTTTAATCACCTGGGACAAAAGAGTTGACCAACTACCCTGATTGGACGGGTGAACAAGAGTTGTTACAGCATCACAATAGGTCTGTAGCATGTCGATTATACCACCCTTTTCCAAAGAGTACTTTGAAGATAGCGAGTTCACAACTATTTCGACAATCAGCTTGACATATTGAGAGTTTCTGTCGTCCTTTTTGGATATTCTAGATGTCATTAAAAGTTGATTTATCAGCAAATTGAACTGGCTTTCAGTAAATATTCCAAACTTGTCCAGAACTGCAATGTCTGGGTCCTTTGAAAGCTGTTTTAAGACTCTGTCTGAAATATTCGCAATCACAGTTAGTATGCATGATATTTCTTTATTAGATCTCTGAGAAGTCCAGCATGAAAACAGGAAAGGCAGATAATATCTGGTATCACCTTTATCATAAGTGATTTCCCCCGTGGATGATACAATAGGCTGTTTCAAAATAGTGGGTATCATAACTGCCATGTGAATGAATGAACTCGAAACTGTTTGGTTTGTATATCTACTTATTATGTTCTCCATCACAATAGCAACACATTCATTATCGAAGAAGCAGTTCACCATTGATCCCATTTTAACCAGTTTTTTGAAACGTGTCTGATTAACCATATGAGTTGAGGCATCTGGAGAAATAATAACGGACTCTAATTCCTTGTATAATGGTTTCCAGTCAAGAATAAGACCCTGAGAAACCAAAATGTCTTTTTCCTTCAAAAGAGAGTTGAGGGTTTCTGTATAAAAGCTTATATCAACACCTTGACCTCGAGACAGTATTATGGCATAGTAAACTTTAACTAAAGTCATGTTCAAAGACACGGGTATGGTCAATCCCATACGAAGTAGGTTATTGAGCTCTTTTGTCCACTGTTTCATACTAATAATTGCGGCAGATCTAACAGCTACATTATGAACAGGAGTCGACGCAAATTGTTCAAAATCTTCATCGGAGCTATAATCATCTTCATAACCATCTTCGTCTTCATCTTCATCATCTTCACTTTCGGTCTGCTCGAGAGCCTCATAACAATTCTCATCGCTTTGGTTCATCTTTGACCTTGAAGCATTTTTTTCGGAATTAGTTAACGATTTTTTAGCCCTTTCAAGATCAGCAACACTTATGGAGAGATTTCCCTTAAGATCTTGACTTTTGACAGCAATATAAAGATGGGCAATTATATGACTCAAGTACTTGTACTGGTCCCGTATTGACTCTGTTTTATATGGAAGTAAATGTGTGGGGTTAAGATCTCTCTTGACATTAGTCGAATAGAAGCTTGACTTTTTATCACTCTGTAGTTTGATAGCCTCTTCATCATCAGGAGAGATATTCAGTTTATAGTGATTCAGTCTCTGGGATTCAGTAGTTTGACCCAGTGTGCTGGCCAGCTGGCCCTGCAACTTTCTGGAGTCGTTTTGTACTTGATTAAGGAAGGAGCTCATCCTTGACAGATTCGTTGCGGATACTGAACGAGACAAAGGAGAACTCTCCCTTGGAGAGTGTGTCAAGTAGTTCTTCCTTTTTGAAAACTCACCTCCACTTCCTGACATATCTGTAGATTTCAGCTAGTTATCAACTACGGTTCAATGCTCAAGCACAGCGACGTTGATGATATATATTGATGGAAGAAGAGACACTATCGATAACAAAGTAACAAAATTTCCATCTCGACCCAAGTGGCAAAAACTTTGCTTAGGTAATACAATAACCTCCAAGATCATCTTGAAGGCAAATGTTGGAAGTGAAGACCGATTGTACACCGAACGGAGTTCCAGCAGAGTCTCATATAGGCTCAAAAGCATGTGATAATTAAAAGAATATACAGAGCGGATCTGATCTAAGAGGAGCCTCCTACACCAGCGCAGAATGCCAAACTCCAAGTAAGTGACATTCCGTTATCGAGCCATTTATCTTGCATTGAGTCAGAAGCAAAGAACTCCCAGGCTTTTTTTGGCTCGGACAAGGCCAGATTCAGCATTAGAATACCTTTCCATCCATCATCAATTGAATTTGCCAGAGATCCAAGACTAATTTGTGACCATTCTTCAGATACAAACCTGGCTCCTCTGATAAATGATGAGACTGGTGTGATCGGTAACATATGAATACCATGGATAAATTCCTTGTTCATACCGAAATACGTAGCATGGTCAATCTTGTTCTCAAAGAGTATACCCGAAACCTTGTTAGCTTTGAAGTTTGCTGGAACGACATCATTGTCAGATGAATATAACATGTATAAATTCATAGCTCTTTTCTCTATGCCAAGAATCAACGATGATAATTTTGCAAGTTTATCATTACCGCTTATCATTGCCCACTGTCTAATAGCGTAATAACAGTGGTAGTCTTCACTGGAGCTTTCCTCATCTTTACCATCTCCGTGTGCGAAAAGTCCATTAGCAAAGCTGTGGCCATTGAAGAAATCAAATGATCTAAATACAGGAAAGTATGCGTCTTTGGTCTCTGGACTGGCAACATCACGAATCAAGCATTCCACCCACTCTTTGCACTCATTATAGAAAGACCCATCTCCATATTTATTATCAACAAGACATACAATAGAAGCAGCATGTATATGATAGCCATAGTGAAAATGATGATCGTTGTAAAAGCAGTTTCCAAAATCACAATAGAAATTACCATCGCTTAGTCCTGCTGATGACACAATCCCTTTCCAATTGGTTTCATAAACAAGCGGTGCTTGCTGTTGGTTATTTATGAATCTCCTGAGCGCTTCCTTCATCTTTCCCAGAAAAGTACTGGTTAGGTTTGAATCATTGAGCACAAATGAGACCACGTACAATATGAAAGCGCCTTTGTCAAGAATCTTTCCTGCTGTGTACATTGAGTCGGTATTAGAGGCATTGACCACGTCAAAGTTCTGGACTTCACTCTGGGCTACTGAACGGATCTTTTCCAATGCGCTATCGGAGAATCCGGTAAACCCTTTAGTTTCACACCATGGGTCAAATTGTATCTCTTTTGGTGGAAGCGTCTCTTTCATCACTAGTTTAGAAGTTAAAACAGCTTGCATCATGCCTTTACAGGTAGAATCTAACTGAATATTAGATAAGCATTCGCTTTTAGTAGCATCATCAAACACTCGATATTGATGTGGCAATGTCCACTGAACCGTTTTACCACTTGAAGAATGTCCTTTCAGCTCATAGTTAAAGCAATAGGTAGCAATACCTCCATCAGTTGTACCTGATAATGACATATCCACAGCATAACACCCTGCAGCAGAGTCATATTGGCAAACATCATTTCCTGCGAGCTTAGCAATCTGTACAAGGGTTTTGCTAGTAACAGCTGCTCTAGAACCGTTAATATTCGAATTGATCGCCTCAAAACAGTCTGTATTGGAATATACCACCCAACTGGTACCGTCAAATAGCCGCGCAAGATATTTTGTCATACCATTGCTTGTGACACCTGCTTTATTGAAACTCTGGAATCCAACTTTACTGCATATCACAGGGGTGGCTCCAGCGGAATACTCAACAGTAATAAAACCCATTCCTTGAAGTATTTTACCACACATGTTCACGCCCTGCGATTCAAATCGGACGCCACAACTGAACCTTTTGCATTCGCCAACCTTGAAATCAAACCCATTCTCAAATTGAGTACAGGAAAGGAGCACGGAACATATTCCAACCGGATTGAAGAAATATTTCACTGGATTCGAGTTTGGATCGTCACCAAACACCTTTTGACTATCACTCGTGTGTGATATACCTAATCCTTTGAATCCATTGTCTCTACATTGCCATATACTGTAAGGATGTGTCCATATCGGCAAGTCTTGCTTATCCACCAATAGGTTCCCATAAAAGTTATTCGTCTCTAAAGGGCCCTGTTCCGCATAGAACCTTGGTAGAGGAACCGGGTGAGTTGAGCTGGCCTTGATTTGACTGGGCGGGGAAGGATACGACAGCACATCAGTGAAGATATCATCCTGTGAAGAGGTAGATTTGGAAGTTTTTAAGTAATCTCGAGGTGGAACAACAGGAAGAGCAGGCTTTTTCTGTTGATCATTGATACTGTGTTTCTCAAAGCGATCTCTAAGTTGCGAAACAAGCCCCATTCTCGCCCTGTCTGTACCAAGATAGAGCTTACCTCCTTAGAAAGAATATATTTACTTCTGTTTAAATAGTTTCCGTGTTTGTGATTACCTAAGCTCACCAAAAAAATGACTGAATATTCAAGGAGAAAGTTAGCTAGTTGATATGTGAGGTGGACAGGGCTTGTATAGGAGTCTATTTTAGTTATCATTCTGCTATGGTTTCTCAAATAGCCAAAGTATGTGGTCTCCAGTCTGAGGAAGCAGCAAGAGGTGCTATTCGAGGAGGAGCAGATCTTTTAGGGGTTATATTAGTTCCAAATCGGGCTCGAACCGTTGATGCGGAAACAGCACAAAGTATCAGCAGGCTGTGTCGGGGCGAGAGGCAGCGGCTACACAGGGAATTTATAGACTCACAGGATTTACTTAAGGATCTACGTGGATCATCGCTAGAGGGGTCCGAATGGTTTGAGTACTGTGTTGCGCAGGTTTTGAAGAATGGGCCTTATTTAGTTGGAGTTTTCAGAAATCAGGCTTTGGACGAAGTCATGAGTACCGCGCAGGAGATGGGTTTGGATTTTATTCAGCTTCATGGGTCTGAGGTGGTGGAGCGGTATGTGGAGGTGTCGCCTGTACCTATCATTGCCAGATTTGCTATTGGTAAGCAGAAGGCTGACAAGTTCCTACAAAGTCATGGGCATGCGTTCACTTTGCTAGATTCAGAGTTTGGCGGAGAGGGAGTGGTGATAGACTGGAGTGAGGCGGAAAAATTTGGCAAGGAGAGTGGAGGGAAGTATATTTTAGCTGGAGGGCTGAATCCAGGTAATGTCTGCGAAGGGCTGAAGGTTTGTGGATGTGTAGGAGTTGATGTCAGCAGTGGTGTTGAAAGTAATGGGTTAAAGGACTTAACAAAGATACAAGAGTTTTTGAATAACGCAAGAAAAAACAAGACTTGATCGTTATGATTAATGAACTAGCTGAATACGTACGAGGAGAAAATCATACAGAACCAGAGATGAAGAACCACTTGTCAATCGACTTATCAATAGGAGCCGGTGGTTGGGGGTTGGCTGGCGGGATGTCAGAAGCAGTTGAGAAGGTTGGGGTTGAAGAGAGGGTGGTGTTAGTTAAAGAGATACCTTTAGAATCAGAGGCTTCACCGGCAATGAGCTTCTTCCATGCAGAGCTGCACTCCTCAATGATCTCTTCAGCATACTTTTTGTTTTTGCATTCACCAGAGAAAGCAAACTGATTTTCTGGCTTTCCATCAGGTATTTTGTAGATTCTGAACCACTCATTAGTAGCTCTCAAAAGACCTGGCAAATGCTTCTCAACATCCTCGATATCATTCAACTTGGACGCTAAAGGATCATTAATATCAACAGCAATCACCTTCCAGTCCGTCTCTCCCTCGTCCAAGAGAGCCATCACGCCTAGTACCTTAACCTGCTTCACTTGACCGATGTATCCGACAGCCTCACCGATCTCACAAACATCTAACGGATCGTTGTCTCCATTAGCCCTGGTCTCTGGGTGGGCGACATTAGGATCTTCCCAGGTCTGAGGGAAAGCTCCATAATTATGAATGTATCCATGATGAGGGAAACAGTTTCTGACAAATCTCAGCTTACCCTTCTTGGTGTCCTGGATGATTGGGTTCAGCTTCTGCTCCTTCGAAATCTCCAACTTAGCATTGGTCCATCTAGGAACCTCAACAACCATATTCAGAATCTTCTTTGACTCATCCGCATAGAGAGGAATATCATGGAAAGCAGAAACAGGCTTTCCGTCCTTCTCCAAATACACTTTGAAGTCCAAAGTGTTGGCTGCACCGATCTGTCTGGCAGAATAAGTCATTGTTTGATAGTCTGAGAAGTTTATTAGGCTTTTAGTTGTCTTGTTTAGACCGACGAGTCGCTCATTCCTCCTCGTGGGTGTTTTTATTCAACACATGGATCGCTTTCGAAATTGGACATCGAAATAATTTTAGCATACGTCACGTGACCCAGCGGGTGGGTGGAAGCTGGATAAACAAAATTGACTTTGACTAACATACAAACACTAACTAACAACGTCAAGAGCCACAAATACGTTTAGACCTTTGAGATATCCTGGTAATCAGGAGGGTTTCCTGTATATGACACCTTAGCTTTTTCATCAACGATAGCATTATCATCAGAAATTAAAACCTTACCCTGACATCTTTCCAAGAGTACAGTACTTAACCCTTGAGAGTCACGTGGAATCCAAATGTATGGTTCATCGGCTGTGATTGCAGGATCTTCAAATGAAGTACTATTCTCGTCCTGGGGTCTGACAGGCTCTCTCCAAGAGGCAGGAAGAATCGATCTTGCGTGATTGAACGTCAAGTAGGTTCTTGGATTGAGAAACTCAACAATCGTTGTCTTCAGGTATGCAACACTGAATACCTGTTTCCAAGTAAATGAGTTGCCCCCGCTTTGGTAAAGAGGACGCTCTTCATTGTCCAGAGTAGCAACCTTCTCGATATCGGTGTTGGCTGTATGGTTATCACTGAGCAGGGAGTGTTGTGGCCGGTGTGTAGACGTAGCAATACTATCGGAAGCATGGTGTGTTTTCACGTCTTTTGGTTCTTCAACACCAGCAGCAGTAACCTCGTCAGAAGATCCCTTCTTTTCTCCGTCTGCAACAACAAAGTATTTCTTCCCTTCATCTCTGATTTCCCTGTATCCCTGGTCGCGCATTGGATAAGCTCCTTCCACGCCAGCATAAGCCTCCTTCATAGCTCCAACTGGCACAGTGTCAAGAATAGGACCAAACATCCATTTCAAGTGAATGTGCGCAAGAACAGTAGCGGCTAAACACACAGCTTCAAGAGCGACACATGCCCAATTCTTTGGCATAACGAACAACGCAATCAAGCAAATCTCTCCCAAGTAAAGACCAACAAACACTTCAAATAATGCCAGTGGATAGTTGCGACCTCTTGCATCAACACCATGGTCAACAACATATGTCAGGTTGTACAAGTAAGCAATGTAAATCAATACAAAAGCAATACCATTGAACGCGATGATAATAGGAGAAATCACAGCATAACATAGTAAAATCACAGTGAATAAACCATAAACACCATACGTAGTTCCCCAGGATGAGGTTCCAAGTACGTTATACCGGTTCCATTTCTTTCTTGGTGTCTTATCAAGAATTCTTCCAAGAATAAACGACAAAATCAATGGCACAATTTGAGCCAGAGCACCTGAACTGATGGACAAACCTTGAAGAATCATATAGCAAATGTAAAAGTTGGAGGCTGGTGGCAGCTTTTGACCCAATAGTGACATAGCTTCACTTGGATTCTTTACAATCTCAGTTACAGTCGAAGACGCAGAGGAAGCCAAGGTAGTGACCAAAAACACTTGCACTACTTGGAAACCAAAATACCACTGTTGAGTCCATCTTTCAACTTCCTGAACGGACATTAATCCAGAAATCTTACCCATTTTTCTGATGAACGGAGGAAGCAAAGACATAAGCACAGAAAGAGCAATAGTTGGGAGCATACCAGTAATAATTCCCATTAAAACCGAAGGCATGTTGTTAATGAACCGTAAGAAGTGGACTTTGTCAGTTAGATAATTGATGTTGGAAATACAACCAACAACTGCAACAGGAATAGCCCAGAAGATAATTGTCAAACTAAGAACTGTAATAGCGATTGTTCTCTTACCAGCTCTTGTCTTAAAGTCCAATCCGGTATTCTCCCAAATAACATCTTCTGGAGCAATTCCGGAAAACCGCCGTGAAAGCTTAAGTTCTTCAGCATAAGGAACACCTTGATAAGCTCTTTGTAATTCCAAATGATTCGAAAACTCCAAGAAAACACATCCTGTTTTCTTAGAATCCTCTGGGTACTTCTTCTGAGCGGCGCTAATATCTTCATTATACTTTCCAACTTCATCAATACCTTCAGTCAAAAGAGCCTTCTTTTTTCCATAGAATGGAATTGGCTTATCCTTATAAGTTGGGAGTTTCTTCTCCTTGATATAAGAGGTAAGCTCATTTTCAGGTTCAGGAAGGGGAGTATTTTTCTTAATAGCTTTAGCCCTCACCTTCATTGCCTTAGTCAAAACCTTAGTCATTCCTCCTTCAAGTTTGTTTGAAAGTTTTGTTCTCTTTTTGATTAGCTTCTGCAACTCTTTCGTATCTCTGGTAAACCAAATATTAACAGCTGCAGGAAACAATCTTGAGAGAACCTCTTCATCAAGAATTGAAGTAGGAACATTATCAATCAGCAAAGTCTTTGAAGCAAGTTTGGACGAATAAAGAGGAGAAACCTGTAAAGCGTGTCTGAAACTGGTGTAGTAGATAAGCTCCTTATAAATGGTGTAAATAACGAGACCAAAGTAAAGCCAAGAGCAAAACACATGGGCAAACGTTCTCCATTTGTGAGTAACATTCGAAAAAGAAATTATATCGAAACCTTGACCAGTACCACCTCCAGTAGCATTAACTGCAAAAAGAATTGGCCATAAAAACAAGCCCCCAATAAGACCCAAGGTTGCAAAAACTAAAAGGTAACGCAGAAAGAAATAACCATCAACGCCTGCTTTCTCAATGATGTAAGATTCTGGCTTACCAAGGATAAAGAAAAGCCATGAGAAGGGGCCTTTAGGTTGCGGGTCAGCCTTTAAATTCGATGGGACAGTTTCAACAGTTGCTCTTGGTTGATAAACCCTCAAATATTTGTTTTTGAGGAGTATGAAGATAATAAGAAAGACGGCGAAGATGATCAGGTTCATAATCAGAACCGACACAAATGCCGAGACAGATGATCCTGAAGGAGTATCCGCCATTTTTGTTAAGCAAGTAACTGCTGTCTGTAATAGTAGAGATCAATCAAAACAAATCACAATAGAAGCAAACTAGACAAAACAAAGCAGAATCCACCGTTTTTTTTAACTGTAACAGCGTTTTCCTTGTCTTACAGCTTCTGAACAAAGTCAATTACACACGAACGTTGCTTGCTTACAAGAAAAGACTTGTTGTTTTGTAGTTGTTTTCCATCAAAGGTACAGTTCTAAAATTTTCGGCTGGGATACAGAAAATATACACATGCATAATTCTTGCATATCTTCAGCCTAAATTTCAGATGCCTTCTATTGTAAGTAATTTGTGTAATGTACTGTGTTTGCTGTGCTAATCCCTAAGACGCGTTTAGGGATTACCCGGTCATAAGCACAGGAGTTACCCTACGTGAAGGAGACTATTTTATGTAGTGATGGCACTATAGGTAATGGAGTATGCAGAGTTGTAGATGGCCAGGAGGCTGGCATTAGACCAAATGGGGACTTAGTTGCGGAAATTGCCATGTGAAATCTCGCGAGCCTCAAGCATAAGCGTGTTGAAGAACTCGGTAAAGGCAACTTCACTTGCTGGAATTATTGAGTCAGTGTTGTTCTATTATCGCCGTACTTGGCGCCTGCTGCAGCGAAGAGAGCGATAATGGTGGGTGAGTTTCAAGTTGATCATTGGCTGTACCTCTCGACCTCCCACAGATGTGAGCGACGCGTCGGCGTCTGTTATCGACGCGACGTTTTTAAGTTTCTGCTTTTGTGTTGCCCCACCAATTGGTTCTAGTGTCTAAAAAATTAATAGCTAGACCGCATAATACGGCCATACAAGCAACGTGGGGATGGTGAACCTTGTTTACATACAAGTTGGTCTTACTACCATTTCAAAGCCGGCTCAGAGAATCACTACTGCCCAGTGTTTGGCTGGCCATCGCACATTTATGCACGCTAATAATGAAGGTGAGTATTTGTTTTGCTATTTCCTGTCACTGTACACCACTAACTTCTAACGTAAACAGTACATTGATGAGTTCGACATAGAGCTGGTTAACCAGTCTCTGAATTTCGACACTACAGATATGCACATACAGGGAACATGTGACCTGTTTACAACGAAACCAATTGGAGCAGACCGAAAACTGTACAAGACCCTTGACAGACTTTACTGCACCAATGACGACCCACAGCTCTCGCAAATATCTCCGTTGGAAAACAAGTCTAGTTCAGGCGGGTCTCGGTACATTAGCCCTGAGTTTATTAGGCTTAAAAAGAGATCGTCCAGTTATTCACATCCTGGCTCAAAACCTATAATTCATGCACTTCAACAAAGATATCAACGCGACACAGCGAAACACAGAAGCAAGTCTTTTCATATTTCCTATAAGTCACGTTCCAATTCGCTACCTAAACCTGACGACTTACTAAGCAGCCATGATTCGCGAGATCCAGCTGCCGAAACCGTGATTGATGTCAAAGATGATTCTCCTTTTGGGCCTCTTTCACAACAATCTTCTCGACGTGTGTTTGCGTATCTTATAGCAATTCTCAATTCCGCATATCCCGATCATGATTTCTCCACAGTTCAACCAACAAACTTCACTTTGCTGCAGTCTTCGGCAGATCTGATACAGCGAATAAACTCTTTGTTGATATCTCTAGGAAAATGTTCTGGTTTGGATTGGATCTGGCAAACCATAAACACCCACATGGACCTTGACGAATGTTCCTGCTTTCAGTATGAGCCTGAACAGGCGTTTTTGAACGATCTTCCGGGAACACTTTGGTGCAATATGTATTTCATCCATAACAAAAAGAAGAAGCGAGTCGCCTTTCTCTATTTTTCGGCCACAGTTTTGAAGGATGGAACAGGAATTGTCGATGTACAAAGAAGAAGAAACAGTAAGGTGGGTACTTTGGATGAGGGAGCAGATACCTTTGATGAGACACAGGAAGAATATGATCTCAGGTATGGGCATGAGGCTGGTGCAGGTGCTGATTACGAAGATGTTTTCGAGGATGACGATGAAGAGGAAGACGATCCTGTAGGAACAGAAGATGACGAGTACTGTAATGATAAAGATGATGAGTTGATTGAAGACGACCTGGTTGGCCGTGAAGAGCTTCAAAATGAGAATCAAGACGACGAAGATGACTTCCAACCCTCGCAGTCTGCAGATGACATAAGGATGGAATAAGTAGCTGGTGTTGGGATGCGTGAAATTTTAGCTGTTGACTGTTTTGGTGTTTTGTAATCAAGTTACGCGTGGCAAGAAGACGGTGATGTACTTCACTCTACTTCAGACGGGCAGACCAGCCTCAACTGAGCTATGGAGATAGTGTCGGAATCGCCACGTGATCTGGATATACTTGTGGATGAACGCTATTCTGGTCTTTTGTGGCTGTTTTCGAAAAATGGAATCACGACGCAGGAGCTACTTCTTTCAAAGCCGACAGACATTGCACGAAAGATTGGTAAGACAGCAGCTGAGGTGGATCAGTTTGTATTAGACTACAAGGAGCATCTAGGTAAGCAGATTGGGCTGCCGCGCTCGCTTGAGGAGCTGAAGGGCTCGGAGCCAAAACAGACCACATTTACAACAGGAGATGAAAGAATAGATTATGTTTTAGGAGGAGGGATTCCTTGTGGCTTTCTTGTTGAGGTGAGTGGGGGCTCTGCCACTGGTAAGTCAAACTTTCTTATGAACTTGTCTCTTTCTGCACAATTGCCAGCCGAATTTGGAGGCTTGGGCCCTGTGGTATTCGACTCTGGCGATTGTGAGCCTGTTCCTGTGCAAACCATGTACATAGCTACAGAATCATCCTTAGCCACAAGCAGGCTGCAGCAAATCGCTGATCAATACAAACACTCCTTGATTGAAAGCGGAGTTGATAACCCAAAGTTGTATCCTCATCTTGACAATGTTTTGACTCCTTCGGTGGTGCTGTCTGATTTAGAGATGCAAAATCATTGCATATTTGTCGAGCTTCCAATATTGCTGTCACGAAATTCCAACATCAAGGTGGTGATAATTGACTCGCTTGCTCACCATATCAGGGCGGAGCTCGGCTTCAAAGAACGAACAGCCTATATAATCAAGGTGGGTCGGTTTTTGAGGAGCCTCTGCTCGAAGTTCAACGTAACTGTCATTGTTGCTAACCAAGTCACTGACAAGCCCTTAGATGTGATCATTAACGATGATATCTTTCTGAAGATGAATGAAGACTACCAAATGGGCTGGTGTTACGGCTGGGACGACATTGGAGTTGTTTATCGTCAATTACGTTCCAAAGACAAGAAAGATCTTGATAACTTTGATGAAATCGATGACATACAAGACTCAGATGGAATTGGGTTTTCCCCTTCATTAGATATTGGCATTTCAAGTACGCCTATCAACGATGGCATCAAAATGGAGAAGAGAAAGCTGTTTGAATCAATATATAGAACGAGGATCTCCAAGATTAAGACTATTCCGGCTCTAGGAATCAACTGGGTCAACTTTTTGGATGTCAGGATTTGTCTCAGTAAAGAGTATAGGCCTATTTTAGACGAGAACATGATTGAGGAGTTTAGTCAGGAACTGGGAATCGATACATCGGTACTTAAAAAGAGATTAACGAATCAAGTGTCCCAGGCTTCGGCTTCTGCTTCAGGCTCACAGACCGTATCAGAGGTCCTTGCATCTGTTGAATATTTGGCCAATCGCAATTTCGAAACTCAGCGACGGCTCAAAGTGGCATTTGGCCCTCATATCGCGAAATCACCACAAGCTGAATCGCTCTTTGAAATATGGAGCGGAGGAATAAGATCCATGCCTGGGCAGTCGTTTATATAGAAGCAATTAAGGTTCAAAGTCGCTAAACCAGTCATTCGTAATGTATCTTTTAGGATTCTCTTGGCCAACCTTGTCCAGCGAATTCAGTTCTTCTTTGGTCAACTTGACTAGTTTGAATCCTCTCTTAACTCTTTCAACATTAGTTGAACGAGGTAAGACAACACGGCCAGACTGAACATGGTAGTTGATTAAAACGTCAGCAGGAGTCACTTGATATTGTTCTGCGAGCTCAATCACTCTTGGAATCTTCAAATTGGCTGCTCCGTCACTTCCCAAAGGCGAGTAAGCAGCAATAACAATTCCCTTTGACTTGCAGTAATTCACCAGCTTTGACTGCGGAAGATGAGGATGAAGCTCAATCTGGTTTACAGCAGGAACAACGCCTGTTTCTGCAATCAGCCGTTCTAGATGCGCGATGTTATAGTTTGAAACCCCAATGGCCTTCACTTTGGAGGTGGTTTTGTATATCTCAACCATGCCCTTCCAAGTATCAAGGTAATCTCCATCATCAAGCATGACCTTTCCGGACTCGTCTCTAGGAATTTGAGGAAGTCCATCTTCATCTGCTTTGAACGTAGCTGGCCAATGTTGCAGCAACAAATCGACATAATCCAACTTCATGTCACGCAGTGACTTTTCCAAGGATTTCAAAGGATTCTTCCAAAATGAAGGCCACACTTTGGTGGTAACAAACAGATCTTCTCTCTTCAACTTTCCCTCGCTAAACAGTTCTTCCAAAACTTCTCCGATTATAGTTTCATTATCATACTTCCAAGCAGAATCCAACTGTAGGTACTTGGCATCCAATAGGGCAGCTTTCAACGCCTCTCTGAATGTTTTATTGCTTTGTCCAGTATATGTACCAAATCCGACAGCTGGTATCAAAGCCCCTGTATTCAGAGGGATTTTCACCGAAAGGGCAGACATTGAGATATGTGTGTGACGTTTGTAAACCAAAGGGTGCAATTGATTACCAAACAAGTCCTGGTTGAGATAACCAGACGTCAAGAGAAATCAAACTTGGCAACGTGAAAGTCTCGCCTTTTATAGTATTTCAAATACGGGAAAAAAACGGAAAACAAAATCTCCCGATCGGGAAACTTCCCCGCTTACTTAGGCTGCGAAGTACTGATTCAAGCCCCAATCGATAGATAACCTGGTAGAGCCACAATCAAAACTGGAACTGGCTGGAAAAGGAATCGGTGAGTTTTTTGATTTCATTATGCTGTTGTTGGAGAGTGATTGTGCTTGTTACACTGTTTCTCCGACTTGTGACACGACTAGTTGATGCGCTCGCTGTAGTTGATGCTGTCTCATAAATAGACTGGATCTCTGTGTCTGCTGTAGAACTTGCAAAGCTTCCAGACCTATTATGGTTGCCGACTTTGCCCAGTTGGGGCCAGTGAGACGCCTTCTTTCTGCTTCTATAATCGAGCCCGGAAACCGTGGAAGCGTCCGAATTTAGTAAGTTTGCGGTATCAAAAGATTGCTCAGTTATGCTCTCTGCATTTGTAGAATGAAGCGAATCGTTCTTGCTTCCAAATTTACCATTTCGACCTGGTTTGATCAGAGGAACCGAACTCAGTTGTAAATTGTCCAGCATTCCTTCCACGAGACAACCCCTCTCTCTGTAGTGCATAAGAAGATTGCTCCAGAGATAGTTTTTGGCAAGTGTACGAGGGTTTCCAAGAATGAACAATCCAAACCTTGCACGAGTCAAAGCTACATTCAATCTTGTAGGATCGCTCACAAATCCTATGGTCTGTGAATCATTTGCACGGACACATGATAATATAATAATGTCCTTCTCTCTTCCTTGAAATGAATCAACAGATGCGATTTCAACGTCTTTATAAACAGATCGGTCACTGAAAGTCCCATTCATCTCGGTGTATTGTCTGATATACTCCTTCTGGCCCTGATATGGAGTGATAACACCAATCTGAGACGGGGAAATACCATCCTCAAGCAGCCTCGATATAATAATCTCACATCTCACAGCTTCTGTTCGATTAAGATACGAAGTTCCCGTTGCAGACAATTCCTCCTTACCATAAAGAGCCCAAAACATCATTGGCATCTCTCTAATAGGCCAAGGAAACGTGGAATCTGGGTTCGTTCTCTCTTCAGACGTTACTCCATTCTGTAAGCTTCCGTCATAGAATAAATTGCTCGAAAACTCGGAAAGACATGGATGCATTCTGTATTGAACTTCAAGCAACACAGGTGTATTACCCACAAATATCAACCTCTCAAATAATGATTGCTTTAGCCCGGCCCCTGCTGCCTTTTTATTGAGAATCACAGGGCCAAGTTGCTGATGATCACCCACAAGTATCACTTGATTGGCACCTTTGACAATTGGAATAAGACACTCGGGCTCAGACGCCTGAGTGCTTTCATCGATCAAAACAGTTTCGAACTTCATTCCCTTCAATCTTTGGTCCCCGGCCCCCACACAAGTAGTGCAAATAATCTGTGCTTTCTTGAGAACGTATTTCTCCATGCTTTTGGTACATGAATTGTAGGACTTTAGATCCTTGCCAGATAACTCTCCAGTTTCGTCCTTCAACATTTGCAGAGTGCGGAGGGTTTTCGCTGCTGGTTTATTAATGCTTTTCTCCATTATTTGCTCATTAAGTCCAAGATGTGCGACAGGTGAACCCAGCTCTTGCATAGTCTTGGAAAATATTCTGGTAACTTTTAGACCAAGAGAGTGCAGCTTGGCTGTAAGATGGTCGACAGCCACGTTAGATGGAGCACAAACCAATATTTGATGTTTCTTCATCTTGGATAAGTGGAAAATTATAGTCGCCGAAGTGACAGTTTTTCCGGTACCGGGAGGCCCTTGAATCAAGGCTAGTGGCTTTTTCAATACAGATCGTACAGCATTGGCCTGGGATAAGTTCAACTGGGCAAATCCAGGAATTGAAAACTTCTTAGGAAGATCAACATCAAATTCCCGTGGCTGAACGTCGATTCCAAGAAGCTTATTATAGAGGAATTCAGAGACTGAATACTTATCAACTGCAAATTCCCTGATGGCTGCTTGCATTCGTTCGTAGGTTGTGTCATTCCACACAAATTCAATGGAAAAATTATCACTTCTATCAGTGGGAGCCTTTTTATCTTTTGAAGTTAGCTCTATAGTGTACTCATCTCTTCCGAATGTGGGCAATTTTATAACACATCCTATACCAGTCCAGTCAACCCCTCGAGATTCATCTTTATAAGTGAGTTGGAGCATGGAACCTATAACGACGCGAAATCCTCTATCTTCTAGACCAGGCTCTAAAAACGTCACCGTATGACATTTATTTAGCCCAATGCTCCATTTCACAGATACATTGTTTAAAACAAAAGATTCACTAAGGGATTTGTCGTGATCAGCTTCAAGTTTCACAAGCGGAGCAAAAGATCTTTGATACTGAAATGCATCGTTATATCTCATCAATATTGGTTCAACTGGAGATAATTCTTCATTTGATTCAATATCCTTGATTGCTGACTGTCCTTCCTGTCTCCACATTTCTTCAAGTTTGGCAATTGAGGCCATTGAGACGTCTGTAGCGTTCATGGACTCCTCCTCGGGTGGTGGACTAACCACCCATGGAAGGAGACATCTATTTTCTATAAGCGACTGCCATTGTGTTGTATCCCAGTTTGAGCTTCTTGATTGTGCACAAGGTAAGCGGCAGAGTACAACAACAACCGATTTATCGCTAGCTGGTACGAAACCAAGGACAAAGATGTTTTTGATACCACAGTTATAGCATTCAAGAGTGATATCCCCCAAATCCGACTCTGGATGAAGCGATACTGAGTTATGCTTAGCCAGCACTAAATGAGTGATGATGTGCGATCCTGATGAAGAACTGCTAGAGTTACAAAACCATTTATTGCAGGCGTTGCATTTGACTACGGAACCAGGCGATGAAACATGACAATATGAGCAAGCATGCTGAGGTAGATCTACATCGTCAACAGAGTTTTGATAATTGTAATGAGGGTGTATCATGTCTAAGTGTGATGGATCTTCACTATATGATACTACAGAAGACATTGTGCAACTGTTGATGGAGATCAAATGTGTATATGCTTTGACGGTAGTTCAAACAAAATGTTGAGATCAAATGTGTCGATGTTTTGACGGTAGTTCAAACAAAATGCTGAGATCGAAAAAAGAATCTGAAATTGTAGACCTTTTGGACGCTGGTAGTATCGAAGAACGGAGCAACCGTCTACCTATCCCCCGTATCAACAATAACAAACAGTACCCATCTTGTGATGGAATGACCCCCCTCGAAGCTTAACGTTTTAGATTTTAGCTGAAAAATCTTTTTTACCCGTTCTCAAAATGGCAGATACTGATTAGAGTCCAGAGCCGAACAAGGAAGGTTTACCAGTAGATAGATATTCAATAAGGTAATATTATAATCGATATAAGGGTACTAAGACTAGCTATGAGTCAACAGGGCTAGCTGGACTCAACGTTTTCTGAAGCTTGAGGCTTTTGGAACGAATGAGATCTTTAGCAGAGGATATGCTTATGTCAGCCGGATACGTACAGCAAGACTCAACCTCTTCCTCAAAATAGGATGTCTCTTTAGGATATTTCCTCAGTAGAGATGACTCGGTACCCTTAGAGGCCAAACTTAGTTCGGACGTCTGTGATTTGGGATTAGAGATGTTTCCCATAAAGGCTAGCGGTTCTTCTAAATCTGAGTCGGAGTCTAAATTTGGATCCGAGTTGGGATCTTCTAATAACTGATCTATATCATGTGGAATAGAATCATCCAATTGGCCCTGTCTCACAGAGGAAATTTGTCCAGATGAGGCCAAAGTGAGAGTGTCAGATGGTGACTGTGGAGTCAAAATACCTGATGATGCTCTGGTGGAACGCTCGTAACTGACAAGATCAGAATACGAATAGTAGCTGATTGATTTTCTTGAAGATGAAGTATTGAAGTAATCTGACGAAGTATTAGCACCACTTATAGGAGCATTAGAATCGTTAGATATGGCACCACATAAACAACTACCTACAGAGCGACTATTAAACAACACAGGAATAGTACTGGATCGCCGCAAAGTAGCAGGTGATCTGGAAACGACA
The DNA here is from genome assembly GCA_003706095.2 of Ogataea trehaloabstinens. Taxonomy (NCBI): domain Eukaryota; kingdom Fungi; phylum Ascomycota; class Pichiomycetes; order Pichiales; family Pichiaceae; genus Ogataea; species Ogataea trehaloabstinens. The sequence goes on along the minus strand of PPKJ02000009.1, from coordinate 494,928 downwards.
GTTGGCTGCGAAGTGAGACATTTTTGGCAAACTGCATGTGTGCTGGACTCAGAAGAAGAAGCTTTTGGAATCACTATTGGTTTCGAGTGCGGATACTGCACAAACTCCACAGCTTCGAGATTCGGATTGTGGGCAGCAATTAGTTCCACAGTCGAATCCAAAATCGGTGACGTAAAGTTCTCTGAATATAAATGAGGGACAAACTGTGAACTCGACCTGCGTCGGAAAGACGGTGACTGCAAGACACTAGCCGCTGAGCCTCTACGCGAAACGCAAGTTAAGGTAGATGCCGCTCCCGTAGCTGATGCTGCAATAGATCCACGAGCTGTGGGAGAAGGTACAGAATACGGCAATTGTACCTCTACGGCACCGAGATGTTGAACGGAACGCTCAAAAATATCTTCATCTCCATGTTTTGTCGCTGGGGGGGTGGTGATGCCGTAATCAGGCACAGCAGTACCACTTTCAGCGACTACTTCACACGTCAATGGATCAACCCCAGAATCTATTGACTTGGAATCTTCATTGGGGTCAACATTCGATGTTCTACTTGTCCTCTCTTCCTTCTTGTCCTGGTTTGCTCCCACTTCATTATTGGTGCACGGATGATCTGGAGCTCCTTTGGAAGAGGCGGTGATGCTATGCGCTCGCTTCCATTTGAAAGATATGGTCATTGATTATTACCTTGTCACGGTGAGATTGTTGCTTTGCAACATACTGACCAAAGTATCAGTCTTCGCCAAGCGTCAGATTACGGTCTAAAGAGGTGCAGTAGTTTCTTATATATCTGGGAATCTCCTCAGTCACGGAAATCTCCTTACAGATATCTACGCAATTATTATCACAGGTCACACAATTTTGAAGTCACCTGCAGGGGCACGTAAATGGTTAGACAGTTGCAGAATTTTTTTGGGTGGACCAAGCAAAACTTCACAGGCCAGGAGGAGCAGAAAAACACGAGATATCTGCGGGGAGGCTGCAGAGATGGCAGGCTTCTCAGGAATTATCCGCGCCAATATGAGTGAAGTTTATCTAGTGGTTCGACAAGTGGGTGGTACACGTGTTTCTGCGGGGAAGAACGGCAAGCTTGTTTGTGATGCAACGGAAAATCATCCCACCCGTGCAGGGACAATTTCAGGGATACGGGTGCCATGGCTTCTCTGTGACAGCCCAGCTTCTGTGCATACGATATGCACATTCCAGAATACTCTGTTGGGCAGCCAGACATAAAATTTTGGGATTTAATCGTCGCATCGATATGACTGGTTTATCGTCGCGTCGTTTGTTGTTATTACTGGTTGGAGGAAAATCTAAACAGATTTTGGATCTTTTCTCAGACGCCAGTCGTAAACAGGTCTAAAACAAGGGATTGTTGTCTTAAGATCAGAATTTCCCGGGTATTTGGTGAGAGTTGTTGAAGAAAGGCGGCAATTCCTTCTACTGAGTACTCCCTGAGCTTTTGTAGACCTTGTTGTTTGTTTGAGTATTCTGTGCATCTCAGATAATGACCACAAAAACGTCAACCTCTAGGGTAATCAATCAGTTGCAGGGTGAAATTGATAGTCTCAGGGCGTCTGTTTTGGAAAAGGATGCGGAGCTTGTCGAGACTCGGCACAAGCTCACCATTTCACAGCGACGGAATGAGTCATTGGTTGACCAGTTGTCCAATGCTAAGCATCAGGCTGATATGTCAGAGGCCCTCTTGAAACGCAAGGAGCGTCGTGTCATTGATCTGGAAATGCAACTTACAGAGGCTTTATCAAATGTGGATACCGCAGAATTCGAGAAGAACTCCTTAAAGAGAAAGATCTCCAGTTTGAAAGAGAAGGAGTCCTTCCATGAATCGGAGTGTCAAAGACTCAAGGCTGCATATGACACTGTCCTTGAAAGCCAGAGAGAATATAAGAAAAAAGCCAGCCATGACATTTGCAAAATGAATTCAATGTTGCACAGTTTCATAGCAGAAAAGGAGCGTAGTGTGAATAAATGTTTGGCTTCTTTAAGCAAACATGACCCTCAGCTCATTGCGTCTTACAGAACCGCCGTAAGTCGTTCAACACAACTTGAACAGAAATACAACCAGAGACAGAAGTCCTTAGATAATGCACTCCAAAAGCTTAATCATGAAGCTAAAGCACAGAAAGAGAAGACTAATACTGCCTTATCTCAGTGCCATAATTTACTGAAGCAGTTCAATATTTCACCAACTCCTCTTAGTGAAGAGTCTTCTCAGAATAAAGAAAATAGAAACCCAAACAAGCCAATTAAAGTATCTAACCAAAAAAAGAAAGAGCACCACCACAGCTCGCTTAAGGCCAACCGTTTGCGAGCACAAGAAGCCGGGGGTTCACATAGTGAACCGACGTCTAAGAAAAATAGCATGGATCAATTATCGCATTTGTCAGACAGTACCACAAAGCTCAAAGAGCTGACAGGTGATCGGACTGCTGCACCAGTATTAACTTCTGGTACTCATAGAAAGCGTACAAGAAAAAAGAGAATTAGTTCAATGCCTAGTTCAAGAGAAACATACAAATCAGACCATAAGAAATCTTACGGACCTGACATTCAGAAACGAGCAGTAAGCACGTCCTCCTTTAGCTCTAGTTCAAGTTTGAGTTCTCCAAGCAATTAGGAAGGTTATAACAGAAGTCTGTAATATCATGTTGAACACAGCTAAAAAGAAAGACCAAAAAATGTTACATATACATAGTGGTGTTGAACCGAACTCACATAATATACTAGAATAGACCTTCAATCTCACCATCATCATTGACCTCCACGTTCATGAAGCCACATTTAGTTGCTAAACCAGGAATTGTCTGGATTTGATCTGCCAATGCATATAGGTATCCTGCACCAATTGAAGCCTTTATATCTTTGATAGGGAACTTGAATCCTGTTGGAGCACCCTTTATCTTAGGGTCATGAGAAAGAGAATACTGGGTTTTTGCAATACAAATAGGAAGGTTGGAAAAGCCCTGAGAAGCATACTCTCTGATTTTTTCCTGTGCTTGAGGGAAGAATTCAACTTCTCCAGCTCCATACATCTTTTTGGCGATGGCTTCAATTTTATCTTCAATGGAGGAACCTTCTGTTGAATAGAGGTAATGGAACTTCTCAGAGGACGAGTTTTGGCTTGGGTATTCCTTATTTGCACATTTTATTACACCTTTTGCAAGGTCTTTAGCACCCTGACCTCCTTCTTCCCAATGGTTCGACACAATTGCATCAGTAGCCCCAGCAGCAACGGCTGCGGCCTTGATTACCTCATGTTCTCTTTCAGTGTCGCTAGACATCCTGTTAATAGCCACAATGACATCAACTCCATACTGCTTTGCATTTTCGATATGCTTTGCAAGATTAACACATCCATTTCTGAGTAATTCAATGTTTTCAGTAGTATATTCCAGTGGTAGTGGTAGACCGGCCTTAACTTCTGCCCCACCCCCGTGTACTTTGAGAGCTCTTACAGTTGCAACAATGATGATCACATCTGGCGAAAGCCCTGAAGATCTACATTTAATGTTCAGGAATCTTTCACCTCCCATGGTGAAATCAAAACCAGCCTCGGTAATGACGTAACCTGCTTGTTCTTTCTCTTGGTCAGACGAGATACCAGGCTCAGTACCAGCCAGTTTCAATGCCATTTTGTCTGCAAGCACTGACGATGCACCAATAGAAATATTTGCAAAAGGACCTGCATGCACAAAGACAGGAGTTCCCTCTAATGTTTGCATCAGGTTAGGCTTAATAGCATCCTTCATAATAGCAGTAAGAGCCCCGGCACATCCAAGGTCTTCACAGGTGATTGGTTCACCAGATTTGGATGAAGCAACCACCATTCTACCCAGCCTCTCTCTCATATCTTTTAGAGAAGAAGCTAAAGCCAAAATAGCCATCACTTCAGAGGCAACAGTGATATCAAATCCAGTTTCTCTAGTAAGACCCTTTTCAGTAGGAGCTTGGTTGATGGTTATACCTCTTAAAGATCTGTCATTGAGATCTAGTACTCTTTTCCAGGTAATGGTCTTTGGATCAACATCAAGTCTGACAAACTTAGAGATCTCCTCTTCAGTCCAGTCTTTTGGGTCTTTGGTATCTAGACCTAATTTCTTAATTCTAGGATGCAGGCCAATAGGAATGTCTCTAGATCCATCTCTCTTTTCAGGGCACAATCTCTTCCAAAGGCCTTTATCAGGCTGTGTGGCCTCATGAAACATTCTGGTATCTAAAGCTGCCGCAAGAAGATTGTTAGCCATACCTACAGCATGGATATCTCCTGTGATATGCATATTGAACTCATCCATAGGAATCACTTGAGAAAATCCTCCTCCAGCAGCACCTCCCTTGACACCAAACGTTGGACCCATAGAAGGCTGTCTAACATTAGCAAATGCTTTTTTGCCAAATGTAGCACCTAAAGACTGAGCCAATCCGACTGTTGTAGTAGACTTTCCTTCTCCCAAAGGAGTAGGAGTGATTCCAGTAACCAGAATGTACTTTCCATTCTTTTTTTGATGGAGTCTATCAATTACATCCAGCTTGACTTTCCCCTTGTAAGCACCATAAGGTTCGATCTCGTCTTCTAGGATGCCCGATTCTTTGGCAACCAAAGAGATGTGTTTTGGTTTTTGATTTCTAGAAATCTCGTAGTCCGAAGGAACAGGCTTGACAAGGTTCAGTTTTAGACGCTTGAAATCAGACATTGTGGAATCTACCTGCATATACTATTTTGGGACGGTGTCACTAGAGACTAACGGAACCTTACATGAAGTTGTTGCAGTATTAGTTCGAAAATCTAATCCTGATAAATTATATGTACAGCGTGGGAGTGAAAAATTGACTTGTGGTGGAGGGGGTGCAATTTCCGAGTCAGCACAGCTTGGATTTGACTCTGACGACTTTGGCGACGCGTCGATTATTGACTATACAAAATAAAAAATTAACTTACTAGCAAGTAGCTATTAACAAGCTGGGAAACATTGCCAACTATCCGGTATAACGTTTGAAATACAACAGCAGTCTTCTGCTAAGTCATGTCTTTGAATATCATAGATGTCGAATAAGGTATCTAAGGCCGATAGTACGATCAGTCTTATGGATGATGCCAAGGGTGCACGACCAGCTGCAACTGGGTCTGAAGCTAATATAAGATGGATTGAATCTATATCAGGTCTTAGTGCCGGATTTATCACTACCTTGGTTTCTCACCCGTTAGACTTTTTCAAGCTCAAGTCGCAACTGGACACTACATCGAAAACACAGAAAGAAAGCTATAAGGCAATCACAAATGCGCTTGTTGAAAGCTCCAGAACGAAATCTGATGGGACTCTGAGCTATATCAGTCTCTTTCGCAATGTTTATCGTGGAATTGGTCCCAACCTTGTTGGGGGCACTTGTGCTTGGGGGTTGTACTTCATGCTTTATAGAGAGTATAAGAATATAGCCCATGGGCAAGTCATGTCCAAGGGAAACACAGAATCAATTTCGAGACATGACGATCGTGATTTAAGCTCCTCACAATATCTACTTTGCGCATTCATGGCCGGTTGGTCAACATCATTAATTACAAACCCAATTTGGGTTATTAAAACTAGAATGATTTCATCCTCACGCGGCTCTCCAGGAGCATACAGTTCGATTTTGGATGGAATAAGAAAGATTTCTAGAGAAGGAGTACGGGGGTATTATAAAGGTTTATCGCCAGCTTTGCTTGGAGTATCTCAAGGTGCTTTGCAATTTTCCATCTACGACACATTGAAAAATCATATCATATTATCGAGTCCGGAACAGGGCTTATCCACATTAGAATACCTCTATGCGAGCGCAGCATCTAAAATGATTTCCACAGTAGTATTTTATCCTCTACAAGTTCTTCGTTCAAGACAACATGTCAGTACAACTAAACAATCATTATGGAAACTTATCACCGCCATTTTTACTATCGAAGGCCCTCTTGCGTTTTATAAAGGCTTGACAGCAAACCTTATAAGGGTTGTTCCTGCTACATGTATTACTTTCACGGTTTACGAAAACATGAGGCGGTTTCTTTTATAATCGCCTATCCCATACATATAATTTTCAACTCCCTATAAATTTATATAGCATCTCAATTAAAATCTTGCTTGACAGAAAAAGTTAGCAAAAGAGGGCTTAATATATTCGGGCCTTTGTTCTTCAAAAAGGGCATAAAGGGCTTGTATTGTTGTACCGCAGCTTGTGTAGAGTTATATTGTTGAACTTTACTTTTGTGGTTCCCTCACAATGCGAATTTTGCTCAATACAAGGCGCCAGAGGACGCTTGCTCTGGTGTCGGATACTCATGTCTTGCTCTTCAGATATATATCCAACACGGGTAAATGCGCAATTGAACTGCTGGAAAGAGAACAGTTCCATCACAGACGCTACCGGTCTCTTTCTAGACACAAACCGTTGGGATTTCTTGGGCTCATTGAAATGGAGGGCAATGTGTTCCTTTCGGTGATTACAGGAAAGATCGATGTGGCCTCTCCTGTGGATGGAGAAGTCATCAACAAAATTCTGGACGTGGAGTTCCATTGTCTTACGTCAGACTCGTGGGATTTCTTGGACCTGAACAGCAATGGGTTTCCCAATGTCGAGAATGATCCAGATTCTCAACCTGGTACATACCCTGTTCGTTATGAACAACATCCTTGCTTTGAGCTACGGAAGCTTCTGACCGATGGTTCATTTTTTTATAGCTCAGACTTTGATCTTACTAGTACGTTACAAACACGTGGAATAGGATCTTTGGACTCCTTGTCAATGGATCGTTATCATTTAGATTATATGTGGAACTCATTCATGATGCAAGAAGTTATCAATTTCAGAAACAATCTCGATGACGGCCCTAAACGTATACTGGATCAGAACAAGTATCTGACAACCGTTATCCGTGGTTTTGCTGAAACATTACGCACCAGTATTGGTGGAAGACATGCGAGACTTACAGTGATTTCAAAACAGTCATGGAAAAGGGCAGGAACTCGATTCAATGTTCGAGGCGTTGACGATGATGGCAATGTTGCAAACTTTGTTGAAACAGAGACCATCTACTGTGACAAGTCTCATGTTTTTGCATACACTCAGATCCGTGGATCCATACCTATATTTTGGGAACAAGATACAGCCTTGATTTCTCCAAAGGTCCAGGTTACCAGAAGTTTCGATGCCACCCAACCGGTCTTTGAGAAGCATTTTGAAAACCTCAACGGTAAATATGGCCCAGTCAGTATAGTTGACCTTTTGTCTGCGTCCAAGACTTCTGAAGCAGACTTAAGCAAAAACTATAAACAATACTTTGTTAAACTTAGAGCAAAGAAACCAGACTCTGTCTACTACACACATTTCGATTTTCATCAGGTAACTTCCAAAACGTATGCAGACGCTACTAATATTATTTCCGACATTAGGCCCCTTCTTGATGATTTTGGGTTCTTCATTTATGATAAGTCTTCCAATCAAGTACTGTTAGAACAACAGGGTGTTTTCCGAACAAATTGTCTAGATTGTTTAGATAGAACAAATGTTGTTCAGCAAGTGATCTCCATGGAAGCTCTTGAACAATTTTTGAAAAACTTCCAAAAAGGAGACTTGTTTGATTTGAGAAACAAACACAGTTCACTTTGGGCAGACCATGGTGATCAAATTTCACAGATATATACAGGTACAAATGCTTTGAAGTCAAGCTTTTCCCGTAGTGGAAAAATGGGAATAGCTGGAGCTTTATCAGATGCTACAAAATCAATAAGCAGGATCTATATTAACAATTTTGTTGACAAGGGAAAGCAAGTGGTTACGGACACTTTACTAGGTAAAAATTCAAATCAAACCCCTGTTTTGATATTTGATGCAATCACAGATTACGTCAATGAAGAATCCAAGAAGTTCGAGCGTGAGTTCATAAGTTATGAGGATATCGTCATTTTTGTAGGGACTTACAACTTGGCAGGCTGTACAACCGCAGGAGATTTAACTGAATGGCTTTTTCCAAAAGAGAATGGGGGGTACAATTTCAGTCCAGATATCGTTGTGATTGGCTTTCAAGAAGTGGTTGAACTCAATGCTTCTAATATACTCAAAAATGACACCTCGATCGCTCAGTACTGGCACAATTCGATTGAACGACAATTGAATGAGTCAAATACTGATAGCAAATATGTGCTGCTAAGATCAGAGTACATGTCTTCTGTTTTGATATTATTATATGTCAAGTCTAGTGTAATGTCAAAGGTGAAGCAAGTGGAAGGAAAGTCTAAAAAAACCGGTATGGGTGGAATGACTGCAAACAAAGGCTCTGCAGCTATCAGGTTCAATTATGGCTCGACATCCTTTTGTTTCTTCAATTCACATTTGGCTGCTGGTACTACAAATATTGATGAAAGATATAATGATTTTGTCACTTCTTGGAATGCTATCAGATTTTCTAGAAACCGTCAGATACGTCATCATAATAACATTGTTTGGTTGGGTGATTTGAACTATAGAGTTTCTAAAGCCAATGAAGAAGTACGCGCCCTTCTAGATGCCAAAGACTTACAGACTTTACTTGAATATGATCAACTGAGCTTTGAAATGAAACGACGTGATGAACTTAAAGGATTCAAAGAAATGCCAATCTCTTTTGCCCCAACCTATAAATTCGACAAGGGGACGAACTCATATGACTCGAGTGAAAAGCAAAGGGTTCCCTCTTGGACAGACAGAATATTGTACAAAGGGTCTCAAATCAACCAATTGAACTACCGATCTGTCAAGGACGTTATGTTTTCGGATCACAAACCAGTGTTTGGTACTTTCAGGGCTGAAACAAAGATTGTCGACGAGAACGTTAAGGAGAAGATAAGAAAGAAGCTATATACTGATTACAAATCGTCGGCTGTGCGTTCTGAAGGAGCATTGACAGAATTGAACGATCCAGACTCTGATGTGGACTCAGACTCGAGATCTCATAATTCCTCTTACTGGTCAGATACTTCAACTCCAACTTTAATAGATCTCTCTTCTACAAACAGTGAGAAAGGAAGATCTAGTGATAGTGCACCTCGTTTGCCTCAACGATCTTCGCCGGAACACTTCTCTGCAAGTCCAATGAGGATGCCAAGAAGATTACCTCCGCCTTTCAGCGCAACAGAGGCAACATCCATGTTGGTTCCTGCGCTTTCTTCAAACTTTCAGAGCTCTCTGCAAAACAACTCAGCAGATCAAATAAATCTACAGGACATCCACAGTTCTTCGCCCTCACCATCAAATGGAGGGGGGGACTCTTCGGCATATTCCTTGTCAGTCATGCAACCAACTAGACCCTCAAAATGGTCACCATCGCCTGTTTTGCCGACACGTCCTTCTGAGATTCGTTCTGGATCCTCTGGATCTTCACAATCATTGGCATCTGCACCGCCTCCACCCCCGCCCAGAAAGGCGGTTTCAGCTACTAATACTGTATCTGATCTGTCTTCTGCTGAAGTAGAGCCTAAAAGCTCTCAAGCATCTTCAAAACTTGCTCCTTTGATCCCTTCCAAACCTAAAGCTTTGCAAGGTATATCTGCAAGTGAGTTAGACACTTCACTGAATGCCAATAATACTCAGGCAAATCAATGGGTACCAATGGCTCCCAACAAACGGTTGTGATAATTCATTCCATTAACAATATATCCATTCAAATGCCAAGTCAACTACATAAAAAGATCCTGAGAGGCTCACAACGCAAAACACATTTTTTGAACTTTCGAAAATCTAGTCAGACTGTTGATAGCTGTCATCATCAGCAGATTGATCTTCGTCTGATGATTCCATTGCATACGACTTAGCAGGAACCTTTCTTTTAAGATAGGTCTTCTTGGTGACAATTGAGTCGTCGCTGCCGTCAGAGAATTCAAAGTCGTCTTCATCTTCAGACTCCAAACTAATGGTTTTTGACTTCTTAGGTTTAAAAGAACTCTTAGGATTCCTCGCGTTTGCAGCCTTTGATTTGACAGCGGGTGTGGCCTTTTTTTGAAAAATAGATGATGCTGCTGATGGCGTCTTGTCCCCCTCTCCATCAGATGGTATGATGTTGGAAAAAGCAGAAAAGGCAGCACTAAATTTAGAACTTGTGGGACTTTTATCTGACGAACTTCCTCCAAATACACTTTTGAACACTGGCTCTTTTTCTAGTTCTACCTCAGCTTTAGGTTTCACATCTTGTACTTTAGAAGTAGACTCTACTTTAATCTTCTTGGTATTACCGCCCTTGTCATCGGTATGGTCATCTTTTGGCTTACGCTTCCGGGAAGCACGCTTCTTCTTTGTGGGAGCATTAGCCACCATATTCTGACGTGATTCCTCGTCAGCCCTCAGAAACTCTTCCCATTCCAAAATAAAAGCTTCCAGATCCTCGTTCCACAAATCTTTAGGACTCTTCTTTAGCAAGTTGGTGAGCTCAGTTTCCTTTTCGTCACGTTGTTTTAACAGCTTCTCATATCTCTCTCTAGTTAAAGACCATAGCTGCATTCCTAGCAAATAATCGTAAGCAGAGGCAATATTCAAAGACGGGTTAATAACCGCAGTACTGGTATCAGCATCTATTTCCTCCTCATCCGAATAAACTTCCGCGATCTCATCTTTGACGGGTTTGTTGTCTTTGTCAAATCCAGGGAAATCAAGTCTTCTAAGTTCAGCCAACAACTCTGCCCTCTTCTTGTTTCCAACAACAAGTTTTCCGTCAATAATCAATTTCACAAATTTCGCCTGACAGGACAGTTTCTCTAGCTGGTTCGAAAATTGGCTGGTCAAATAATCCTTTCTACGCTGGTAAAAGTCCAGTCTCACATGGTAGTAATCTGTGATAATGTCGTTAACGTGATCATACTTCTTGATTCTTCCCAATGGATCAAAGGCAACCATATTTGTTGTATTAACAGAAGTGACAAGTTTAAATCTCTCCTTGAGTCCAATCTTCCTGGTCTTTCCCATTTCTTCCTCTGTTAAGGTTATCACAAACCTAATACCAACTCCATGCTGCTCTTCCATGTCTTTTATCCATGGTTTCTGCTTCTCCGAGCCTGCAAGGCCTTGTAATAAGAATTCCTTCATATTGATCGTCCAAGTTCTAGCTGGCAGCTCTGTAATCTCTAACTTGTTTTCATCTGTTTCTTCAATATTACCCTCCATTCTAAACCGATCACTGGAGACTCTTTCAATCGAGCCTTCCCAGCCTTTGAACCAAGGACGCATATCCTTCATCTCCTCTCCATTCATAAGTGCTCTAATGTTTTCGACAATATCAACAGGATTGAACGGAGGTATACTGGTACTCCAACCACTGCCAATTCCTTCTGCACCATTAACTAAAATCATTGGAATAACAGGAATATACCATTGGGGTTCCACAGTTTGCTCATCATCTTGAAGGTAGCTCAAAAGAGGATTATCCAAAGGATTGAACACTTTTCGAGTAATAGCCGAAAGTTCTGTAAAGATATATCTGGGAGCGGAAGCGTCTTTTCCTCCAGCAGCTCTAGAACCAAATCCTCCATTAGGCTTTAAAATGTTCAAGTTGTTGGATCCCACAAAATCTTGTGCTAAAGACACAATCGATTGAATCAAAGAAGCATCACCGTGATGGTATCCAGTATGTTCTCCAATATATCCTGCAAGCTGAGACACTTTAATCTCACTCTTTAAATTACGCTTATAACAACCATGTAAAATCTTTCTCTGTGAAGGTTTAAAACCATCCACAACGGAAGGAATAGATCTAATATTATCTGCCATTGAGAACAAGATTAGTTCCTTGTTGATAAACTCAGATATGGGGATATCAGTCAGTGTCGGATCCAGAAACGTTCCAGGTTGAAATGCTCTCAACCACTCCTTTCTGTCATCTGCCTTTTTCTTTGAGAAAGCGAGATCAATTAGTGGTTTATCTTCTTCCTTCAAAATATGAAAAGTCTTCAGATGTTTATCCAGTTGACTGAAATACTCTCTAGCCTCCTGGGGAGATGAAGTACCCAAACCCTTGTAGTATTTCTGTTTATATGACTGGTTCTTTCCCTCTGTATCTCTCCATTGTTCATACTCAGGCATGTTGTAAAATGAGATCACCTTGCCTTTTTCTCTGCCTCCCAGCAATGTGACCTTTACGATTGGAGTGATGAATTCGATTAAAAAAGTAGGCACTTCTAATAGCCCAGGGAATGAAGTTTCAAGGAAATTGATAATCAAGCCTTTAATATGTGAACCGTCATGATCTTGATCCGTCATAATCATTATGTGTCCGTATCTCAAGCTGCCAATATTCGAGGTATCGTACCTCTTTTTGTGTTGTAATCCCATGATCTGCTTGATTGCCTGAATTTCTGCGTTTTTCATAATCTGATCAGTGCTTGCTTCTCTTACATTCAACATCTTTCCTCGAAGAGGGTAGCATCCATAGTGATCTCTTCCTACAACAGCTAAACCAGCCACAGCCAGTGTCATAGCAGAGTCACCTTCAGTAAGGATTAATGTACACTTATGGCCTTCTCTTGTTCCAGCTTTGTTGGCGTCTTCTAATTTAGGATATCCAGTAAGTCTGCTCTTTTTGCTACCATCATTTTTCTTGAGTGCTTTATCAGCATTGGCAGCTGCAATATCCATGACACTTTCGAGGATCCCAGATGCTAGCACTTTCTTGACAAAATTATCTGGAAGGTCTAATTTCTTTCCTCCAAATTGTGAAGCTCTCGTGGTGAGCTGTTCCTTCGTTTGAGATGTGAAGGCGGGATTCTCAATTAAACAGTTAACAAACAAGAACATGTTGTTTTTCACCTGAAACTGTTTAACCATTGCTGACTTACTCTTTTTCTTTATCTGATCCATTATTTTGTTCACCAACATATTAGAGACTAAATCAACATGCGTACCTCCCGATGTGGTAGCTATGGAGTTGACAAACGAAACCTGATTGAAGTTTCCGTCAGAAAGAGAGAAAGCAATTTCCCATCGATCATCTATAACTTGATGAACAATAGTAGGCATTTTTTCTTTGGGGGGTGGCAGTAGAATACCATTTGTCTCGCCAGAGTCGCCTTCTTCCTTAATGGAGGATTGGGTAGAATCCTCAGAATCTCCATTTTTAGCCTTCTCCAAGGCTTTCACGTACATTTCAACATACTGCTTGAAGTTATGGACTTTCAAAGACTTCCCATTAAGAGAGACTCTTATTCCCTTCACCGATCCACACAAATCATACACTCTTCTCTTCAAAACTCCTAAAATGTCATCATCTAAAGTCTCCATGCCAAACTTGCTAAGATCTGGCTTGAATATTATTTCTGTATACTCATCCTGCTTCTTCATGGGAACAATTTTAGGTTTTCCTGTAACAGACATATTGTTTTTCCATACTTGTGTGTATACAAGTTGGGTGTTAGTGTCAGCTGTTTTTACCGTGAACTCTGTGGAAAATATATTACACAACTTGGCACCATAACCATTTCTTCCTCCAGTCACTTTCTTCTGGTCATCATCATAATTACTGGATGTCAGCAAGTTCCCAAAAATGAGCTCTGGGATATACATTTGCTCTTTTTGATGTATTTCTATAGGAATTCCCTTTCCGTCATTTTTAACAGAAATGGTGTTGTTTTCTTTATCGATTTTGACCTCAACTTTCTTCATATTGGGATCCCTAATCTTATTATCAGCAGCATTCACCAAGATTTCATCAAAGATCTTGAATAATCCAGGAACTATGCTAACTGTTCGTTTTTCCATACTTTCTGTTTCCTCGTTAATAACCCATTGCTCAGACTCAAACTTTTCCACAGATCCAATATACGTATCAGGACGTTTCAAGATATGCTCTAGCTGGGACAGCTTCTGGTACTGATCTGAAGCATTCAGCTTCTTCTTTCCAGTACCATTTACCACAGAAGATTTTGTTGTGTTTGTAGAGTTAGATAATGGTTGTTTCTTTTGGTTACCTAGTGATCCCCCATTTGATCCTGTAAAGCTGATTTCATCTTCGTAATCACTCATTGTGTCTCATGTGATAGCAGCAAAAGCAACAGTTCCTTTCCACAACCAATTAAATGCTGGAAAAATGCAAATTGGCAAAGGTGATCAACTGTGCTGATTATAACTCCTAATAAGATATAAGGAAGGAGTCAACTGTTTGTTTCCCTTGTTTTGTTTCAAACAACACGGTTTAGATCGCATTGCCTGTTTAGGTTGACGGCCGGGTAAACAAAACACTGCCAAGAAATGGTTTTGACACGCAACGAAATTTTGGCAGACTGAATGCTTTCCGTGCCTCAGCGTATACAAAATAAAAGCAAAGAACTGTGATACTGGTAAGAGGTTGATGATTTGGTGAATTATCGAGCAATTTAGGTGTTCTGTTAGGTAATAGACTCAATTCTTCGTGAATATTAAGTCTATTTGAGATTCACATACATAGGAAGCTTAGATAGCTTATTGTCAAAAAGCAATAGGCCTTGTGTTTTACAATTTGCAAGGTTGTTTGTTTGCTTTACGGAGTTCGTGCAATTTTAAAGAATTGAGATGAGTGATGAATTGCCGGTAGGGGAGAATAAATCGGTAGATAACAAGAAAGTGGTCACAGAACAAGATGTGCTTGACTCATTACCGAAAGCGGTTGCGGAGCCACCTTTAAACCAAACTGGATTTCCTGGTTACTTAACAGAGTCAGAAAAATCTACTCTTGAGCAATTGAGAGTCTTACTGGATGCCGAAGGTTACACGAAGCGTCTAGATGACTCAACATTGTTGAGATTTTTAAGAGCGCGTAAATTTGATTTGATGAAGGCTAAAGAGATGTTTGAGAATTGTGAGAAGTGGCGAAAAGAGTACGGTACAGATACTATTCTGGACGACTTTCATTACGAGGAGAAGCCTATTGTTGCGAAATATTATCCACAGTATTATCACAAGACCGACAAAGATGGCAGACCCGTGTATTTTGAAGAACTTGGGGCTGTGAATATTCCAGAGATGTACAAGATTACGACTCAAGACAGAATGTTGAAGAATCTTGTTTGGGAATATGAATCATTTGTAAAATATAGATTACCGGCCTGTTCTAGAAAAGCTAAAACATTGGTTGAGACATCATGTACCATTCTAGACCTGAAGGGAATTTCTATATCTGCGGCATCTCAAGTATTATCCTATGTCAGAGAGGCTTCTAAGATTGGACAGGACTACTACCCAGAAAGAATGGGAAAGTTTTATTTAATAAATGCACCTTTTGGGTTTTCAACTGCTTTCAGATTATTCAAGCCATTCTTAGACCCTGTCACAGTTTCAAAGATTTTCATTTTGGGATCGAGTTATCAAAAGGATCTGCTCAAGCAAGTTCCTGAAGAGAATCTTCCTGTCAAGTTTGGTGGTAAGAGTGAAGTTAGCGATGCTGAGGGTGGTTTGCTTCTTTCAGATATTGGACCTTGGAGAGATCCAAAATATATTGGCCCAGAAGGAGAAGCGCCAAGAGCATTTTCATTGAAGAAAATATGATGGTTGTCAAGCTGTTAATAAACCCATTACTGTAGTTTATATAACTGATCATTTGTTCGAGGTTGACTAGCTAGATGTGTTTTGGCTAGCAAGCAGGTCAAGCACCCTCGCACCTCTACTTTATAAGAATTGCTGTATTTGGTTAAATTTCAATGTCAAGAGGTTTTTGCCTGATTAAATTTCAGACGGGGAATGCAAAAAGTAAACGCATTAGGGGAGGCCTTTATGACAGCCATTGTTCGTCCATAGCCGGTTTACTGCGACGAAATGAGTGGAAACAAGATGATGGAACGTATAAGGGAGCGAATGCTGGCCGGAAATGGTCTCTTCTCTTCCAAGTCAGTAAAATGGTCGTATCATTTCGATCCCAAGCTTATTGAACAAGCAAAAAATCAATGGAACCAAACGACGATGGATATCACTTCCAAGGGGGAGATTGTTGTTAATGGGGCTTCTATACTTCTGTCAGGATTACAGAAGTGCGAAGTTCAGTTGTTCTCTATTGGGTTTGTTATTAAAATAACATCAGATAACAGAAAGACAATTTTTGTCAAGCTTTCTTGTTATACAGATTATGAAGGACTTTTGAGTTGCCTTGCGGTTTGGCAGAACTTGAGACCTTCGGATCTCAGGAATAAGTGGAACTATGGGAAATCTATTGTGTACAATTCCAAACTACACAGCAATGATTTGTTGGTGTGTCGTTTTAAAGTGTTTGGCCCTGTTCCTAATAATAAGAAAATAAAAGTATCAACTAATCCATTCAATCCGTTATACCCGGATCGTTCTTCGAATTCAGCTGAAGGATGGTTCACAGCGATAGGATATCTTAAACAGGATGGTACACTTGATTTACTGAGCGAAATTGATGGAACAGTGTTGTATTCTGTTGATATCACCAAGTTATTCAGTTCCGAGGTACGTGAGGTCCATCATTCGATATTTCAGAACTCAAACGTGTTATTTTTAGGGGTCATAGAAGAATTGAGAAACCTACATCGTTATGGGAATGAAGTTGAAGATGAAACGTCTAGTATACTTGTTAAAGGCTCAGATAGAAAGCTTTCACGATGCAAGCGAATTCTTGTCTCATTTGACCTTCGAATTGATTTAGAAGATTGGCTAGTGACTCTGAGCTCATTCACTAAGATTGAGTATATTGGAAATGGATTTATTGGTCAAAAGATGAGACTTGTTAGAGAATTAATGTTTGAAATTGTTGAAGCCAAGATCAATGATAAGCATCCTGAGTCTTCTTCGCAGTACATGTACTGTGAAGTTATGATGTGGAATGCACCTTGGTTTCGAACTGCCATTGTTAGAAATGATAATTGTAATCCATTCTGGAAGGAATCCTTTGACATCAAATTACCGCCCTGTACAGAATTCTTGAAGATACTCATTAGATCATCAAAGAGCTCTGAAGTGTATAATTTGGACGGAGAAGATATAGTTCTTGGAGCTGTGTTTATTACACCTGATATCATGCGTACTCCACAAGTGATGAGGAAGATATCGATCTACAACAAGTCCAATAAGGAAATAGGACAAGTCAGTATCAGCTTGAGTCTTGATGAATCACGTATACTTACCTATGAGAGTTACAAAATATTTGAAAAGATCCTTGTTAATCTAGAAATTGACGAACTTGTTAGGTTTTTAGAGCCATTACTGACCCCAGAGAATTTAGAGAAGTGGTCAATTATGTTATTGGACATATATCAAACGTTGAATAAAGACCACGAATTTTTCCGAAGCTTAATGCAAATTGAATTAGAGCCAATTAACGAAATTACAACTAATAACCGAATCAGAAAGTTAAGCTCAACCAACAGTCTTAACACTATTTTTAGAGGTAGCTCCATATTGTCCAAGTCGCTAGAGAGATATCAGCATAGAATTGGGCAGGAATACCTTGAGAAGTTGCTAGGAGAGTTTATTTCACAAATAGCAGAGGAAGAACTGAATTGTGATTGTAATCCAAAAACAAATCCTAATGGATATGAAGAAGGTTATAAGAATTTGTTGAACTATCTTGAAACTCTTTGGGACAGAATCTATAAAACTTCAAATGACGTACCAACTGAATTGAAAGAAGAATGGAAGTATTTGAGGCAAAAGGTTGAGCTTTCTGTTGAGCCAACCGATACTGAGACACCGTTGAATGCTTTGTCTTCGTTCATATTTTTACGATATCTGTGCCCGGCAATATTGAATCCGAAAATGTTTAATTTAAGTCGGAATCATCATTCAGGACGGATATCCAAAACACTGACGTTGATTGCAAAAATATTGATGGTATTTGCGAATAGATCCGAGTTTCAAGCTCACAAAGACTCGTGTTTAATGATTTTGAATCAAGATTTCATTGAAAAGCATAAAGAAGAGGTTCTTATATATTTCGATAAAATTACAGGACGAAAAATGGACTTTAATGAGAAGATACTTGAGATGAGCAACTTCATGGAACGGCCTTCATTAAATGTGTCCGACGAAGTCCTCAATGAGCTTCCTACGATGCCATACCTCATAGACAAGTACTTGAGGATATATGGACTTGTCAAGATTTTAGATCAACACAATAATTTGACTTCAAAGAACCAGGTTGAAATCAACAATCGCAACGCAACATTGAACGACTTGAAGCTTGAAATCCTTGGCTTCGATGAAACCGATTTAGGATCTGAAGACTTCATAAAAACTCTAATCAATGGTGAAGAAAATGAAGAGTTCAGTCAGCTTCTTCTAACTAAGAACAATGTTAGTTTAAAGGACCTGATGGAACAGTCTTCAATCATAGCCAAAAAGACAGAAAGCCTGGATCGATTCCTATCTAAGGCAGAGGTTCCTTTCATATTTTCGCATGAGAGCTGGATTTGTTTCATTGATTCCATTATATACTCGATTCAGCTTGATAATGATTCATTCGTTGTCTACAACCAGTCAGTCCATGGACAATCTAGAAAGGAGATCGCTTCTAGTCCTGAATTGGCAAACTTCATGAGAAACCTTTCAAAGCAAAATGAAATTGAAGCCTCTGAAAGTCTGAAATCAATAGTAGATCCTGTTCAAAAGCAAACCCAGCCACCATCGTCCAATGGGTCAAGGAACGTCTTCAAAAGGATCTTCACAAAGAAGAAGACTGGCTGAGATCTCTCTTTTGTGTTTTGCACTCCTTTTTTCTTTGGATGATTACATAATCAATTTACATGGAGTAAAAATTTGAAATGAGCTAACTTAGTAATTAATTAATGAATCATGATATCAACACATAAACTTAGCTACCTATCAGTATCATCAAGATGTCAAAGTTCTATCCTTGGTACACACGTATAACAGATGTTGTGCATAGACTCACTGTTGTTGGTCTTATTGGATTTACGGGGTATATGACGGTTAATGTTGGGTATACATTATATGTTACCGGAAAGGAGAATGAAAGACGGCTTGCCCAGCAAAAGGCCCTTCAAGCCCAGCAAGAAGCGGAGCAGCAGCAATAGCCGTAACATAATTAAGGTTGAACATGTATATAGTCTATTGAAACTAGTTATATGAAAGATGATCATTTGATTTTATGTCGTTTATTGGTAGGAGGAACTGTATGATTATGTTTCTTTTTTGACCTTTTGACAGGTTGAAGCGAGTGACTCAGACCAAGTTCTTTGAGATAGCTAATCCGATTTTGTAGGCTCTGAATGGTTTGTTTTGAAGTTGGGTTGATCCCGATGATATTATCGACAGAAAACTCAGCATTACACACGGGACAGAGATAATCTGTTTTCGACCTTCCTTTTGATTCTATAGCCTCCATTAACACTTTTTTGTTCATGCAGCAGCCACATGGAGATATGTAGCACAGCTGACTTTGGTTAGGGTTCAAATCTTTTAGTAGTCGGTCATTTTCCAGTTTGATTTCAACTATATCTTTTAATGAACTAATATGACTGAACTGAGTGTCTTTATTTGGCTTTAGTAGATGTTCCAGGATACTTTCTTTATTGAACAAATGTCCTTTATAGTCTGATACAATGACAGTTGATAGAGGCGCTCCAGATATGTAACAATGAGTGAATGAATAGGTAGTTTGGCTTTGATTCTTAAGTTCACTCTTCTTTATTCTTGATGCATTAAGATTAAGGATTTCTCGACGAGACGGAATTGTACCTCCATCATTCTACTTCTCATGTTAGTAATGATATCAGTGTGTTTTAACACATCTATACTTACTCCCATTGTGTATTATTATGGTGATATAGTCTATATGGTCAGCATAGCTGTAGTCGCAGCTGGAATAAAATTTATTTACATACGCGATTTTAAATCTAGTGTATGTTTATGTTTATATCATCAGGTTGATTTTGCTACGTATGTCCGCCAGTCATGTTCAATAACGTGTCTGTGTCGTCTTCGTTTTCATCTCTGGACAAGAAGTCGTCAACGAAGCAGTCGACCTTGAACTCGTTCATAAATTCGGCCAAACCAAAAGCATCAACTAAACCTTTTTTAACGTTATCAAAAAAGAATGGATTATCATCTAATAAGCAGCTAGCTGAGCCACTGGTTGGCGAGAGAGTGCCGAAAAGAGCAACAGTCGACGATCTTGTTTATATTGGAACCAAGAAAGTCAAAGAGGACACGGTCAAACTCCCCTCAAAGCAATCCACTCTTTCTGTACAACTGCCTAAAAGAAAGCTTGTCTCGGCATCGAAGCAAAGACAACTACCGTGGAGTACTAATAAGAGGATTGCCAATCCCCGCACTCAGAGCAAAGTTCATTCATTCAAAGAGTCTGGTGGCCTGGTTTTATCAGATGAACAGAAAGGAGTCATTGATATGATTTTGAACCAGAGAAAGAACCTCTTTTATACTGGTTCTGCAGGTACAGGTAAGTCTTTTCTCTTAAAGGAGATTGTGAAGAAATTAGTCTCACGCTATGGGGGCTCCTCTATTGCTGTTACCGCGTCTACAGGATTGGCAGCAACTAATATTGAAGGAACTACAATCAATCGATTTTCAGGTATTGGACTAGGTAAAGACAGTGTTGACAAACTTGTTGGAAGAATTAGAAAGAATAGATCTGTTGTTGAAAGATGGCAAGGTACAAAAGTTCTTATAATTGATGAGATTTCAATGATTGACTCGATCACTTTTGACAAGCTTAATGAAATTGCAAAAACCATCAGAAATAATAGAAAACCTTTTGGAGGAATACAGTTAATACTCTGCGGTGACTTTTTTCAACTTCCCCCTGTTTCTGTCAGTAAAGATCCGGCTTCTGGGTTTTGTTTTGCTGCCAAAAGCTGGGGTGAGTGCATTGACGAAACTATTCTGCTTACTAAGGTGTTTCGGCAGAAGAATGATTCTGATCTAATTGAAATGTTAAATGCATTAAGAATTGGAAGACTATCCAATGAGATTAAGCTGAAGTTCAAAAATCTCGAAAGACAGCTGAAGTATGAAGATGGGATTTATCCAACCGAATTGTATCCAACTAGAGAAGAAGTTGACAGAGCTAACCTGGAACGGTTGAATTCGTTGTCAGGAGAAACGCTTACATTTCAATCTAAAGACCAATTTCCTAGTACTGGAAATAATGAATTTCTGGTTAAACAACTGGACGGATTGATGTGTGCAAAAAGGCTGTTACTTAAGCAAGGGGCTCAGGTGATGTATCTCAAGAATGATCCCGATGATCAAATGATTGTCAATGGGTCGATAGGAAAGATTTTATGTTTCTGTTCCTTTGAATTATGGAATGCTTTCTGTCGTTTATTTAAGGAATTCGAAAGAACTGCTAATGAACAACTGTTAATCATCAGTTCGAGATTCATTGGAAGCAATCAGACTGTTCAAGATGAAGATGAAATGAATGAATTTGTCGCCAGAAACTACGACAATCCTCAGGCTAAAGATACCCTACATCAGCTGATAGCAGTTGCAAAAAAGAGTGTATCCTCCCAAAGACTTCCTTTAGTCAAGTTCACGATCAATTCTTACGAGAAGTACAAACTCAAGCTTGTCGAGCCTGTTGTTTTCTTTTCAGAGTCCAATGCTGAACTTGGCAGAGAACAATTGCCTATTCTGCTGTCGTGGGCCTTGTCAATTCATAAATCACAGGGACAAACTCTGAGCAGAGTCAAAGTTGATTTAACAAGGATTTTTGAAAAAGGACAGGTTTACGTTGCTCTAAGTAGATGTGTTGATACTAAGAACTTGGAGGTTGTCAATTTTGATGATTCAAGGATCAAAGTTAGTGATCAAGTTGCCAAGTTCTACGACCAGTTGACCGTGGTGAGAGAGTAGGTGATAATGCACAGCCATATTTATTTCAAAAAAGTTCACTCAAGATCAAGTAGTAAAATGGGTTTGTAACTTGTAACGTACAACTCCCAAAAGCGCCCCTTAGACAGTTCAAAAGTACATGTGGATAGTTCAGTTTCCAGCGGAAGATGGATCGAGTAATGACACGTTTAAATACCATTTAATACAGAGAGATCATGAGTATATTATAGGAAGAAAGAAGGATGCGTTTTTCCACTTGAGCTCTAAAGCTGCTTCACGATTGGAGCTGAGTCTACAAGTTGATGGAATTACTAATCAATTACGTTGTAAGAACATATGTCATAGAGAGAAACAAAGTGGAGTCAGTTTAAATGACGAAGCTCTTTCTCAAGGAGAGGAGATGGTATTCAAACAAAATACACGAGTTCATATCGAAGGAAAGACGTTTACTTTGAGCGTTGATTGGGTTCCGTTTGTACTGAATTGCTATCCAGAGGAGTGCGAGTCTTATGGAATTCTGAAAGAACGGGGACTTGTTGAGGTTTCTAATCAGGCTGAGACATCAACACACTTCTATGTTGATAATAAATCATTAACATTTAGTGACTTGACAGAGGCAATGAAAGTTAATGGAAGCCTTAAATTTGCCAACAGCGCGTTCCTGAATTCTGTCAATCAGCGATTGGATTTGCTGGAGCTCGATTATGAACAAAGTTGGCCTAGAGAGCCTGTTTTAACGCTGAACGTGATTGAGGGTAAATCATTCGAATGTATCAGTCAGATGTTTTCACACTGTGAAAACATTAATGTTATTTGTGCTTCACCATCGACCGTAGGCGATGATTGTCTGGTAATTCTTGAGGATTGTGTTGAGCAAGAACTACGGATGTTGAAGCATTGTAAAATGGCGGTGATCAATGATCGCACGCCATTATTCGGGCTTTTTGAAAGTGGATTTCCAAATTACGTCTTCCCTGATTCAGCCAAGCACAACTCGTATGATACGTTACAGTATCTTCCAAACATCGACGATTTTGAAATAATACAAACACAGCAAGAGACAGTGGGTGATGAGCAGGCTTTATGCGACCAATCAGAGAAGCTGGATAACGAAGCAGAGGAGAGATCAGATTTGTTTGATCCTGTCATAGACCGAAGATCTACAAGCAAAACATTACTAGACGTATTTCAACAGGTTAGGCAAGCGAAATTACAAAAGGACATGATTCCAGTCAATACAGAGTCGTCGTCTTCAAAAGTCACGAAAATACATTTCAACTTATACGAAGCCCAGCCTACCCGTTATCAAGGCAGCAAGGATAAATGGAAAGGCCGAGTTAACTATTCAAACTTTAACCAGGTGTCAAACTCAGATATTATTTTTGACGCGACCAAGACATACATTCCTCTTAAGCCATCTAAGTACAACTCCAGTCACGTCAAAGAAGGTATTATACTTGATGACGTTGGTTATGGATTCAATGCAAGTATTCCTGAGCTGGATCGAGATTTTGAGTACGATGATTTAAAGCGAAAGAGAGACCGTATTTCGTCAACCAAGACCACTTTGAACGGATCCAGGACTGCAAATCAACGTTCAACTACCAGAAAGAAGAATATTACATTGACTAGCCAGCTTGAGCAAGACGACGATGATGACGATACGCCTGTATTCAAGTCGTCTAAGAGAAGCTGATGAATTTCAATGATTTTTTTCACATTGAAAAAAGTCAGGTTTAGAAATACAACGAATGATGAACCAACACAAATATCGTTCAACAAACGGAACCATGATCACTGTAATTGGGTCTCTGAACTATGACCTTGTGACCTACACATCAAGAGTTCCTGAGCCTGGGGAAACGATCCAGGGAGAATCGTTCGAAGAGCATCTAGGAGGAAAGGGCTTGAATGAAGCAATTGCTACAGCCAGACTAAGTGAAGTCAAAGGCCATGTCAGAATGTGGGGAAAAGTGGGTAAGGATTCACATGGAGATCGCATGCTGGATGAACTCAAGAACTCGGGAGTATCCACTGAGTTAATTCAGAGACTTGACGATGTCACTAGTGGATCTGCCACTATTCTTGTTGAGACTGAAAAATCTGCAGAAAACAGAATTGTGATTATACCCGGCGCAAACGGAAGGTTAACACCAACAGCATTGGAACTACAGCATGTATTTGAGGGCTCAACAGAAGGAGACTTTGTGATTCTTCAGAACGAGTTCCCTGCCCCAAAATTGACAATTGAATGGTTATATGATAATCAACCCCACATCAAGAAAGTGTACAATCCATCTCCTATGAAATCTGAGTATATCGATACGGTACTGTTGAACAAAGTTGAATATCTTGTTGTTAATGCTGGTGAGGCCACAGAACTTGTTCAGACTCTAACTTCAACAAATATAGAAGCTCTTGAAAGTTCTGACACTGTTGCTTTTGGTACAGCTCTGATTGATGCAGTTAGAGGCGTACTTCCACGTCCAACCCTTGTTATTACTCTTGGTGCCTTTGGGTGTGTTTATGAAGAGCCTGGAAAGACATGTTCATTCCAGCCTAGTTTCAAAGTGGAATCGATCAAAGATACTACAGGAGCTGGTGATACATTTCTAGGAGGTGTAGCATCGCAGCTTTACAGTGGTAGCTCACTTCAGGAGAGTGTAAAGTTTGCTACAGCAGCGTCAGCGCTTGCAATTACTAAGAGAGGAGCTGTTGAAAGTATTCCAACCTATCAACAAGTGGTAGATTATAAATAAACACCGTAATGGTTGAGCAATATTGAAAAATACAGTTACATAATCAAGAATCAGCCGATTCGGCTCGAATGTGAAGTATATGTAGGAGTAGTGGAGTTGATGTCAAGCTCTTCTGGAAGGTCCAGTTTGAGTGAGCGTAGAGGAGGCAGTTGCGTTGATGCAGAAGAAGGTACCGAACCCGGTGCCGCAGTTCCACTTGTAGCTGTACCAGAGGATGAAGAATCTATAGCAGTTGTTGCTGATGGTCCTAACCCTGATAATCCCGCTAAGGATGCGGAAGAAGGGAGTGATGGTTGTAGCTTCGGGGAGACTGATGGTGTTTGTAAGGGAGTAGCATCTGGCGTTTGATGAGACTTTTGAGGTTTCAAGTATGATGGACTAGGAGTATATTGAGAATGTGATGGTTGACCAGAAAAGCCAAGCAAATGAAGTGCTGCTGACGAGTCTCTATTAGGAAGCATAGAGAATGTTGGCGATCTCGAGATGGATACTGGAGGAGCATTACCCGGGGAATTAGGTCTTGATTTCTTGAATTGGGGTTGAGTAAGATCGTTTTGAAAGTTGGAAAGATCTGTGTTTGAAAATGACCTGGCCAACGATGATGAGCTCGGTAAACGTGATAACTGAGAGAGAGCTGTTGCTGATGATGTTGCCAAGGGAGTGAGTCTTTGAAGCGAGGAAACTGAGTTGAGCGGTCTTGGGTGAGAATGAGGAGGGGAAGTAGTGCTTTGTGAAGGATCTGTAGTAGTTTGAGATGGCTCAAAGTACTGGGTGAGGGATGGGAGCGACTTTACATATTGTAGGCTTGTCTGAACGTCCGCAGGAATTGTTTGTACAGCGGTCCTTGGAGGAAACGAGGTCGCAGGTGAGTTATCGTGTTGTTTCTGTTGCATATTTTGCAGTTCTTGTGACGCAGCAGAAGCGAGGATGTTGATATCTATAAACGAGCGGGTTTGACCAAGAGATGGGCGCTGGGGCTGTGTGCCTGTTGTTTCCTCCACAACATCGATTTCCTCGGACTTTATGGCGGATTCAGAGGGACTTCTGTGTTCTTTTTCAAACTCTGACAGTGACAGAGACTGATGAACATGTTGTAAAGAACGTTTTGGAATCTTGGAAGTTGAGCTGGATTTTTTCATTCCGGGTCTTTGTGAAGACGCCAGTGAAGAGGTTCCATCTGGCGTCGAAGGGTGTTTTCGTCTTGAGTTTGGGTTGGTGTGAATACGAGAATGACGAGTTAGCTCATCCGACCGTGAAAATCGTTTAAAACAACCAGGAAAGTTGCACTGATGAGGCTTTTCGCCAGTATGAGTTCTGATATGTCTAGTCTGGTGTTCCAGTCTGTGAAATGCTTTGTCACAAAGGGGGCACTTATAAGGCCTAGGAAGATCTGACGGTGGAACTTTCTTCTTGAGATTTGTGTTTGCAGATATATTTTGCGCTGCAGGAGTAACTGGTGAGGACCCTGAGGAGGAACCGGAACTTGAACTGCGTCTTTGTGGCGATGAGTGGGGCTCCGTCGGTGACAGTGACTCAGCCACCAAAGAAACTGGAGATCCGGACGCAACGTTTGTAGCCATTCTGAATGTATTCTGACTTTCTGGAGGAATCCGTGCTGCCATAGTAGGGCCGGAGCCTTTAGGTTGAGAGTGCGTATATGTTTGATAAAAGCCAAAAGCTGGGGATTGTGGAGAAGTGTGTGGGGTGTCTGCTCTGCGTTATGGGTGTAATAAACGATGTATTAGGCCGGTAAACGAAAAAGCAAGCAAACTGTGATATTTGCAGCCGTGGAATCAATGCTATAATGATTCCAGCGGTGTTGAAGACACTGAACTCCAGGAATAACAGTACGTTAAAGGGTAAAAGGGGTATTTTTCATTCTCATAAACGGTGTGGATGAAAAAAAAAGCGAGGGGTTGAGATGGACGGTTTTTTGCGGGGACGAGCAACCAGGACTGGGGAAAAGGTTGCAGCGTGAGGGCCGGGGAACCCCGGCTCTGTGGGGATTTTTTTTCAGCGCAGATTTGAATCGGGATTGTGCCGACACGGGCCATTCCTCAAGAAAGAAAAACGGGGGCGCCGTGCGCAATCAGCGAGGAACACGGGGGACAGCTTCAAATTTTTTCCGACGCGTCGATCGATGGGCTAAAAAAGGACGTCATCAAGAACCGCCACCGCCACCGCCACATAAGATCTGCGTCCTTTAATTTAGCGCGTGGCGGTGTCTTCACCGGCTGAATGCGCTTGTGCCGCCTCCCATCGTAGGCTATTGCGCGTGAGGCGGCACTTCTGGGGGCATCAACCGCGCTTTGCGGCTCTTTGCCCATGGATATTAAACTGAACACTCTACCCCGCAGATGTCATTAGCGCATATATATTGGAAGGTTCAACCCTCGATTGCTGAGGTTGTTCCTTATCTTTGCCAAATTGCTTGCTGCCATGCTTACATGTGGTTGACAAATCAAATGTTTGGCTAATAGGCACTTGCACAGCCCCAGTCCGCTGCTAGCGATTTGTGGAGGAGGTTAATCATGTGCGGCTTGCGGGTTTTTCCGAAGCAGCTCTCCCAACAGGTTACTGGCTGCTGGCCCCTTTACTTAGTAGAATGGGACCAAAGACGTCAAAATCCTGGCTGTGTACTTTAGATGCGGGTTACCCGGATGGTTCTGCATACTTACCCTCTCTGTTCCCCCCACCTCCTGGCGTTGCCTAAAAAGATCGCAGGAGCTTTTATCGGGAACGCCCAGTGGCTTGTGCCGGACAATGATGTCCCGGCTGCTTGTGGGGATTTCTCTCCCAGTAACCAAAAAAATAAAACGCTTGCTCCACAAGCATAGTTTGACAAGAATCAATTAGTAGAGTTAAGACCAGCAATAGTTTCTAACTGTAAAGAGTTCAAAGAAACATTTCTGCAAGCTCAATTCGTGTGTTTACGTATCATGTCGGACATCGAGACTCGTGCAATCAACACAATCAGAGTTCTAGCGGTAGACACCGTGGCAAAGGCCAATTCGGGCCACCCTGGAGCGCCAATGGGACTTGCTCCAGCAGCCCATGTTTTGTGGACTCAGATGAAGTTCAACCCAAAGAACCCTTCTTGGATCAACAGAGATAGATTTGTGTTATCAAATGGTCACGCTTGTGCTTTATTGTACTCTCTCTTGCACCTATTTGGTTATGACCTCACTCTTGATGATCTCAAGCATTTTAGACAACTTGGTTCCAAAACACCTGGACATCCTGAATTTGAGATTCCTGGTGTTGAGGTCACTACTGGTCCTTTAGGACAAGGTATCTCGAATGCTGTAGGATTAGCTATTGCCCAAGCAAACTTTGCTGCAGTTTACAACAAGCCAAATTATAAGCTTTCCGACAATTACACTTATTGCTTCTTTGGTGATGGATGTATGATGGAGGGTGTCGCTTCTGAGGCTATGTCCCTTGCCGGTCACCTACAACTAGGAAATTTGATTGCATTCTATGATGACAACAAAATCTCAATTGATGGAAGTACCAATCTTGCCTTCACTGAAAACGTTGCAGCTAGATTGGAGGCTTATGGCTGGGATATTTTGGAAGTTGCTGATGGTGATACTGATTACCAGGCTATTTCTGATGCAATTGCCAAAGCTAAGTTGTCGTCCAAGCCAACATGTATTAAACTAGCCACCACTATTGGATATGGTTCTCTACAAGCTGGTTCACACTCTGTTCACGGTTCTCCCCTTAAGAAGGATGACATTATCCAGCTTAAAGAAAAATGGGGATTTGATCCTGAAAAGAGCTTTGATGTTCCTCAAGAAGTGTATGATTACTATAATAAGGTTTCTGAGGCTGGTGCTGCTGCTGAAGCTGAATGGAACAAACTGTTCAAAGCATACAGTGCTGAGTACCCTGAGTTGGCTGTAGAATTACAGAGAAGATTAGCTGGTAAGCTTCCTTCAGGGGTTTTGGATGTTCTACCATCATTCACCGCTAGTGATTCAGCTGTTGCTACTAGAAAGCTTTCCGAAGCTGTTCTTGGAAAGATCCAGGCTGTACTTCCTGAGCTTATTGGAGGATCTGCCGACTTGACCCCATCTAACTTGACCAAATGGAGCTCTGCTATTGATTTCCAGCCACCATCCACTGGTCTTGGTGACTACTCTGGAAAGTACATCAGATTTGGTGTAAGAGAGCACGGAATGGGTGCTGTGATCAATGGTATATCTGCCTATGGTGCTAACTTCAAGGCGTTTGGTGGTACTTTCTTGAACTTTGTTTCCTATGCTGCAGGAGCAGTTAGATTATCAGCACTTTCTGGCCACCCTGTCATTTGGGTTGCAACTCATGACTCTATCGGGTTAGGTGAAGATGGACCAACTCACCAGCCTATCGAGACACTCGCTCATTTGAGAGCTTTGCCTAACCTTATGGTCTGGAGACCAGCTGATGGTAATGAGACCTCTGCTGCCTACTTGAAATCGATTGAATCTACACATACACCATCTGTGATTGCATTATCTAGACAAAACTTGCCTCAATTGGAGGGATCGTCGATTGAGAAGGCTGCTAAGGGTGGTTATGTAGTCTACGAAGCCGCAGGTGCCAAGCTTGTTCTTGTGGCTACTGGATCTGAAGTTTCTATTGCAATTGAAGGAGCTAAGCTTCTCGCCAATAATGGAATTCCAACCAGAGTTGTTTCATTGCCAGACTTCCACACCTTTGACTCCCAATCAAGTGAGTACAAGCTCTCTGTTCTACCTGATGGAGTACCAATCCTCTCTGTAGAAGTCATGTCGACATCGGGATGGGCTAAGTACTCCCATGTTCAATTTGGTATCAACAGATTCGGAGCATCTGGAAAGGCTGATGACCTTTACAAGTTCTTTGAGTTTACACCAGAAGGTATTGCTGATAGAGGTGAAAAGACTGTCAAGTTCTTTTCAGGAAAGACTCTATACTCGCCTCTCAACCTTCCGTTCGAGTCTATCCATTAGGCTGTTTGCCATGTAGGGTGAAGACACATTTACTGTTTCCATTTATAACCAGTTTTATAGTTTAAATGATTTAATCAATCCGTTCTTTTATGGGACATGAACTAATGTTATATAATGGAAACATCACTTCCACACGTTCTGGAACAGGTCATCGCCGTAGTTCTTTTTGTAAGCATTATTGGAATTTGATTCCGACTGGTTGGCCCAAACGTTCTCTGTTGTGGAACCCCACCCGGTTGCTGTATTTGCTGTATTTGCTGAAGATGATGACGAATCGAAGCTAGCACTGCCTGCGGTGTTAGCAAATACATTATTTTGTGGAATGGTCATACTTGGTAATGAATTGAAGGATGGATTTGACGACTGAGAGGGGGTTGAGTAGAGAGAGAGAATGGACTTCTTCAGGTCTGGTCTGGAGTTTCTTTCGGGTGGTTGTTTGGGTTTTGTCGTTTCTAGAAGGGAAGGAGATGAACCAGATGCTATTCCAATGTTGAATGGGATATTGTTTGGAACCGTGCTGCTGGTTATTGGTGTGCTACGCGCGGTGCTAGTTGTTGTGGAAGTACCCGCTTTGGCGGTAGAAGATGGCCCACCAATATCCAATAAAGAGCTGGAGTGGTTGGAAGAAGCTGGCGCGTGTGGCTTGGATGATGATGGCTGAAGATCCAGAGCAGACACTCCACCAACATGAATTGTTCTTGGATCCGGAACCGACGACGAGAGACACCATTTTTTCAGGTCGTACTTCGTTCTAATGAAGTTCTCGATCTTTGAGTCGTCTGGAGTATAATTATCTGGCAACTTTCCTTCCCAGAATGAATTGGCTTTGGAATTTCCCCACATGACCATAGACTTTACCTGTTCGTCTGTCCAGGAGTCTAGATCAACAGACTTAACTCTTGAGATATGCGTTCCCATACTTCTATGGATACCTGAGCATCTGATACAAATGAAAATACCAATGTTCCAAGAAGCCCATCTTGGATTCTTGGATGTCTTACAGTCAGCACAAAATTTATTGGGTTGCTCTCTCAAGAGAGTACGCAAAATTTGCTGGTTCTTTTCGGTTTGCTGCTTCCTTGCTGATGTGCTGTAGCTCATAATGGTCCGTGCTTGAAGCGTCAGACACAACAACCTCTGATATTACAAATAAGCCTGTTAAGTCACACGTATACATATTGATGATTTTATCTAGATCTGAAAATTTGGCAAATCTTCAACACAAATGCTGCGTCTATCTGCGTCTATCGACGCTTCACCTCAACATCTCAGTACGCAATGCGGCTTCTCATCTCCGATATCCGTCTTTCGAGCTCTTGAGGAGTTCTATCCATCTTGGCAGATATCCGAAGCCGCTTCTCGGAGCTTAACTTATAGTACTCTTCAATAATATCTCCATCCACACACCCCTTAACTGGAATATAATAGCTTCTGAACTTCAAGTAGTCTCTTTCGGTTAAGAGCTGTAATTCCTCAATCACAAACTTTTGAAGATCCCTGAAAAACGAGATTTCTCCAAGAGACGTTAATGGATACAGGCATCCAACTTTTCCCTGAATACAGCTGTATATCACACACTCGGCACCGCCAATGGTGAGCGATCCCTTCTGAAAACTTGTTGGAATATCGCCAAGGAAGAAATTAAACAAGTTTTTGAACTTGTTACTCTCTGAGGCCTTCTTCTTGGCTTCAACGCTTAGCAAAGTTCCATGACTATCTTCATCACTCATTTTTGATATTTCAGAAGGACATCTCAAAATGAAAACGTTTCCAAACCTGTCGCCACCCAGAATAGTATCATAATCCAGCATTATAGTTTTAGTAGTGTGTCTCTGGATAGTATCATCAACAAAAGGAATAAAAATGTTCTCCAATGGCTTATAAACAGCAAATATAACACTTTCTCTGATGTCACTAACGGCAACTCGAAACCCTTGAGTTTTTAAATCCACAATCTCATTGCACCTCAACCTGGTAGAGCAATTTTTCAGGAGCTGCTTCTGTCCGAATTCATAGATTGTTAAACAGTTTTTAGCTCCAACAAGTAGCTTGCCCTGGAATTGGATCAGAGACAGTGCAAGGTGTTCCGTCTTGGTTTTATATACAAAGTCCAACGTTCCATCTTTGTTGATATTATAGACTCTTAAGAAAGAGCCTGAATTTTGGTTGGGGTTTAATCTCAAATCTTTAGCAGATGACACTATGATGTAGTTCTCCTGAGGTTTTGATGCAAAGGACACTTTGCAAAGCTTCACAGCTGCTTCATCTCTCAATTCAATCGATTGAATGACCGACTTGTCCTCTTCGGATATTACCTGTAAGCACGATCCCCATTTGTACTTCCTTCTTTCATAGCCGAATTGCTGATAATACTCTTGCTTATCTTCATCTATCTCAAAAGTAACAGCTGAATCGGTTTCATTATCAGATAAAAGATAAGGTGATTTCGTCTCATAATCTCCCTCCGCAATGTACAGAGTTCCATTCAATTTTGAGCAATCACAAATGGCTTTGGGAGTGTATTTCAGACTTACGCTTTCGATCAAAGTATCATTTTCAAGCTGATCAATAGTAACAACACTCAGCGTGCGTCCGTATACTGATAAGACGCCATTTGTAGGTACGTCTTCACTCTTGAACTCTGACGCGTGTGTAAATGAGGGTTTTGATAATGGGGTGATGTGGAAGTCGGATAGATGGATGTAAGCCAAGTAGGTTCTTGTGGAGAAGATTGCAACAGCACTTTCATCTCTGATCTGAATCTTGGAAAGCGTTACTGGTTTGGGCCCAGTGAATTTGTTTCGAGGATTAGCTAGCTCTCCGGTAGTGGGGTTCATCTGGAATCTGGCATACACACCGTTTTCCATACCGATATGAGCATAAAGCGTTGAAGTTTTGATCTGATCCTCTTCTTCAGGGTCATTAATGCTGTACGACAGATCGCTCATCCAACAAACAAGTAATGAACTGGCTACTGAACTCAAATTTTCCTGAGTAATTAACTCAAGAGTCGAATCTGGACTGGTCGATAAAAGCGTTAGAGTTTGGTTCTGGCAGCCAATCAGAATAAAAGGAAACCGTGAACGTCCTTCTGCGAGTTCTCCTAAAGAAATAGAAGTAATTTGAGCTTCCATTTCTTTTCGCTCATTATATTCAACTAGATTATCAAACTCATCCACCTCAAAATAAACAATCTCCCTGTTGGACAAGGCTATCACCACCTGCGTATTTGTATAGGAAGCATGTATCACCTTGATTCCCGATGGAGGATTCCAGTCAACTGTCTTTACAGGATTTGCTTCTGAATACTGTATTTGCTTAAGACCATCTCTATGGATCTGAACAACTGAACTTGCACCTATCTGTTGTACACCAATTGTTTCAGCAGATCCGATGAATCCTGAGTTTTCAACCTCTTCTACGTCCTCACCAACGCTCAAGACCAAAGTGCCATCATGAAATGATAAAACTATATATTGATCATACTCGGATTTCCTAGATAGCCTCGTTGTAAACACTTTCTGAACTGTTGAAGGAAGCTCCTGACTGACTATCTCTGAGAATGGAAGCTCGTGATTCAAGATCTTTAGTGAAGATCTTGCTCCGGAGCCACATAGGCAATGCAATGCTGGAAGATTTATCGTATCTTGTGACTCGCTTAACTGTGTGTCAATTAAAGGGCTAGCGTTCTCCACTATGCTAACCAGGTTCAAGTTGTCAAACGGCTTAACTTTAAAATACAAATCTTCCTCTCTCAGAGCAGCGATATCATCAGGATATTCAGAAGAGTTGTAAACACGATCGTTCGGATCGTCACCAAGCTTTTCAAATTGATAAATATATTGATCCCCACTTTCGCAGCACGCGTACAAGAATCCGGCTTTGAATATAACCAGTGAGGTACAGACAGGCATCGAATCAAAATATCTAATCTCAATGCTGTTCACAGCACCCCCTTCTCCTTTTGTCTCATCAGAATCCTGAGGTAGGTAATCAAATGACACTTTAAAAATGTCTCCCAAGTCATTCTGCACTAAAGCAAAAAAAGTGCTCTTAAGTTTGTGAACAACACCTGATACAATATTCGAGAGTGCATCTTGTCTGTTTCTTTTAGGTGTTGGGATATTGTGTGTCATTTTTGAAAGATATTTATACTGGATAAGTCCTTCTGAGCAAACCAAAACACCAGAAGGGCCATCCATACCCCCTGGAATAGACAGTAAAAATGACGCAGACCCAGAGATTTCTTCAGAGTACTTCTTGACGACATGATTGAGACCTAAATCTAGTTCATAGTAAGTTAATGATTTGCGCAAGGTTTTCGCTGGTGAATCCTCTAAAGAAGAGTAGTCACACTCGATAGCAGCAAACAAAGGGTTTTCAAACCCAACATCCAGCCCGCAGATATCATATGTTAATATTTTGCTTCTATTGGCCTCAAGAGGGGAAGATGCACCAATCTTGTTGTTAGAGTTCGTTTGGATTGTATATACAAGCTTGTTTTTCTCTATAGCCCCCAGCATCAAGGCTCGACCTCTTCCATCGACTGAAACGAACTCACCAGGAGAGATACGTCTAATTCCAGTTTTGAAGTATGGCTCATTGGCCAGCACCTCAAACCTATTAAGTTTGCTGTTGAATTCCACTAGAGAAAGGTTTCCACTATCAGATGTAATAATTAAACAGTCTTTACTGGACCCAGGAGCTCGAAAAACGTTGATGGTTCGTATGTTACTGAATGTATCCTGCTCCGAAATCCGATATAGTTCTCCATTCTCTTTATTCAACTTCCAAACATCAATTGACGTATTCGTAGCCCTAACTACTTCTTGCTGTTTTCTATTTCCAGTGAAATTTCCAATGCAACATTTAACAGCAGAACAAGAAGGTCTGATAGTCAAATTATACAAAAACAACTCTGGATAGATATCTGTAGACATTCCTAGTACGGGCTGTTCTTTCTAGGGCATATCAGGGCCGTTCTCTGATTTGATAAGGCTAGCTTCTATAGACACTAGCTAGTACCTTTAATTCTTCCAAGCACATAAAAATATAAGATAGTCCAAATCAGAAAAATTTGAATAGATCTCTACACCAGAAATTGCCGTGGAAAAGCTACCATACAAATTTGTGACCCGTTTCCTCCTGTGACAGACAAAAGCAAAGCAGATACCAAAACAAAACAAAACAAAGGTTTATGATTCAAGTACCCATCTTAATCTTCGAGAGGCAATACGCTCGCAGCAAAGTAAATATGCCGGCCGTAGAGGCACCGTCTGGTTCTGTGAGGCTGTTGAGGTCCATCGAAGGATTGGACAGCTTAGATCAAATCAGTCATGGAATGAGAAGCGCGTTTCAGGAGT
The DNA here is from genome assembly GCA_003706095.2 of Ogataea trehaloabstinens. Classification (NCBI taxonomy): domain Eukaryota; kingdom Fungi; phylum Ascomycota; class Pichiomycetes; order Pichiales; family Pichiaceae; genus Ogataea; species Ogataea trehaloabstinens. The sequence goes on along the minus strand of PPKJ02000009.1, from coordinate 460,023 downwards.
GTCAAAGCTCCGTGTCTACGCACAGACGACAAGTCACGGTGATGAAGGCGCTGCAAACGCGCAGTAGTGAACTGGGGATTGAGGATGAGTTCAATGAGCTCTTTTGTAAGATGGTTGACAAAATATTGCCTATTAAAAGGAATGAATCAGTTGCCGATAGAGTGGTTAAATTTGTTTCCTCTTTTGTTAGTCAACTGAACCCTGAAAGAATGGATGGCGAAGAAATGTCTGAAATTGATCAGGATGATGATCTGATGTTTGCCAAGTTTATTGGAACCTTGGCGAGACATTTAGTCCAAGGAATAGAGGCGTCAAACAAGAATGTACGCTATCGTGTGTGCCAACTGCTTTCTCACTTAATGAATAATATGACTTCCATAGACAAGGAGCTATTTGAAATGCTAAGTGAGCGCCTCCTTTCAAGGATATATGATAAAGATCCACACATAAGAATCAAAGCCATTGCAACATTAGCAAGTTTTCAAGAGCCTGATGGTAGTGAAGAGATCAGCAATGCGGCTAAAACCATCCGGGCTATTATGCAGAATGACGGCAGTCCTGAGGTACGACGCGCGTGTTTGAAGCAAATCGAGAAAAGCATACATACACAACCTTATATTTTTGAACGTGCTAGAGATATAAATTCCGTCAACAGAAGATTGGTTTATTCCAAGATCTTGCCTGACTTTAAAGATTTCAGAACTATCGACTTTTCAGCACGGGACCAACTGTTGAGCTGGGGGCTCAAAGATAGAGAAGAGAGCGTGAGAAAGGCTGCAGTGCGATGGTTGACTGAGGATTGGATGCAAACCTTGAAAGGAGATGTTCTAGAATTACTGGAAAGATTGAAAGTAACGCAAAGTGAAATTGCAGATATGGCAGTCAGAATATTTCTAGACAACAGACCTGACGTGGTTGCGAAAATGACGTTTAATGAGGATGTTTTGAAGAATCTAACACCTGAAACATCTTTGCTACTTCGTGTATACTACGAATTTTGCTCTGATCACAATATGACTGCTGAGATAGATTCCAACTTCCCTGAGGCAGCACAACTTGCCGATATCTTACAGGTACACTTCGATAAGAGGAGAGAGAATATTATTAAAATTGGACAAAACAAAGATCTTCTTTCGGAGACAGAAGCTGTTGAAGATGGGTTGGAGGTATCTGATCCTGCGGATATGGATTTTGTAATACGGCAGCTGCTGATGATTGCGTCACAGTACGACTATAGCGATGAATTTGGAAGAAGCAAAATGCTGAACGTAATAAGATCGACATTGACAGGTGTTGGCCTCAATGATTCTATTATCTCAATATTGATGACATGTATACGAAAGCTTTCTATCAGTGAAAGAGATTTCTGTCATATGATCGTTGAGCTGATCAACGATCTGAAAGATTCCGCTTATGAAACCGAAAACCCTGAAGCTGAATCAATGGATATAATTGGTGAGAGTTCGAGATTAGAGTCAAATGGTGATGATGACGAAGATGACGAAGAGGATGCCTCGTTCCATTCAGCACAAGCAGATTTTTCGAAAAGTTCTATCGCCAGTGCTAACAGATCCATGCAACAGGAGTTGAAACAGGTCGAGCAACTTTCTGCGGCTACGTTGTCTGAATGTTTAACAATCACACAAAGAATGCTAGAATTGGTGAATGAGCCACTCAAAGATAACATTTCTTTAATGTCTCTTCTAGACAGTCTGATTCGCCCATCGATCAGAAGGTCAGAACCAGAGATAAGACGTCTTGGCCTTATTTGTTTGGGACTATGTTGTTTGTTGGATAAAGTCTTGGCCATTGATAGTATGTTTATTTGTGCCATCTTTGTGACCAAAAGTAATGACGAGTCTTTGATAGTCACTGGTATCAGAGTTATATCTGATCTATTAGCAGTTCACGGAATATCTATTTTGGAATCTGATACCCCCAATAGTGTTGATTCGATAGCAATTGCCCGATTGTTCTATCGTACCTTAAGAGACACAACGAGAAAGGAAGCGCAGGCAACTTCGGGTGAGGCTCTGTATAAATTGTTTTTGTGTGGTGTGATTACTGATGATGAGCTTTTTGAGACGACACTTCTCTCTTATTTCAATCCTGCGATTAACGAAAATGAGTCTTTGAAGCAATGCTTTTCATTTTGCATTCCTGTCTATTCGTTCTCTCATGTTTCTCATCAAGAAAGAATTGTTCGAGTGACAAGCGATACTCTTGTGCGTTTGTTTAACTCGTGGGAGGATATGTCAGAGGGCCCCGATGGAGAAAAGAGGACTCCAATGACACCTCAAAGTATTATTCAACAGATCATGTACTGGACCGATCCTTATCGTGTTGTGAACCGAGATTCTGAAGAAGCTGCTAAGAGTTCTGTGCATATTGACTTGGCTCTTCAACTATTATCGGTTTTCGATAAATTGGAGTATAGTTTCAGTACCAAGGTTTTCTTTAAATCAATCTTTTTATGCTTACCAAAGCTGACATTTACGGAGAAAGTTGATCATGCCAAGTTGAGGCAACTGTATGAAGCTTTAAATGAAGTTGAAAGTGAAGACAAAGAGGCTGTTGTCTTGGCTTTGAAGGATAGTCCATCTTGTAATGCAATGAAGAAGTTCCGGGATTACGTTAGGGAGTGTATAGTGAAATCCGCTGGTGATGCTGAAATGAATTTGGTTGATGTTGATAAATTTGAGAAACCGAATTCTGGTAAGAGATCGTTGTCGATTGATGATTCGGATGGGCGGTCAGAAAATGGATTGATAGAACAGATTGAGGAGGAGAAAAATGAAATGCTTTTGCAAGGAGAATCGACTCCAAAGCAAGAGAAAACAGGAGAGCCTGTGAGCGCTGCTGAACTCGCAGGCCCCAATGAGCCTGCTGTGACTGTTAAGAAGGAGAAAGGAAAAGAGATTAAAAAGTCCAAAAAGAAAGTTGCACGAAATGCTTCTACAAAGTTTAAGTCGAAAAAGGACATGCCTGAGAGTGAGACTGGATTACTGCAGTCTCGGTCCAAAGTCCAAAGTACTAGAGCTAAAAGAGCTACGACCGCTGAAACGAAGCGACCTGTTAAAAGTTCCGGTTCGAGCAGAGCTGCATCGACTAGACGAATCAAACAAGAATCCAGTTGGGGGCTTGATTCTGAGAGTTCTGACTCGATTGCAGAAGAAAAAGAGTCTGAATCGGAAGACGAAAATGACGTTCCAGACACTTCAGGGATAGTTTTACTTTCTGATGATGAGAAACAGAACGAGTCTGGGATGTCTGCGTCTGTCAAAACACCAACACGGAGATCTCGGCGAATTAAGAAAAGCACTAGACATTATGACGACGAGGACGATTTTATGAGCGATTGATATTTGACACAATAACTAGCTTGTTCGATATCAACACTGCCACAGATTTGGTGATGGATTGAGTGTGTCACCCTGAATTAACATTGGCCAATCATCAGGAAAGGATGAACGGTTCACCCCGCAAAATATTCAGGACAGATTTGGCTGTGTGCTGCCAATGTTGAGGCCCTACTAAGACCTTACCCCTCATTTATATTTGACAATAGAAAATTTTTCTTCAAGTTAATTTCGACACAGGCGACAAATGCTGCTTTTAACCAGACAAGGCGAAGATCGGGGTAAAACAGCGGCTACAATAGTTTGAAAGCGGACAACAGCTCGTAAGTAGAATACAAATACCCAAAAAGGTAATCGGGGGTTCATTAATATATAAGTAGAATCTGGGGACACTGAAAAGTACAAGTGAAGGTTTGTTGTTGTTATAAAAGTATCGATTAAACAAAGGAACAGTTATCAACAAGATGGGTCTTTCTTCTCAGGCGTCAAATGCCATCATGTACCTTACTTATGGGTTCATGTTGGTAACGGGTATCGGTATTGCGCTGTACCATAACGATAAGTCGACTTTTCTGTCTTCTAATGGTACACGAACCGGTATTCCGTTGGCACTGAACTTCATTGCATCGGGTTAGTATCTTTTTTTAGCGTACCAGTATTGATTGATACTGGTCTGTGGAAAAAAGCTTAAGCTGAATCATTTAATTGGTTTTCAACAGTAATAGTGGTGATGTGTCTCCAACTTCTTTCTAATTCAGACCTGAAAGGTCTAACAATATTGAATAAACGGGTGCAACTAGTAATACTTTGTTGCTGAGATCATACCGTTTTAACTCGAACAAGTTCGTACTTGCGTGAGGATTACTTGATATTGTTGAAAATTACATTAAATCAATAGGTTAACTTTTTTACTTAAATTCTAGGGTATGAGTTGATGACTTGAATCATGTCTTATATGGTCTGATTGTGATTCAAGTTTACTTGATCATTCAAGAGTGGGTGCGCAGTCAGACGGTATAAGGCTGATTCTGGTTTAGTTATGGTCAATTTCGTATCCTGAACTTGTGATGAATTTGGAATTTACTAACATTAATGGTTAATTAGCTATGGGATGTGGTATTCTGACTACGTATACTCAAATTGCAAATATCGCAGGAATCCATGGGTTGATGGTTTACACTATTTCAGGTGCCGTTCCCATTTTCTTGTTTTCTTTGGTTGGTCCTCTCATCAGACGTAAATGTCCAAAAGGATTTGTCTTGACTGAATGGGTTTTCCAAAGGTTTGGTCCTGTGACTGCATTGTATCTGTCTGCATTTACTGTATTCACAATGTACTTGTATATGCTTTCAGAATTGACAGCAATTGAATATGCTATTGAGGCTTTAACAGGATTGGATGCTACGCCTGCGATGGTTGTGGAATGTGTGGTAACCACTATTTACACATTCATCGGTGGATTCAAAGTGTCTTTTGTTACCGATATGTTCCAGGCTGCTTTTGTCTTGGTCTTGTTAATTATTGCCATTATTGGATATGCCCTGAATGTCCATATAGATATGGATATTAAAAGGGCCACCGAAAGCGAACTATTAGGTGCAAATAAGCTGGGATGGATGTTACTTTATATATTACCTGTTGCGATCATCACCAATGATTGTTTTCTTGCAGGTTTCTGGCTTAGAACATTTGCAGCCAAGACAGATCGTGACTTGATGATTGGTGCCTCCATTGCAGCAGTTGTCACTGGCATTATCTGTACTCTTGTTGGTCTCCCGGGAATCTTGGCTGTCTGGACTGGAGATTTGACTATCAATGATGATGAAGGATTTAATGCATTTTTCATTCTGGTTTCAGGGATGGATAAATGGATCATTGGTGTCATTCTAATCTTTTCTGTTGGTTTGTCAACATGTACCTTTGATTCCCTTCAAAGTGCTACAACATCTACTATTTCCAATGACTTTTTCCGCAATAAGATTTCAATCATTTGGGTCAGATTCATTGTTATTCTAATCATGGTTCCCTCAATTGTTGTTGCTGTTAAGGCTGCTACTAATGTGTTGCAGATTTATCTGATTGCCGATCTTGTTTCTGCTTCCATCATCCCGATAATTTTCTTGGGCTTGTCAAAGCGATTCCATTTCCTCAGAGGACTAGATGTGATGGTTGGTGGACTCGGAGCTCTTTTGGCTGTCTTTGTATTTGGAACCATTTACTATGGAAATGCCAAAGATGGTGGTAGACTTCTTTTGGTGTGGAATGGAATTTACTCCGATGACGACTGGGGAGCCTTTGGAGCCTTTGTCATTGCTCCTTTTGGGGGTATGTTGTTTGGAGTAATGTGTGCTGGTGTGAGAATTTCCATTCTATATCTGCGCTCCAGAATGACTGGCGAACCATTCACTGCCTTGGATAAATCTTTTGAATTTTCTGCAAATGAAACCGATGACTCGGAGCTCGCGGAGTCTGCAAGTAATGTTGAGCGTGAATACGTTTCTGCTGAAGATGATAAGATGTCGAAGAGGGTGTTTGGATCTCTGAAGCATGGACTGATTTAGGGCTGTGTACAATTTAATCTCAGTGAATAGATTTAATTAATATTACTTGTTTTTCATTCAGCTATCTTGAAATTTTTTAAAAGTACTCTAAAGACGATAGAGCTCTTCAAAAGTGTTGGCTGTAGAGGCTCGGAAACGGTACGCTGTGTTTGAGAATGCCGGACTTAGACCGGTTTAGAAAGACTGGAAAAGACTACTATCTCAGCTTGGGACTGGAGGGCTCTGCAAACAAGCTGGGAGTCGGTATTATAAAGCATCCTTTAGGTGAACTTGGTGGTTCCAATCGAGCATGCATTCTGTCAAATATTAGGGACACTTATATAACGCCTCCTGGGGAGGGGTTCTTGCCCCGGGATACTGCACGGCATCACCGCAACTGGGTGGTTAGGCTGACTAAAGCTGCATTAGAAGAAGCAAATGTGAAGAGTGGTGATATAGACTGTATTGCTTTTACGCAGGGTCCCGGAATGGGTGCACCACTACAGAGCGTTGTTATTGCTGCAAGAGTTCTGAGCCAGCTATGGGAAGTCCCATTAATAGGTGTGAACCATTGTGTTGGACATATAGAGATGGGAAGAGAAATTACTGGTGCGGAGAACCCAGTAGTACTTTATGTTAGTGGAGGAAATACACAGATTATAGCGTATAGTCGTCAGCGATATCGCATCTTTGGAGAAACATTGGATATAGCGATTGGAAACTGTCTTGATCGGTTTGCAAGAACGCTGAAAATATCGAATGCGCCATCTCCTGGTTATAATATAGAGCAGTTGGCTAAGAAAGGTCGTAGCTTTGTGAAGCTTCCCTATACTGTGAAAGGAATGGACTTGAGTATGAGTGGTATTCTGGAGTTTATAGAGACGCTAGCTACTGACTTATTCAAGGGAAAAAAGAACAAGCTTCTGGTAACAGAAGCTGGCGAAAAGATTACGGTTGAAGATTTGTGTTTCTCTCTTCAGGAATGTCTTTTTGCTATGTTGGTGGAAATCACAGAACGAGCAATGGCACATGTGGATACTAATCAGGTCTTAATAGTTGGGGGTGTTGGCTGTAATGAGAGGTTACAAGAGATGATGGCCGTAATGGTGCGGGACAGAAATGGCTCCATTTTTGCTACTGATGAAAGATTTTGCATTGATAATGGAATAATGATAGCCCATGCAGGGCTCTTGGCTTACAGAGTGGGTCACCGTACTGAACTGGACTCCTCTGTTTGTTCTCAACGTTTTCGAACCGACGAAGTGTTCGTTAGTTGGAGAGACTAAGGCCGGTTCAGCTGCTTCATTTAATACTTGGGGACGAATCAAATTTTGTACTAGTTATTTATTTTTGTTTGTGGCTGTGAACCGACGCGAAAACTTGAAAGATACAAAGTCTTTGTTATTCATGTTTAGATTGGTAGAGATCCCTTAAGGAAAGCAGAGTGCGCTTCACAATCTAGCGAAGATGACCTCTTTTGAAGAAAACTTGAAAAAGATCCAGGACATCAATCAGTCCATTCAGACACTTTACTACAAACCCCCAAGCATCTTCACGAACTCTGTAGTTGATAATTTAGACACAACACAACTAATAAGAGATATACAGAATGATGAGCTTCTTTTTTACACCAACAGAACACTGAAACAAGTGGACCAAGAGGAGTATGGGGAAGGCGTGGGAACTGCAGCTACAGATGCCTGCCGTAAGCTGACTAGCGCTATTGAGCAGCTACGTGATGATAAGAACGAAGACCCTTCGACCAGATTGAGCACTATGTATCACAGATTGATGGAATATGCTGGAGTTTACCGTATAGAGGAAGAGCAGCGTGTATTGATTCAAGAAGCCCTCAACCAGGCCACTTCGTCAGTAACGGAAATGAGCCGGAGCCGGGCAGTGTTAGAGAATATGCAAGAGGAGTTGATCATTTGGAACAAAATAGGAGCTACGGATGGAGGATTGAATGAGCAGGCGTCCGAGGTGATTGAGGTGGCTATATATGATGAGTCTGGTGTTGAGTGTAAATATCTTTTGGCTCTGGCAGAAGAGCGTATTGCTGCGCTGAAAAAGGAACTACAAGACGTTTCAAGCGAAGCAGGTTGAACCTAAATCAGGATCTAGACTTGTTTTTACTTAGCCACACGCTGCGGCAGTGCTGGTGGAGCCCTTATATATGTTTGCTCCTTGTGATTATGTAAGCGAAAACGAGCGCGGGGTGTTTATTCGAAAGTTTATTTGTGGCTGGGCCTTTTTTCAAGAGGGTGAAAAAAGTTGCTTGGAATGAGACAAAGAGCTGCTGAGGAAGAAACGGAGAGGAGCTTTGGCGGTCTGGAATCAAATCGGCACGCGAAGTGAGAATGTCGCAGGATGGATTGCAGCACCGTGGTACGGAGCTGGCGAAATCTGTGGCGACCACAGCCTCTGCTCTAGTGAGTTCGTCGCAGAACGGTGGCGGGCTCAGTGGTTCAGTGCTCCTGTCTCACAGGACGTTTCAGCAGGCTCTGGGCGACACATTAAGCAGTAAGAAGAACCAGACGTTACTACAGAAACATATGACCGAATCTGTGACGGTACCGCTGGTTCGTCGCAGCAAGGCGGGCAAGACTGTACGCAAGGACTACAGTGTGGTACCTGACCAGCTTCTTAATGAAATCCCACGTGAGGAAAGTGATGCATCAGACACGACACAGACTTCCAATGATGGAGACTTGCAATTCTCTCTGTTTCAAGGGTTTACTGCGGTTCTTCCTGACATAAATGAGAAGCTTGAGAGTATCAAGGAGGGATCTTCTCGCCTTCTAACGTACGAAGATCAGGGATCCAGGAGTAGGCTGCCGCGCGGAATCACTCCAGAAAAGATCAAAAGCTCACAGAGTCCTAAACAGCTTCTGGAATTCAAAGATGATATCAACTATAAGTTGGATCTCATTGAGATTCGAAAGGGAATAGCTTCGCGTGAGATCCATGAAATTGACTCCAAGATCGAGCGTTTGTATGTTTTACGAAAGTCAATTTTTGACAAGATTGTTTCTTACGAGCAAGATGAAGGATTTCTGGAGGATCAATTACTAAGTTTAGAGTCTCGATTGCAATTGGTGAAAGATGTGATGGTCAATGATGAAAACATGGATATCTCTAATAGTGAGAGCACTATGATTGAAGAATCTGATGAAGAGGCGTTTGATGTACACAAGAGTGAAGAAAATGGACTATTAAGCCAGTCCATCTACGGGAAGTTGGTCAAAAGTTCAAAGAGAGACCAAAAGAAAAAGTCAGAAAGGGCACGCAGACATAAGCCTACACTTCAGCAATACTATACACCCGGCAGTCGGATCAATGAGTTTAAGGGTCATGAAGACACAATCACTTGTCTTGGTTTTGATGTTCCATTTGGAACGATGGTGACAGCATCTCTAGACAATACTGTTCGAGTATGGGATATGAGCCGTTATCAATGTTGCGGGCTTCTAGAGGGGCATCTTTCTTCTGTGAAATGCCTTCAATTGCATGATAAGCTGGTTCTCACGGGATCTTCAGATGCAACATTGAAGTTGTGGGATCTGTCGAAGCTATCTGGAGGCGATGATGATACTGATAACTCTGATGTAAGCCCTGCGTTATTGAACACTTTTGAAAGCCATGTGGATGAAGTGACTGCACTCAGTTTTGACCAAGATACAATGGTTTCAGGCTCATCAGATCGTACTATACGACAGTGGGATATGCGCACTGGGCATTGCTTGCAGACTATCGATGTTCTCTGGGCATCCAGTATGATGAACACACACCAAGGTCACTTTGGCCAGGAATTTGGTTCAATATCTGCTTGGAAACAGACACATTCAGGCTACTCATTTGTGGGGGCGTTGCAATGTTACGATGCCGCGTTGGCTTCGGGAACTGCGGATGGGATTGTGAGACTCTGGGACCTGCGAAGTGGTGAAGTCATTCGTCAACTTGTCGGTCATACAGGACCAGTCACCTGTCTGCAGTTTGATGATAAAAATTTGACCACCGGATCAGCAGACAGATCCATTAGAATCTGGGACCTGCGAACAGGTGGAATTGTTGACTCATTTGCTTACGACTCGCCAATCACATCTTTACAATTTGATAATTCCAAGATTGTTTCAACAAACATGGAAAACACGGTTAAAGTATACGATAGAATAGAGGGAAAACACTGGGATTGTGGTACAGGCCTGGAAGATCCTTCCTCCTCAGCATATGTCCAGTACTGCCGTTATGCAGAAGGATATCTTGTCGAAGGCAGAGACAATGGTTACATCGGTGTTTGGGCCCTTTAATATGTCACATCTTCACCATCAACCTCTCCTATAAAAAATCCTTATACATAGCTACATGGTGGAGGAGGGGATTGAGTTCTTACTACAAAATACGTCTATATATGTTGAACTCGTGCTTCACCACTAATCCAAGTATTACAAACATCTTGTCGTAACGAATTTAAAGAAGTTTGATTTTTATTATTATTCAACCACTGGCTCCGGTACAGCCCTCATCACAGCCGTTCAAAGTCAATTGACTACAGCGAGCGCCGCCGAAGACCACGGTGCTCGTGTATAAGCGACACGCCATTGATTCCTCGACAGCCGACCGTGATGCTCGTACTAATCCGTTTGAACCAGCCGATGTTAACTACACCATAGCCAGCTTGGTTCATTTGCACCGCCACAACTGTCAAAGGTGAACTTTTTAATTACTGGGTTACCCGGCCGAATGATCGGAGGTGAAAAAAATCCTCTAGAAAAGCTTGAAGTTAGCAGACACGAACAAGCCAAGAAGAAGTCACGCTAACTAATAGTGTACTAGCATTATTGGCATCACCAAGCTTGCCACGCATTTGATAGAACATCCTGCTTCCTGTGTACGCCTTTGCACCCCTGATCTGATCACGCCTGATACTTGAAACGAATTCAGAAAAGTGGATCGCTAATATTACACGAAAAGATGTCTTACAGAGGACAGCAGACACCAACGATAGTGGTGTTGAAAGAAGGCACAGACACTTCGCAAGGCAGAGGACAGATAATTTCTAACATAAATGCATGTGTTGCGCTTCAGGATACTCTGAGGTCGACCTTAGGTCCCCTAGGATCGGACATTCTAATTGTGAATAATGGCAAAACCACCATTTCTAATGATGGAGCCACGATTCTGAAGTTACTGGATGTGGTTCACCCTGCGGCCCAAGTTCTTGTCGATGTGTCGAAGTCACAGGATGCAGAGGTTGGGGACGGTACAACGACTGTTACTCTGTTAGCGGGAGAGATATTAAAGGAGTGCAAGCAGTTCATTGAAGAAGGGATGTCGTCTAACGTGATTATTAAGGGCTACAGAAAGGCGTGCCAGCTAGCATGCGAAAGAATCAAGGAATTACAGGTTGAGTTCAAAGAAGAAAATACAGACAAAGCGGAATTCAGACAACTTCTTGAGAGATGTGCCAAGACTGCCATGTCATCCAAGATTATCCAGAACAACACTGATTTTTTCACCAAGTTAGCTGTCGATGCTGTGCTTACGCTTGACCAAGACGATTTAGATGAGAATTTGATTGGAATTAAAAAGATACCCGGAGGATCACTGGAAGAGTCGCAGTTCATCAAAGGAGTTGCGTTCAAGAAAACCTTTTCTTATGCAGGATTTGAGCAACAGCCAAAGAAGTTTGCAAACCCAACTATAGTGAATCTCAATGTTGAATTAGAGCTCAAGGCGGAAAAAGACAATGCAGAGGTCCGGATAGAGAAAGTCGGCGATTATCAAGACATTGTGGACGCTGAGTGGAGGATAATTTTGAACAAACTTGATGCCATTGTCGACACTGGTGCAAACATCGTCCTGTCTAAACTGCCTATTGGAGATCTTGCAACACAATACTTTGCAGACAGAGGCATTTTTTGTGCGGGCCGTGTAGCCTCAGAAGACATGGATAGAGTCATTTCGGCAGTTGGTGGGTCGGTTCAATCCACATGTTCTGATATCAAACCCGAACATTTGGGAACCTGTGAATCATTCGAAGAAGTTCAGATCGGAGGAGAGAGATACAATATATTCCAAGGGTGTCCTATTGCTACCACGTGTACTTTAATACTGAGAGGAGGTGCCGATCAGGTGATTGCAGAGGTGGAACGGTCCCTTCACGATGCAATTATGATTGTTAAGCGTGTAATCAAAAACAACACCATTGTTGCTGGAGGTGGCGCTATTGAAATGGAACTTTCCAAGCATCTCAGAGACTGTTCTCGTCAAATCCCAGGCAAACAACAGCTTATTATTGCGGCCTATGCCAAGGCTTTGGAGGTGATTCCAAGACAGCTTTGTGAGAATGCAGGCTTGGATGGAACAGATTTACTGAACAGTTTAAGATCTCAGCATTCGAAAGGTGAAATTTGGTCGGGATTAGATTTTGAGAATGAAGCCATTGCCAACAACTTTGACAAGTTTGTATGGGAGCCTGCTTTAATCAAGATGAATGCTATTCAGAGTGCAACAGAAGCAGCAGTGCTGGTGTTGAGCGTGGATGAAACCATTAAAAATAAGCAAAATGATGATTCTGGTGGTGCTGCTGGTGCGCCAGTTCCACCACCTCAGGGAAGAGGCCGTGGTATCCCCCGTTAGGCTGTAAGTAAAACAGATTAATTGAAAGTAATTTTGATATCTTATTTTTCAGGAATTGGATTTTGTTTCAAGAAGTACATCAGGTCCATTTCGTTTTCTTCGTCTTGATTGTCTTTGCTGATATCTGTATTGGATGAAGAACTTGTCTTACCACTGGTAGTGCTGCCCTTGCGCTTATACCAGCTCTTTTTAGGAAAAGCGACGGAGTTGGTTCGGCCACCTGTAGAAGTGCTGTTTGGATGAGTCGTTGGATCTTCATCAATATAATTCATATGTTTATCACCGCTAGGGGTAGATAGAGAGGACGATTGCATTGACGGCTTTCTGGTCGATTCACTGACGGAACCTCTCAAAGAGAAAGTTTTCCAACTGAATTTAGAATTTCTTCTAGGGCTTGATGGCGCCGAGCCCTGTGTCATCAGATGAGGAGGATCCAGCTTATCAAAGCTGGGGGCAGTAGAATTCAAAAAGTCGGCCAGGCTCAACCCTGTGTCTTTTGGATCAACAGATGCAGTATGGTCTCCAAGCCCTGCTTGGCTACCCTGTTTGGTGGCATCGGGAAGTCTAACAAAATCTGGAACTTCATTATCATCAAGTTCAAATTCAATATTAGGTACCACTGCAACTGTTGTTTCCGATTCCTGAGGGACATGCTGGTCATCATTTCCTATTTTGAAAGAAGCGTCATTATCAAATACATCGGGACTTCCCAATCCATATCCTGGTAGAAAAGAAATCATTTGTCTTGGTAGAGAGTAATTATAAGTGTAAAAAGGATCCACTTTGCGAGAATTGAGTTTCCAAGGTTGTTCTCTGTATAAAAACACAAATGTGTCAATCGTGCAATTGAATGCCTGGAAAAAGGCCGATGCAGAGAAAGCCCATAAGTGGTGAAACTGCTTATGGCCATTAATGAGCTGGAAGCATTGTGCGATAAAAGGAAACAACCACATGAGAAGATAAGAAAGTGGATATATGAAGATGACCTTCATCTGTCGCAGAATTTGCAGTCTACGAAGTTGAAATCTCTCCATAGTCTCACGATGCAGAGTTCTTTGAATATCAAGACCAACGTCCTGCTGTATCCTATTAATTTGGCTATCATTAAGACCCGTCGGAGATGTAGACATTTCTAGATCTTCTAGACGTTCTTGAGGGAAATCCAAGGCCACTTCTTCCTTCAAATTCTCCAGGTTCTCCAAATCAGCTTCCGTAGTCAGGTTTTCTCCATGCAACTTTGCACTGATTTGTATATCTGGAAAAATCAACATCAGCATTAGCTGACCAAATTTATACCAGAGAGAGTCTCCCAGGACTTCGGATACTACCCCCCTGCCGCTCATTCCAACGACATCCATTTTGGAACTGACAATTGTGTACTCACGCATAACATGATAATATATAGAGCCATATATGAGGAGGCTCACTATCACAACACAGTATCTGAATATCCAAGTAATAAACCACATTGGTGAGAGAGGTGTCATGTAACTCCAGCTGATCTGGTCAACAAAGCTGTGGCCTCCAGCAAAAGTAAGCGAACTTAGCAAAACAGGGAACAGAAGCGAGATAATATAAACGTAATAGCGCACAACGTAGAGGCCCCCTTCTGCACGCGCAGAAGTGCTCCTCTGCCTGAGCTTGTTGATGATGTTGGGCTTGAATATCAAAAGAGCAATATGTACAGCAAAACAGAGTATTATGAAATCAGCTCCTTCGATACTAAATGAAGTGAACCATCCTATAGCATTGACAAAATGAGTATTCTGCACAGCACGTTCAGAAGAGTTTTCGGATGCCGCTGGATATATCATCAGCATGACCCCTTTTATGAAGTCAAATATTATCAGAATGAGAATTAACACATGGCGGAATACCCATTTCTTTGGATGCATCATTCCAAAAAAGTAGAAGGCCACCAGTCCACTGAGAATTGATACCGTTGAAGAACTCAACGAGCATATTCGAATAACGTGACGCTCATAGCTATCATATGGATGTATAAGTGAGTCATCCTCCCGCGGTTTTAACAGCACCGAAGGCAGCATGTTTTTGAACCCGTGGTGTGCAGCCACCGAGGTGAGCTACCGAATGCTTCGGGATAAGCAGGATGCAGAATTCCTACAGTATGTGGTATCTGCAGACAATGCGACTTCAGAGGCCACTCTAGCAAAAGCAGATGATGTAGTACAGAGGAACGCTGCGGTTGTCTGCGGGATCTCGTGTCTTTGTTGGCGGAGTGGAACGAGGTGGCTTAAGATGGAGGGGCTGTTTTATTTTTTCCTTGTATTTTCTAATTCTGCAAGGGTGCACAAGGTTGAGCCTTTGCGTCTCATCCACATTATTATTACTCACGACCTTTTTGAAAGCTACATATCAAAATTTAGCTCCTTGTGCTTTACTCACCACTTCACCGCTACGGCAGACGCAGCCATCTCCTACTCAGACAAAGGACAGTCTCACGCTTAAAATCAGTAAAAGCGGTCGGTTCAGCTGACAATGTATTATAATTTCAGTATAAGGTCGATCGACCTGATATTTGAAGCTCCTTTCTCGTGCAAGAGCTCCCCAGCTTGCGATGAACTACATGACTCTCTTGAAAGATCTAGCCTGTTCAGAGCTGAGCCAGCTACCGCGGATTACCGGCAGATCCCCCATCGTTATCCACTTCAGCTATCCTGACATCGTCTTAAGGATCCTCTGTCGACGCGTCGATTTACCCCACATGTAAGTCCCCTTTAGCGTATCGCAAACCATTTGAAAGAGTACTGAAATGATAATGTACATTATCAGCACAGTCACTGAAAGCGAATACGAAATTCTCCGTAGAGTGGACATAGAAAACTGTCGAATACCCACCATCATTCTTATATTTGAGCAAACCAAGTATTCCCACGTAAACTTGGGGCAAGCCTGTCGGTCCTCTAGCACGTAGCTGGATCCCTCGTAGCCCCTTTTGCAGAGCAGTCAGGGCCTTATCACACACAGGAGAGTCTCCCGAGTAATTTTCTATCACATAGTGGCACACTGTACGGGCTAAGTCTAGTTGAATAATGTCCTCACCATTTCCAGAACACATGACAGTAATTGTGAAACTACCATTCTCTAGGGAGAAACAGCCAGCTCCAACGATCCCTGCACATCCTATCCGTCCAGGCTCTTTGAAAAGGGCTCCGCCTGATGACACAGCTACTGCTGTTGAGTTAGAACCGGCGATACATACTCCAATTGTATCTTGAACAGTAGAAAACAGGTCTGGAGAGCTCAATACATCTTTATACTTGAGAAATAAATTATTCATTTCTGGAGACACTAGTGATGAGTCTGCAGGACGTGAAACAACGCTAATTAGCGGCCGGGTCAGCCCTAGTGGAGCCATTTGTTGATTACATTGACTCCTCAGAGCATTTAGACAATCTCTTACTGGTGTACGACTGCTATTTGCTAATAAAGACGATTGATATGTGATTTTTGACACGGAGTCAATTAATAGAACGCTTGAATCACATTCTACTGTACAACGGCGCGTTACAGACGCTCCGTATCCTGTATTTGTTAGAGTAGAGCACTCTATATTTGTACAAGCAACATCGAGGGCATATAGCAGGTTATCATGAACCTCCAAAGGGTTGTGTTCCCTATTATCCGCTTCAACTGGGTGTGATTCAACAGAAACAGCCTTGGTCAATGTCTCAACAAGCAGTTTTCGCAGCGGCATACGAGCATCTTTAGGATGTTTTCCTGCTCCTGCATGAGCCAGTACAATGTACCGCTCGGCAGACATGCTGCTGCCTGGTGAACTCTAACCAGTATGAATGCTACTATTCAAAATGTCAGATACTAAAAATGTTTGGCGATGAATGATTATTTAGGGTACACTAGCCACAACAGAACTGTCGCAGTAGTCTTGTTACGACTTTGTGTTCTGTAGACTATGGAAGTACCGGTCGCGCAAGACAGGGTCTGTAATCTCGGACGTGAGAATAGAATAGATTTGCTTCCATGCAGCCTCGCTAAGCAATGGTTTTGAAGCTGTTGTGGTCGTGGTTGCTTGTGCTGGAGAAGCTGGTGCATCACCCGCCACTTCTTCTTGTGTGGCTGTGCCAGAAGTCTCTTTACTAACAAGTGCGTTGAGAGTGACATCAGCACCTCCTGCAATTGAAGCCAGTGGCTCACTGTTATGGACAGTCTTCGTCTTATGCATCAATGTCAGCTGTGATGGCTGTAGGCTCAGAATCTCGGCGATACGTGTCTTAAGCTGATACACTAGGGCATCTCCTGGAAGCTCCACTGTGTGGGAGAACTTTGGAGGCCTCAGCGAGCGTACAGTCACCTTCAGCAAAGTTGACGTAGCTGTCGACGCATCTGCACCTCCTGTTGAGTCTAAAGCGCCACAACGGGAAAACAGCGGTGGGTCAGACAGACGGGGAAACGAAACGTACGCCTCAGCACGAGGGTCCACAAGGGCTGTTTTTTTTGCGTACTGGCTGTCATACAGTTTCTCGTTACAAACGAGCTGGATTAAATTTTGGAAATGGTTGGCAAACTGACTTTCTTCTGTTGAAGACATGGTTGATCGATAGATTGCGAGGAAGAAGTAGCACCAGATCTAGCTGCTCACCTGGAAGAGGAAGAAGCATATACCGGGGCGCGCGCAAATGAGCTCACCCGTAAACTTTTTCAACTACCACGAGTACGTTGGGGACGACGGCGAGGTTGTGACACACTTTCCGGACGTTTACGGGGTAGCCAGTTCCGCAGATGGTTTAGCGGGTGCTCAACAGGACGGAATGGTCACGGCAGCTCGTGTGGTTCGAGTTCCACGAGTTGCAAATGTTGATTACGCCCAATTTGCTGAGTTTCTACCAGGATTACCGGACAAAATGGCCAAGGAGGATGGACAAGAGAGCAGGAATGATAGCGACGCGATGTTCGACGCGACTATTTGCGTCGAGGGAGTTTGGTTCGGGGTCTCATCTGCATCACCTTTGGGTCTTTATGTGGACCGTGACAAGTTTAAGGAGGTGGTCCATACCGTCAATTCGTTGTTGCAAGAACAGTATCGACCCAGTTGGAACTGGGTGGGTCTGATGATACTTGACACGCTGACCTTCGGACTGGTAGCGACGTTGGGTTTCAACAAACGTCCTGCTCATCGACTTGAGCAGTATGTGACAAAGGTCAATGACCAATTTGCTGCTGCCAATGTCCCTGTCGCTCTTATCAGTCCAAGGCGTTCCGGATACCTGAGTTTAGACTGGCGGATTCCAGCGCCAGCACCGCGACAGAACAGCCGCTCTACATATGAGTAAAGTATTGCTACCAAAGAGCATATAAATAAATTTGCATAATAGGGTTCTCCATGCATGAAGGGAAACCCACTATCTATAAGGCTACCCAGCACAATCATCGTAGACGGCTTTGTAATCGCCGGACCCTGTTATTCAGACGACCGTTCCAACTGAGAGCACGTAAGCCAACGCCGTTCGACCCGTTGGACCCATCTAAGGATAACGCCCCACGTACAAGTTCCCGACGCTCGTTCTCACTAAGTCCCACAGCAGCACGCTTGCGAACCAGATCCGCATACCTTGCACGGCTTTCAATAACGTACTTCTTACAGCTGACAATTTCAGCCTGTGTTAGGCGGCCAAAAGTAGCTGCCTTAAAGCTTTCAGACAATAGCATGTTTGCATCTAGCATAACACGCGGTCCGTTCTGAATCACCTGGAATAATTCAGCAGACACCATCTCGTCGTCCCCACGATGCCATGTCCGTGCAATATCCACCATTTGGGGTTCCAGTTGACGGAATATACCGAGACTCACCTGAAAAAGAGACTTGGAGTCCTCATAAAATAAACAATCCCAAACACGCAGCGTCGTTTCAATAGGTAAAACACCAATGAACATACTCATGAACCAGCTGGTGGTACAGAACGAGAGAGCAGGCAGCTCGTATAAAAATGAGTTATTGCCTGTAAACTCTCCAGAGTCTGCCTCTTTGATTACCCCCCACACAGCAGGCAAGTACTGTTTCAGACACAACATTAGTACTCCTTGGTGAACACTAACTCCCTCCAGATTGAAGTTGTGCACCCCCGGAAGATATTTTTCAGTGATGATCACCAACATCCAAAACGTCTTTTCCTCAGTCATGAAAATGAGAAGTAGCCCTGCAATGAAATTCAACGATTGACAATATCCAATTGTTGGCTTGTAAATTGCAAAGCAGCGCAAAACCCTTCGAAGCGTTTGCACCAGAGCACTCTCCTCCTCATGTGCAATCCCGTTGTCACCCACACCACTTAGGTTGCTGAAATGGATATTTTCTGGAAATGTCCGGTGTAGGTCCTTCTCAATAGCTTCTGTATGCTCACTGCTCGACTCCAGTGTCTCCTCTACAAGCTTCTCGTAAGTATTTTTGTTTTCCCTCAATCTCTCGTGTCCCTTACTGAAATAAAACCATGCGTTTCCTCTCCATTCAGCAGGAATACCCTTGCGAACATATCTTCTTAGCTCCTCCGAACGAGCTGGAAATCTTACAGGGCTAATTTCCCTGCTGGTTTGCAACCCATTTTTCAACATAAGCTTCTCCCACTTGCGCTTGCGCCTCACAAGATAAGCAGAGTACTCTTCCCACCATTGATCATACTCCTGTTGAGTTATAAAATGATTTGCTTTCCTGAACCCGTACCTGTCCCTGTCGCTGTCACTTGCTTTGCCACGTGACCTAGTCCCATGTCGTTTAGTCGAGGATTGCCCATCGACGTGAGTATCTTGTCCTATGCTCGTCTGTATCTGATCCACCCGCGTCCTTGTCTTCCTCACGCTCTCCTGCAACTCTTCCTTAGAAGCTACACGGCGTTTCTCGTTGCTAGCCGTCACCAGAGTGAAGGGCTCCTCCTCCATCACAGACGACTTTTTCCCGTCTACATAATAATCGATCAGACTGAACGACGCCTCCGAAGGCTGTCTAGTATGCCCTTCGTCTTGTTGCTGTACTTGGAGCTCACCCCCCGCATTATTGGCCGCCCCTTCTGAGACTAAGGAAGAGATACCAGGCCGAAGCTCTGGCATGGAGTTTGAATGCACCGTGGCAACATCCTGGTGCATAGTCGATGCTCCTAAAACAACACAAATTGCCTTCACGTCACTTCAAGCTGAAAATTGTACACTTACATCTACATTAGTATATTTTGTTGAAAAAATATGTACATAATAAGGCAAAATAATTAGGGAGAGCTGACGATAACCAGCAGCTGACTCGGTCCACCAGCCTATACAGCCGTTGGTACTGCTTAGATCAACTCAAATGCTCTCTAAGAGTGTCCTTTGGAGATATCCGTCCTCTGGAAACACTGATTATTCAATATGTCATCCGCTTAATTTGACGGCCGGGCTGGTCATATCGGAGAAAGGTGTGTTTCGGACTGATCATAGGGCACAGTTTGAACATATCTGCGTTACCAATACTCCTGTTCTTTATGCAACAAATAAGCTCATGCTAAAGAACGGGATCGCCTCGTTTCCGCCCTTTGTTGATGGTTGGAATAGCTATATCGTTGAGGGAGCACCTAGGGAAAGTGGTGACAGGTTTTCTGATTCAGTCTATCCAATAATATACTCTATATGTACAGCTGCAGTCATATCTGTCTTCCTCACAGCAATAATCTTCACAAAGCACTATATAACCTCATCCAAACCCACTTATTGGATGAGGTTCTCAGTGATTATGGCGACATGTCAGTTAGTTTCCGTCTATATCTATTCAATGATCCAGATTTCCAAACAGATGCAACAAGGTAACGCATCATCAGTGTTGCTCCTGGATAGCATATTAAACTCTACAGGGTTCACGGTGACTTATTTCATATGCTTTGTTTTGCTAGAACTCAATCAAATCGATATCATCAGAAGAATGTTTCCTAGAAAGAAGGAGAAGAAAGCCATTATCGCTGGTGGTCTTATACTGACTATCAGCTCCGAAGTTCTCTGGGGAATATCCAGCTTTCTTTATTCTACGCCTCCAGGCAGCGAATTTGAAGACTCCGACGCCACAGCTATACTTCCAGCCTTTGTGTACCTGCTAAAGATCTCCATCTCAGTTATTTACAGTTGTCTACTCCAAGTGTACGCAATTTCGAAGAAGAAAGTGGTCTTCAGCTCCAGTATGCTCCCGCTAACGGTGATTATGTATATCGGTGTCAACTCGTCTATCGCTTTTTTTATTGCTGATATTTCAAATGTCTGGGTTGGTGAACTTTCCGAAGAGTTCAACCTGACCTGCGCCATAATCACTAATATTGTCACCTGGGAATGGTATAACAGTGTGAACCAGTTGGAGAAGTTCAGCCAAAAGGAAGGTGTTCTTGGACGTCGACTGTTTGAGGATCACAGAGACAATTCTATCCATCATTCTAATGCTCTGTTCAACCTGAAATCAACAAACTACAGACGCTTTAAACGAAAAATGTCGCACTTGGCATCACAGCGTCACATCAGTTCTACAGCAGACAGCGCACATAGAGATGACTTTGAAAACAATGATGTGTATATATACTCACCGAAGCAGGTAGTCGTCCAACCTCTTGTCGACATATCCACAGCAAGAAACAATACAAAGGTCAAGTTTGTCGACCCTGCTGTAAGCTTCCATCCAGAAGCCTCAAAGCTCTCAACCATCAGAAATATCCGTCTGATACCTCGATCTCGTCAGGTCATTCATCACGAACTCAAAGCAATGGATACCATACAAGCATCCCTTGAAGCATCATCCTCTGATTCCGACGTTCCTCCAGAATTATCGCAAGTGCAAGTTGCGAGCTTCGACTATAGTCGAGACGATGTCAACTCCTCCTCCATATCTCATGTATAAACGCTTAATGATCAAGTTTCCGCAATTAGTACCATAGTGTAATCCAGCCCTTCATTTCGTACCTCTGACTTGTCGTAAGTAAACTTTTGCTTGCAATCTTTGAATATCTCTTCTTGAACCAATTTACCATTGCAACCGTTCAACTTGTAGTCGATAAACAACTTGGTAAGGTTTATTTCATCCTGTATAACTTGAGCATCTGCAGAATCGTCATAACGTTCTTGGGTATCCTGAGTAAACTTGAGCTTGTTAGCGAATCTAATAACCTTCAACACTTTACTGAAAATCAAAAACTCCAAGTAGTTCGACAAGAACTCAAAGTAACAGTTGACCCTCAAGTCCTTATAACCAACATTCTTCGCACCATCGGCAGCTGTAGAACTGACATCCCCACGAATGCTTTTATCAAAATCAGAATCAGAGGACGACCCAAACATACTCAGAAGCTCTGTATTCTCAGATAACGTTGATATTTGAGGATAACCAACAAACGAAAAACGCAGTTTTTTGAAACCAGCCTCTTTCAACAGCGGAATTATCCGGCAGGTGATATCTGGAATCAGTCTCTTCTTGTCAACTGTAAACTTGCTCAGTCTGTCCCATATCTGATCTCGAAGATACTCATTTGGATCATTGTAATTTAAATTGATTTCTGGTTCTTGTAAGTTGCTGTTGCAAAAAATGCTACGACGATGGCGGATTAGCTCGATATCCCACAATATCAGCTGTAGAAATCCATTCGGTTTCAGTACTCTCTTGATTTCGTGCAAACTTCCCGGTAAGTTCTCTTCTGTCACATCCAAAACGAAATCAGGGCATGATACACATGATTGAGAGGAATCCGGCAAAGGTATACCTTCAGGGGTTGGAGTTGTAAAGGAAGAGTAATGATCCATGAAAGCCTTCTCCTCCTTATTTAGATGATAGTCGTAAAAATCCTTGTCAAGCAAAGGCGAATTGAAATTGGGATACTTTTGTAGTAGCTCGTCACTAATATATCCTTTATTGGATACATCTATGATCCGGCTAAATTTGTTGGTAATAGAGACAAAATTGGTATGCATTTCGGGGTTATCGTGACGTACTTGCCAACCATTGAGAAACTCCACATGGGCTCCTAGAATAGTGTTATTGAGAAGATCATCTGCGTTGAAATTATTGTCCGAACTTGAAGCAACCATTTTATTGCGTGATAAAACACATATCTCAGGCATCTCATCTTTGATAGAAGGATCCAGTGATTCTTGATATGTTGTGATTGAGGCACAAATATCCTTATGAAGCGATGATGGCTGATCCAACAACTTTCTCATTATTTGAAGAAACCATAACAGAATCAAAGTTACCTTGTTATCATGAAAAATAGTGCTCTTAGGACTCTCCATTTGGGATGGAGGAGTCGGAGGCTCCATGGACGACAGATTATGAAGCTTTGCCTTGAACCGGAGATCTGCAGCGCTCTTTATATCCCTATAAGAAGAAGAAGAAGAGCCGGTGGACATTCGTTGAACACCGACACTTTTTTGTTCCGCCAACAGCCTTTCATAATCATGTATTTCATCCTTTAGGCTAATCAGAAACTTCTTGTACCAGCTCAGCAACAAGTCTCGTCTTATAACCGCGTACTCAAGAGGATCATTGAGCGCAGAATCATCCATATACTTGATGAAAAATCGTAAATGCTCCAAGTATAATTCTATACCCTGCTCATGCACCTTCTTGCGTGCGACATCAGTGTCCTTCTTCCTCTTCTGATTACGTTCTCGGTCTCTTCTAGCTCTGAATTCCTGAAACCTGCGGTCTTTTGAGTCATCACGGTCCTGGGACGCAGATCCGAAAGCAATGTCGTTCGCAAGACGGGTGGCCTTGCGGGTCAGCCGAAACAGAGAATGCCCCGACGGCTGCCTGCTCATCTCTAAGGATCAACAGCAGATTGACCTCTACAGATGCTCAATCGGCTTATCCGTTGAAACTGCTGATATCTGAAACTAACTATATACCCCCCTTGTGTCTACAAATAGAGCAAACTAATAGTTTGACTTGCATGCTGCCTAGAAAAATTATTCATCACGTGAACGAATATATAATATTGGTCACGTGACAGACACTATAAAACAAGTCGGCGTAATGTATATACATTAGACTACCTTCAAAGGATCAACATCAGAGACACTAATGTCTACGGCAAGCGGCACGTCGGCTTCTTTGAGTAGCTGATCTCGCAGTGTTTTGAGGAAGCCGCGCTCAGTATTTGAATGTCCACATGCGACCACATTTCGGCCGCTCTCCTTGAAAAACAGAGCCTCATGGTGTGACAATTCTCCTGTATAATACAAGTCTGCGCTAACGTTTGTAAACACCGATCCACCAGATCCAGCACATACAGCGACTGTGCTGAGTGTAGCCTTGTCTGAGGTGGACGCGTCGCACGAGGCCAAAAGCACGTGATCAACACCTAGGTGTTTCTTGATTCGTTTGACGGCCTCGTTGAGCGAGATAGGTTTATCTAGAGTAACTAAACGGCCCATTCCTACCCCCTCGTATTTTTCGCTAGGCTCAATTACCTGTTTCTGCTGCTTAGCACCTGCTGTAATTCCGTCCACCAGCCAGTCGTTCACCCCATAAGGTGCTGCGTCTACAGCAGAATGGGGCGAGTAGACAGAAATCCCGTTCTGTATCAATCGCAGTAAAGATCTCTGCTGTGGATCATCTCTTGTGATCGACTTGAGTCCTCGGAAAATAAATGGGTGGTACGCAAGTATCAAGCCTGTTTTCAAAGCAATGGCCTCATCCACCACAGACTGAGTAAGATCAACAGTCAGTAGCACACGTGTTTCGGACGCCTCGTCCGCGCTGGCTGTTTCTGAAGAGGAATCCAAAAGTAATCCTGTATTGTCCCATTTGCTATCTGCATAGCCTACAGGATACAACTTCTGTATAGTCGACACTACCCTCTTCAGCCTAGTCGGATGCATCAGCATTGTCGGATTATGTAAGCGTGGATAGGAAGCTGACGTGGATGCTGCTTACGCAGTGAGATAGCAGTACTAACATATATCAGGTTTGTCTCTGTTTCTCCACTTTGAAAACTGGTGAAAAAATATAATCTTGGAAATATCGCACATTAGCACATAAACAGCTACTCCGCTACACCTTCCTACCTTAGACGCGCTCACTTGCCACAAACACATTCTATTCCCTCAGCTCTCATCAACACTTGCTACTAAGCCTGTAAGATACTGATAATGTCCCAGCCACAGGCCCTAACAGCAGAAGAACTCTCCCAGATCATAAAGGAACGACTCCAGGCCGTCGAAGTCGAGGTCCAGGATATGTCGGGCGGCTGCGGCCAGGCGTTTGCAGTGATCATTGTCAGCGACGTATTCAAGAACAAGAACAAGCTCATGCGCCACAGAATGGTCAACGGAGCTCTTAAGGACGAAATCTCTCAGATTCACGCTTTCACTCAGAAAGTGTTCACCTCTGATGAATGGGACGACCAGAAAAAGCTCTTTGGATCAGCTTAATTCCACATCACATAATCCTGCCATGAAACGGGAATATGATGCATCACACCCGAGCGATGTATCTTGTGTTCCGGGCTTCTAACAAAATCACCATCTACACGTCACTCACTTGCTCTTTTCAGTCCCTAATTTCGCTCGTCACCTCCACTTTGCTCCTCATTCTATCCTAAATAAAATGTACTCTTTACAATGTGATACAAGCCATCGTTCGTAGCCAATCTGGTAGAGCCATCCACCAAGGCTCAAAGTAGGATTCGACAGTCAAAACATCCGTGCACTTCTGCACAGACCAATAGCCTGCTAGCAAATTGTAAGACTACAGTACTACACTTACTTTATCGAGCCAATCATCAACAGAACGTCATCATCATAATAGTTACATAGTATCTCGTCAAAGTGAATATGGTGGGGGCGAGTCCACCTGAGCGCTGCTCAAATAGTGTGTCAAAGGACTGTAGGAAGCACTAGTGTTAGCAAATAGTTTGTCAAGTTTCCGCCTTCTAGATGTAATCTTCATCTCTTCAGCCTTATCAATATGGTACGATCCCTTTTCAACGGAGTATCCAACAGCTTCTGGCCGACCAAACACTGAGGAAAACTGGTTGTGCGGTCTCTTGTTGGCTTTGCTGAAGTCCAGAGAGTAGCTCTTCTTTCCAGCAGACTCCACAATAGCGTTAGCAAGTCGGTCTGGAAGTTTGTATCTACTCTTTTCAACGCCATCAGAAATCGTAAAGTCATGCAAAACATCTGACTCCTTGTTCGCAATGGTTTCGGAAGAGCTGGGGGATAGCAAAGACTCGGAGCTGGAGCCTGGTTTTGCTATTGTGGCTGGAATTTGACTTTGGCAAGTTGCAGAAGTAGTAGATTCGGGCTTGGCCTGGCTAGACGATATCTCAGTGTCTTGACCTCTCTTGTCAGCTCCTATCTTTCTGTGAGATTTCTTGATTCCGATGACTCTTCTCTTTGGCTTTACCTCATCGTGATTACTTCTGGCAAATGATCTGGTTTGAAAATCCTTGATGACAGAAATTTTATGACCAAATGATCCATACTTGAAATCGGCATCAGACAGTTGAATCTTACTCCAATTGAATGTGTCACTAGATGCAAGAACAGCATTAGCAAACGTTTTTGTAACAACCTCGTCATTCATTCTGTCACATGACAAAACCCCGCCAAGAGCAAGCGTCTGACGAGAAGTTGACAATCGTGTCAATCTCATTAGACTTCCAGGAGATATTCGAAACGGCGACTCTGGATCAATATCTTTCAGCATAATCCGTTTTTCTTCTGCATCTTGCTCTTCACTTAATAAATCCTTATGAAATTGATGGAATGACTGCGTAGTATATTTCAAACTAAATTTGTACAACAAGCTTGGCAGAAACTCCTTGAACAAATCAGTTATTTGAGTCTCGATTGTCTTCTGTACAAACTTCGCAATAGGCTTGATTCTGTCAAACGTCGAGCTCACTTCGATCGATTCCAAGGGATCGTTTTTGAACACGAGCGTCAATCCTTTTGTCTTGCTGAAAACAATCACTATAATAGAACTCATCTTGAAATTCCGCAGAGTCAAGTTCAGTGGAATATCAAAGTCACAGTCGGAAACAATAAAATCAGGGCTGATGAAACCAGCCAGCTCCCTGCAAACATCTGCACTGGCTGTCCGTTGTTCACTCAGCTCGTCTAATATGTTGTCATTGTAAATCTTCAAAGGACTAGCGCTCACCTTTGTCTTCACAGTAACATAAGCATCACCATTGTACTTGAACTTGAAAATCCCCCGAAATCGGTCCGTTCCCAGATCACCAATCTCAAGAATCTCAAAGTTAGGAGCAATCTTTCCAAAATTCAAATCAACAATAGTAATATCAGAGCTTAAAATATTAGGCCTTTTGCCGGAATTCAAAACTTCATTTAATAACTCGGTAGTGTATGACGACAAGGAGTGCTTTTCAAGCGAGCTCCAGTCAATCTTGAACGACATCTTTGTTTCACGCAAAGATCAACCAGTCATAAGATCACAGTAAGAGTCTGTAACGTATAGTTGAGATCAATAAACAAACGAAACAAGCACGCCATCAAGAGGAGAATCATTTTTTTCCATTGGTCCCTAACCTCTTTTTTCAAGTTTTAAAATGGTGAGCTTGCACTACCACCTTCCTAATTGGGAAACAATCCGAAACAGGACTAAAAGACAATTAGATGGCCTCTATGTTTAGGTCATCCAGTTGTTCCAGAATGTTGTCAAGGCTTTCAATTGTACCACTGTGTTTAATTGCGTTCTTCTTTGGAGAGCCTTCTGAGTCAGAAGTAATAGTAGCCGCTTGGGTTAAAAGATTTGATCCATCAAAAAACTTTACGTAATCAAAAGATCGATCAGCATCTAAACTGGTTTCTTCCATGACAGAGCCCAGGTGTGCGGAAGCGTTTGTGTCGAGATGAAGCTTCAGCAGGTCGCTTTCAAGTAAAAATCTCTTGCCATTGCTTGCCTCCTTAAAAGTATCAAGATAGAATTCACTGGTTAAGTCACAGATCTGTTCTGTATTAACCACCATTTGCGACGATAAATCACTCTCGTCAGCTTGCGTGAGCATTTGTAATGTTTTGACAAAGTCCTTTTGTTTAACTCCCCTCAGAACATCGTGACTAGTACTGTAAATGAGTTCAAAGAATTCACTCACCTGATTATTAGATAAGTCCGGTAGGATATTTGAAACTGCATCCCGGAATTCACTCTTATTCAGATATGACTTGCAGCCACGATCAAATTGTTCGAATACCAGTTCAAAATGACATGTATTCAGATTATCGGGGTTCTCGATATCACTAACTGTTGATCGCAGAACCTTAACATAATTGTCTTTTTTCTGGAAATGCGACTCTATGAACTTTAATTTGTCGATAATCACTTCTTTGACTAAACCAACTCTAAAAGTCAAATCCTGAATATCGAATGATTGTTGGGCATTATATTCGTCAAGGGGGTTCAATGAAACAAGTTCTTCATGAACAGGTTTTACACTTTGAGACATTGATTCTAACAACTTTAAATCTTCCAAAACATCAGGTAGCTTTGAAACTTGCTCTGAAGCAACGTCCCCCATCTCCATTAGTTCTGCCTCAATGAGATTCAGTCCTAGTCGTATGTTGGATACCAATTGATTGAATTTGTCTAGTAACGATGACCTTTTGGTTTTTCTATAATCTGATATGCAGCTTGAAAGTTTCTTTTCTGTTTCTTCAAGGACATTCACCTTTTGCTTAACAAACGAGATCGATTGTGTTTTAGGCTCACTGAGTTCACTAAATTTAAAGTTCAGCAACATCAAGTTTAGTTTACTCTTCATTGAACAAAGATAACTGAAGTCCCTCACAATCTCAATTTTCGTATACTTCAGATACTGGTCCATCACTTTCACGGAACTTTGTAACTGAGTATCGGTGTAGATACCACACACGGAATCAAGAGAAACAATCTCCCTCTCTATTTGTTGAAGAAGCTTTACCAAGCTGCTGAAGTATCTGCTCTTATACTGGGAAATCTCGGTAGTGATTTCAAGAAACGTTTCAATTCTTAGCTTCAACAGGTTCTTTCTTTTTAACTCATCAGCATTGCCCTTCAGTTTATGAAGTACATCATAATACAAGCTGACATACGCCATCACACTCTTTTCATCAGGCCTTTTACAAATGAGATCATCAGCATCAACAAGCCTGCTAATATTGAGCGACTCTGCCACTTCAAACGCATATTCTAGTCTTTGTTTCGACGACATGTTAGCAACAGAATCATAATCCACTAAATCCTTGTAATAGAAGCTTAAAATAGCACAAAACGCTCTCCCATCAGACCAGCTAGTAGAGAAGTCCTTAATCTTCAGACCTTTATACCCACTAGTCACTTTTTGACACCATCTTAACAACAACTCACGCTTACTAAGCTTAACACTAGAATTGGCCGAATCACCGTCTTCTTCCTCAATGTTAGCATAGTTCAGAAACAGCATCCAAATCAGGCCCAAGGTCAGCTTCTTATTGGTGTCCACGATGTCTTCAGGCCCAATATTATAAATATGAATGCCTTGTTGGTGTTTTACAAAATCAAGTAACTTATTCACATTCTCCAGCTTCTGTATTTTGAGAGCAGGCTTCGGATAGATTGGAACAATCTCCTTATCAAACACAAGGCAGTTGACTAATTCGTAGAGATACGTCCCATCTGAAAGGTCTGAAAGACTGGTGATTGATTTATGTGCACTGGACAGCTTCATATTAATCCATCTAATAAACGTCTTTTGTTGAACCTCAACCCAATCAGCAAGTACCACATTCGGAGTATCGGCCGAGTCAACGACCACATTGACAGCCGACATCCTCGTGCAACCAGAAGAGGACGCCAACTTGATGTTCAAAGCGTCCAAGCACCAATAACGGCTACTGAAAGTTATTTATATTTTTTCACTTGTTTCAAATTAAACTACTAAATTATCCAAATCACACCCTTGTCATTAACAAGTATGAACGTCAACCTATTCCTTGAAAAAAGGATGTGCCATTGCTTCTGCCGCTGTGAGGCGCTCCTGATGATCATATCTAAGTAAATGATCTATTAAATCTATAGCAGAAGCACTGCTTGACAAGTGCTTATTATTGTCATTGACAAACGAAGACCATGGTTTTCTTGGGTATGTTCCCAAAATACTATCGTAGTCACTGCTAAGCGTTATTCCATACTTGTCTGCATATTTCAGTAGATCCTGGGTTCCTAGAACCTTGGCAATCTTCACCAGTTGATCATTGTTGGAATCTCCCTTGAAAAAAGGCTCCTTCTTGAAAATAATAGCAGCTAGCATTGCACCAACAGACCATAAATCTAACGAGTAATCGTACTGTTGTAGATTTATTAGAAGCTCAGGACCCTTGTGATAACGTGATGCCACACGAACATTGAAGTCCATCCCTTTATGGTAAAACTCAGCCAGCCCCCAATCGATAAGTTTAAGCTTCTTGAACACAGGGTCAATCATGATGTTCTGAGGCTTAACGTCTCTATGTATCACCCCCATAGAATGTGAATAATCTAAAGCGATCAATAGCTGCGTGAAGTAAAATTTGATGTCGTCAATAGTAAATTTGGGATAAAGTAGTCGAAAGTCCACATTGTTCACCTTCTCAAATATTAATGCTGGAATCTTGGAATTTGTATCTTGAATTAAATCGTATAGCTTGATAATATTGGGCCCGCCCGTCAGATTCTTGAGAATCTTGATCTCCCGATATATCTTCTTAAGCTTCACAGGCTTCAGTACCTTAATCACACACGGCCGATTATTCAATACATTGACCCCCGTAAACACTTCAGAGTATTTGCCTCGGCCTATCTTCGAAATTATCTCATAATTAGATATACTGCCCCATTCAATCTTGTAGCTTTCATAATCCCAGTATTCTTGTGGCCTGACCTCATTTGCATCTGCGTACACTCTAGCAATAGAATAGACCCTGTGGTCCGGGTCTTTGCTAGCAGTAACAGACATATTAACCGTACTCCTCTATCGGACAACCGTATCCTTCTTTCGCTTGAATCAACTTGACTACTTTCAAAATCCAGTCTGGTCCATCCCCTCTATAATGCTCAGCCGCTTATAACTTCAATGGCCTCTGCTGTCGATTCTCTTTTCCCCTTGGTCTACCCTGCTTGTATGTTTAGGTGTCTCCTTTACTTAAAATTTTTCGTTGTCTCAAACTTTTGCCACACAACCCTACTTTACGATCGCACAGATAAATACACTTGATTTGCCCGGTTTATACGCCTATTTCCGGCGTCTCCTTCGGCCTACCGCCACGTCGCCTGATATACCCACGAGGACTGCCCACCGATCCCCTTTCCAGCCGCCATCCCGCCTCCTCCTCCCGCCTACACCGTCTTACATTACCCCACAACGAGCCTTAGAATCCTTGCACCGCAAGCACATACAAAGCGCGTTTACAGTCTGGTTATCGCACAATCATTTACGGAAAGTTCAATATTTCTGAACGGGACTGTACTTATCTGTGCAAAAGGGTCGCCTCTTCACAACTCCCTCTTCATCAGCATCGTCATTGTACAGCAGAAACACAGTACAACAGCAACTGGAATGAAACAGTCGTATGAGCTTGGTTTATGCTGGATGCTGTGATATCCGTATCGACAACCCCCATATATTAACGCGACTACGTTTAGAGGGTCATCTACACGAAAGAACTCTAACAGATGTCCAGTTTTTCGTCAATGATTCAAAGCAACTTAGTAGCAATAAATTCAACTGGCTGAAAATGGTGGAGATTCTTGACATTGCAAGCATCCCTCTTTGGCTCACACACAGCTCGCTTTCTTCAAGCCGTGCCAAAGTGTACACCAATAATCAGACTACGGAGCTACTATTTAAGTCATTATTACATTTTTGCAACTTCGAAAAGAACCAGTTGATAGGTTTATTAGTGGAAACGGCCAATCCAGATGAATATTTGGTCATTCATCCCTCGCTGGGGTTGTCTGGGAATGCTGAAATTGAGTCCGTTGTGCTTAATTTCAGTAATTCTGTGAATCGAAGACTTAGATATTTATCTAAACTTTGGGACGAACAGAAACTACAAGTTAACAATCAGTATAGTTATATCGTTGATATCGAGTTGGATCAGAAAAAGGATAACGATTTTCTCGATAATTATATCAAAAGGAGATCCAGAATGGCCAAACCCGTTGTATCTGGTTCTTCTCAGCATTCAAAACCCACTTCTAAACCAATCGTTGAAGTGTTCACAGACAATCTAGAAAGAGTGCTATCCTCACAGCTGCGTGCCAAGAATATTCACAAGTTGATGTCAAAAGATGACTATAAGGAGTTGTATTCCTTAGTTATGAAGTCTTCAAAATTTGTGTTTCGTCAGTCAATAAGAAGTTCCATACTTCCTAGTGTGGGGGAAATCAAACGCACTGTTGCAAGGATTTTGGAACTACACTTAAACGATACTTTCTAGATTCAATATATCATATTTTAATTGGCGTCGATGTCATTATGTACTATAGAGGTGAGCGATTGGCATTTGAGAATTATATACGGGTCAGCCTTCAATCAAGACACATCGGTCGCATACTACTTCTCCAACTATATCTCTTCTTTCAACTTTGTTAGAAAAAGTCACTCTTTTGGGCTGTTTTAGGCTTGAAGCACCTCTTTTTCGCTTCAAGACCGAGTCACGACGATATGGCAAATCAGAAAACAGCGAGGAATCAGTGGAATCGAATGATTCTGTTCTCTTCATAGAAACATCACTAGAACTAGCATCGTCATCCACAAGTATAGACAGGTCGGTATGTTTTGAATGGTTCAACTGGTTCAAATCGGCAAATGAGCTGACTCCCGTATACTTTAAGGTGGACTCATTGTTTTTCTCAATCTCAAATAGCGGGCCATACAGAGCTGTTACATCATTAACTTTGTGCCAGTTGATTGTAGAAGGGTCAACCTCCTTCAAATCATGTCTTGATTTGCTCCATGCTCTCCAACATGCGTTTTCCAATCTGTGGGACGATGTGCAAGGTAAAAAAAGCATGATATCCTCCACTTGATTCCCTGATGTCAATGATCTGAAGCTGAAAATATTCGAAAGCTCATACGGTTTCATAAATTTGTTGTTTGTCACTGCGCTCCAACATTTGTGATATTGTACGTCTTCTAGGCGATATGAAAAGTAATCCACAGCTTGTGGTGTCACTACAGGGACGGACAGACTCGTATGTTGTGAAATCAAGGGTAATTTTGCAAAACTGTCTCTCCCTGTCAGCTCCAAGAAATTGTCATCAAGGAACTGATGGCTCAAATTTAAGTTTGCGGGTTCCTGTGCACAGCCTACCATTGCTGAAAACTACCTGATACCGAACATTCGCTGATTTTGCCAGCTGCACAGTGCGATACAGGACCCTGTTTTTATATCAAGTCTAAAGAGCACGGCAATGATTATACTTCAAGCTGCAAGAACATGACGCAAGCTGTTTATTCGTCGAGCTACTCGTGTCAGGCTGCTCACATCACAGAAGATTGTACAGCGGAAAAACCTTATTCCTATGAGGACATTTTGAAGCAAATCATCACTCGGCATTTCGCCAATTTTATCCTATTTGATGCCAGATCCAGGGTTTTTTACAGGATATACGACAGTAATCACCGTGATTCAGCGGAATATTTAATGTGCGTCATGCGGGTGAAACGGCGGAGAACCGTGGTGAGGACCATTGAGCAGAACTCCGGCGTCTACTTCACTTGCGCAATTATCAGCTTGACATGCATAACTCCGTCTTGTACGTCCGCCACTGGTATATTTCCCGTTCCAGAACCAAAAGTCACTACAAATGATCACTGGATTCCAGTTGCTGTTAGTGCATTCAATCAAACTTTCTACGCATAGGGTGAAATGCGTCAAGTGTTCTTCCATACATCACTCTAACGTTCATGCAATCACCGCTACTGCATTTCTGTGTTTATGCAGTTCAGAATTAAGCTACTTCTTTTGGACTGAACAGCACAGAAGCTTCCCTGCTTACAATCGTATATCCAGGAAGCTTCGATTGCTGTCTGGATAAAGTTCGGTCACATCTACGAAGCAATCTCCATCGCAAGTGGTTGAATTCTCGGTGCAGAGATGCCTACGAAAACTGGGGAAACTCTAACCAAAACTGTTATGCACCAGACAAAAAGTGGGGTAGCTAAACAAAAAGATCACTCACTCCACTAACTCAACTGGCGGAGTTAAACTGATATGTGGTGGGTACAAACGTGATTGATGAAGGGAGAAAACCCGGACACCACCCGGAATTTTGAATCGGGAAAGGTAATAAAACTATGGTACATGAGTAATCAGAGCTCATTAAGTAGAGCCTTGAGAGCGTGGCGGGCGTCATATTTGAGTACTTCAGTGTTATCAATACTCTCAGAACTTTCCACTTGACCTATTGCATCAGGAGCAGCTCTGATTGATAGCGGTTGAGTGGCAATATACTCTCCATTAGAGCTCAAGAGCGGAGACTTGACTGGGTTAAATGACATCAAGTATGTTGGATGTGTTTCAAATTCATTTGATGATATTCCATTCATGTAAGGATCTATTCCAACCTTTAGTCCAGGCGGAGGATGATGAATATTGTGCGTCGAAGGGACAAGAAGTTGTTTTC
Organism: Ogataea trehaloabstinens; assembly: GCA_003706095.2. NCBI lineage: Eukaryota > Fungi > Ascomycota > Pichiomycetes > Pichiales > Pichiaceae > Ogataea > Ogataea trehaloabstinens. Next base: position 425,860 of record PPKJ02000009.1, on the reverse strand, counting down.
CATTAGGAGTTGCCTGTGACAATGCTTTCAAGTAGCTGTGCTTCACTACTTTGGATGATTCTGTCCAAGACGAAACACATTTGCGTCTTGTGACCACTCTTGCTTGTCCTTCAGAGCTTAGCTGTACTGACACTTCAATGCCTGATATTGGATTGCCATTTGCAGCGGCAAGCGAGTCTTTTTTCATGGAAATGCTGTCAAGAGATCTATATTTCGGCACGATAACAGACGAGGCCAGTTTGGTAGATTGTTTGGAGGAAGTATCCTGAGTTGCTGTACTTTCTTTGCATGTCACTATTCCCAAACCCGATCCTCCTGATGTTGGCTGTGCGGCTCCTGAAAATCCACTTTTCGAACTCTTAACATCATCGAATTTGAGTTGTCTGGGGATCAGTTTGCTTGGAGTTGTCCCAGGTTTGTTTTGCTGAGGCGTTTGGGTATACCAGTGAGTATACATTGGAGATGAATTAAGAACGTGGGAAAAGTGAGAAGTTGGAGTAGAAGGAGGAAGCTCTAGTCGTCTAATTGCGGATCCTGGCGTTGATGTTGAGACTGCTGTGACAGCACCGGACGAAAGTTTCGGTGTTCGAGGATGATAAGAATCAAGAACTGATGGTGCTGAAAAGGACGATTGGAGTAGCGAGGGGTTAACATCGTTAGAGTTAGGCGATTCTAAAATTGAGTGATGTGATGGGAAATCCGAACCAGATGAAAATCGAATCGGTGGGTTAGAAAGTAAGCTGCTCGATACCACTGAGGAGTCTCTCGCTGTAACTGCTGAAAACGACTTGAATGTAGAGTCACTATTATTTATCGGTGATGTATTAATTGGAGAAGAGTTCACTTCAGGTGATGATCCACTGGATCTTGCGGACGATGATGGAGAAGACTCACTTGCGTTCGGCTCAGAAATACGTACAAATCCGGAATTCCAGTATCCTGCTGGCTGAGTGACGGACGCCAACTCCTTATGTGCTCTTGAAACCTGTTGCGATATCTTGAAAATTCCCCCAGCAGTAGCCCGAGTAGACTGTGCAGATGGCGATGGTGACTTTCTGACGGAGCGAGACACTGGAGTAGACGAAGCCTGTGAATTAGTTCCGGCTGAAGATGTGAGAGACCTTCTTCTGTCTGGACTCACTTTCATTACTGGTGTAGATGAAATTCCTCCCTGTCTGATAGCAGCAGCCGAGTTCGAGGAGGCATTAAAGCTCGAGTTGATACAAATACTCATTGTCGACTCTCCCACAGCAGACTCCTGTTTCTTCTTCAGAGGCGGTCTACCCCGGCGTCTTTTTTTGGTGGGAGATTCACTGGTAAAGATAAGGTCCGACATGTTGATTCAGTGGGAAACCCTCAGATCTTCAACTTCGATATCTGAGCTAAGCAATGAGAGACAAAAAACTCGAATTGTGCTGGTCGAAACTCGCAGCCGTTTACTACACGTTCACCGAAAAGGTCTGGAAGAATAATGACACTAACAAACACCCCGTATACCTACACTAAAGAGCTCTTAGTGTCAAAAGAGTGGCCATTCTCTAATTTCAATGGTTTGCACCTCTCTGATTGTTTCAAAGAAGAAAGAAAAAATTCAAATTATGACGTGTACCCACCGTTCCTAAGCAACACACCCGTCCAGGTTACATTTGGTTGAGCCACCAGAGCCGTACGACCAAATACCGCTTTGGACACTCAGTTGTACGCAACATCTGTCTCACCATCGACAACACTGGGGACGCTGCGAGTAGTCGACTGCTTTCTTCACAAATGGGCGGATCAGCAGGCAAAGTAGCTAGACCTTATTCTATCTGGTCTCACAACTTGATCTCTCGCGCTATTTCGGACCTTCACCACCAGAACCCTGTGTTGATGTCGTCCAGCCGCACACTGAGGAGTCTCGCTGTTGCGCTGTTGCTTTCTCCGCTAAACCTGCTCTGCTGCTCGCCCCTAGTACCGGGTCTCAGTATCGTTAGCCCAAACTGAACACTTCCTCATTTGGATAAATTTCAATTACATTTCCTAAAAGAGAAAAATTGTTTCGCGTGCGTTTTCGAACTTTGTGTCTTGTGTGTTGACCCCTTCACTTGACACTGTCAATAACCAGTGCTCGTAACCCTGAAACAACATACCTTCAATCTGGCGTATCCACTGTAGCAAGCAGACTGCTGCAGTCAGGCTATATGGTTGGCCGTCGGCGCCCAAGTAAAGTCAAAATCAAATGAAGGTAGCTGATTGTTCTGTGGTTCGACCTGTCAGATAATTTTCATTTTCGACCGCAGCTTTTTGCGTCGACCGACGCACTAGAAACAGGCACTAAAATTAATTTTACACAGATGTGAATCATCTATGACAGCCGTAAAAACATAGTGTCCCCTATGTCTGTGCGTGTTTAGCTGTTACTGAACCAATCGCTTTCGATAATGGACAGCACAGAAACCACTACACTAGTCGAACAATGGCTTGATATTGACGTCAATCCGAAAACTCGGGCTGAAGTTCAGTCTCTTGTGGCTGACAATAATCATGCAGAGTTAGAGAAACGTCTCAAACATAGAATTGTGTTTGGTACAGCCGGGCTTCGAGCTAAGATGGAGGCAGGATTTAGCCGTATGAATGACGTCACGGTTCTCCAAGCATCACAGGGTCTCGCAGAGTATATGAAGTCCCAAAAAGATTCAAATCAAGAGCTTAGTGTTGTAGTCGGCCATGATCATAGACACAACTCTCAGCGGTTTGCCGAGCTCACGGCAGCCGCTTTTCTACATAAAGGATTCAAAGTGTACTTCTTGGGTCCTGGAGTTGTTGCGACTCCTCTTGTTCCATTCACAATTGATCAGACCTCCTCCTTAGGCGGGATAATGATAACAGCTTCCCATAACCCCAAAAACGATAATGGGTACAAAGTTTACTGGAAAAATGGATGTCAGATCATACCTCCCCACGACAGTGGTATCCAGAGTGCTATTCTCAAGAATCTAAAACCCATTTTTGAATCCAGTGAATGGAATACCGATGATGTATTCGCAAAACACAGCGATAGACTTGTTTGGTGTAAAGACGCATTTCTAGACAAGTATGTTGATAGCGTACAATCAAAGCTGATTTATGACAAAGTTTCGGGATTTAAGGCGGTTTACACTGCAATGCATGGAGTAGGCTCTTCTGTTGTTGATAAAATTATGACAAAGCTTTCACCCGAAACAATCCTAGAATATGTGGAGGAACAACGTGAACCAGACCCCGACTTTCCTACTGTTAGTTTTCCTAATCCCGAAGAGAAAGGTGCACTTGATTTAGCCATATCAGCTGCAGATGCCAGTGGTATAGATCTGGTTGTTGCGAATGACCCAGATGCAGATAGATTTTCTGCAGCAGTCAAGATAGAAGGTAAATGGGTACAACTAACAGGAAATGAAATCGGATATCTCTTTGCTGACTATGTTATTTCAAAGTCAACAAGTCTTGATCGTATTTGCTTATTGAATTCAACGGTTTCTTCACAGATGATTAGCCAAGTTGCTAAAAAGCTAGGCTTTCGTTTTGAAGAAACTTTGACAGGGTTCAAATGGATAGGCAACAAGGCTATACTATGCGAAAATGAAGGATATACTGTTCCTTTTGCCTATGAAGAAGCTATTGGCTTTATGTTCCCAGTTGTACATGACAAAGACGGAATATCCGCATTAGTTGTGTTTTTACAAGCATATTCTTTTTGGAAACAACAAGGCAGAACGCCTTTAGATGTTCTACAAGATGGTTACAAGAAGTATGGATTTTTCAAAGAACGTAATGGATACTACATTGTACCTGATCCAGCTGTGACCACACAGATTTTTGACAACGTTATTCGCCGCAGCAACTCCGAGAAAGGATATCCTAGCCATATTGGCCCTTTTAACGTTACCGAATGGCGAGATCTCACTACCGGATTCGATTCAACTACAAAAGACCACAAACCTCTCCTCCCTGTCGACAGCAGTTCTCAGATGATCACATGCACTGTGGTTTCCAGCGACGGAGGCCGTGTACGGTTCACGGCGAGGGGATCAGGGACAGAACCAAAGCTAAAAGTTTACATAGAAGCCACGTCACCAACAGAGATGAGGGCATCGGAATTGGCGTCGCAGTTATGGGGAACTCTAAGAGATTGCTGGTTCCAGCCAGAAGTCAACCATCTCAAAGAATCCTAGACGATGGTAGTGGTATACACAATTTTATGTCTAAGCTTAGATTGGTGTGCAAAAAATTGTTAGGAACGAATCATCGGGCACAAACACGGTAAGACTCTGACACAAATAAAGGAGAAGAAAGGCGTTTCCTTTGTTTACTGCGCGTTTCGAAGAGCACAAAGAACGCCCAGTGGTACTCGAAATGCTGCGGTATGCTCAGCATCGAAAAAAGTACGATGATGGAGTGATGTAAGTTGGAGTTTTTAGTATTTGGTTGCTGGAAGAGGGGACTAACGTTTAATTAAACGTCAAGACTGGATGACGGGTTCAGACCGAAAAAGAGAAGAACATGGCAGCAGAAAGCTTTTGTTGTCATTGCTCTTTTGGTGACGGTACTAATTTTTGTGCGATGGTTGACCAGAGGAGTGACAGGGCAGAGTGAGGAGATTGAATTGTCGATTGAGCCAGAGAGTTTGATGCCTAAGATCTCTGATCATGCGGAGAAAGCAGACGAAAGTTTAAACAAGGATGGCGATGATGATCATGTCGAATTCTACGATTTAAACATGTACGATAGTACTTCTAATGGAGATGCAAACGAGGAGATTGTTCTGCTGTGTGTTCCATTAAGAAATGCAGAGAAGGTTCTTCCGTTAATGTTCAGAAACATGATGAATATGACTTACAGCCATCGACTTATAGACATTGCTTTTTTGGTGAGTGATTGCTCACCGGAGGATCGGACTTTAGAGACGTTATTTGAGTACTCACAGGCTATGCAAGAAGGTCAGTTGTTGGAGCTACTCGACAAGAAGGATGCTGATCTCAAATCCAAAGGAATATGGGGCTCGAGTGATCTGTATCTTAAGTATATGCCACAGGATTATGTGGAGAATGTGAAGAAGGCGTATGCGCCTCCATATCATTCGGAGTATACTAAACCTTTCAGATCGGTACAGATATACAGAAAGGATTTTGGACAGGTAATTGGACAAGGATTTTCAGACAGACATGACGTAAAAGTCCAAGGAATAAGAAGAAAGTTGATGGGGAGAGCCCGTAATTGGCTTGTTTCTGCCGCGTTGAAGCCGTATCATTCGTGGGTATACTGGAGAGATGCAGATATCGAGACGTCTCCGGGAGATATTCTTGAGAATCTGATGCAATTTTGCTCAGTGTATGACGTGATTGTGCCTAATGTGTGGAGGCCTCTTCCGACGTTTTTAGGGAACGAACAGCCGTATGATTTGAATTCGTGGGTCGAGTCCAAAGCTGCAATAGATCTGGCGAAGCATCTGGACGAGGACGACGTGATTGTGGAAGGGTATGCAGAATATCCTACATGGAGGGTCCATCTTGCGTACATCAGAGAGCCTGACGGAGACAGGAGCGAAGTTGTTGATCTTGATGGGGTTGGTGGTGTCTCAATTCTATCCAAGGCGAAGGTGTTTCGACAAGGGTCGAACTTCCCTGCATTTACCTTTATGAATCATGCTGAGACAGAGGCATTTGGCAAGTTGAGCACGGTAATGGGCTTCAAGGTTGGCGGGCTACCTCATTATACAATTTGGCATATCTACGAGCCTTCTGAGGATGACCTCGTACAGATTTCCCGGATGGAAAGACGCAAACGACGGAATAGAGGAAAGTCCTGGTGACCAATTAGAGATATACCTGCAATAGAAATCAAGATCTAGGAGATAATTTAGAGTATTGTATGCAAAAGCAAAATTAGTAGTGGTGGGAACCAAGATGATGCGAAAGTGATAGCGGTGGGAGCGTTGTTGGATGAGGTGGCTGCAGTGGAGGAGGTGGCCGCAGTGGCTGATGTGGTCAATGTGTTTGTGCTTGCTGAGCTTGTCGAGCTGGTAGACTGTACAAGAGCCACGTTGTCGTTTCTGGAGGCCAGTCCAAGCTGAGAGTTGTCGATATCAAATGAAAGATAGTACTTCTTAAGCAGAAGAGACCCCAATATCCAAGATCCATCCTTTGTGACGTTGGAGGCCTGAATATTGCTCACACAGTAGCCATAGTAAGGAGAACTCTGCGGATAAGCCTCGCCAATGTACTCCTCTGAAGAAACGGTCCAGTTCTGAGAACCAATATACAGAGTGATTGATATGGACGAATTGCAGTAGATTGCAAAGTTCTCGCCGTCTGTGACCGAGTTCTGGAAGTAGGAGTGGATTATAAGAGCGTCTTGTACCGGAAGAACCACGGAGGTTGTTCCGCTATCTACCACAGCAAGTCTGGAGCTGGAGGAGTTTGTGCTTGAGTTGAAAGAAACATAAGCATTATTAACAGACACAGAGTCAACCAAAAGCTTCCAGTAATTGTCTTTGTTACTAACGACCTTACTCCAGGTAATATCGCCAGAATACAGCTGAGGCACGTCTCTTCCAAAGACAACCAAACCTGCGTTTTGCGAGTCGATCGACGTGGTATACTCTCCAAGACAGAGAACAACCTTCGACTGAGAAATTAGCCCTTCTCGTTGCAATGATGAAGCAACGTTAGCGAAATCAGTAGAGCTGGTATTTGAAGAAGAAGGAACTCCAAGCACCCCACTTATATTGTAACCGTCAAAGATATCAGGGACCTGGTCTGCCGCGCCAAACGAGAAGTTGCTCGGCTTGAACCCGGCTACTTGCATCTCGTCATCAGCAACTATCCCAGACGCCTTTCCGGAGTTATATGCCAATTGGAACTGCTCGGACGATGTGGTGCTCTCGTTAACTGGATAAAGCAGACTGCCGTCGCAGGCCACACTGCTGCATTGAGAATCGTACACCCATAAGTACGGACTGCCGGTGTCGATCAGCAACGGATACTGCTGCTGTCCCAGCGTCACGTTGGTGTAATACGCTTCCTGCGAGTCTGTGTGCACCCAGGCAATATCCGAGCTGAGCTCCAGTTGGCTTGTGGATGCCGCATCACTCCCGCGTGACGTATAGCGTCCCTGGCTTGTAGGTACCCTGCCAGACGCCCGCCCAGACTCCCCCGTGGAAACCACCTGATAAGCCTTCTGTTCCTGGACGAACGCAGGCGCTCCCGGTACAAATGCGGTAGCCATCGCCGGCAGCACCAGAGCCCCAACCAAAGCTCGCACCCTCATACTGCTTTCTATTACAGCAGACTCCGATTCACCTACGATCCCACAGCCAATTCCCGGGTACCTCGTTGCTTTATATACACTTCACAGCATCCCGACCACCAGCCGACAACGCCCTGCAAAAAGGCTCCTTCCTGCTGTCTAAACTTAGCACTGAAAAATACGACGCGCAAAACCACACAGCCATGTTGTTTTGCTTTTCCCTCATTTGGTGTTCCGCTCGTGCCTGTCCTGAGGCCCGCTATTTTCTTCGCGATATCCTCATATCCCTGCTTAAATCCACCTTACTAATCCTTTCCCTTATAGCGTAATGGTTATCGCGTTCGGCTACGGACCGAAAGGTTCTAGGTTCAAGTCCTGGTGGGGGAGGTATTTTTTTTTGTTTTCTAGCTGTTGTCTTTTTATCACCTTACTTATTTGTAGTCACGTGACAATACAACCACCGATCCTGTACAGTATAATAATATTAATAAAATAGCACTCTCTATCTAGATACTAAGTGAGCATGCAATAGCATCGAGCTCTGTCACTGTCAAACCATCCAAACGACGGCACGCGACATCTTCCAGTAAACTAACGGCGTTTTTGAGCTCTCTGAATGTGAACGATACATGAATGTTTAACAATAGCGTGGGAACTGTTGGAAGTAATTCATGATGCAGTATACGCTTCGACCGCGTGATCAGTAACCCTAACCCAACTAATTCATCCACTATTGTCTGCAGCAAGTAGCTCTCTGTGTTATAGACCTCATCGAAAAATCCTTCCTCATGTCCGTTACGAAGAGCTTTGGCCACTACAGATCCGGCTCCACCATAGCTTTCAGGCAATCCTAGCTTCCTGCGAAGCTCTGGTCGAATTCTTAAGTGAACCACAGGTGAGTATGGAGCAGACTTGACAACCAAAACCTTATTAATCTTCTTGGACTTTGTTAAAAGAGAGAAAAGATACTCCATATTATCCTGAAGAGGCTTGAGAATCGCATTAGGTCCATTTGCGCTTTCGCCAGCTTCCAACTGGGCAATAACAGCAGACGTCGCAGACGCGCTATATGGGGGAAGCGCTGCAGAGAACACATAAGCATTGGAAGACAAAATTTGATGATAAATCATGTCATGGCAACCGACACAGAAACCCCCGCTGGATCCAAAAGAATGTGCCATAGTACCAATAGTAATTTCGATATCAGTCCGTGGAATTCCATACACTTCTGGCAATCCTCTTCCATTAGGCCCTAAAGTTCCTATAGAATAGCTCTCATCCAAAGCCAGACGGAATTTATACTTGTTTTTGATCTCAATTAGTCTTTTCAAGTCAGGAGAGTCACCAAAGTTCTCAAATAAGGCCTCAGTAACAATAAACCTTCTGTTCAATGGGCCTTCCTCAAACTCTTCTTGTAAACTCTCTAGAATGTTTTCTAAGTGATCCAAATCGTTGTGATTGTACCATTCAATACTACACCGTGAGATCAGCACAGCTTTTTGAAGGGCAAGTGATATACCACCATCGACAATTACAATATCTCCTCTCTTTAGAAAACACGGTAAGATCGACGTTGCAGAGCTGAAATCCTGTCCATAAATTAATCCTTCTTCAGCTCCTAAAAACCGCGCAAGATCTTCACAAACACGAACATGGACATCTTGCGTGCCGTAGAAGTTGGGAGGTCCACATGCACCAACACCAACCTCCCTAATTGTTTTAATAGCACTCTCTTTAACGGTCTCATTCAACCCCATATCTAGGTAATCACGTGAAGCCATATTCAAAACATCGTTTGTTTCTCGACCAGTTTTAGAATCAACAAGTGTAATACGTTTTCCAATAGCGCCTTGAACTTGAGGGATCGCGTTCAACTGCCATCTCTCTTCCTTTCTAACAAAAGGAACAAGAGGCTCCGGCTGCCAATCATCAATCAAATCATCGACTTCTCTGGTTGATAAGTGGACCTTCTCATCTTCATCCTGAGAGTATTTGGATGCTAAAAAATATCGAATAGCAACAAGAGCTAACAGAACCTCCAACAGCGTTCTCCATGGATCATTCTTGTGAGAAGCCCGAATATAGTTCAGCACCAAACGTCCTCCCGGAACTTGCTCTACAAGCTCAATAAACTGGTTCCACCTCTCAATAATGAAAGATACCGACGTGACAACAAACTCCGGAGTCTGCGGAGTGCCCGTCCCTGACGACTTGGTAACACCAGACATTGAATCGCCCTTTGTTGCCAGTCTAAACTGCTCAGTCCTAATCACGTGCGGGATTCCAAATCAACCCAATTTCTTATCTGAGTTTGGCTAAGATAAGCAGACCTTTTCTTTTGCCAACAAATCTGTCTTCTTTAAGGAGTAAAATCGACTGCAAAACAACTGCTCTTTATTGATGACAGATTCATCCTCCTTAATTGTTGAAAAACTGTTGTCATTTTAATTCGACCATAATTAACAAGGCAGTGCACACGACAGAAAATATATAGTGAATCAGTCAGATTCCTCTAAATCGGCAAGATCTTGCAACAGCTCCTTCTCGAAGTCATCATCACCGTCATCATTAGACTGTTTCTGCTTCTTTTCAGTGAATCCGTCTTCTTGCTCAGCATCTTCCTTGAAGCTCTGATTTCTATCTCTTTTTAAAAGTTTACTTTCATCATCATCTTCAGCGTCTTCGTCACTTTCGTCTTCTTCATAATCGGATCCCATGAATTGCTTCATTTCCTCATCGATCTCTCCCCAGTTCAAATCTTCTGCATCAAATGACTTGTCTCCGTTCAAATTATGACTTCTTATGTATGCTCTCACTTCCGAATCACTCAAAAGCTCTTCAACAGGTACGATGTAATCATCTTCAGGGACCTTTTCCCACATAGAAATACAACTGAAAAGCCAGTCAGGATTAACAACCTTCACATCAGCATCAATTGATTTAGCAAGACGTACTTTGAAAGTACCTGGATTTTTGCAAATAACATGAGTCACACTCTTGTTGTAATTAGATACAAACGTCGCTCCAAATGACTTAGCCCATATAACAATATCTGCAGATTCTAGCGAAACACCAAGTGGAAGAATACCACTCAGCAGAAAAACGAACCCTTGAAATACCGCAACCTTCATCGAAGACATGATGTCTTTAACATCGGGTAAATGTCTATCAGATTCCCCAACCTTGAAATAAAACTCGTTACGAATTCTCACTAATGCTTGACCTAATGTCTCTAATTCGTTATCGTCATCACAAAGTAAATTATGTGCTTCTTTTTGCTCTTCCTTTGGAGTATTGTCAGGATCATTATGATGCTTAATTTCTTCTTCTTCTATTATCTTTTCCAAGTTCTCTTGTAATTTGGCTAAAGGTCTATCATGCAACTGTTGCTCTAAGGCTGTTGATCGTTCGCTTTCCTGGGCTGCCAGTAACTCAGAATTATCTTCTCCTTCTCCAAGTTCCATCATCCGGTCTACAGGAGAATACCCTTCTTCGGGGAGTGCAATATTAACTTCTTCAGGCTCAGGAGTGGATCTTGCACGAATTTCTTCGTCTTTCTTTTCATTTTCACCAGAATCATTCCCACTTATAACCGAGGTTTCCAATTCTTTATTATCATCGTCGCTGTCATCCTCCACAGCTTCTTCTTCTATGCTTTCTGTATGATTCCCGTTTTCCTTAGTGATTATCAATTGATCTTCAAGCTTGCTCACAGACTTGCGTCGCTTAGATGGTCCCAACAGAGCGCTCTGTCGTGGCAGGAAGCTTGAGTTAATGTCTCCAATCCCAACGAAAAAGTCGTACGGTACCACTTTTATTAAATTAGGAGACCAGTTCCAAACATCACCACGGTCATCAATCACAACAACCATAGACGTATCAACTGGAAACAGTCGCTTCAGCGATTTCTGCGTCAATGACCCACTCTCATCTCGAGAAAGGATCCGATCCCCAAAATAAATCCCGTCAGGGTCTATTATTCGAGCAATAGATTTAGCATACGCTCTAGTAGCCATGGTATAGATATGCAGTTCATATAGTTTTGAAATCTTTTCTAAAAATTGCTGTAACCCAGGTCTCAATTTAACATAATACCATCGTATTTGCGGCGGCGGTTTGGGACCCGCATAATGTGGTGGAAGAATCGGTTCCTCTTCTAGCGAAAAAGATTTCACCTCCTTAATAGACTCATAATTAGGATTCGTGGGATCCGCCATCCACTCTCCAACAGTGGGATCAACGGTCGCATGTATAACTGTTTGATCAAGATCAACAACAAGAGACAATCGCTCGTCTTCCAAAAGTCGTTGCGTCGAACTACGCTCGATCCTTTCAGCTTCCTTGGCAGAAACCTTCAAATTGGTAGTACCATGAGACATTGAAATAGGAGCTCGATCTTTATCAGCATACCCTGAGTAATCAATATCTTCAACAGACTTACCACATATAGCACACAGTCCCCCATACTGTATTGAATGATCACATAGCTCTTTTAGCTCAATTATCTTAGTTGTTGAATCCTTTAACTTATCATTAACTTTAACGTTAATGCGTTCAACCTTTCCTTCAAGCGGAGACTCAAACAGCCCCACATATTCAACTTTAATCAACTTTCTTTCAGACTCGTCTGTCTGTTCCTCAGTCTGCTCGCTTATGGGAATAGGCTCGAAATCAAAGTACTTGTAGTGAACTAGTGTGTTATGCCTTTTGATATCTTCACCCTCTTTTACATCAATTTTAACTATGGTTAGCGGATATGGCAAATTTTCCGGTAAGTATATCGAAGTTGTGTCCAACATATTAGCTTCAGACAAGACGCTTATTGGCTTGTCAACCTCCCTGGCGCCCTTTTACACCATAAGCCTCATAAAAGCTTTTGTTTTGTCTACAAGACACAATAATAATCAGGAAAAACTAAATACCCAGCATCTTTACACCGCTTGATAAGAAGAGTTAGTTAAGTGGTGGTCGAAGTCGATATCATCAACATCAAAGTCCAGCTCTTGTGGCTGCTCCTGCTGTATATTGGAGTCTGCTTCGTCTGCCTTGTGCCTTTTCTGTTTCTCGTTTTCCAGCTGCTCCATTCTGCGCGTCTTCTGAGCTTTTAACTTCGACTTTATCTCGTCAAACTTAGAGTCATAGAACTCTTTGAGAAACACGTTGAACTTCTCAGGATACTTATCGTCCTTCGTATAAAATCCCAGGTGCTTTCCAAGCGTGGCCTCGTCGGACTCCAGTCGCTTTTTGAGCAACCTCTCAGACTGTTCCCTTCTCTTTTCCAGGAGTTTCATGCGACTGTTGGCAAAAGCAACAATATCGAAGTTCTTCTCTTCAGCTTTCTGTATTGCGATCCCTGTTGCGTCCGACTCACTTCTCTTGTCAACACCATTGCTCAGCAGCGTTTCTGAATCATCACTGTCAATTTCCGAGTCAACGACATTCTTCTCTGTAATCACCACCTTCTCTTTCAGATCTAAAATATGATGCAGAGCTTTTTCTCCCATTCTACCTTCCTCGACCAACTTCTGCTTCACCTGCCTTGGATCCTCCACCAGTAGCGTGTACTTGGGTGTGGATCTGTAAGTGTGATCAGGAGGTATGGGAGGCATCCAACTAGGAATATATGTTCTCTCAATATTTGTCGGAGGAGATACCTGCGAAATGATCTCTGATATATCATTGAAAAATGGAAACGACGCATCCCCTTCCGCAATAACATCGTCCTCGCTTGGCCTGTCAATGACCTTCTTGATGTGTTTTGCTTCACCATCGATCTCTTTTATGCTACCCCAACATTCCTCATTCTCACTCAAATACTTCCTCGTTTGAACGTATTCATCTTGTATCTCATCGTAACTAATGACTCCCGACCGCTTCAAAAGAGCAATATCAGCTTTACAAGGCCGTCTTCGTCTTTGCACCTCGCTCAGTCGATGAAGCCGTATAACCAGCTGCTGTAAATGATTGCTTGCCAAATACGTGAGCTCGTTCAACGCACTTCCCGTAACATTTGTTATGCTCAGCTTCTTCAATAACAAGCAAATCGACTTCTCTAAAATTATGTCCATGTTATCGCGCTCATGCACATTCTCCTCACCATTCATAGTGCGCTCATCAGCCTCGCTGCCCGGACTCTCAACTACAGTCATCTACTCCTTCTCTTTCAATACAACAGTTTATTACTCCATATAAAATCCAAACTCCTCAACCTTAAAAGGTTACCCGGATAAATTATAAAATAGATTCAACAATCTTATTTCCAATAGTTGCTCCGACACCAAAGACAGTAGAGTCTCCTAGCTTCTTGCCGAGTTTCTTCGCCCCGCCCTCTTTATTAGGCTCGTCCTGTTGAGTCTGTGTAAACTGAGCCTCTGGTTTCTCTTCTTTCACGTCTTTCTTATCTTTTCCCATACTGAATAGTTGATCTGTAGTCAACTCTGACACTTTGCCTGTTCATCAAGTTGATTGCCGTCAACTATTTATACTACACAGCAAATATAAAAAGAAACAAGCTCGATTGCTCTACAACTAAAAATAAACATAGTCATCATAAGTATACAGTATAATACCAAGTAGCGAACTGTTGAGACGGCAAGTTCAACTTCAAAGGTGTATAAAGTTTGATCTCTCACTGTCAAAAGTACCACTTGATCCAGCAGGCGAAATGCGACCATTGCTAATGTCGCTTAGGTATTGTAAACTCGATGAACTCACCTCCAACACCTGATCTGTAGTGTACACATTCAAATGGTTTATTGTGGGGCTAGGTGTTGAAGGAGATCCTGTTAATAAGCCAAGTCCAGGTGGAATTAATCCAAGTCTTGTTGGTGAATGAGATCTAACAGACGCATTAGATGCAGCAGTTTGTGCCAACCGAAGTGGACTATTAAGCATTCGACTTAGAGACTCTGCTCTCACGCTCAGGGGAATATCAGGAGAATCAGACGGTTCGGTTAACGAGTCCAGCTCGTCTGAGCGGTCACTGGAAAGCTCACCAGATCCATTTCCTTCTGTGTCTGAAATTGGTTTCACAAGATGTAAGTAGCTCGAAGTGGAAATAGCAGCAGGGTAGTTGCTCCTCAAGGACTTGGGATCTTGTGTTGTTGTAGAAAGAATGTCGCTGGTGACTTCATAGATTTCCGATCCAACCATAATTTCTCTTACGCTCTTCTCAGTCCTAATCTCCTCCTCCGGGAGTCCACCGTTTTGGAGTTGTTTGCTGAAGCCTCGTTTTGCGCGGACACTCCACGAGCCTGCTGAACCGGACGAGCTGGAGGAGTTGGAACCTCCTGTTTTGCCAATTGAACCCGCCCGTTCAGATGAACTAACTGGACGCGGTTGTTTGAGCGTGGTGGTGTAGCCCGGATACCCCCTTGTAATGTTTGAGATCCGTTGCCTCCCTTCGCTTGTCCTCGTTGGGATTCCATAGATGGGCGTGCTAGTCCTCCCTGAAGGAATAGAGACTCTTAGAGATCCTTCTGCATTCTCAAGCTTTTCCAAACAATCATCCATTCCGCCACTTTCATCACGAATTTGATCAAACTCAGGATCACCAAAAGTACTGCTGAAATCTTCAGATCCGTTCTTATACATACTCTTCACACTGTCATTGAGTGAATACGCATCCTTAGTAAAAGCTTTCAAAACAGGAGCAGCAAAGCCGGAAATAAACTGTGGAACAATAATCACAAAAAATAGTATCCCAAACACAAGAGCAACAGTATCCTTATGTTGTTCAAAAACTGGAAGCAAACTTGTTGTGTAAATATCATTAAGATCACTAAACAGCGGCTTATATGCTTCAACAATTTGGCTCACATACACAGAGATGTATGTGTTGTAATAGTGCTGCAGTTTAGACGATATCAAATCATATGTATCAAACCCAAATTGAGCAGTCTCATCAAGAACTGGCTGCACATATCCTAGAATTTGAAGATAGTAGGGTTCCAGATACTTCTTTGTATAATTTGAAACTGCTTTCAAATATGGATAGCAGTTATCTGAAAAGCCTTTCTGCAGAGATGTCGTTGTCTTGAGTGAAAAGGAATAAAATGGTTTAATACTTCTTGATATACTCAAGTAGTATGGAAAAACACCATTTTGAACCTTCTTTAGATATGGGTCCAAGAATATCAAAAGCCCAGTAATATACTTATTCTCATTCCAGTAATACCGTAACACCTTTCCCGATAAAACAATAGCATTTTCAAGCTCTTTTTGGAACCAATTCTGTACTTTTCCACAAAGCTTAGAGAAGCTTACTTTTGTTCCTTCACCAGATGTTATATATCCAGCTGATCATAACCAGTTAATTATTAGTATATCAAACCGTTAAGACAACAATCATATTCAAATGAACTTACCAACACCAAGAGCTCCCGGTATTCCTAATAAATCGTAGTTGGTTATCAAGAATATTGATAGCACTGTAATCACAGCGTAGTAGATTGGTAATATAGGAACTGTCATGTTTTATGCAGTGTATAGACAATGGTTACACTTGTAGTACAGCCAATCTCATAAAAGTCATTCAAGATCACGTATACACTATCTACAAAGTCTGTTCCGCCTTGCTTTGCGCTTTAATGGAGTCAATTCACCTGAAATGACCCTTGTTTATATATTCATCTTAATTTTCAGCGGTTTTTTTGGGGGGAGGGAGACGACAGTCGGTCTACCGATAAAAAGTTAGAAATCGACGGGCCGATCGACGGGACTATAGTCGCATGTGCTTACCACTGAAGATCAATTGATCTTTCGATCTTGCTTGTAATCTACAGTCATGACATTGCTCTACTCAATAGTTAATCTATTTTTGAAGTGATGAAATGGTCAGCTTCGGCTAGTACAGCGATTGATCAACTGTATATATTTGGAATCTTCTGCGTCATTTCGGCTTGCTTTATACCCGGACTAAACTCTCTGCTCAAATATGGCAAAACTCTTCAGAACCATCATCCTACTTCTAATGGGTCATTAGTATCAATACTTAAGGAAATTTATATCAAAAAGTCTTCATTCAGGCACTTTTATCTATTGTCTTTAACTGTGGCGTCTATATGCATATTATCAGTCTACATCTTTGACTTTGATCGTCTTCAACACTCAGCTTTGAGCTTACATTTGATATCTATAAATGAATGCCCAATTTCTAAATGTCAGTTTTACTTCATCATATTTCTGAATTTTGTTCAGGCTCTAAGAAGGATATACGAGTCGTTCTATACGAGTACATTCTCTCCAAACTCCCTGATCCACTTCACTCATTATCTTGTTGGTCTTTTCTTCTATTCAACTATTAATCTACAGCCACTACTAAGTTACTTATCATCCGATCGAGAAGACGTTAGTTCGTCCTTACATTTCTGGCAAGCCTTCATTGCTGTTCTTCTATTTACATGTGCATCATATGACCAATACCAAAACCACAGGTATCTATCAAAGCTAATCAAATATCAAACGCCATCAAAAGGCCTTTTCAAGTATATCAGCTGTGCACATTACTTCGACGAGACCATGATTTATTTGTCTCATCTGTTAATTTGTCGAAATCGTCATTTTCTGCTGATATACCTTTGGGTTTTGATCAATCTCGGAGCATCTTCCAACGAATCATTCAAATACTACACCAGGAACAATCCCAAGGCCTCATCCTATTGGCGTATGATTCCGTTCGTATACTAATTTCCTTCTCCGGTATACTTGGATATACATATTGAAGCGTTTGTTCCCCCAAAACCAAAACTATTGGTGAGAACATGGCTCACTTGTCGTTTCTGGGCTTTGTTAGGAACATAGTCAAACACAAACTCCTTTGCCGCTTCTTCATCACTATCCCCAGGATTATCACAATTCAATGTAGGTGGTACAATGCCATCTCTTAGTGAAAGAATACTAAAGATCGCTTCAACCACACCGGCAGCTCCCAAAAGATGCCCAATTGAACCTTTGTTAGAGGATACAGCAAGATCTGGGTTAGTTTCGGCAAAAATGGCTTTAATGGCGCTATTTTCAGCTGCATCTCCCAATAATGTCGACGTAGCATGAGCGTTAACATACCCAATATCCGAAGGACTCAGCCGGGCTTGCTTAAGAGCCATTTCCATTGCCCTTCTGGCTCCAGAACCATCCTTTAAAGGAGATGTTATATGATTTGCATCCCCGCTAAGTCCATATCCTTTGATCTCTGCATATATCGTTGCGCCTCTTTCAACAGCATGATCCAGGCTTTCTAGAATAACTGTTCCAGCACCTTCCCCTAACACAAAACCCCCTCTGTCACGATCAAAAGGCCTCGACGCTTTCGTAGGTTCATCATTGAACTTTGTAACTAGCGATTTGGCTCTAGCAAATCCACCTACTGCTACAGGATGAAGAATAGCTTCAGATGCTCCTGCAACCATGACATCTGCATAACTATCCTTAATAAACCGAAATGCATCACCTAATGCATGCAGCCCTGTGGCACATGCAGTTGCAACAGAGTGATTCGGCCCTCCAAAACCATACCTTATCGATACATTACCTGCAGCCATATTAGTCAGAAATCTTGGAATGAATAGAGGCTGAAGTTTCCGATACCCGTGCAAGTCAAGATTGACTGAATTTGAGTACAGATCTTGGATAGATCCAACACTCGACCCAATACACACTCCTGTATTGTGTCGTTCTTGCAGTTCCTGAGGAAACCAGTTTGCATCTTTAAGAGCCTCGTCAGATGCTACTAGAGAATATTGAACAAAATCAGACAGTCTTCTCAGTTCATGTGGTTCGAAGTGATCCAATCCTTGAAATCTGCCCTCTGAAATACCACCTCTCGGGACTTTCGCCACTACCTTGGCAGGAATATCCTTATAGGCCTCAGCGTCTTCAAGTTGGCTAGTTGAAATCAGTCCTGATCCTCCTGCAATCAGCTTTTTCCAGCAATGGTCGACTCCCACGCCGAGCGGAGTCACCAGTCCTAGTCCCGTCACCACAACTCTTCTGGAGCTCATTGTGAGGCGATACACAACTTCTAGTGGTTTGGTGAGCTGTGCACTTAAACTGGTTGATTGATATACAATCCAAATCAGAAAAGGCCTCGGAAAATGGCACCCGCACACCGTCTGTTTATCTAGGAAAAAAATTTAAGAAAATTTCTATCTTGTTTAGAGATCTATGCTCTTGTTAGTGTTGTAGCTCAGTAGGACGTGTTGGGCTCTGTTTTGTGGCGTCAAATGGCATATAGTGACCAGTAAACTGTTAGTATGGCGGGATCTCAGTTGAAGCAGCTGAAGCAAAAATTAAAAGATGCCGGACTGACTGGTCAGACGAACGTTAAGAAGAGGCAGAAAGTTCGGAAGCAGCCTGGCGAAAGCGATCGAGAGGCGAAGCAGAAGCTCTTGAAAGACATTCGGGAGCAGTTCAACCCTTTTGACATACACTATAGCAAGAACAAGCGGGCAGACGCTATTTCTAAAAAGATAGCGGTAGGCAAGCCCGGAATAAGTAAGCATGTGGGAGAAGAAAATAGAAAGAGGGAGTGGGAGGCAAGAAAACAAAGAAAGAACAGGGTTGGAGGAGTTATCGATCGGAGATTCGGTGAAAGAGACTCGAATCTCAGCACTGAAGAAAAGATGCTGGAAAGATATGCCAGGGAGCGGCAGTTGCAGTCATCAAAGAGATCACTCTTTGATTTGAATGACGATAATGAAACTTTGACTCACTATGGACAATCATTATCTCTGGGATCTGAAGGAGCTGGAAGTGATGCTGAGGAAGGCAATGATGAGTTTTTCTCTAGAAAGTCAGATTCTGGTGAAATCAATAACGACGAGAGTTCAGAGCCACAGCGAAAGAAGACAAAGGCTGAAGTGATGAGAGAGGTGATTTCAAAGTCGAAATATTATAGACGAGAGCGTCAGAAGATTGCCGAACAAAACCAGATGAAAGTGATGGAATTGGACGATAACTTCGATAATATGATATCCAGTATACGGGAGATACCTGTATCTGGTGTAAACATCTCTTCTAAGTCAGATGCTGACATTGAGTATGATACTAAAGTGAGAGAGGTCGCTTTAGACAGACGTGCCGTCACATCCGAGAGGACAAAGACGCCAGAGGAACTGGAGAAAGAAAAGAAAGACAAGATGGCCGAACTTGAAGCCGCTAGAAAAAGTCGAATGGAAGCTCTTGCTGACGAAGATCGCGAGGGAGGTGCTGACGATCTCGATGATTTCTGGGAAGGTTCTGGAGAAGGAGAAGAATTGGAAGGTGCACACACATCAGATTCAGAAGTCGAGAACAATAATGTCACAGATGGTGCCCCAGTGATCAAAATAGGTGGAAAAGTCATCAGTTTATCATCGAATGAGAATGACAACTATAATTGTCCGTCAAGCTTACTAGAATTCATTACGCTCGTTCAACAAAAGGACCACCAAAGTATCATCAAAACGATCAAAAGTATATTCAAGAAATATCAACCCAAACTTGGTCAGGGAAACAAGGAAAAGATATCCATTTTTAGTTGCGTTCTCGTTCAATACACTTTGAAGATCGCTGACTCTCCTGAGGACTCCCAAGATTATATACTTTTGATGGAATTTGTTGCAAAAACTATAAAAGAGCTCTCAGGAAAGTTTCCTCAAACCATATGTGAAGAGTTTAGAAAACAGTTAAGTTTGGCCCAAGAAAGAGTCGAATACAGTGATTATCCTAAAAGATCCGATCTTGTCCTATACACAATTATTGGAAGAGTTTATTCCACTTCTGACTTGTATCATCTTGTCGTGACTCCAGCCTGCATTTTGATTGGTGAAACCATCGAGTTTCTCCAAGTTGATAAATATGAAACACATCTGTTTGCTGGATTATATCTCTGTGATTTGGCTTTGCAATATCAAAGAATATCAAAGCGTGTGGTACCAGAGGTGCTGAGTGTGCTGGAAAAGATTTTCTTGGTTTTGATGCAAGAACCTGATCAATTGTTGAACTACCAGTCGCTTTCTACCAGATGTACCGCTCCACAACCGACAAGATTTTCTTTGAAAGCGACAACCACAATTCCAAGTTTTACAGAGCCTCTGAAACTCTCGGAATGGAACACTGTTTCCGAACAACAATCTTCAATGCTTTTATCAAAGGCTATTAAAACACTCGACTCGTACATGTCGGTCATCTTCAAAGAGCAATCTTCATTTTTGGAAATATCGGCACCATTTCATGTCATACTGACCCATCTTATCAAGTATAACGCTTCTTCAGCTGATGTTCCTTCTCTATTGAAGAAAGTGCAAAACTTGAGAAACTTGGCTGTGAAAGATCGAAAACCATTGAAACTGCAAGCTCACCGAGCCCTGGCAATTGCAACGCATGCTCCTAAGTTTGAAGAGAACTTCAATCCTGATAAGAAATCATACGATATCGATGAGACGCGTAAAGAAATCGGAAAGCTCCGTCACCAAATCAAACAGGAGAGAAAACAGGCACTACGTGAAATCAGAAGAGACACCCAATTTGAGGCAAGAGAACAACTCAAGCAGAAGAAGTCTGATTATCATGATTATCATACCAAGATGGCTAGAATCATGAACTCTATCCAGACAGAAGAAGGTGCAGCTAAAAACGAATATGAAAGGGAAAAACGCCAGAGAAAAGGAAAAGGAAAAGGAAGAGGTTAGATTGAGCGAACCGATATTCTAATAAGCGATTATTTGATTCCCTCCTTATGCTTGTAAATCTGATTGATTAAACCCAATACACCAGCCTGATTATCTTCTTCCTCTTCGTCATCGTCGTCATCATCTTCATCTGAAGCAATGGCTGTTGCCCTGTTATTATTTTCAAAGTCATCTCTCAGAAGTTCCTCCTCTGGATATCCTTGTTGGAATGATTCTCCTAATAACATACTGTTATCGAGGTTACTCAAATAATTCTTGGTGTCGAACGACAATCCTGCTGTTGTGTCTTCCAAAAGATCGTTATTATTTTCCCCATTGCCATTTCCCCTAAAGGAAATGGAATTGTTAATATTTGTGTGTTTAAACTGAGGTGGATACCTTGCAGAAGAAGTTACATCCATTCGATGATCAAAGGTGGAGTTGTTCATTAAAGCTGATTTCAAAAGACTGTTGTTCATTTTTCTTCCTTTTATGTCCTTTGGACGGTTTCTTCTATGAAGACCCTGCTTGTTGGCTACCGGTTCATTGCCATAACTTTCCAAGAAATACAGGTAAGACTTCACCATCTTGTCATCACTAGAAGAATAGTAGTCTTGGTTCAATTCATCGGTTTCATCATTTGCTGCTGCAGGAGAATAGACATTAATTGGCTTATCTTTGTTATTGTCAAAATTGAACATTGCAAATGTACACACATAGCCCAACCCATCCACGTGGACACTAAACTCACGAAAGAAATCAACGACTTTCTCAGAAACTTCAGGCATTCTATAATACAGGATGTATGGCAACATGATTAGGCTGGCAATCTCCTTTATGACCAAGACGATGCGCAAGTTGAACATTTCGCAGAACTCATTTTTCACACTTTCTGCGTGATATCTTCCTTTCCATGAGCTTGGCAAATAATGCGTGAATTGCGCGACATACCTCAGAGAAGCTTCTGGATCAAACACCACATCATTTTCTGTAACAGAACCCTTACATACAGTGAACACGGCACCTAATGTGGATATGTAAAATAATACTGTTCTTCCATTTGTCAATTCAAAGTTGAGGAAATTCTCGTGATCCAACACTGTCAGAATAACAAGAATAGCAACAAGAGAGCCAGTGACAAAGGATATGAAGTTTAGAATAATATTGGCAGCCTCTTTTGGAAACTGATTGATGTAATTAGAAGCTCCCTCTCTTGACATTTTCAGCCGCTTAGCAAACATGTGTGGTAGTTCATTGAACTCCCGTAACTTCCAGCGTGCATAAGGAGAGTATTCTCGTGAGCCCATAAGTGAAGGATTTGTCTTGACATCATAGAAAAACTTCAAAAAGAAGTAAAGCAAAAAGTAAACCACTAGGAATGGTGTTAGAAAGATGCTCAAAATTCCTGCCAATCTGAATCTCTTTCGAAGCTCTGTAGCCATTGCCAGCCGCTTGTGCTCGCTTAAGACCGACTGCTTTAATTGACCGTTAGTGCTGAAGACAAAATCAAATATACACAACTTGAGGTTCCATTCCAACGTTTTTGTCAGGAAATAATCGTCAACAAAAGGAACTGCCAACGCAGGACTTAATACGTTCTTGTTGAAGATAGCAATCATGTAATTTTCCTTCCTCATCAATCTATTGGCAATGTCATGGGCGTTGAGTCTACTTTTTGATTTCAAATCATCTGCGCCCTTCAAATTTTGGTTTCCTGATATCAAAGCATTTGTGTTTTGATCCCTTAATATCATTATTTTCTTCACCACCGTTGACCAACTGATTGTCTGAAGCTCCTGGTCAGTGATTCCTAATAGAAGGTTGTAGAAACCTCTGATCTCTTTTAGATCCTTAAATGTGGCATAAAACGTCCTTATTCTCAAAAGCAATACAACAAACAGCACAAAGTAGAAGAATTTCTGACTAAACGAAATCTTATTGTAGCATTGGTTTATTTTGACCTGACTGAACCTGTTAACGTCTTCATTCATCAAAACGCTATAATCAATACAGTTCCCCATGAAGCTAGTGAGCCAAACCACAAAGATGATGATCAGCAAGTCAGAGACACGAGATAATATGATGCAATGGTATCCGTTTCCAATGTAGTACTTGTATACGTCTTCCAGAAACACATCGAGATTCGAAATGTTGGACCACAGCCACAAAGAGCGCTCTAAAGGGCTGAGAAGACCTAAACGCCCTCGCAGCTGTCTTTGCTGATTCAAATTGCCTTGAGGTGACGTGCCATTTTCGGTGCTTGATCTTTCCTTTCTATGAGACATTGGAGGAGGGGGAAGTCTATTAGATGCGTGATCCGGTAACTGAAAGGAAATACCCTTGGGCATTGATCTTGGGATGCTTTCGAATGTTCGCTGTGCAATACCCTTAGCTTTTTCCCCAATTTGGGTCAACTTGGGCGTTATGCTTCTTTCGGTTTCCAAGATTTGACCTAAAAACGGGTTTTCATTACGTCTTTGAGGAGGATTGTCACCATGATTGTTTAGAATGGAGGGAGGATGCGCTTGAGATCTGAAATTCCTGTCCCACCGGGGATCAGTATTTTTCGGCTTAGTTTGGCCGACTCCCATCCCTTCCATTAATAGACTTTCAGGAACAGTATCAAAGTCATCATCATCATCATCATCATCCCTCATTTCTGATTTCAGCTGATCATATATTTGTCTTTTCTGATCAGATAGCTGATCCCTTCGAGGGGACACTAGTCCATCAGACTCCGAACCCGAACCTGAAGATGAGTCTTCATTTTCTGAGTTCAAATTAACAAGGGACTTGTCACGAGATGGAGAATTCGGATTCGAATCAAGCATTGACGAGGGCTTGTTAGAAGCATTCTGCTCTCCCATTCCTAGTATAGAGCTCTTATTAAAGTCCAATTTGGAACCAATATAGTCGCTACTTCCCTGGTCTTCATCAAAATTGCCCTCAAGATTATGAAAACTCAACTGAATATCATTGTTATCATCATTGAGGAGAGGGTTCGACCCAGCAGAGTTGTAGGCGGAATTGAGACCGAAAACTCGAGACAAAAAAGTGTGTTTGTTTATATCGCCACTCTCACTCATTCTGGTGGTCCTGATATCGTATTGTTTTGGCTTGTAGTGCGCGTCGTTGTGTCTTGTCTTCTTGTTTCTTATCGCCTTATCACCTTACAGTTGTTGCATACTTTCACTTCCAAGCAGCGACCTTGTTCCTGTTTTGGGGGATACAGTTATCAGCTGGTCTTAGACGCACTATTTTCTCGCTGTCTGTACACACGGCGCCTTCTAACGGGGAATCAGAGGCGCTTGTTGGAGGCCTTCTGATATACACATTCATTTTAGCCCGCCTCTAAACCCTCTGACACATTTCTTGCGGGTAACACGCTGACGTAATCAGAAAATTATTGTGGACGGAGAAAAAATGAAGACACCCAACCAAGTGAAAGTCGAGCTTGAAGGCACTAGGGTTGTTCGCAGAAGAGGCAGAGTTAGACAACTTAGAAGCCCAGGCTAACAGGACACTTCTTGACATGGTTTCCGCCGTTGTGAGGTTAAGGGAAGCGATTAGGGATTCGAGTCCCATTCAGTTACAACCTCAAGACAGCGACATCGAAAGTGCGAAGACGTTGTTAATAGGGCAGGAGGTGGTTTCTTTAGATGAAATAACTGACTTCACGACCAGCAATGGAGTGGAGCAGACACTGAGAACTGTTTATCAGTGCTGGCTACATAATGAGTCGAGTACTACGGAGTATATTGCTGACTGTGAAAGCAAGAAGATTCCTGTGATCAGTTTTCTGGAGAGAACAGAACTTATATCGTTTTTGAATCTTTCTTCGGAGCAATGTGCCTATTTGAAGTCAAAAGAGGCTCAAGAGTCCAAGTCAGAGTCACAGAATACTAACGAAAAGAGAGCCGCTGAAGAAGAGACAAAACCTTCTAAGAAAGCGAAGGTTTCTGAGGATCCTTTCTTGAAAGAAATATTGAGCAATGAGAGAAATCTAATAGATCACAACAAAGCACTTAGGGGATCAAAACTTGTAGATTTCTCCAGTGCTGTAAAGGAATGTGAACACAAAATCATTAGAGCTTCTAAACAAAAATCATCTAAGTCCAAGAGTTCGTCGTCAAAGTCATTGGGATCGTCATCTAACGGAGTATCGACAAAGAACAAAGAGCCAATTATCATACTATCACCTTCAGCTTCTTCCATATTAACGATGAATAATGTGAAGGACTTTTTGCAAAATGGTTCTTTCAAAGATGCTTCAGATACTCCAATATCCACCACAAACATGTTACAATTATCACGAGAATCCAAGAGGTTCAACCGCAAAGTAAAGTTCCTAGTTGTAAGTAACGTGGACAAGTTTTTTACTAAACCAGAATATTGGGATAGAGTTGTTGCGGTCTTCACAACAGGGCAAGAATGGCAGTTCAAGAATTACAAGTACAACCAGCCAAACACTCTTTTCCAGAAGGTGAAGGGATTCTATCTATTCTACAACGGTGATAATGTCCCTGATAAGGTGAAAAGTTGGAATGTACAGCCAATTGGGATAGAACGAACTCAAAGATTCAAAGACAGACAAACCAGTGAGTTTCTATGGGAATCACTGGAAAGGTTTATGGCCGCTAAAGGGTTTAAATAACGATGTAGAGATTGTTAAAAAGCAACATAATAAAACAGTGGACATTAAATACTGCTTGCTAATTGCGATGAAGGTATATTGCAAGGTGACACAGGTCACTAGTGAGTATACAAATACAGGCCATCCGGTATCAGGGTTGCTCTGGAACATAAGAATAAAACAAAGAAGAAGGAAAAATTCATCCTGGCTGGGAATCCGTAAATAGCATTGGTGATAAGGTCAACGGCTAAAGTAGCACTGCAGATATTAAGGAATCACGGCAGAATAGAGAAAACGAGTGAATGTAATAATAGGACCTTTCAGCAAGCCATGTCCGTGAATTTTCTTCAATGGATTGGCCGTGTAGCAACCACCAGCCACTTAAACCTGAGACATGGTTGGAACACCAGTTCTTGCAGGGTAAGAGGAAGAAGAGCCAAGCAATCCGTTCTTCAAGATGGACAAGGACGACATCACAAGGGAGAAAAGGAAAACAAAGAATGAAAAGTAGAGAAAAGCAGTAGAAGCTTGTGCTTTTCTACATCTGTCAGTGGAACCTTGAGCAATCTTGTTGCTGTCCAAGTAGTCCTGGCTGTGACAAGAGTGGGTTCTTGTGGCAACAGCAAGAGCTGTGGCACCGGCAAAGGTGAAAACAAAGTTCAAAAAGTCCCAAATAGCAAGGAATAGAGGGGATGCTAAGAAGGACACAAAGAAGGCTAGTACTCCATAAAATGTGGAGGTTAGCAAGCCAAATGCTGCGGCGAAAACACAGAAATTCACTTGGGGGTTACCACTGTCAGCGGTGGCGGCAAGTGAACCGGTTAAACCGAGCACAACGACAAGGAAGATGAAGTTAATTCCTCTCAAAAGGATATCACCGTAAGACAACATATTTTGTGTTTGATTACAACAGTATTTCACAACGGAATTGACGTTAGATTTGTTCTGTCTTGCGTTGATAAATAACAAAAGAGCAGTTAAACAAAAAGCAGGTGAAACTTCTCCTTATTAATACGAAAATGCCAGAAGCTCTCGCTCCCGGAAAGCCTGTTATACCCGGGTCGTAAAACCTGATTTATCGGGATTTTCGATAGTGGTTGCGCGGCCCTGGCTGTTGTGTTTTTTCCTAGTTTGGCATCAATTTTAAGAATTCGCTACCACCACCGCTACTAAACACCACCAGTTAGGAAACGGCACCTAGCTACTTTAAACTATCTCCGCCGCAGGCGGCACCTTGTAAGGGAGACTTTTGGCTGAGGGACTTTTTACGCCGTTGAGCCCCCAAGTTTATGAGTTGCAGGTAAGGATTATCTCTGCCTGCGTGGGTATTTATTTATTTTAGTACTAGAACTCTGTTATGGCTTAACCAAGCAACTTATATGTTCATTGCGTCGGCGGTTTGCCAGTATCTTTAATGGATTTTAATTTCAATTCATGTCAATTGTTTTTCTCTTGGGTAATTCACTTCCAACACGCTATCGATACAAGCCTGTTCCCTTAGCTTAACCAGCTAATCTCTGTATAATCTGTGCTGTAGTTCCTTAAACGTCAAAATTACCTTTGTTTTGCTCCCAAAAAAGTCTTTTCTGTTCGGGAGTATGTCCTGGTATTAAGGGTGATTCGCCAGAAAAGGCAAGACAAGTTACCAAAATAGACTCATCGCCTTAAACATCCGTGCACCCCGGTGCTGTGTTTGCCTGACTCAGTAGGCTGATAGCAACCAGATAGCAAACTACTAGGTATGGGCAGAATTGAGTGAGTGCACACCAGAAAACCAGACTAGTATCAATTATCGATTCCGGATGCACACTGTAATCACACAGAATTGTGTATTGAAAGACCGGCATTTGCAATAAGCGTAAGCCGTCCTTTAATATGTACACTGAGCCCTACTTATTTTGCACTGCCTTGTTGAGATACTAAGTAGTGGATATTAGGATCGGATTAGCGTGTGACAATACCTTTGTTGTAGCAGAGATGACAGTCCACTTCAAAACGATACTGCATGGTATCCAGACAACGTTTGCAAGCATCCGGGTTAGATCGAAGCTAATGTTTGTTTCTTAATCATTTTAAGATATTAAACTATGGGCTTTTTAATATTCCTAGGACTTGGAAAAGATGAAACTTACAGTTTACTTTACAATGCAACCTCAAGAACAAACTGAGCTTATCATACATACTACAGACCAAGAATCTTGAAATGCCGTCAGTACCCTCTTTTCGCTTGTAAAGTTAATTACTTGTAGAACCTACATGATTGTGATTACGTCAGCAACAACTTTCACTGAGAGCCGAGAAATGTTAAAAATCAGTAGGGGTGGAGTTGAAGTTGTAAAATTCTAGATAAGGAAAGAAGGATCTGTTTATTTGTTAGATATGATCTGAGCTATCAATCACCAGCGACGTCATCATGCTTACCCGTTTTGACCATTTCAATACTTCTGCTTTTTCAGGACTTGCTGTGAGACAGTTTCATGCTTTTTCGTGGCTCTGTTCTGAAGATTCAGGGTACATGAAGCGACGATTGGAGCAGCTTTCTGAAAATGCCAGCGCCACGCCGGATAATCCGACAGCTGGTGTTCCTAAAGATGCACTTCCTTATAAAGAGATCAGAAAAAAGCTTGAAAATATAGAACAGAATGACTACGATAATCAGTATCAAAGAGAGATTGGATTTACGAAGATCCCGAGTTTTGCCAACAAACAATCGAAGGATATTGCTATGAGCCCAGTTTGGACTGGACAGGAGAATGTTTACAATACCTCTGTTCGAATGTTGAACGATAAGTATAAGCCTATGAAAAGATCACGATCTACACCCTTGATAACCCCCAAGCCTACGATAAAAGTGCGGCTTCATAATGCTCGTGAAGGCGCACTCGACTATCGGATATCTAAGCTCGAGGACAAGAGTAAAAAAACGCAGACAAGAGAGGATGAAGACTTCAAAGAGATGTACAGAGAGAGACTTTTAGGGCCTGTTCAGCTACTGAATGATTCATTTTCTGCTGTGGATAATTCCATTCGTTCCTTAGCGGATCAACGCATAAGAGAGGCACAGAAACGAGGCGACTTTGAAAATCTCCCTAGGCAAAAAGCTTTATCGAAAGAATTTACAAGTACAGGGCCATTTATCGATAGAACAGAATACCATTTGAATAATATTTTGAAACGACAAGATGCAGTTCCGCCGTGGATAGAAAAACAATCAGCTGTCGAAGTCCAAATCCGTCAGTTTAGACAGCAGTTGGATAATGACTGGAAATACAAGGCTGTCAATCTGATCAATGAAAAGCATCGAAATTTGAATTTTAACGAGAAAGCCATGATCTTGTATAAATACGCAGAGGCCGAGCTTGAGAATCGTGGTCCCTTGCTACGTAGCCCAGAATGGGAGCGGCAACACGACAAGTACCTTCGAACCAAAATCAATTCGCTTAATGACAGTATTCGAGGTTATAATCTACAGGCTCCGATGGTATCGCAGAAACTGTATCTTATTCCGGAAAAAGAACTTTTGGCGTGCTATCGTCGGGTTGCGCCACGTCTGGTGGAGGTATTGCGCACCCACGTAGCTGGTAGCGGGGAAATAAGTGAGGAACGTTCGAGCCGCAGACCCCCATCGCCTGGTATTCCTAAATTCGGGGATATCAAACAACGGGATCCACGTAACATTTACCAAGTTCCGACAGAGTCCATAGGATCTATGTTTGCCGGACTTTTTCGATCGAGCAAGACTCCCGGGTCAAGATAGTCTACAAAGATGATAATGGTTATTAGATTAACCCGGCTGTCTCAGTAGTGAAAATGTTACCATGGACAAACTTTCCCAAAAAGCGGGGTGCACTGCCTAACAACGTCGGACAGCGTTAAAAATTTACGGACGGTAGTTCAAGGAGGCACCCCTAGATAGAGAGAGGTTATAGGGGCAATTATGCCTGACCAAACGTGTTTAGGAAGAGTGATCAAGCAATAAATCAATGGTAGGTGACCTATCAGATGAAGACCGAGCGGGAAGAGGACGGGTTAGAATAGGTTTCTGCGTTTTCACCGGAGTCCGAACGCTGGACAATCGGCGGGGCTGCAGTTGAGAGCCTCTAGTACACGCGCGGTGTACTGTGCCTTATTCCGCAACTAACACTTTATCCTCACGGCGCGCCCCTCCCGTCGGCTACCGCAGCGTCTTATTAGACCGCGATTAACAAATCGGAACAGAAATAGGCTCTTACTGCAGCGTGCGCTGACAGGCCTAAATTGACCCCCACATTTTTTCACTGAAAAATTCTGGATGAGCATAAAATCTGGGGTGCAGGGCAATTACTGTCCAATCATGAGTTGCGGCAAGCACGGAAGCGGTTGGGGAGCGAGGAGCAGGATATCGGAGGTGAAGGTGAAGCGAAAGAGGGATGTTGAGGGGTAACGATGATGAACATTACAGGTATAAATAGGGAAGGGAGGACGTTGAAGAACACCAATGGGTATTTGAGAAAAACCATTGATTCAAACAAAGAATTAGTTTTAAATACATATACAAAATGAAGGTTGTTTTAGTGTTGTACGACGCAGGCAAGCACGCCGCCGACGAAGAAAGATTATACGGATGTACCGAGAACGCTCTAGGTATCAAGGACTGGCTTGAAAGCAATGGACACAGTTTGGTTGTTACTTCCGACAAGGAGGGCACAAACTCTGAGCTAGAGAGCCACATTCCAGACGCTGACATTATTATCAGTACCCCATTCCATCCAGCTTACATTACCAAGGAGAGAATCCAGAAGGCCAAGAACTTGAAACTTTTGGTTGTTGCTGGTGTCGGATCTGACCATATTGATCTTGACTACATTAACCAATCCGGAAGAGACATTTCTGTGTTGGAAGTTACTGGATCGAACGTTGTCTCTGTTGCTGAGCACGTTGTCATGACTATTCTTGTTTTGGTGAGAAACTTTGTTCCTGCTCACGAGCAAGTTATGTCCGGTGGCTGGGAAGTTGCTGCTATTGCAAAGGATGCCTTTGATATCGAAAACAAGGTTGTTGCCACAATTGGTGCAGGAAGAATTGGTTACAGAGTTTTAGAGAGACTTGTTCCATTCAGTCCTAAAGAACTTTTGTACTACGACTACCAACCTCTACCAAAGGAAGCCGAAGAGAAGGTTGGTGCCAGAAGAGTTGAGGACATCAAGGAGCTTGTTGCACAGGCCGATATTGTCACTGTCAACTGTCCTCTCCACGCCGGTTCTAAGGGTCTTATCAACAAAGATCTTTTGAAGCACTTCAAAAAGGGTGCTTGGCTTGTCAACACCGCCAGAGGTGCCATCTGTGTTGCTGAAGATGTTGCTGAGGCAGTGAAGTCTGGTCAATTGAGAGGTTACGGTGGTGATGTGTGGTTCCCACAACCTGCTCCAGAGGACCACCCATGGAGAAGCATGAGAAACAAATATGGTGCCGGTAACGCCATGACTCCTCACTACTCTGGTACTGTTATTGATGCCCAGGTCAGATATGCCCAGGGTACTAAGAACATTTTAGAATCATTCTTCACCAAGAAATATGATTACAGACCTCAGGACATCATTCTTCTAAACGGCAAGTACAAGACTAAGGCTTACGGTGCAGACAAGAAGGTCTAAGTCGGCTAGCCGTCCATTAGCTTGCAGTCGTCATATTATGCTCTTTTTGTACTGTTTTAGGCTGAGCAGCAGCTTTTACATGACGTGATGCTTTTCAATGTTTCATGATTTAAAGTAGACTCAATAACTCAAAAATTATCAACCCCGCGTTTTGCTTGTAACCTCAAAGTACACTTGGTTTACCGACGTCGACGCGTCGGTTTTCATTGCCCGCTGCGAGTGTGAACAGACTGCGTGAGCAGACAAGGTGGCTATGCTATGTGGTGCTCTCCTGTCGTCGCTACAGCCCCTTCCAGCATGCACACGCCCTAAACACGCCGCAGCGCGTTAAACCTCCTTTGAGGATTACATAATCCACCTGGACTGGCTCAGAGAAAATAACAGGTGCAATAAAACGCGTCGGGTAAGAGACAGGTGGTGTACGGCTGTTTTCCATGCAGATGAAGCACGGTTGAATCACGTCTAAAACTGGTATGTAGCTCCTTTGACTCCTTTTGAAGACGTTCGGCTATGGAGATAAAGGAGTGGCAGAATGGGCCTATTGTGGCCTCTAAGAATAGAATCTTTGTTTCGAAGGAAAGGAGCTGCATTTGCATGAGATCTGAGTCTAGGCAGTTAAAATTGAAGGGGGTTAGAAGGGATAGCTAACGCGGACGCACGGTCTCGCGTGTGGTGCCTGGAGACTTGTAATAGCGTGCAGCTGGCGTTGCAGGGCCGTTTAGAAGATGTTCTGTATATAAAAGAAGGTGATTCTGCCATGGAAGACAGCGTTGCTTTCACAGGATGGACAAGAACTAGAGACTAGAGGTAAAGAACGTACTTTCTGCAGATCAAACACAGGTTCTTAGCTGTACACAATATGTCGGACGTACAGGCCTTGGATATTTTTCTCAAGTCCCCGGTGACACAGGACATGATCCACCACCTTGTGACTGTTACGTTGCAAGTTCTTCCATGCCAATCTTCCAAGACCATTACACAGCAACTTCCATCTCCTCCAGACTCTCCTCCGGTGATGAAAACCAAGCCTCTTCCTTCACTAATGACATTTATCACCAAACTGGTTCGCTACACAAACGTATACACGGGTACTTTGATGTCGACAATTGTGCTGCTTAACCGCTTAAAGGCCAAACTTCCTAAGGACGCACAAGGACTTCCATGTACTAGGCACAGAATTTTCCTTGCGTGTCTTATCATCTCTTCGAAACAGCACAATGATTCATCCCCAAAAAACAAACACTGGACGAAGTATACCGATGGGCTGTTCAGAAGAGAAGATGTTAATCTCATGGAAAGACAATTGCTGATGCTTATGGACTGGGACCTTCGCATTGAGACCGAAGAGCTCATGAAAGTTTGGAAGAGATTCCTTGATCCTATCAAGGCGGATCTCAGAAAGCATTCCAAGATCAGCAGAAGCATTTCAAAGGGAATGATTTCAGGATCAACCCAAACCGTTATGCCTCCTTCAGAAACACTCCCTACCGCCACACCCGTTCAGAAAAGAGAGCTGGCCTCTTCTTTATACCCAAGATCGCTTTCAGTATCGTCTATGGAATCTATCTCCTCATCATCTTCCATGGATTCACTGCAATCTAGAGCTTCGTCTGTCTCTAGTACATCGTCGATGGACCTGAAAACTCCAACGTCAACATTACCTAAGCTCAAGAATAGTTATCCAATGAAAAATCTAGCAAGCCTGCAGCAAAACACAACATACCCGAACCCTCAATGCAAATCACAAGCCTTTCAGCATCCAGTGGATATCCCTGGTATCTCAGACCTTGCAATCTCTCAATTGATTGATTCTGCCGCCTCGAGAGAAGAACAGGAACTTAACATGCTGATTAGACAGTACTGTGGAACAAATTAATCGCGTCTTGCAGTTTTCCAAATATCCTATATACCCTTCATAGAAGCATTCTGCTGATCACAGACGATCAACTTTTGCATTTCTTTTCGTTTCATGTATTCAATGATAATTACCGCTCAAAGGCGCCTCTTCGTTTAACAGCTCAGATCTTCTTACGTAATCGCACACTATATAGGAAGACGCTCTACATGTTACGTTTATTTAGTACACGACATTGATTTTCCACTTGCAAGAAAAGCACACAAAGCTTGAATGCAGGGGAGGTTGGGTTTGACATAACAAACAAAGAGTATAACTACGTAACCCACTGGGCTTGGGACCCTCTTCGAACGCAGATATATTGTGCACAGCCAAGTGGATATATTGTGGCTAGTGCGATGTCTGCAGAGAAGTCTTCATTGGATGTTGAATCAGGTCAACAAGATGAATTGTCAGTTCTAGGCCACGACGAGAAGGAGCCTAATGAAACTGTCTCAGCGACCAAGGAGCCTGAAAGGAGCAATATGATACAGCCTTCTGCGTCTCTCCCTAAGAAAAGACTCACGCTGCAGGAAAGACTAGCTCTTGCTGCTAAAACGAAGTCTTCCAGGGATGCTTCACGGGAAACGTCTAAGGAGCCTAGTAAAGACAAGGAGGAACAACTTGCGGCAGCCATTAACGATGGTAAAGACGAACTGTTGGAGTTGAATCTTCCAGAGAATTATGAATCACTTGAAGCTAGTGAATTGGTATCGCTTCTAGAGCATTGTGTGGGTGTTGTTAAGGCAACTAAATCAAAAAGTATTGAGGCTGAAAAGACATTGAATAAGCAAATTGACGAGCTTCGAAGTGAAGTTCGAGATCAGCACAAGCGCACGGGAAAACAGAAATCTGGAGCTAACAATGAAGTGGATGCTCTGCGTAAGAAGTTGGACGAAAAAGAAGTACAAATCAAGGAGCTTTTAGAGGAGGGAAGTAAGCTGTCTTCTAAAGAGGTAGCTCTTACCCAGACAATCAAACGCCTGAAGCAAAGGGAGTTGGATATTGATGAGGAACTTACAAAGTCTGAGAAAGAGGGTGGACATCTTCAAAACAGAGTGACCGAGCTTGAGAACGAGGTGTTATCCTTAAAGCAGAGCGAGAGAGCTTCCAAGGAGGCTACATTGGAACTTAGGAGCTTACAAACCAAATACGAGAAGACACTTCAAGAAAAAAGTGCTTTGTCAGATGAATTGAAGGAGCTGAAGTTACGAAAGTTAGATGCTCAGCTGTCTGAAAAAGCGAAGCAGCTAGAAGAAGAGCGCAAATTAACAAGTGAGTTGCAAGCAAAGTTAGAAAAAGCTCAGTCTGAGTTCAATCTGTTCAAAGAAGAAGCCAAAAACCAGAAATCTCAACTAGAATTCAAGCTTGATAGGGAAACAACTAAACACAAGGACGCTATACAAGATAGTTCCAATGAAATCAAGAGACTTGAAAACAAAGTGGAAGCATTGCGTATTCAAGCTGAGGGAGGATTGGATAAATCTGCAGATGTCAATGGTTCTATTTCGCAAGCCAGCTCATCAATTTCGGTGGAATTACTACAAGCTCAGTATACACAGTCTCAAGAGAACTGGAAGCTAATAGAAAGTTCTTACTTGAAGAAGATAGCGAACTTTGAGAGTGATATCGAAGTTATGAAACAGAAAGATATGAACTACTCCAAAAAGATACAGTCGTTAACAAACACTCTCAAGATAAAAACTGCTGAAGTGAATGAGAACCTCGAAGCAGAATCTTCCTTGAGAGACGAACTTGAAGAAGCTAGAAAGTCTTTAGAAAGAGCCACAGTTGATCTTGAGAGCTTGAGAAATGATTATGATGCATTGAAAAAGGACTATGAAGACGAAAAAGCATCCTTCAAGGTCAAGATACAGCATTTAGAGAACGAGAATGAGAAGCTGAAAAACTCAGCAAAGCCCATCACACCAGCATTACCTTCTGAGGTTGGCCAGAACATCCAGCCAACTACGTCGTTCTATGCTAACGATTTTAATTCCTCTTCCAGTCTCAGTTATTACAAAACACAGCGCTATGTGTCATCTCTATCGACAGAGAATATTTACAACGGAGATCAGAGACCTCCTCCATTATACGGGCCTTCACGGTCGGTTTCCACATCTTCTAGTTTCTTTTCCCCCTCGGCAGCACAAGGTGGGAACATAGCTCATTCATATGTCCGTTCTCACAGTTCTCTTTCATTGGATCAAACAGATGAGGCGTTGAACAGCTCCGGAACTGAAATGGACAGCTTTCAAGCTGCCTCACCGATATCTGGTTTTAAGAGCCGTGGAAGCTTAATCAAAACACGATCTACAGACGATTTAGAAACACCTCATTCATCCACCGTTGGAGGAACAGGAGGCTCAGGTATGGTAAATGGAGCTAGTAATATACAGATGGTGGGAAAGCTGTCTGCCGTCATTAGAAGACTAGAGCTGGAAGTCATGTCGTTGAAGGACGAAATCACTGATCTAAACAAGCAAAAACAGGAAGCATCCAATGAAATAATCAAGCTGCTGAAGTTTTCAGAGAAAGCAGAAGAGTACAAACAGAAAGTTGCACAACTCGAGCAAGACATTGAGGCTCTTAATTCTAATTACGACACCACTCTGCAAATCTTAGGAGAGAAATCGGAACGGTGCAGTGAACTCGAAGCTGACGTGCAAGATTTAAAGGAAATTCTACGGTCACAGGTACAGCAAATGGTGGACATAAACAATCCTCCTCCTGGTTGATAAATAATATAAACGCGTTCCTTCTAGTACCAGTCAATATTGGCCCTGTTGGATGGCAAGTTCCGTATGTCTATCAATATCATCCGACTCCCATGGATACGCAATCCACTGATCAGGTACGTCCTTTCCGGAAAAGTATTTACCACCATTCATCTGTCTAGCATCAATCTGTGCTCTTTTCTCCTTGAGCTTATTATGCAGCACAAAAATGGAAAACTTTGTATTTTCATTAGACTTACCCATCTTTTTAGCCATCTCTTCGACATCTTTATGCAACTCTGAAACTGCATAATGCAACGTAGTACGCGTATCGTCAACCTCATCCACTATGAGAATGTTGCGGCCAATCAAGGAATCAAAATTCTGAGCAAGAGCTCCAAAATCAAGCCATTGAGTTCTAACAACTTCCTTTCCAATAGAATCAGCCCCAGTTCCCAAATCCTCATATAGTGAAAGCCCGATTGCTTGA
The DNA here is from genome assembly GCA_003706095.2 of Ogataea trehaloabstinens. Classification (NCBI taxonomy): domain Eukaryota; kingdom Fungi; phylum Ascomycota; class Pichiomycetes; order Pichiales; family Pichiaceae; genus Ogataea; species Ogataea trehaloabstinens. The sequence goes on along the minus strand of PPKJ02000009.1, from coordinate 389,584 downwards.
ATGGGGATGTTTCTCTCGCCTGCGTGCTTTAGGAATGTTCTGATGATTCTAGCAGGAATGAAGCCTCCTCCTCCAATGGCAATTATAACATCAGGCTTTCCAATCTCTGCTAAGCATTTGGCTGCCGTATCCTTGCACAGCTTGTGGACCGAATTATAGCTTACGTACAACTTTTCTGTCATTGGTAGTATCGTGCAACTAGTCTCTATCGCCTATGCACACAAAATGTGACAACAAGTCGCCAGTTGGTCGCCACTTTGGTCACCACTTGGGGCTGCTTCTCTGGTTTCAAGGTGTAAAATTTTTTGAAGAAAATATTTTTGATATTTTTTATCAGGGTGAACGATCTCCTTCCTATTTGGGCAGTTTACATAACTTAATTATCTCACGGCTGTGTTAGAGTCGATCGTCCTCCTCTGCTGAATGGTAGACGTCGCTTGTTTCTATTATATCGCCAGACATGGAGGTGTGGTCATAGATGCCGCTCTCTCCATCGAGTATCAGTGATGTTTGTGGAGTTTCTGTGATGGCCTGATTGTCTGCACCTCCCGTGTCGCTATTCATCATCAGATCACGGAGCTTAAGTTGTGCTTGTAACAGTGAGAGTCTTCCTTGCACTGCCAAGAGACTAGGCAGAAGTTTCACGCTTTCATTTAATGATGATCTCACTAGTTTCAGCAACCCTATAGCATCTGGACCCTTTGCAATCAAATCACCTTTTGATATCAGTATCCATTTGAGCCATTCTCCCAGATTGGATGATTGCTGAGGTCTGTCGGAAACCTCGATCGAGAGTTGTTTTAGTAGACTGAAACATTGGTCATCTGAGCATAGAATGATAGTTTGTCTTGCGAGATGGCGATTCTGCGCTAAAATTGTACAAAGATTCATGTCATCAGCTTGCTCTTCTTTGCTTAAGACTTCTGAAATGAGATTATAGACGTAGGATACGTCTTCGCTTTTGAAGTCATGATCGTTATCTACTGAATCAGCATCGCTCTCACTGTTCACAGGCTCATCATCTTGTTCAACATTTATGTCATTCAACTCCTTAGAACCAACAGGTACTAGGATTTCTCCTTCCGCTTCATCAGAAAGCGATAATTTCGAAAGTTTGGCCTCCCGACCATCAAACCATACAGCAACATATCCAGTAAGGGATCGCACAATATTGGAAAGTGGCACCGCTGCATCATCAGCTTTCAGTATAACTTGTGAAAGACGCTGTTTACGCCCACGAACATCAAAAGGTTCGCGAAAGAGCTCAATCGAGCCATTGCTTGTAACTACCGCTAGCGTCTCTCTACCATTCAATCTAAGAAGCACTAATGAAACAACATTCGATTGTGCCTTAAGCGAACCATTCACTTTTGAATCGTTGCATGATATAACATTTACCACAGTATCGTCCTTTCTTGCTACTGCAATGAAATCAGGTTGCTTCTCAGATTGAACAAGCCCTGTTATTTGTGATTGATGTCCCTTTGGAGCACTTATCGTGGAAGCTTCATCCAAGTTATCCAGAGTGTCAATATCCGCAACATGCATTGTTGCGGAAGCAACAACAATCTTGCTGCTATGCTCAAGATACTCTATAAATTGTACCTCTTCATCACTTTCCCATGCTGTAGAACCTAGAACATGATTTTGAAAAAGATCAAATCGTTTTAAACTTAGGCTTCCAGAGTCAACCCCCCATATCTCATTTCCAGCTCCTTCGCAAATATGCACTATTGATAGATCGCTCGATATCTTATTCACAACACTCTTAGCTCTAGGTGAGTACACCAGAATCTCGCCCGTGGTTAACAAAACAGCTAAATAGCTGGTACTAGACACAACGGTCTCGCTATCTTGTTCCTTAGAATCAACCCGCCGCTTCCCCTTCTGTTTCCTCGTCTTTTCAACTTTTGAGTTTCCATTAAGTACTGTGGGTGACTCAGATATCCATGTAATACTTCTTATCTTCTCGTCAGACCCAAATTCCACACTAGACCTGAACTCAACAACGCTCTCGTCTAAAGGAACGATTAGCACTTCATTTCTTCCAGGGCCTGAAATGGCGGTCGCTAGAAAAAGCCCCTCGTCATCTCCGCAACACTTAAAGCTAGTGCTTTTCATCATGTTGGGAGTCTTGCTAACAATCCAGCGTCTTGAACTTCGCTTTCTCACAAAACTTGTCTTGTATTAGCTGCAGGAACTTTTCAAGATAAAATTTTTTCCCTACCCTCTTTTTTTGAGGCAGTGAAATTCGGATCGTACTGCTTGTAATATGTAATCCACACATTACCAAAGCTTTATCGGCACTTGTATCCCAAGCTACGTCTTCGGATTATTTGGAGAGCTAAAGTCTGAATTTGACGACCCATTTGGTGGTAAGACATCCTCACGCATCTGAGGTGGAGAACCTTCTTGGTCAGCTAACGGTCCAACACCGATCTTTGCCAGCCCAATTTCAGCACTGGTATGTAACAAGTTCAATCTCTGAGACACAGGAACATTGCCTGCGATTTCGAGATTCCGTAGGGTAATACTTAACTCCACCTCTTTCCTATTCTTTTCGTCAATACGTGCTTGAAGCCACGTGATATACTCCACAGCTTTACAAAGTATTTTCCCTTTATTAGGCTTACCATCCTTTGTACCGGAAGACTTATCCTTCTGTTCCTCAAACCACACAGAAGGAATTAGATCAAATAATTCATATATCTTAACATTCATCGTATCACGTCTCTTACGCTCCATTGGTTGGATGGCAGGACTAGTTAGGGTTCCAGCTCGTGACCTCATGGAGCCACCGGCTCCACCAGCTCCTGACAACCCTCCAGGGGTCTTTGGAGTAGTGCCAATACTAGTAGACCGAACTGCCCCAGTCTGAAAATCATCGTCATCACTGTTACCTCCATCTCCCTCACTATTATTTAGGGCCCTAGAAAGAGATGCCCGAATTCCTTGCAATTCCCTTTGCCCTTGTGTGTCAGCTGAAACAGAGCTACTTGGCCCTTCATACGAGACAGGATCTTCCGAAACCAGTTCTCCCGCATCCAGACCATTCTCTGCTGCATCCAAATCCAAAAACGACGCAAAATCCACTCCGTCGACAAACCCTTGACCCTTTGACCCGTTCACGTTCGAACTAGGAGCCCCACGGGAGCTCCGTGGATCCTCTTCTAGAAACTCCATTATTGATTCACAGCTGTTTTCGACCAATAAGAAGTCAGCTCAATCCAAGATAAGCGTCCAGTACTGAAAGGAACAGCCACAGAACCTGTTTATTTAGTACATCTTCCCCACTAAACCACATTTGTTAATAAGCCTGAGTTTTTTGTATGCATCTCCAACTTTGTTAGATAGCTCTAGCTCTTTACATAATATGAGCAGACCCTCACACCGCTCAGAAATTAATGCGACGCGTCGATAGACCTCACCAGATACCGGCTGCTCTCAACGGCGCGTCGGCGCGTTCTAGTTCTTTCTTTGAATTCTGTCGCAAATTACCTTCAAGTGTACTCCAAAATCCTTTAGGACCTCAATTAGTGGCAAATCAGAAGTAGCCTCTACAAAACAACACCAGCATGCCGATTGACTATTCAAAATGGGATAAGATTGAGTTATCGGATGACTCCGATATCGAAGTACATCAAAATGTGGACAAGAATTCGTTTATTAGATGGAAGCAAAGGGACATCCATGAAAAACGAAACCAAAGAAACAATGAGATAAAGGGACTACAGATTCAAAAGGAAATGTACACACAGCTGAACAAGCGGGTAGATCTGATGCTGTCGTCTTTATCACTTTCTGACCTTGCAGTAGAGGAGAAAAGAAATGCTTTTTTGAAAGACAATTTTGATTCTGCTGAGAAGTGCGTGATCGAACAGTCAGCCGACAATCCACCTTACAACGAGATGGTAGAGGATCTATTCACGCAAATTTGCGGAGACTTACAGAAAGAGAATCAGGATCCTAATAATGGCGAACTTGTTGTTAGCAAAGTTGAAGAGCACAGAGCCAAAATCGCTACTGTACTTGATCAGATCGATCCTAAACTTGAGGAGTTGAACAAGGAAAAGATGAGCCATATTTCAAGTGAAGACATCAGAGATCAATGGAATAGTTCCTTTGTGAACAAGGGTACTACTGCGGCTTCTGGTGGTACCAAAGTGACCGGCACTACATCTTCGACTAAAGAAACCATAGAAACTATAAATAACCCTTCACCATCTAAGAAGAGAAATACTCCCTCAAAACCGCTTGATCAACTGGATGATATTGAGTTACTGCAAGAGACAGTTGAGTTTTCCAAGATTCCTTCTCAAGACCTTTTGAAGTCTGTGAAGTTTCTTGAAAACCATCTGTATATTGTTTGCGAGCAGCAGAAGGACTCTCTTTTGATGAAATCGTTTGATTATCAGCTTGAAGGGGATTCCAGGACTGCCAAGCAAATAATTCACCAAGCGCTAATTTTGCAATACCTGAATGATCTGTTCAAAGCTGCAGGTGGTCCTCATGCATCTGACGGTCAGAAAGACCAAGCAATAGGGATGTTCATTAGTAAATTATTGGATAAAAACTCTGTTGCTAAGAAGACCTTTGATGCAGATGTACAACAGACTTTCAGTCATATTTCTAAACGATGCGAAATAATAAAGGAAGAGAAGAGACAAGAAGATACAAATGATAATGCAGAAGGTGTAGAGCAGATTCAACTCAGATCGATGGATCCAAATTCGGAGCTGGTGATCAACGTACCTGAGGAATGTACCCCCGAGTATGAGGTTTTTAAGCAAATTCCTACTCAAATGCAAAAGGCGTTGAGAACCACATCACTTGATGAGATAAATAACGTATTTGCTTCTATGTCGGTGGAAGAGGCTGAGGATGTCTTGGATCTATTTGATAAATGTGGAGTCATCCAAGTTCAGGCTTTACTAGAGAATGAGGAAGAGTTTGATGAACTAAAGAAACAGATTGATAATGGTGAACACGACGAATCGATCACAGAGCAAGCCGAGAAAGCTGAGCAGTTGGAATCAGCTGAAAACTTTACTAAAAACTTATCTACTGCTGATTTGGTGGACTGATTGAAGAGAAGGAATTTCTTGCTTACTCAAAAGTATATATATATAAAAGTCATAACTCGCTTTCATGAGCCTCATTTCAAATCAGGCATTCTCATAATTTCCCTTTCACGGTTCTCACTTAGATCCTGTAGCTTCTTAAGAATAACAGAGTCTTTCCATTTGTCAGGAAGGGGAGTTACATCATAATTTTTTGTAGCCCAGTAATAGATATCCCAGTCTAGCTCATCGAGCAGTTTATCATACTCATCGAGTTCTCCAGGCGTCATCTGAGCGAGGTATTTATCTGCGAAAATACTCAACAGTATATCTGTTTCCAGAATACCCCTTTTCCTCGATTGATAGACCAATCTACGTCTTTTTGTGTCCACCGATTCGTTATGACGTTGAATAGGTTCGACTTTAATTTTGAGTTCTCCGCCCTCTTCCACCAATTTGTCTCCGGCCACTCGGAGAAAAGAGGTATTGTTAAACCGTCTTTTAAAGACACGAGACGCGGTTCGCAGCATATTGGAGAGAGTTTGATGCGTGAACCAGCTGATCGAGAAGGTGGAGAATATTAGTGATGTTGGTTTAGATTGATTTTCTACTTCGAAAAGTTCCATTGCTGAGAAATACGACGCGTCGATCGACCATACTGATGACTGACCTTCAAAATTTTCAGCTGTCTAAAGAAGATTATAGAATAACAAGAGAAAGTGTAGAGTTTGAAGAAGACGTAGGCCTGTCTGAGTCACCATACAGCCACTATGAGCGAAGAGAAGAAGAGAAAGCTGAACGGCTTTTCAAGTGCCGATTCCAAACCAAGAAGATATGCAGAAATAAGAAGAGTTACGAACGAAACTAACGTTCAGATAGTTTTAAGCTTAGACGGGGGTGTGATAGAATGCAAACAGTCCTTGCTTGATAAGAAATACGACCATGCTACTCAAATGACAGGATCTCAGCTGATCAGTGTTAGTACTGGTATCGGGTTTCTGGATCACATGCTGCACGCTTTAGCTAAACATTCAGGATGGTCGCTTATAGTTGAATGTATAGGTGATCTTGAGATTGATGATCACCATAGTGCTGAGGATGTTGGAATCAGTCTCGGAGAAGCCTTCAAGACTGCTTTAGGAAGCGTAAAGGGAGTTAAGCGATTTGGACATGGGTATGCCCCACTGGACGAGGCCTTGAGCCGTGCGGTTATCGACTTGTCCAACCGACCGTTCGCAGTGGTAGATCTAGGATTGAAGCGTGAAAAGATTGGAGATTTAAGCTGTGAGATGATACCTCATGTCTTGGAGAGTTTTGCTACCAGCGCACATGTTACAATGCATGTTGACTGTTTACGTGGGTTTAACGACCACCACCGTAGTGAGAGTGCTTTCAAAGCTTTGGCGATTGCAATCAGAGAAGCAACAAGCTATACTGGACGTGATGATGTTCCAAGTACGAAGGGTGTTCTCATGTGAAGTGACTGGGTCGATCGACCTTTATTTATGCGTACATAAAATTATTCTAACCACCCCCGCGATAGACACACAAGTGAAAATTTCTAATAGGCAATTGTAGCCCCTGCGCGTAGACTAAGGGCAAGAGACTGCGGGAGGAGCAAAGCCACAGGTAACCGTAACATAACACAGCTCGTAACGGTTTAACAACGCGTACCCGATATCGGTTTCTCTAGAAAGGGGAGTCTTTACTGCGGAGACCTGCTGACATTCACGAACGCGCAAGCAGGCTCGGCCAGTTTCTCTTAGCAAATATATTATTGAAGCAGCAATAAGAGTTTGTTTTGATAGGGCGGCCTGATTTAAGATGGGGTCTACCACAGCACAAACAGTGTTGCAGGTTCCAGAAGGCGATTTGTACAAGGAAGGAGGGGCTCTTGGAGTTTACTCATATTACTACCAAGCGAACAAAGAGAATTTCAATCGAATACGACTTACTTCTCCTATAAGGAAGGGAGGAGGTATATCACACTCTTCATCCACAAAGTCGATTGTGTCGCCGTCTCCACGATCAAAGATGATGCTTGGAGGAGGTGTTGGAAATGGATTGTTCAATATTCCTCCTGAAATTCCTTCAAGACTTACCACTCCGCTTTCATTAAGCAATCTTCATTTGAATCCTCAAAGACTGTACGATACACCACCAAAACTTGAATATGCCAGTCCGAATCCTATGAGCGACGAAGAAATGCTAGTTTCCAGCAAGGAGCTAATCGATGAAGCATTGCGACGACAGGTAAAGAGAAGACCTGCTGCTTTAGACATATGTATAAAGGTGATGTCTTTGCTTACCGGAAAGGATAAAGTTGGCAAGTGCATTCAGTATGGTCTACGGATTTTAATAGCGTACTCCTTACGACTGAGAAAAACCGAGTATATGTCCAGTTTCAATGTGTCGGATGTCAATTTCAAGCAATCTACTAAGACCGTTCTATTTCAGCTATTGCAGCGGCCAGAACTAATTGTGATTTTGTTTTTAAATCAGTTTGAGTCAAGACTGGTTGGACTTACCAAGATTTTATCTATTTACAGACAGATGCTGCGTGCAGGAACTGTTCCTTTCAAGGTTGTCAAAATGTGGCAGCGTATCCGTCAAGCTATTACCGTGATTAACTCTTCAGACAAAAGCTCAACCAAATTAGCCAGGCTCAGAGAGGATTGGTGGAATATCAAATCATTACAGGAGGTCACTGCTTTATATTATAGTTGGTTTGACGAGTCTCTTTTGGCATACAAAATTGGTATTCTAAATGAGAAGACCAGCCCAAGGTACAGAGCGCTTGCTGCTCACCACGAACCTATAGCGTGGTATATGAACATTATTCTTGGATTAAGAAGTCAATTTGAAAAACTGTCTCAACTTAATAATAAAGAGAATTCCATCCGCATCAATTACCAGGTCAAGCAGCGTTCCAAGAGACTCGTTTCATCACTAAAATCAGACAATTCTCCAATGTCGCTGGCTTCGGGGGTTGGAAGATCCACTAGCAGCTCCCAGCTATCAGTCTATTCCGCAGAACTTCGCAAAATCTCCTACGAAAAGTACATGGTTCAGCTGGAAGTGCTTAAACTGTTCTGTGATTTTGCCTACGACACCATCCAGATCTTCAATCTCAAAGTGGATCCACCTGTTCATCTGATGTTTGGTTTTGGCGCTGCATCTGTTTCACTATCCAAGATTTGGATCACAGAACGGGACAAGATGATTGAGCAGCTGAACGAGCACCAAGTATAACAATACCTCCATTGTCTTTTACTTTAACTACTCCCCACACTAAATTCACAGGCACCGTAAATTTCCAAGCGCGACTTTTCTTTGGTATGTATTTGTATACAAAATGAACTCTTGCGGTGACCTTCATACTGGTAACCTTCATAGTAGGCACGTCATCATGAGCTCCAGATCCTCTTCTTCTCCTTCAAGAGGTGGTAGAAGTCCTTTAGCTGCCAAAAATGCGAATGTCAGCGGCCCTAAACTAAAATCTTCTCCAGATCGTCCCGAATCCGGCATTCATCTTCATCTTGATTATAATAAGTCTTTCAAGGTCCACAACACACCTCTGCAGCCACAGCAGCTACCTTCTAGATTGTCTCCTTCGAAAAGAGCATCTAGTAGATCCTCCGAGTCGCCACCTAAGCGTCCCAAGTCCTTTAAAATTTATGAGGACAATACAAAGCACAATCCATTAGCAGAGTCGTTTCTTCACCTTGAAGTTGATCATCACAGTAATAAAGAAAACAAACCAAAATCAAAACGTATTGTTTCTAGTGGAGAACCGCCTTTATTGCCCCAGTCAACGCGAACCAACAAGCGACAGATCCTCGGAGATCTGAAGATCAACGAATATCCCGGATTCATACACCTTGTTGAAGACGAAGAGCCTAACTCGGGAATTCTTCAACCCAAATACCAACTCACCAATTCATACATGTTAAACATCAAACAACCAGCGCATGGTCACAGAAAACTAGTCAAGTTTCCCTCCTTTGTCACACCTCCTAAAATGGACAGAATAAGATATAAATATATACAATCATTGTACAAACAGGACAACACAACATCTCTTGCACATGGGGACATCCCCTTCACCGATGCTGACTTGGATTCAGAGCTAGCCCATACAAAGAGAGCTCTTTCATTCACTGTGTATAGTGACAAGCAACCCTGATATGTCTATCTAGCGACGCGACGCCACGCGTCCATCGACGCTGCGCTACTCATTATTTTTTATTTGCCTTTGATCCAAGTATATAAACCAGTATCCTTTGTTTTGCCCTTTAATTAAACCAACAAGAGTATCCTCTGTCAGTATTGCCTGAAAACTCTCACAGCTGATTTCATGGCTAACACGCGTCTATAGAATGTATCAATGGACGATACCTGTTTGTTTTCCGACTCGGATGATCAAAATGACTCTTATCTAAAAATTCAAATTCTTTCCTACGATTCTTATCAAACTACTCCCACTTCCTTTGATAAACCGTTTCTGACTCTAAATGGCCGCCGTCCCGCCAAACTGACATCCTTACCGTTTAGACAAGTACCGGTCATAAGAGTATTCGGTAAGTTTGCTACTGGACACACCTGTCTTGTTCATGTTCATAATGTCTTCCCATATATTTTTGTCAAATATGATGGTCCTTATCCAGATGCCAACCAAAAAGTAGATGATCATCTGACCCATTGGAAGTTAGAAATTGATAAACAGATCTCTTTATCGTACATGAGAAAGTCTAAAAGGAGCTCGGCTAAAAGAAGGAAACGAGATCACGATTCACTCGATCAAAGCATTTCTTCAGATGATTCAGATGAAGACGCATTTTATCAAGAATCCGACGAAAGCAATGCTCGCACAGAACAATACGTTGCAGACATATCTTTAGTAAAAGGAACTCCGTTCTATGGATACAATGTTGGGCATCAACCATTTATCAAGGTCAGTTTGCTTAGTCCTCAATATCGCACTAGACTAACCAGACTTCTACACGAATCAAAGCTGTTTGATAGGTTTATTCAACCATTCGAGGCTCATATACCCTATACTCTTCAATTTTTAACGGATCATAACTGTTATGGGAGTGATTGGATCTATTTAAGTGAACTATACTGGAGAACACCACTTGTGTTTTTGGATTCAAATCCGGAGCAGTTTCAACAATATTTTGAAACAAGTACTGTCGATTATAATCGTCTTAAAATCAACGACGAATTACGGACTTTATTCAAGCAACAACTCAAAACTTCTCTGTTTTCTTTGAATGCTTCCAAATCCGATTATTTTCAAAGAATTGCAAGAAGTTTATGTGAAATTGATATTTCCTCCTGTTGGATCGTTAATCGGTCTCGTTTGAAAGAAAAAGACATCCACCAAGACGTCATAGAAAATGAACAAACTGATACTTATATGTCATCGATCAAAACATTACTCAAGGATTTGAATTTTCAAAGAGAGCAAAGAGGTATCAGCCCTCAGTCAGCTCTTAGTTTGGATAGCCAGCGCGAAAGATTATGGACCGGATCAGACTGGATAGAACAACAAGAACTGGATGAGCTGTTCAACCATATTAGTCGCAATTCAGAAACGGAATGGCACTCAACACATCATGGGCAGCCTCTGAACTTAGATTCAATTACGCCAAATTACGAATGGCTCGCTGGCTATCAAACCGCATTTTCAAGCATAGATTCCCTGAGTTATATTCCTTCCATTCCCGAAGATCAGCTGGTTCATGTTTCACCGTCTACTATTTTGAACGATGATGGTATTGTTGACTGGATACTGGGTGAAAATAACACTAGATCTCCAATTTTAAATCCCAAGTCGTTCACGTCTACTATAGCTGAAATTGATTCGGAAAATGATGATGCTGTTACTCAGTCAAGTGCAGAAAATACAACAGACGAGGAAGATGACTTTATTGGTGAAATCCCTCATAGATCATTAGATGAGAACGATGAACCTTTGGCAATCTCTTCCTTACCCACCAGGAAATCTATAGATTATGAAGATTCTTCCGAAAGCGCAGTCGTTATTAAGAGAGATGACGATTTTGATACCAGGATCTTTGGAATGACTCAAGGTAAACAAAGGGAAATATCATCTGGAGATTCATTTCTTGATAAAGTTTCTATGCATTTGTCCAATCGAGAAAGCACAGGTTCAATGAATGATACTTTCATAGGTTTTGATGATGTTGAAGAATCTGAAAAAATCACTAGCATCGCAATTGAGCCACCATATTTTCAATCACACAGAGAAATGATGTACAGCTTTGAGGACGAGTTTGGATCTGTTCAAATAGAATATACAGATCCTTCATATTCCAACGAAAAAGACTATACCGGCAAGCCTTTCTTTTTTGCTGGTAGAAAATTCAAGACAGCATGCTCCAGCTTGAAGTTTTTGCAAGTATACCCAACAGTATCTGAATTCAATTCCAATAATATAAACCACCTGCCTAATACCAGAGCTGAAAGCATCTGGAGATATAGACACTCTCCGCCCTCCCATGAATCGGTAGTTTCATGGACTGAAGAAAATGCCAATAAACGGAGTGAAAGCTTCAAGCGACAGAGTTCATCGTTTGGTCAGTCTGGACAACATTTTAAGAAATTCAAGTACGATTCACTCCAATCTCCAATTTCCAGAAGAGGAACCAGTCTTAATCAATTTGTTTTGCTCAATATCGAAATTCATGTCAATACCAGAGACGACTTATACCCAGACCCAAAAGTTGATCCAATAGTAGCCATATTCTGGAGTTTCAATGCAGATTCATACGGTTTCGATCTTGGGATATGCGATACAGGAGTATTTTTGCTGAGCAGTTTGGGTGTTGAAGGATGGAGAAAGTTAACAAATTATCCCGTAGAGATATTTGAGCGAGAAATAGACATGCTTAGTGAGCTTGTGGCCCTTGTGGAATTGATTGATCCCGACATTTTGAGTGCTTATGAGATTCATTCATCATCTTGGGGTTATATTCTGGAAAGAGTTAAATATGCACTTGATATGGACTTAAGCGTCAGGCTCTCAAGAGTGGCAGTCAAACATCATAATAAATCTAAAGATCGCTGGGGATATACCCATGCATCCAGCATGAGGATTACAGGCAGACACATGTTGAATATTTGGAGATCTCTAAGAAGTGAACTGAGTCTTAGTAGTTATACTCTTGAAAATGTTGTCTTTCATACAATTCATCAAACGGTTCCTCATTACGATCACAAGACACTGACAAACTGGTTTCTTTCATCAGATCATAGATGCCATTCGATTTTTCTTGAATATTATATGGGAAGACTAAGGATGGAAATGGAACTAATACGCCGACTGGAGCTTGTCACTAGAATATCGGAACAGTCAAGAATTTTGGGAATTGACTTTTATTCAGTGTTTTATCGTGGTTCACAATTCAAAGTCGAAAGTCTGCTCGTTAGAATAGCAAAAAGTGAAAACTTCCTTCTGATATCGCCCTCCAAAAAGCAAGTGTTCAAACAGGATCCATTACAATGTGTGCCTTTGATTTTGGAACCAGAAAGTTCTTTTTATAAAAGTCCCTTGATTATCTTGGATTTCCGATCGTTGTATCCATCTCTGATTATTGCTTACAACATCTGTTACTCCACTTTATTAGGCAGATTAAGAGATTATGATGCTAAGAAGAGTCAGAAAATAGGATTGGCTAATATGAAACTGTCACCTGGAACACTAAAGGTTCTTGAAGAGGATGTTAATGTCACTCCAAATGGGCTCATGTTTTTGAAACAGAATGTAAGGAAGTCATTACTAGCTAAAATGCTTTCAGAACTATTAGAGGCTCGTTTGCTTGTCAAAGATACAATGTCAGCTATCAAGGATGAGCCTGTGTTATTTTCTTTATTGAATAATAGACAATTGGCTTTGAAACTTATTGCAAATGTCACATATGGGTATGCCTCTGCCACGTTTTCAGGAAGAATGCCAAATTCTGCGATTGCTGATGCTATAGTTTCATGCGCTCGTGAAACTTTACTCAAAGCGGCTTCAGAAGTGGAGAAACGAAAAGAATGGGGGGCCAAAGTTGTTTATGGAGATACCGACTCTCTGTTTGTTTATCTTCCTGGAAAATCGAAATCTGACGCATTTAGAATTGGGAGAGAGATTTCCGAACATATTACCTCAACTAATCCATCCCCTGTCAAACTCCAATTTGAGAAAGTCTATTTTCCTTCTATTTTATTGACCAAGAAAAGATATGTTGGATATTCATACGAATCTGAGAATCAGCAGGAACCAAAACTAGATGCAAAAGGTATCGAGACTATCAGACGTGATGGTATACCTGCACAAAGAAAGATGGTTGAAACTTCACTGAGAATACTTTTTGAATCCAGAGATTTGTCAAAGGTGAAAAGGTATGTGAACTCGCAATTCACCAGGATTCTCAAAGGCGATGTCAACCCAATAGATTTTTTGTTTGGAAAAGAGGTAAGACTCGGAACTTATAAAAATGAAAAGTACATTCCTCCAGGAGCTAGAATCAGTATGAAAAAAGTTTCCAAAGATCATAGAGCGGAGCCTCAATACCGTGAACGTGTGTTTTACCTGGTTAAACGGGGATATAAGGATTCAAAATTGAGAGACAGATGCGTATCACCATTAGAATTTTTGCAAGACGAAAACGCAAAGCTTGATACTGAGTACTATATCACCAAAGTGTTGATCCCCCCTCTTCAACGAATCTTTAATCTTATTGGAGTTGACATTGCTGAATGGTACAAGGAAGTACCCAGATTCATCAGTTACGCGGGAGATTCTGTGAGTGCTTTTGATAGGTTAATATCAAAAACGTCTCGTTGTCTTTGTTGCAACAATGCTTTGGACCAGAAGACTTCTGTTTATCTTTGCCGCAAATGCTCTGAAAACGAACTGAAGTCAATATACCTTGTCAGAAGCAAAATACGAAGCAGGCAGTTGCGTCTTAATCAAATTGTCAAAACCTGCAATATCTGTACCAAAAACAACTATGGTTCCTATGTGACTATGGACGCACAAGTGAGATGCACCAATGAATCATGTGACATTTATTATAGTAAGATATTGACCCAGCAAGATACTGTCAAAATCACAAAGCAATCACAACAGTTGTTAGACTGGTAATTTAGCACATTAGCATGTCGCATATTCACTTTCTTCTTGTATTCTAAGATCCAATTGGTGGATGGCAGATACAGAGTGATTAGCCAATTCAACATGACCACTGAACTCTGCTAAATCTTTCTCAATGTTGAACGCCTTTCTCATCATTGTGAGGTCGTTCATTTTCCTGAAGCCAACTACAGCTACCTCCAATAATTCTAATATCTTATTGAGTAGTTTGCTCATATGAGTTTCTTCAACTTGACCTTTGGATGAAATGGCTTTCTGGTAAAGAGCTCTTGCTGATAAATAATAACCATAGGAGCTCATCGACAGATCTTCTGTCATTTGTGCTAAAGGCATAATTTTGTAAATAATGCTGTCAACATCATCCGCTGAACCAACAGAGTCTATTTGAAACAGTAATTCACATAAAACCAAAGTTCCCTTAACAACCAACGCTATCAAGGATGCATCTTGAGCCATTGATAGTGCATCAAAAAGCATAGATATTCCTCTCTCCGGCACACTTGATGACTGCGCTAATATTTCGGCGTAGAGAACTTGAAATTCAATGAACCACAAGTGATTATAAGAGAGTTCTTGTTCTTTCAATTGATGTAGATTAGTCGAGACAATTGTAATTGCCTGATTACTGTTTCCAATCCGATGTTGATAAACAGCGCGCTTATACTCAACTTCGTAAAACAAATCTTGATCATTCATCTCTGCCACCTGACTGTGGAGCTTCTCCAAAAGGACTGCCACTGAGTTAAACCTACACTTTTTGAGCCAAAGATCCGCTTTCATCAACATGAAACGCGAGTGTAGAATCTTCATCAATGATACATCATGCTCCACCAAACTTTCATATGACTCAAATATTTCAAATGCCAACGAGGTTTCACCTTTCTGATAGCATAAAGTGGCCTTTCTCATATTGATCGCAATTTTATCAAAGATACTTAAGTTTGAACCGCATGTTTCTAAAGCCACATCAATATGCGCTTCTGCCAATGCGGGCACACCGACTCTGCTCCACGTGGCAATACTAAGCTGGCAATTTCGGACAAAAGTTGTTCGAATATCGGATCCCACATCAAAATTTAATAAAATATAATATGATCTGGTTATATTCTCCAATACTTCTCTTAAAGGACCTCCATCTAACATTGATTGCATAGCATGGAATTGATATGCCATTGACTGCAGCGTCCAATTTTTGTTCTCCTTAGTTTTAATCTTGAGAAACTGTAATATTTGAGATCTTGTAGTATGATTGTTTACCTTTGAGTAAAGAGTAGGCTTATCTTTCAAGAAATTGAAAAGCCAAGTAAGTAAATAATTGAGACAATCTAAATCTTTATTCTCCCTTGCAACCAATATTGCTTCATCGATTGCTCTTAGCGCTTCATCATCCGAGTTGAATGACGCATGTAATGTAGCAAGCGAAAGCAGGGCGTAGTGATAAAATAGTTGTTGTCTGTTTGACATCATATAGTCAAAATATCTGTGTAATGCATTGAATGAGCCTTCGTAATCTCCTTGTTTCCAGCATTCCAAATATTGAATATAATACACTGAGGGGATAATGCCTCTTTGAGATTGGGACATTAATTTGAGAATGGTCTTGATAGCCTCAGGGGGAGGAGCGGCATATTTTTGCAGCATTTGAACTTGATGTTCCAACATTTGAGCGAGATCTATTTGAGAAATAGCCTGTGTTTTGCAACAACTTGATGGTTCAGAGTCTAATAACCTGCTTTTTTCCAAAATCAACTTTTGCAACTTTTCGTCTTGACTTGAATTCTGTCTTTTCGATTGTTTTTGAGGATCTTGTTGGCTCAATACTTTCCACCGCTCAGCTGTCTCTTCTCTATAATCAACAAATGCCTTCCATAAAGACACAGTTTCATCAAAAACAAGAACCTCAAAAGCTATAGATATATTAAAAACAAATCTTCCCAAGAAACTAGCTGAGGCTAGCGACTTTTTGCAAGTTGGCTTTGTCGGTATGATTTTCTGTGATGACTGAGTAGATTCCATCAACAACCTGCTACTGTCCGACAGAAAGTCATGAAATTTATCGAGAGAACGTATTCCCCACAATGTTCCAAGGATATACTTATGAATTGCGTTGATGTCCTCTTCAACTTCCTCAATGGGTCTTCTGTGATCATCACTAAAGAACGACCTTATAGATTGATCAACACTTATAAGCAATTCAGTCAATGACGGAAAAAACATGCTCACCAAGTCATTCTGTCCATCAGAAACATCATTATGTTCAATTAGCTTCACCAACGTCGACAGTATAGGCGGTACACTCTTGGAAGGAAGCTGATCATAACAATAACCTCTTACCAATGCAAGAATAGGTAACTTGCAAGTTGCAAGCACTGGAGTGACAATAAGTTGCTGTTTCAAAGAAGAACAGGATTCATTCATATGATGTATATCTGCTCAGTGGCGTCCAGGTAGCCGCTACGTACTCAAACACGAATACCGCTAACAGAAAGGAAACAAAGTGAACTCCCTCTACTTTTGATTGTTTAAATCAACTTAAAAGATAAATAAATAAAAATCGTGTCAACTACTCCTTACACCCCGTATAATCAAGTTCGTACCAGCTCACCTTTATATTACATAGCATTGGTACATATGCTTAATGCTTGTCACGAAGGAACACAAAATCACCGTAATTGCATGAAAGCATCAAGTAGAACAGACGAAGGACCAGCATCGTTCTTATTTTTTTCAAAGACATTCCAAAATCGTAAAGTCTCATCACCAGCTCCAGTTACGACCGTCTGACCGTCGGGCGACATAGCAAGGTACAAAACTCTATACGTATGTCCCGTCAAGGAGGCTATCTGTTGCATCGTGTTATACTTCCAAATCACAATTTGATTCCTGGAATAGCCATGCGTAGAGACGATTTCGTTGGAGTTCCTCGACCAAGCTAAGTTACACACTTGAGATCCTGTGTCAACGTCATTGACTTTCAAGCCAGTAATAGTGTTCCATATTTTTATTCTTCTATCAGCAGTACCACCTCCAGATGCCAAGATTCCTCTTTGATGAGGAGACCAGGCGATAGCTTTCACAGCAGCTTGATGCTCTGTGAACCTAAAGAGTGGATCATCATTAACACCTTCCCATACTAACAACTTGTTATCATTTCCACCTGACGCAAGTTTATTCTCTTCAACATTCCACTTAAGACCGCAAACTTCTTGCTTATGGTGTTCTAGTCTTTTCATGTAATGCGAAGGTTCTCTGACATCTCTATGCAAAATTGTTCTATCTCTGGACCCAGAAGACAGTACATGCTGATTCCAGGCAAGCGAAGATGCTCTAGATGTATGTCCAGTCATAGTACGAGTACAACGACTTACCGAAGCATCCCAGATTTCCACCAGCCCTGAACTAGTACCAACCGCAAGATGGGTTCCAACACCAATCCATGATACACTAGTTATAGTATCAGAAGATCCAAGATCACATAATCGATTCACTGAACCACTTGAAGCATCCCACAAGTAGACGCATGATCCTAGACCGACTCCAAGTACATCTTGTGATCCCCAATCAACGAGGTTCAAATAGAAGTCATCTGCCAGTTCTGGAGCATCCAACACTCTGTAAGGAACTTTAGATATGGAACGAGCTTTCTTTTGCGGAGAAAGAAGAAGCTTCTGACTGTCAGCTCGCACCGGACTAAGAGAGTAAAGTTCATTTTGGACATTTAACGAAGAAGAGGCTGGCCTGCTCTTCGTCGGTGACTGATACGTAAGCATATTTCCAGAGTGGCGAGGTGTTCTAGTGATTGAATCATCTGGATAATTAAGCGAATTATTGCTGAGGTATATTCTGGACCCCGAACTGCCAAAATTGTTAGATCGTGGAGGTGTAACTTGATCACTGGAAGAACCCGCGGAAACAGACGATGCTATATTACTTCCAGCTTTTCTATTAGCGAATCCTGACGGAAGATTATCGCCAAATATCTCGCTTTTTAAAACAGCATCAAAGGTTCTATTAGCTTCAGCCTCTCTAATATAGTCCAATTCATTTTCAGCAGAAGATGCTGCATTATTCATTATAGATTGATGATCACCCGAACCACCTTGAATCGAAGGCATAGTATCACCAGCCAAACTAAAAGCTGCTTGTAAATCAACACCTGTTCTATTTGGAATATACCTATCGCTGTAAACAGTTTTCTTCTTGGACCGCCTGGGCGTCATTGGTGAAGTGAGCAAAGGGTTATTTGTGCTAGAACTAGCTGCAAGTTTTCTTGGAGTAGACGGTGTCATTAATGGATGATTTGTATCAGATGGCCAGCCATCTTCACCTCCTCCGGCTTCTGATGAAGACATTTTGTTCTATTAGCCACAACAAATATCAGCGATGTGATCGTTTCCGTAGGATGATCTTTTATATTGAATACATTAATTGATACGCAGACAAACTTGTGCAGTTTATTGTGTGATGGGGGTGGAAACAACTTTGAGGCAATCAATGTAGAGCTATTCTATTACGAGAAGAATATAGCTTTGATTTAGAACAGAGACGACTTTTTCAGTTCTGGTGGATTCGTATAATCTAATGCTGTTCTACTACAGCTTTTAGATTACATGTTATGAAAACAGAAATATGCAAAGGTGAGCTGTCATTATTATTTATGGGCCTACAATAATTATATGAGTATGGGGAAGGCAAGTTAGGAGTTTGGTATGGCTTGAGTACGGTAAGCTGGTAGGATAGTAATATCAAGATGGACATGGAAAGGCATAGACAGATTGTGAGTTGATTTGTTTTGGATTTATTACGGAACACAGGACTAACATTAGATATGAATGTAGGCAAAAAACAGGGCAAAAGCATTGGAACGAATTCGAAATCGTAGAAATGTTAACATATCGGCAGATCAAAGCCAGAGACAGTCAAGAGAGTTAACAGCGGAGCAAAAGGCTTTAATTCAGAGCAATAGAGAAAAAGCACTGGAGAGAAGGAGCAAGACCGGTGGTAGTGTGCGCGATGCCAGCACTCCTAGTACAACGATCAGAGAGCGAATAAGACCTTCTGTGAGGAAGTCGGACTACATTGAGTATGATTTTTCAACTATGAAGGACACGCATGGTGGATTCCTAGCTGATGAAGCTGGTGACACTAATATCAAAGAAGGAGAGCTTTCGCTTGAAGAGTGGAAAGAGGAACAGAAAGGAAAATCGCTGTATGAATCTGCTCCTCCAACAGATCTCGTTAATGCCCCAAAGTGCTTTGAATGTGGATCTATTGAAGTTGATCCAAAGCTGTTGGCAGTTTTCGGATGTCGAGTCTGTAGAAACTGCGAAAAGAAGTACCCAGAGAAATATTCATTACTGACCAAGACAGAGTGTAGGGAAGACTACTTTCTTACGGATCCTGAACTAAAAGATGAAGCTCTATTCAAAAGAATCGTCAAGAGTAATCCGCACAGCGGGACATATTCTAAAATGCAACTGTTTTTAAGGTATCAAATCGAAGAGTATGCATTCAAGAAATGGGGCTCTGAAGAGAATCTTGATAAAGAGTGGCTGAGAAGGGAACAAATGAGAGTTAGACGTCGAGATACCAAGTTCAACTCAAGATTGAAAGAAATGAGAAAAAAACTGAGAGCTGAAGAGTTTACCAAGCAGTTAAAAGGAGATAGAGATTTAAGGCACAAACATGAGTGGTCAAAGGCAATCCCAGTCACAGGACAACCAAATCTCATCAAAAGGCGATGTAAAGACTGTGGTCTTGAAACAGAAGAAATATTAATGTGACGTTTTATATTAAATGCTATATTTTAATCAATCATAAAGTATCAAATCCTAGCCCCCGAGACTGATATTCCACTATTCCGCAGCCCCCAATGCAATGTCCAAAGTTCAAATGCCCCAGTTCTTCTAATAAGAAGCTGTTGAACTTGTTGTAGGCATGTGTTAATCTCATTAGATGAACTAATGTTGTTGTTATAATTGAAGTGGAAGGAAACCTCATTTCCGACTACTCGAATCGGTAAACCGGTGTATTAGTTTCCTGCACAAAAGAGATCAATCCGAGTGATGTCTTATACTAAAAGGCTGACATTTAGCTTCCGCTTGGATAGGATGCTTTTGTCTTCCTACACATTCAGAGTTATTAGTAAGTTAATAATTCTCAACGGCAAAATTATACAGGTAGTGTCCAGGCCAGACCGCTTACGCAAATATTTACATAATCACGACTATTTAGGTAGCTAGTTGATGAAGACAATCAAGGTCTGTCTAAAGCCAAAAGAACAAGATCAATTCAGTACTTAAACGAGAGAATTAAACGATAGTAAACCACATTCTCTGCAGGAAGTTTTTAGGAGCAGGAGGAACATAGGACTCAGCCTCTTCCTCGACTTCTTCTAATCCAGTGGTGCAATCAATCTCCTCTGGAGGAGCAAACGCTCTGTAGTTTTTGGTCCATATCATGTGACCAAAGTAAAGAATAAACACTATAGGTAGCGTTATGTAGGCGGCAAAGAAGTCTGAAACGTTGAAGTCAAAGAACACTGCGTACCCATTCGTTAGCGAAAGAACAATAAAGAAAATAACACTGCTCCATGCGCCTGTCATCTGCAAAATAGGTCTGAACGGAACTCTATCATCTAATCCATGGAACGTGATGGCTTTTCTGAATCTGATATAAGTGATTGAAATGAAAATCCATGAAATGAAACCGGATACCGTTGAGATGTTGGATAGCCAAGTAAATACAACAGTCGATGAACTTGAGCAGTTGAGGTAAGACACCAGCGAGATAGCAGAAGTGAAAGCAACAGAATAATAAGGTACTCCTGCCTTGTTGCATCTTCCAAAGAGTTTTGGAATGTCACCTTGAACGGCCATGGAATGTAATGTTCTTGAGGAAGCATAAATATAAGAGTTACCTGACGAATAAGCAGAAGTCAAAATAGCAGCATTCACAATATGATTAAGGACTTTTATTCCTGCATTTTGAATACCAATAACGAATGGAGATGCAGCAGCTCCTGACGCTCCTTGTTCAATAGCTGACATAAGTCTGTCATCATTATAACCAACAATAACACCAATAACAAGTACTCCAGCAATATAGAAGAAAATAAGTCTGTAGATGAATCTTCTAGTAGCCTTTGGAAGGTTAATTCTTGGAGCCTGTGATTCTGCAGCACAACTAGTGATAAGTTCTGGAGATAGAATGAATGCGAAAGCAGATTTGATGATGGAAGTCCAACAAGCCAAGAATTTACCGGTGCTTCCACCAGTTAAATGTTCAGTGAAAGCACCAGGATGCTTCCAATAGTGAAATCCCAGCACACCATCTGATTTTGGAGCACCTCCAAAGAAAATAACAAGTCCAACTATA
This sequence comes from Ogataea trehaloabstinens, assembly GCA_003706095.2. Taxonomy (NCBI): domain Eukaryota; kingdom Fungi; phylum Ascomycota; class Pichiomycetes; order Pichiales; family Pichiaceae; genus Ogataea; species Ogataea trehaloabstinens. Next base: position 367,978 of record PPKJ02000009.1, on the reverse strand, counting down.
ATAAGTCCGACGATAGTGAAGATCTTAATAGAGGCAATCCAAAACTCAACTTCTCCAAAGAACTTGACAGCCATGAAGTTCAAGGCAACCAGCGTCACCCAGAAAATACTAATCCAAATAGCAACATTCAAGTCAGACCAGTACTGAATAACAAAAGCAGCAGCAGAAATCTCCGCAGGAGCGATCAAAGCTTGGGCGTAAAACAAGTTACAACCGGACGCAAAAGCCATGGATCTGTTTCCAGTATATCTTTCACAGATGGCGTACATGGTGGATTGACCTGGCAATGGAAGATATGTCACCATTTCACCCAACTGGTTCATGATGAACCACACAAAAGTACATAGAATCAAGTAACCAACAAGTAAAGCTGCCGGACCACATGTAGCTAGAATTAGGGATACAATTGTTAGAACTATTCTTAATGTAAAACGACAAATTTCACTCCATACTTACATAAACCTGATCCACTTCCTACAAACAATCCAGTACCAATAGCTCCACCAAGAGATATCAGCTGGATATGACGAGATTTAAGGCCTCTATGTGTAGTATATTTGTAGCTCGAGCTAGCAGAAGAGGTTAACTCCTCAACCTCGAACCTATGTAACTTCTCAATGTCGAGTTTAGATGTCTTTGGCGAAACCATGATTGCGACGAGATCAACAGAGCTGGACTATCTGATGCAAGAGTGGATGTGGTCTTCATCAGCAAAGTAAGTAGCAGTTGGATGGTATTTATACTGCAGTATATTTCATAGACCCTTATCTTCAAATTCAGACGCTGGTAGTGTGCCCATAGCTTGACAGATAGGACTCAGTGACTTGGGTATTGCCGCTTTCTGAACTTACGGATAACAAAATAAAATCGCTATGGTATTCCTGGGCAATGACAAGCGTTTTCTATGTACCCTCTCCAATGGACTACCCAAAACAATCATAAACTACAGCAAGCACCCATCTAGGCTGGACTATGCATCAATAAGGGCCATTTGGGACAATAGGATGCCAGTGTTTATGATAAGATAACGACAACTTTACACGACCCTTTAGAGGAAAAGAAAACTTAAAGCCCTTTGAAACTGGAAGAAATTGTCATGAGGATGATCGGCATTATTGTACTAAAACACGCGAGGCCCAAACCTGCTGTCTCTACTATTAGGCTTAGGCTGAGATTTGATGAGGAACCACAAATTTGTTGATTGATTGATTGGTTGGCTATGAAGCAGCAGCACATAGGCGGACTGAAAACAAGCCCATTCGCAATGCGCATCCTACCATTCTTGCTGGTGACTGCTGACATTCCTATTTTAGGGCTTCAACAAGAGATAAGAATACAGTGTGGCTCCAATAATCTACACTACCGCAGGCATTAGATTATACTCCAAGATGGTGTCAGCTCGCTTGTAATGTCAAAAATAATATCTCCAAGCAACCAAGCAATGGTCTGCTCCGGTATGGCTGGACAACCGGGGAGTTAACGCCTGCCATTACGATTACTTGACTTGTCACGGAAGTTGAAAAGCCGCACGCTTTATCACTATGCATTTTTTTGGCATATTAAGTAATTTTTTACCTACAACGCCGTTCGGAGAAATACGCAGGCTTGGAGGGGTCAAGAGAACGCCTTTTATTTCTCTAGGATGACAGGGTATCCAGTTGTATTTGCTTCCAGCTTTCAGCTCCTAAGTGGACCTATGCTCGGCAAAAGCTTAAAAAACGAAGGCTACACCAAATCAGCCAATATCAAGATCTCTCTATACCTGATAGGGACCTCATATGAGAATACGCTCAGAGAGGAATAATATTCCTCGCCAGAGTTTCTGCCTATCTACAAATACCTCTCAACCTGTCCTCAGCTGGTGAGTCCAGGTGTGCGTCAGTTTCCTCTTTGAGTTCCCTCAGTTGGATGTGTACACGACCTACCCAATTCTCCGGTTATCCTTTCCAAAATATAATTCTCCTCAAGTCCGGGTAAACTACTACTAGACACGTGAACTGAAGCATGTGACTAAGAATATGTTTAGGAGTCGATTTAAAAACAAGACTACCAGATCGGGTAATTTCCATTAAATACATCCCTGCTTCTCTCTGGATGCAGGAAGAAAATGTATTACCGTACCGGAGAATAAATACCCTTTTCATTTTGCCAGCATTGCCGCTATGCTCCAAAAAATAAGCTGACAGCATGGCGGAGAGACAGAACTATTGGTAGCACTTAAAATTAGTCAATGCTGTGGATACAATTTAAGCTTATGCGGATGCGCGGGTAAACTAAGCTGGTTTCCTTCCACAAACAATATGACTTTTCCTACAAGACTTTGAAGAAAACCCTTCACATAAAAAGTCTATTGTAGTTTCAAAAAATTTATTGTTGTGGAACGTATCAGCATGCAAGATTTTTCGCTAACTCTACACGTGGGATTGAAGGACAAATCGTCAAAACTAACTCAAATGACTTAACTTCTCAGATTAACTGGACATAAAGGAGGGACAGAAGCCCAAGGCTCTTGCTTCACCGTCTTGAGACTGCTTGAGTAGTTGGACTTCCTGACAACTGCAGAAATGACAGTTCATTCGAGACTGTTTCTACTTTTAGTATCATTACTTATACAATCCGCTTATGCTACAAACATTATTATCTTAAGCACCACACCTTACAGTTCTTTGTCTTCAAAGATCCTTCATAACATACTTTCTCTTGAAGAAACTTATAATGTTGTCAGCATATCTCCTCTTCATTCTTTTTCAAACTTGAATAATGAAATTGAGGTAGACACCTCCGATATAACTGTAAATGACATGTTTATGTTAACAGCTATCGGTTCTGAGACTGAAACAGTTATAAGTGTTCCTCCCATCAATATCTCAACTGGGGATAAGTATTACGGACGGTTTACTCCGAACAACTGGTATGTTAAATGCACACCTCTTGCATTGCCACTCTTTGCTCTTGATTTTTTGATACCTTTACATTATCCAGAGATTAGCTCCATCGACGTTATATTGATAGCACCTTCTGGCGAAAATACCCTCGGTTTGTTTGAGCAGTCTGTAAAGACTGATTTTCAAATGATGAGAATGTTGTTGAACAGAAACATCCCGGTACTTAACATTAATATGGATTTAACAGAACATAAAAGTATCTTGACTGATATTCAAGATGATAGTCTTGATTCTTCTAATGGCAGCATCATTTCCTATTTTGAAAAACTACGCGAGCTATTACAAGGACTTGAGCTTACATCTGAGTCTGATCACTCTGCTCAAAAGCTTGATACCCACTTGCTGGAATCAAAGCTCACGCAGCAATCGTTTCAATCGAAAAGATCAAAGAGTAAACTATTACCCGACGGAGTTGGATTGAATATCAATCTTCATTCGTCTTGTTTCTGCTCGAAGTCCTCGAAACAACTAGAGTTTGTTCAAACTAGATCAGTTGGAGGCTATAACAAGATACCTTATTTGAAGTATAACGAGTATTCCGATGATTTTGATTTGGAGTCAATGTACTCGATAAAAAAGGAACTGAAACATCCAAATACCGACGGGATTTTGAGTGAGTTCAGTGTTGAAGGCTCAGACTGCTCTATATCTGTTACTCCTGTAAACTGGTACGGAGTTGACTACACTGAGGTCGACTTCCTGAGTCCTATACTAGATAAGTTGAATGAATGAATACGATGAGCGCACCTTTTATTAGAATAGTTATACTGTAGCACCGCCACATTGAAATTATGTGGCTGGAGAGTAAATGCTACTAAGCCACAAAAAAAGAAAGACATAATAATATAGTGGGAAAGAAAAAACAGTTGTTGAGTTTGCACAAATCGCTGTTGTCCGTTATTATATAAAGCAACGGTCGTCTTCCTAAAGGCAAATCTGGTCGGTCACTGAATCCTCCTCCTTCAATAAGATACCAAATTCAGTTTATCCGACTAAGGAGAGGTTGACTAGTGCGCTAGAGCTTCGAAGAAACGATATATTTACTAAATATATATTTTGCCTTTGTGGCTGCTTATTAGTTGTTGAAATAACTATACATTGTTGATATTTCTTTATTTCTGCCCGGAACATAGTTTATAGTTCTTACATGATGAGTTTGGTGTCCGATTCTCAATTTGAGATCGGCCAGTCTCACAGTTCTAAAGAAGGGCATCATCGGATTACAAAACCGAATTTTCAAAGAAAACTTGGAAAACGAAGATTAACCGAATATGAACTTCATGATGATGACATTCAGCGTTCAAGGCATTCAATGAAACAAATCCAATATAAGTGCATGAGAAATAAGAAGCAAAGAGGTCCGGATATTCTTGGCCAAAAGCTGCCAATTTCCAGAATGATTGAGACTCTTGATAAGGAAGCATTACAAACAATCCTATCGGAACTGGTTTCAATTCATCCGGACATTGCAACAACAATGTCAAAGTTTTGTCCAACAGTGACTGTTGATCAGTCGATGAGAATTTTGATGGAAAAGCTGGAAACGATTCTCAATAATCTGCCATATAAAGTTGATCCTACTGTCGATTACTCCTTTCTAAGAGTTAAGTCGTATGTTGATGATTTCTTCCAAACATTATCTGATTACACAATGAATTTTCTACCTCCAGTTGAGAAGGATTTAACAGTATCTTTTTCATTTTTGGTTCACTTTCTAACTAAATGCTTTTGGAAGTTACCTAAATTCGAAGCTATAGAGTTTAGATACTATTCCAAATTAACCATACATCAACTGAACAGCATATTTAACGACATTACCTTTCAATTTCTGGCTGAACGCAAACAAAACATACTGTTTGTCATTAATGATGATTGGCTTTCAGATTTAAGAAAAGTTAATCAACTCAACAATAATGAATTCATGACAGTGTACCAGTTTCTACAGGAAGAAATTAACCTTTACAATAACATGACGTTTGAATCTGACCGCTCAGTCGAAGGTACCAGCTATGAAGCGGATAATCAGCACAAAAAGGAATCCAATGGTGAAATACTGGTTGGTATTGAAGGTTTATTGAATTTCTCCAGTGATAATAATCCTCTACACGGTAATACAGTGGCAGATGTATATGACGCCCTCTGATAATAATGGATTAATCTTGCATATGATTTCGTACATAGTTTCATTTAAATGAATTTTGGAGTTTTATTAATGTAAAGCGCATATATACAAGCAAATAAAACCTATATTTCAATCCCCAACTGCTTCAGTTCCTCTTTCGACGTACTCTTAAGATACTTTCTTATCAAGTTCTTTCTTATACTCTTGTTTGTTTGATCTGTAATTCCCATCTTGCCGGCAATTAGTTGATATGTTTCATTATCGAGATCCTCCAGTAGCTTGTTTAAAGTGTCATTAATTTCAAGATCAACCTTCAAGTTCTCAAGCTTTGTTGATAAGTACCACATGTCTGAATAGAATAGCTCTTTATTTTCCAAATGGTCTTCCCAGCTTGATATTCCGTACTTCTTTTTTAGTTCAACTATCTTTTCAATGTCAGCCGAATTTAATTCTTCAGAGTTGGGTTTTTTCACTTTATTTATCTCTTCCAAGTCCTCATAAAGAGATGAGTTCTTGTTCTTATCGTTAAGCTGTCTTCTAGACAGAAATTCAAGACCTTTCTGAGTCTCCTGCTCAATCACCTGCTTCTTGGCTTGTTCTTGGTATAATGCAAACTGTTGACCCTTATTCTTCTTTATTTCTGCAACTGCAAAGAATTTCCTGGCACTTAAAGGACGCGTGGCTTCTATTCTAACGAGATCCCCCTCTCTACATATGTTGGCTTCATCATGAACCATATAGTCTTTTCTTTTGAAATACTCCTTTTGAACCTTTTTGTTGAATATCTTCTGTAACACCCTGACTTTGATGGTTTTATCCATTTTGCCTTGGGAGACAACAAACCCAATGAAATTCTGTCTCGCCATTATGCAATCGCTCACTTAATACTAAATAGTCAATATAAGCGTCTTGGACAAGACAAGATCAATTGGTGCTCACTAGATCGATCTGATCAAGTATTACACCTTCCTCGTACTGACAACTCTTCTGATCAATTATATGTCGAAGAAATTTTTCTTTACAAAGTTTGAAGGTCGTGTTATTACAATCGACGGAATGGGCTAGCGTCTAACGACAATGAATCAAGGATCCAACCGACAGCAGTTGATGAGAATGATGATATCCGTCAACTCTTATGCTGTATTGTAGGTAAGCCTTTTTGATTCTACAGGCCTGTTTAATAATGCTATTTCTTCAGTGTTCTTTCTAAGTGAGTTAGCGCAGTATAAAATCAATTGATGGTTATGCCAGTGATTATCAAGCAACGCAAGGTCAACGTTATCAATGCTTAATATTGTCAAGTATGGTTACGGAAGCCTTATTGCAAAGGTGGGAAAATAGTGCTGAGAAACTTATGGTCAGAAATATGTTCTTTTACTTTCCCGTTGATAAATATTTGAAAGCAAGAAACCAACAGCAATCCGCGTCATCGTTCTAAAAAAAGGTAATCGCCAGCAGTGCTATGGCTTATACTACTCAAATCGTATCTTTTCAGTCCAGAATTGACTGTCGATAGACCGAGTGACGTTTCTGTTGAACCTCTGACTCAATAACAGTGAATTGACTAGAGAACCTCTCGATAAATGGTCCAGCAAGCCACTCTGCTTATTAATTTTCTCCCGAATCACTGGATTATGATGCTGAAGAATACTCCAGTGTACAGATTCATATGATATGCCGAAACACGCCATGAGCAGCTAAAAATTCGATCACTTGTTCATCTTTCCTTACAGCTTTCAGCTTCAACAGCTGACATAATTTTTCGAGGAACACCGTTTGGAGTGAGCTAACCAGTAAGAGTAGATAATCCACCAACCCCGGAGGTGCACCGAATATCCTCTTTTCTACTCGCAAGGCTTGTTTGAAAATGAGTCATATACTGAGTGGTAACTGGCTACTCTATGTTGCTTTGAGGCATTCTTCTTTCAAACCAGTGAGTTCTCGTCCGATGTGTCCTTCAAAACAGCCATTGCACGATGCTGCATCTCATGTAATAACCATTTGGAGATGAATTCACGCAATGCAGCATCATCCTATTGCCTGGGATTCAGTCTAGCCGTTAGCAGCGTGTGAAAACAGATAGGGAACAGCTATGTGGGGTAGGATAAACAAGCTTTGCTGCCGTATATTGAGTTAAAACTGTCCGGATTATGCGGGTGCAGCTTGAGAGATTCCGGTTACAAACAGCACCGCCACAGTAAAAATCACATAGGTGGCGTACAAAATAGCTAGTGAGGCTATGTCGTCGTGTTATAACCAAACATTGTTCAGATTTTTACTTTTGTGCTCTGCCTCCTATGCTGTAATTAAGAAGCCTCATGATCTGTCTTGTAGATCTAGAATTAGCTCACAGTATTTCTCAAAAACATAAAAGTGATTTTAAGTAACTGGAGTAGTGAACAACTCTTTTTGACGGATGAAATGGAGCTGCCGTTGATTTTGAATTTTTTTCCGACGCAGACATGCCTTGCATATCTGGGATTTTCGATTTTCTCTAAACAATAAACGTTCCCCTTTTCTAATTTCCTAATATGGAGTCTACATTGTCACAAAGAGTGTTACGAAGCAGAATGCTACCTGCGGCTCCTGCAGGTTTTATAAACTGGTAATGTCTACCAGAGGTCTAGGCAATGGGCGCGGTAAGTGGCGGGTGGCTCCACGGAGCCAATACTACAGCTCGGCTGGGAGCAACATGATGTGCCGCTAAGTTTATCCGGCATTTGAAGGGTACGTATATTACATTAAAGGGTCTTTAAGATAGTAGGACATAATTGTTGTACATAGTAGGGATTATATAGAATAGTATACAGGAGCAACGAAAGTACACGACAATCATTTATAATAGAAAATGGAAACTTGTTCTGGTTGCCAAGGAAAGATAGGAAACGTAATACCCATTATTGTCAAATTCAATCTATCTGTGCATTTGATGCAATCTTTAATTGGTCAGTTTTCAGCAGGTGGTGTACCGATCTCCTCTGAACCAACACTATCTTCTTGTTGGCGTGCTTTGAGTTTTGCATCTTCTTTGCGATGCACTTTGAGATGACGCATCATGTTCGATCTGACTGAAAACGTTTTGCCGCAGTCTTTCCAGGAACACTTGAAAGGCTTCTCACCTGTATGTGTGTGCATATGGATTCTTAACGCAGAAGGACGGTTGAACACTTTACTGCAAATGCTGCATCGTCTGTTCTTGACTCGTCCTGAATCTGATAGAGCCTCTAGACCACTTACTACCGCAGTATACTGGTTATGATGCTGTGGGGCCATTTTGTGATCAGCCGAATCTGAATAGTGATATGTAGAAATTGACGTACCTACGGTCTCTAGATGTGGTGAATCGAACATTTGTAGTCTTGGAGTATCCCTTGTCCCATCAATATTTGAATCATGAACCAGATGAGGATTCAGCTGTTGGACCGAATATTGAGGGGTATGATAAAATTGATGAGCTGATTCTCCAAAATGTAACGGAGAAATCATCGACATGGAGCTAGTAGGCGGCGGTCGACGAATCGGAATGACTGACGTGGAACCTGTTTGTTGCAAGCCCATTAGGTGTGATTCCGATGCTATGGGAGGGTAAGCACTACTGAAAACGGAGCTTGAAGATTGTTGGCTCGCATAATTGTCCGTTGTTTCCATAGTCTGACGAGATGACTCCGTAGGAGATGCTAATGATGGACGTTGCTGATAGGAAGAATGATTAATTCCCAAGCCCGAAGCAGATGTAGGGATCGTGGGGATTGTCGGGAGAAGTCCAGGGGTGGGGATTGTCGGGAGAAGTCCAGGGGTGGGGATTGTCGGGAGAAGTCCAGGTGAAGCTGATTGTGGCAGTTGCTGATAGTAGTTTTGGTATGCAATATTAGACATTTGTACCTCTTGTGGAGGAGGAAATTGTTGGAACTGTGTCACATGAGTGTATTGAGCCTGTGGCTGTTGTGGTTGCTGATAACCCAGTTGATCTTGATCTTGATAAGACTGCTGACTATGCGAAGGCTGTTGACGTTGGCGTTGATTGTATTGATTATAGGCGAGCATATCGTTGTAGTCGCTGTACTGGTTGGGGCCCATAGGGTCCATACTGTTCCAACAAAGGCCGATGTCTATGAAAGAATAACACAGGTATTTCTTAGTGGCAGCGACTACTCAAAATGCAAACAGGAATATGATGGCATAAAAGAGAGAGAGCGGGATTTTCTCAGCAGCAGGTTTATATGTACCCGTTGCCTGGTCTTGTCAACAGCTGAAACGTTACAAAAAACCTTAGTTTAGTATGAAAGTTGACTCTTCGATATAATGTCATGCTACTCGACGAACACAAACATCGCTACCTATATACAATAGTCCCCGGTCTCTTCTTTAGGTCGTCGCCATCTTCAGATCGATTATGCAGTGTACATTTTTAGCGGAAACTGCTAATACGACAGAGTATTTTAAACAATAACAAAAACAAATGCATGCGCTCTGGTTGGACCTCTCCTAACAGGATTAGACTCGACCCACTTTGGAGAAGTGCGTAATCTGAGCATGCTATGTGAAATGTGTGACTACTGAAGGAACACTCAAGCTCATTTGATCAGGCTACAACAAAAGCAACTCTGTAATAAAGCTCAGACATATATTCCTGTATTTAAAGATTGTTTTGTGGTGATATAAAACTAGTTTTGCAACTTTTTTAATGGCTTCCAAATCAGGATATATTCAGGGGTTGTTTCGATGGAGAATTTTGCTTGTTTTCATAAAATCTCTCCCAATAGGAAACATTTCTTTTTCCCGATTAGGAAGCGGCGTGGCTCCTCAGTTGCGGTCATCTCAGTACAGCACAAGCCTACTGCATTGCCTGGAGCCACTCGCTAACGCCGCCTTTTCTGTGTTATTTTTAGCCACCTGTCGGAGGCTTGATAATTCCCCGGTCATTCCGACCAAAACCGTTGATTGTTTTGAACAGCCACAAACAAACCAAGAAATATAGCAATAAATTCTCCGCCTGTGTACAGTCAGAGCAACCTGTTCATTATGTATGCTTGATAATCGAGTCACCAGATATCAGCAACAATTTACTGCCACCATCGCTAAACCGGAGTCTGATAATAAACGTAGATCAACAAAGCAAACCCTATGATCTTTAATAATACTCAGCACTACAACGAGATCTGTAATTATTCCCGTAAATAGTCTTCTCTTCTTTCGCTGCTGCACTGTAAATAAGATGATAACCTTTTCTACTACCTGAATCATCCTGTAAAGCCGTGGACCTTGCAGAATACACGCCTATTGTAGATACCCTTTCACCTCGGTTTGCCGAAATTGCTGATCGGCTTGGTTAGACCGGTGCGTCGATCCGATGCGTCGACCACAAGCAGCAGCGTCGATCGACGTGCAAGTATGGTCGTCTATCACTCAATAAATGTGATAAATTTTTTTTGATTTTAGCTTAGTGATAAAAAATTTTCCCTGTCTTTATATTAGCTTTTAATGTATTAGAAGATGGCTGCATAAGATAGCAGCATTGGTGTACATTTGAATCATACCAACACCTTCCGTTTCTGTTATCCTGCTAGTAAATCATACTTACAGTCAAAATGCAGCTTACTTGGAAGGATATTCCGACGGTACCGACGTCTAACGATATGTTAGATATTGTTTTGAACCGTACCCAGAGAAAAACCCCAACTGTGATTAGACCAGGGTTCAAGATCCAGCGTATTAGAGCGTTCTATATGCGAAAGGTTAAGTTCACATCTGAAGGGTTCTGCGAGAAGCTCGATGATATAATTGGAGGCTTCCCAAATATCAATGATCTTCATCCATTTCACAGAGATTTAATGGATACTTTGTATGAAAAGAATCATTATAAAGTTTCTTTGGCTGCGATTTCAAGAGCTAAAACACTGATTGAACAGGTCTCAAGAGACTATGTGAGATTGCTCAAATTTGGTCAATCTCTTTTCCAATGTAAACAATTAAAAAGGGCAGCACTTGGTAGAATGGCTACCATTGCGAAGAAATTAAAGGATCCTTTTGCTTATCTGGAACAGGTTAGACAGCATCTGGGCCGTTTACCTTCTATTGATCCAAACACAAGAACTTTACTCATATGTGGATATCCAAATGTTGGAAAGTCTTCGTTTTTACGTTGTATCACAAAAGCCGAAGTTGAAGTACAACCTTATGCTTTCACCACTAAATCGCTGTATGTGGGACACTTTGACTATAAATATTTGAGATTTCAAGCTATTGATACTCCCGGAATACTTGATAGACCGACTGAAGAAATGAATAACATTGAAATGCAGTCTATCTACGCTATTGCTCACTTACGTTCTTGCGTGTTATACTTTATGGACTTGTCTGAACAATGTGGATTTTCTGTTGAGGCTCAGGTAAAGCTGTTCCACTCGATCAAGCCTCTTTTCTCTAATAAGTCTGTCTTGGTAGTTGTCAACAAAACCGATATCATTGGAATGAATGATCTTGATACTGACAAACAAGAACTTGTGAAATCCGTTTTGGAAGTCCCTGGAGTTGAGATTATGCAGACATCATGTTATCAAGAGGAAAATGTGATGGAGGTCAGAAATAAAGCTTGTGAAAAGCTATTAACTTCTAGAATTGAGCAAAAGCTCAAGGGAACCAGCAGAGTGAACAACATTTTAAATAAGATCCACGTTGCAGTTCCCCAAACAAGAGATGATGTCTCAAGAGTACCATTTATTCCGGAATCAGTTTCGAACTTGAGAAAGTATGATGCAAATGATTCTGAAAGACGTAAGTTGGCGCGTGATATCGAGGAAGAGAACGGAGGTGCAGGTGTTTACAATATCAATCTTAAAGATAAGTATATTCTTGAGGATGACGAGTGGAAAAACGACGTCATGCCGGAAATCTTGGATGGCCGAAACGTGTATGACTTTTTAGATCCGGACATTTCTGCAAAATTGCAAGCTTTGGAAGAAGAAGAACAGCGTTTGGAAGCTGATGGATTTTATGATTCTGAATCTGATGAAGATATGGAAGTGAATGATACCAATGAAATAAGAGAGAAAGCAGAATGGATCAGAAACAAGCAAAAGAAGATGATCAATGAAGCAAGATCTAGAAAGGCCTTGCATAATAGGGCAATTATGCCAAGATCCAGAACAACCAAATCCTATAGAGACATGGAAGATCATATGTATCATGTTGGACATGATGTTTCTAGACTCAAGGAAAAAAGACAGAAATCATCCAGGGCTACAGTTATTTCTGGATCTGATATCTTTAGAGCAGGTACTGGAACTGGAGCTGAGTCAGGAAAGGTTTCCATGCCAGTTGGTCAAAGCGATAGATTGAATGATGGATTGAATGATGGTGCATTAAGAACAAAGACAGAGAGATTGGCGAAGGCACAAATAAGAGAAAGAAACAGAAATGCCAGAGCAGGAGAATCTGACCGTAGGGAGTCATCAATGATGCCTAAGCATCTATTTTCTGGAAAAAGAGGAATGGGAAAGACTGATCGTCGTTGAGAGGTTTTACTTCAGATTCTATTTTAGCATATTATCGCGAGACAGCACGTTCTGGTATCAATATAAGGTTCTTTTAGTCTGTAAAGAACTAGTAAAGGTATTCATCATAGATTTTCAAACTCAAGTGTATCCAATGCAAATGTAAATGCTTTTAAGTAACAAAAACATGACCAGTATCAGTTCAGACATTGTTTAACTTCATTCCATGATGAACTGAGTCTCGTCATCAGGTGTCAAGATGCTTTTACTCCATAGAGGCTTGGGCATTCCATATGACGGCTTGGAGTTCCTTCTTTGCAACTCCTGAGGAGTCAACAGATCAGACAGCGATCCGGGGATGAAGTCTACGTCATCACTTCCATCGTGGAATGCCCTCGCTGTAGAACTATGTTCATCTGAGTCGGAATCATCTATTGCTATGTCAGTCTTTTCGCTCATCGAAGATTCAACAGAAGGAAATGACAGCAGCTGCCTGGGATGGAGGTTCTGCTGAGACGCAGACATAGATCGGAGAAAGCGAGACTGGTCATAGTGGAAAGTGGGAGAGTTTGTAGCTGTACCGGAAGACCAGATAGACTGCGAAGTATTGAAAGGAGACGTTGCTACTGTTGTTGGAGCTGTCGAGGACACAAAAGTGCGTACTCCAGCGGTGGCAGAGGTAGGCGTTGCAACAGTCGAAATGTCTGTTCCAGAAGAAAGAGGTGAAGCCTCAAAAGGCACCGCAGCAGATTGTAAAGATGAGTTCTGACCGAGAACATGCGAACCATTAAATGGAGTTATAAATTGATTGTTCTTTCCTATATTAATAGGATCACTCGACGGGAAGGACGAAGATGCTGTCGAGGGAGGTGTCGAGAACTGTAGAGATCCTGAACCCCTGGATCTGCCAAAGGAGTAGTTGGACGACGCCTGAGGCTGATACACGTGTTGGAGTGTTTTTGGATTTACTCTTCTTCCATCCGGCAATATATGAGCTAACGCACATTTTGCTCCAAACTTGCAGTTGCCTCGTTGAAAGAACTTACATGGCTGAGTGTCATTGGAAACATCTGTAGCGTGAGAAAACGGGCACGAACTTCCTGCCTGACATGCGCCTTGGCGGAAGAACTTACATGGAACGTGCGATAGATCTGTTAACGATTAGTATCCAGCAGCAGGTCGCAGGTAAAAACGGTACTTACTTTTTGTAGGAGGACTTTTGCTGTCTGCGTTTAATTTATGAGACTGATTTTTCGCTGCTTGCTGGCGACCACGGCTCTGAGAAGTCGGCATGCCTGTTGCTAGACCGGACTGATTTTCAACCATGATCCTCAATCTCTCAGCATCTGCTTAAACCTGGTAATATCTTGTTTGCTGCTGTATTCGGTAAATCTGCGAGCTGCCAAAACTATCAGCTAACCAAACTTCTTAAGGATAACTTATAAGTGAGTGCAACAGACTATTAGTCATAGAACACAACGCCAGTGTCCTCTTACTTGAACCTAGAGCGCAAAAACAGGTTACAGATGGTTTGCTGATGTTATTAAACGCAGCTGTTGGATTATATAACTAACACACAACAGCCTCATCAGATATGATTTGCTGATAAGCAAGAGACAATAGAATTGGGTGTACGGATGTCTGACGTAATGAACGGTGATCGACACTAAGAAATGGTGACAGCCAGCACCACAAGTATGATACTACCGTAATACGGGGAGCTCTCGCAATGTACAATGGTGACACATGTTGGTGCACTAACAAAGCCTACAGTGCACTTATATAGGATTTATTCGTTGTAGTGGTAAACAAGATAATTTGGTAATCCAAACACCTCGTATCCAAGTCTTTTTGCCATCTTTGCAAACCCTTCGGTCTCTATCAGATGATAAAATGGGAAGCTTGGGAACATGGCTCCGTCTCTGTGGACATCGGCCTTCACCATTAGACATGTCCCTCCAACACCGTCCAGTTGCATTTCTACTCCTGGTTCACCGTTAGGATCGTAAAAGTGTGCCATGAGAGGCCGGAAAGTGGCCAGATCTGCGTATCCTTCCACGACAATGTCATCGTCCGATAGTGTCGATGCGATACGCAATCCCTCATCAGACTCAACCCAGTTGTTGAAGTCGTAAGGTCTAATAGCCATGGCTTTTTGGTTGTCATCGTAATACCGCTGGTAACAATTGGCAGCCAGCACAGGCTTGTCATGTGACGCAAGGTCTTGAATAAGAGTTGGTGCTGTCTCAATAATATCGGCGTCCAGCCATAAAATCCAAGAAGTGTATGGGCCGATCGTCGTGAATAACAAAGAGTTTCTAGCTACTGCCATCTGCGAGCGTCTCTGTTTCTGTACTGAAAATGCATGTCTGTCCTTTTCGGATTGTGATTCCAATGAATCGTTGTCCTGTCTGAGAATGGTCACCCTAGCAAACTTAGGCTCTTCTGTGTTCTTAGGGTTTTGTATCTGTTTGACAGCAGCCTCCAGCTTCCTGAGAGCAATATCGCCCTCTTCTGTCCGCGGAACAATAAACCCTAGCTCTATCAGCTCTCTTGGATAAGTCAAATGTAGGAGATTTTCCCAATAACCATCAAGGAATTTAGATATTGGTGTCAGAATTAGCACCCTCTCTTTGTTATACGCAGCCATCGGAGTTGACGCAAGGTTATTCAAATCGTAGTGTGATATATGGTCTGCTGGAAGGTTCCGTGGAATAACTTTTTGAGTATCTATCTTCTTGTAAGTGTATGGACTGTTTGGTTTTTTGGTGTTTGAAGATCCTCCAAACATGACATAAAGAGCCACAACAAACATTAACAGTAGGCCCCACACGCGTAGTGGCTTTCTGCGCAGCTGTCCTATCAGCACATGCTGTAATGACCACTTCATCGTGTCGCTTTACGTCGTAACAGTAGCTTCTCAATAGTGATTTCCTCTTCTAAAATCAATTCTTTACTGGACAACAATATTTTTTGCGTATTTTTTTCCAGCTCAAGACGCGGTGCTTCCTGCCAAAAAAGGGGGACTCTTTAGAGTGCCAAGAGCCTTGTGCGTGCAAGTCGGTAGTGTGTCGCCTTCTGGGGGCTATGGCTGGCGTATGTGACACTGGCACACGTTTCTCAACGGAGGAAATGCCACCTCTTCAAGATACAATCAGCCTCACACCTGACATACATCACGTGTGAGATTGATACGCAATTGTAGATGAAATTATCTTCCGGTCGTGGCAGTAAGCAAGAGCACACAGATGGGAGGGAAGGTTTTTGATTCCAGATTAATGCACACAGCCCGAGAGCAACTTAAGCAAACCTGTTGTAAATGGCTGGTGTGTGGCGCATAGCTGAAATTGAATTTGGCGAGCAAGAATAATTAGCTGGTGTACGGGTTACGTTTAGTATGGTCTCCGCCCGCACCGACGCGGAGAGTTAGTGCGGCTGAGTAGGCTAAAAGAGGGGTTTTTGGATTCTGACAGCGATGGGGACGAGGGAGCAAAAAAGGGGGGATAGAGTGAGGAGACGGGACAGCCCATGAGGAGAAGATATAGGTGGAGAAGTAGACATTTTGTACAACAGTATGGACCTGCTTTCCAGAAGATTGCAACATTGAATTCTGCAGAATAATGTTGGCCGTAACCGGACAATGTGGCCTCCGTGTGCCCGGGGTGTCGGCCTCCGAGTGAGGGGGTGTACGCTGACCAAAATATGAGAGTTTCCCCGCCGACTGCCCCACCTACCAACGGGGTTCACCCCTTGTCAAAAACATAAAATTATGGGGCATCTCCTGCGGAGCGACAAACTGAGGGGGAGGTGGTGTGGAGCAACGGAGTAGCAGGAGATGACGGAGGCCATCACAGGAGCGGAGACGGAAGTAGATGCAGGTGGATATGGGAATATAAATAGGGGTGTGTAGAATGTAGGTCTCATTTGTTACCAGAACAAGTTATTTGTGGGGCTTAAACACTAGGGGCGCGAGAGAGGACACTCCACTATATTTGCAAGTACAGCCGTTTCTGCAAGTGCCTAGGTTTAAACCATGTCAAATTCAGACTCATTCAGCCATGATATAGAAAAGCAGACCACGCTGGACCAGAACAATTTGGCTCAGCCAGCTGCTAGACAATACTCCACTGTATCCAACTTTAGACATGATGATAAGCATATTTACATTAACGACCAGGCCATCGATAAAGACGATTTTATTTATGCCTTTGGTGGTTCCTTGAGTGTGGGTCAGAGAAAGCAGACTTCCCAGTCGAGAAACTTGGGAGACCCTGTTCCTGCTGGTCTTGCTGCCTTCAGTTGTTCTGTTATATCTTTGGGACTAGTCCAGATGCACGCACGTCATGTTACAGCCGCAAACACTCTATTGGGAGCATTTCTCACTACAAGTGGAGTGGTTGAGTTAATTGTTGGAATTCTTTGTTTCATTGTGGGTAACACTTGGGCATGTTGTACATTCCTTATGTTTGGCGGTTTCTGGAGTTCTTATGCATTTGTTTTAATGGATGTTGGTGGGATCGCTGCGTCATATGATACTACGGAGCAATATGGTCAATCCATAGCATTATACTTCCTCCCATGGGCCATCTTTTCATTTGGGCTCTTTGCCTGTACTTGGAGATCTACTTGGGCACTTTCAATTCTTCTATTTCTCATTTGGTTCTTCATTCTCCTATTCACCATTGCCCAATTCATCGGATCTGTTAAGACATTCAAGGCAGGAGGCTTTTTCTGTCTGCTGAGTGGAGTTGCTGGCTTTTACAACATGTTTGCTGGTCTTATTGATGAAACAAACTCTTACTTCACAATCAAACCAGTATATATGCCAAATGCTGCCAGACCTGATGAAAAAAAGGAATGAACTAGTATTGTCTGTAACAACTGCTGCTCTCATGATTAATGTTTAATGTATGTTCGTGTCTTTTCTACTAAATTAAACCCCACAGCTTCGCCGGCTTCGGTAACTTTTCGGTACAAGGTGCTTTTTTAATTTCGCTGGCTTAAAATGCCACTTCGAAAACTTGTCGATCAAGCCCGTAAAACAGAAGCGGTACTATCGCATATTCTCTAGGTTATAGTACGTCCGCAAATGCTTCCAAATTGGGGGTTTAGAAATACAGTGCATGCACATCATTCTGATGACACTGTGAAACTGCACCTCAAATCGTCTGCTAAGGACCCAACGGCTGTGATTCCGTTGTCGCAGTTTCTTAAACAGAATGTTCCCGAGGTTGCCCAAGACTACAGATATTGGCTGAAGCCTTACCTCTTCAACGGTGTCTTACAGTCACTATATACTGGGAAATCCGACTACTCCAAGGTTCATAAGGTGCACTATGGAAGAGAGATCATAGAGATCACGGACGCCGATACATCACACTATAAACACCTTTTACCGGGACAATTCACAGCAGACTATGTTGTGAACCCTCTGGAGACATCAAAGGAGGAATTCAAGCTGAAGTACGATCAAACGATTCCTGAAGGGTATCCAAGACTTCACCCGAGAACACGTTACTATACTGACGAGGAGTTGTTGACTATCTTTAAGGATTGGGACAGTAACGATAAACCAATTGTAATCATCCAGCATGGACTAGCTGGCGGATCACATGAACCTGCAATTAGAGCAGTTTCCGAGAATTTGTTCCAAAAAAGCTGCAATGTTGTTTGCTTGAACAGCAGAGGGTGTTGTAGATCCAAAATCACAACTCCTTTGTTGTACTCTGCTCTTCACACAGATGACTTGAGATACTTTGTTAATCGGATGCACAGGAGATTTCCCTCCAAAAGTATTCACTTAGTGGGGTTCTCTTTTGGTGGATTGCTGATTGCCAACTATCTGGCTGAAGAAGGTGAGAAGTCTGTTATCACAAGTGCTGTTTCTGTCGCGTCGCCTTGGAACTTGGCAGAATCGTCTCACGTTATCACCAGTACTCTCGCAGGAAGATATTTTTTTGCACCTGCCATCCGCTTTTATCTTCTCAATATGGTGAAAGTGAATAAAGACACTCTGAAGCACGCCCCAGATATCTACAGAGAGCTCGATACAGAGAAGCTGAATAGAATGATAAAATCCGGGGAAGAATTCGATGATTTTTTCACCTGTAGACAGGTCGGTCTTCCATCTGCCAGTGCTTACTATGCTGCCGGGTCTCCTTCTTGCAGAATCCTAAAGATTAAAACCCCAATGCTGATTTTAAACACAGCCGATGATCCTCTGATATCAACAAACTATCCATTCCTTGACGTCAAGAAGAATCCGTACCTCTATATGGCAACTTCAGATCTGGGAGGCCACTACGCTTGTATCGACATCTCTGGAAAGTTTTGGTTTTCTGATGTTATCAAGAAGTTCATCTTCTCTTTCGATGAACTAATAGACTGGAACCAGAGACCTGATGACGGAAACTACAACCTGAAGCAAACGGACTTTTTTGATAAACTAACTTTATACTAGAAACACATATATAGATTTAACTAACACATTATATTGAGGTAACTTAGTTTTAATCTTTCTCGCATCAGCACGAACAAGGATTGTCTTTTCTTACTTGTCATAAAGTATAAGATGTATTATATATTAATCTCTTAGTCAGCTCTGAAGCTAATTGAAGCCAATGGCGAAGATCATTTGTACAAAGCAGAGAACTACTTGAAGATGAGTCTAATCGGCAGTCCTAGTGATCTGTTCCAATGTCATGAGAATGGCATCATTGTGTTAGGTGTGAAGCCCAATGATGAAGGTAAAGTAATATCTGTATCTGATAGAGTATGAGTCAACGTTAGTTAGATACAAACTACATGGAATTATTTGATGTCCACCTTGGTAGAGATTGATTCATTATACAATTTATGCTTTTATGCTTACTTTTGAGTTTAACGCACGAGGTGAAACTTCACGAAGCCAATCAAGTCTGATAGAACTGACACTTCTTGCATAACCCTTGATGGTGTACACGTACTCGATGTACATTATTGCTTCATTTGGTTTTCCAAAGAGCAATGATGAAGGATGAATAGATACCAGCTCACCGTTGGTGGTGGTTCTATATGATCTATCTGGAAAACCTATAGCTGTGTTTGAGATGAAACCCTTTAAGAAAGATTTTAGGATGTTTTCAGGATCCAGTTTAGAATCAGTATGACTAGATGGATCTTCCGGGACAAATGAATCGTTGGAGTTTATAGTCTTCATATAACCTCTAATCTGCTTTTGAATGCGTACGATGTTAGCAAAAGCTTTTGAAGATAATTTGAGATCTCGACACCAGTTCAAAGCTTCTTTCCTATCCGAAAAACTGGTATACAGATCTAAAAGCTCTTTAATCATGATCAGATCGCCATGTCTAGCTCCCAAAGGACATGCTTCTCTTCTTCGTTCGTTGACTTCGTCACGATTGTCACTTGGGGGGGTGAGAAGCAGGTTTTCAACGGATAGGCACGCAACTATGTCTATCACTGGATCTAAACATCCAAGAGACTGTGCATGAAGAAGAACACAGCCCAGATGGGGTGCTAGAGGAAGTAATGCTAGCTTTTGACCTATGTCTGTGATTTTACCTGAGTTATCCAGTGCATTCAAGGCGTACAGTTGATACAATGCAGATGCTATGGCTTCTTTTCCGGGATTTTCAAGCCAACTCCAATTCAATAGATCATCAACATTCATCTTTTTTAACATTAGAACTGGGGAAATGACCTCTGAACGTAATATCTCGGGTTCCGTCGAATCCTCTAACCTAAGATAATCTTCTTCCTTGTACAACCTGAAACACTTTCCAGGCGCTTCTCTTCCTGCTCTTCCTGCTCTCTGAGTGGCAGAAGCCTTGGATATTGGAGCTGTTAATAAAGTAGATAGGCCTAATGCGTGTCGCCAAACCTTCACCTTTCTTAGTCCCGAATCAACGACATACTTTACACCGGAAACAGTAACAGAGGTCTCCGCTATATTTGTTGCTAAAATCACTTTACGCTGGTTCATAGACACTGGTCTGAAAACCTTCAACTGGGTATGTGACGCAAGGGCAGCATATAGTGGTAATGGGACCATCTCCGGAGCCTCACTCGGTAACTCTGTAGCCAATTGTTGTAGAATTTCAACTGACTTATCGATCTCCTCTTGTCCAGGAAGAAAACATAGGATATCGCCAGAAGGTTCGCTTATGTTAATAGCAGTCACAGCTCTGACAACGGAGTCCACTATATCTTCGGAAGCAGACGTCAAATAAAATCTGTCAACAGGAAATAATCTTCCCTCAACATAGAATATAGGGGCATTATTGAAGAAGGCAGAGAACCGCTCCGCGTCCAGAGTTGCCGACATCACAATGACTCTAAAGTCGTCTCTCTTTCTAGCTGAGAAAAGAAGCTCATTGAGAAACCCCAGCAGTAAATCTGTTAAAATAGTTCTTTCATGAGCTTCATCTATAATAATGGTAGAGTACCTTGATAAATTAGGATCGATCATGATTTCTCTCAACAGCATACCATCTGTCAGGTACTTCAGTTTTGTCTTATTGGTAGAAACATTACCAAATCTGACGGAGTACCCGACCTCTCTACCAACCGGACATCCGTATTCCTCAGCTACCCTGGTAGCTAAATTAATTGCAGCAACTCTACGAGGTTGCGTCACAGCTATCGACTTGGTGTTATGGGCCATCAAAAATTGAGGAATCTGAGTAGACTTACCAGAGCCAGTCTCACCTATTATAATGGAAACCTTGTTATTTATTATCTTATTAGTCAGGCTCTCCTTGACTTTGTAAACAGGCAAGCCTTGTCTATCCCTTAGAAGCCTTATTGATTTTTCACGAAGATCCTGCGGATTGACTCTACCTTTGTAACCATAAGCACCTACACCATCTTCACCACTATCACTTTCCTCAGAAAACACGACATCGCTTCGACTATGAGAAATTATTCGTCTCCTCTGCTTGTTGGCTTTAGCTGACTTCACCTTTGAAATTCCATTCCTAGGCTCAGATTTGATAGACTGCTTGGCATTTTCGTCCTCTTCAAACTTAAATTTTGTGTTTTGCTTGATATTCAAAGTCATTTCTTCATTACAACAGCAAATACGGTTGAAGCGTTCATCTACTACGTAGCCATTAAAGCACAATCATCTACTGGGACCTTGTTCAGATTTCATTTATCAAATTTTTATCTAAAAGGCTGTGTAAATCAGGCCCACATCTCTGCACTCAAAATAAATCAAGTTCATCAATATCAATTAAAATTAGCCAACCATCTCTAAGCTACACAAAACAGCGGCCTCTGAAGTGACTTCCAGGCCACAAATATGCTGCTATACTGATTCGATGGATCCCTTGAAGCAGATGAAGTATCTAGGATTCAATCAAAAACTCATTCTGGTTCAGTTAATACTTTCTCTTGTTGCGTTTGTGTTTCAGCTTATTGCAGTTTTGACAGTTCCAATCACCAGAAACATCTCACTAAGTACATTCCAGGGGTATAGATTTGGTGTGTTTGGGCTCTGTGACAGTGAATTATGTACACGTCCCAGAATAGGATACTATCCTATTGAGTTCACCAGCCTATCAGGGTTTTCGCTTCCGTCAAATGCTCGACATAGTATTTCTTACTTGCTAGTTGTTCATCCTGTCTCTGTTGGGTTCACGGGGATTCATCTTGTATTGACTATGATACTACTTTTTCAGCGTTTTTCAGGTAGCTCCAAAACATACCTAGTTGTATTGCTATGGACGTTTCCGACATTTTTGGTTTCACTGCTTTCATTCCTGATTGATATATTACTCTTTATTCCACACTTGAATTGGCCCAGTTGGACGTTATTGGCCGCAACAGCGTGCCTGGCTGCGTGTGGTACTATGCTGTGTATCATGAGGAGAGCTTTCACTTCAAGAGAAAGTGCAACATTCCGCAAAGCAGACGGATCATATCTCACAGCTCTCGACTCTAATGATGAAGATGAAGACGATTTCGACCAGGGCTCTTTGAGTATATTTACAAGAAGAAGTCGTGTCACTGACGACTATAACTTTGACCAGTCCCACTATGAACCCATAGAGTTATCGCCAAGCGAGCCTATAACAAGCTACGAGGAATCATTGGACCACCTCTCACTTCCACAACACCGATCCGATCCACCTTATTAAATAATCGCAAGTAAAATTGGCCTCACCGACGCGTCGATATGAAATACACCAAGCAATATTTTGTAAATAAAATTCCTTGTTAACAGGTAATTCACAAGTGATGTCATACTTCTACCACGCTTCATGCTGCAATTGGGATCCTCTTTTGCTGGATAGTAGATGAAAATGCATCTATACACTCTAAGTTTGTTGTTTGCTTTTGTTTCGGCTTTTGCTGCGGCATTCAGGCCTGAACAAAATTGGGAGAACACACAATATGATAGAGTCGTCGACGTGATGAAGTCCTACGTCAAAGAAAGAAATATACTGCACGCAAAAAACATCGCGTCTGTACCTGTCAGTGAATACTTCTATGCTATTCCCAGCCAGTGGAAAAATAGTATAGCGATTGTTGTACCCGCACTAGTATCACCCAAGGTGGATGCGCCGTTATTAGAGGCCAAAGAGTTCTTCACAGAGGATGATGATTGGGGATATATTAAGATCAGCCTACCTTATCCTATTGCTCCAAAATCAAGCATTCAGCTTAGTGTCTCGTTTGTTATAACAGATCAATTTGTCCCATTCCCTGAAAAGGGTCCGATGGGTTCAGAACAGACGCTAGCAACTAAAACAAACAAACTTCCATTTTCATGTTACAATACATTGAGTTATCAACTGAGGTTTATAGGAACAACTGATGCAAAGGAACTTGCTACTACTGATGTTGAAGCAGTATTGAAGAAGATGTATCCTGCTGCTGTTGCTGAATCTGTTCTGACGTACGGTCCTTACACAGAGAAGTTTGCTCCATTTACTAGAAGCTCTTTGACTCTTTCGTATTCTCGACAACAACCCTTGCCTCATGTATACAGCTTGAAGCGGGACTTGTGGGTCTCTCATTGGAGCGATACTTTACAGTTGGAAGAGTATTATGAACTTACAAATAAAGCAATTCAATTAAGTGAAGGATTTTCAAGGGTTGACTGGATGAATGGAAAGTATACTATGAGACCATCATCTGTCTTGACGTCATTCCAAATCCCATTACCTAAAACGAGCAAGGCTTCAGATATCTACTTCACAGATAAAGTAGGTAATGTTTCTACATCATTGATAATGGGTGATGAACTAGTTCTTAAGCCTCGTTTCCCAATTTTTGGTGGATGGAACTATAACTTCACTCTTGGTTGGACAACACCTCTTAGTGATTTCTTGAGATCAGATGACGACAAATATGTTTTGACAATTCCCTTACTTGATGGACTTAAAGATGCTACGTATGATAATCTGACATTATCAGTTTTCCTTCCTGAAGGTGCTACTGTTTTGAATGTTGAAGCTCCAGTTTCTTATCAAGATCTAATAATTGACCATGAGTTCTCTTATCTTGATATGACCACAGGGCATACTAAAGTTACTATGACATTCAGCAATCTTGTTGACGAACTGAGGGGTGTTAATATTCTTGTTGAGTATCAATTTGGATTGTATGAAATGCTGAAGAAGCCTTTCGCAATAGCATTTTATGTTTTCATTGCTCTTATTAGTCTTTATGGTTTGAAAAAGATAGACATTTCAATCAAGACCAACGACACTAAATAATGTCTTTTATATACAAAGCGCCTCGGGTTTTGAATAGAATTGGACCGTCATAGACTACGTCTGACCTTGACCTTCTTCAGCTTCATCAGCTTCCTCATCACTATTTTCTAGCTGAATCCGATTGGGACTCAATGATCCATTAATGAGCAATGGTATCATAAGCAAACCCTTCTCGTCCCTGGCTTGTTGGTTGGTTGGTGTCAATGGTGGAGTACGTGAGCCGGAATCATTGTCATCAACTACTTGAATCTCTGTGCTATGTTCTGATTCATCCGAAACTGAAAGATTATGGAGCACTTCGTGAACCTGATGAGAAATGTTCATAGTGTCTTTGTTTTCAACTGACACACTTCTTGGTTTTGGAACAGAAGAATGATTTCTTAGTTTATCTAGAAGGTTTTCAATCACATTCTCTCCAGTCTTTGGTATCAAGCTTGAAGGGTCTTGCCCAAATGAAGAATCGCTAGCTTTGATACGTCTGGAATTCTTGAAATCTTCCATCATTCGTTTTCTCATCTCATAAGTTTTCAGCTCCTCTTCAAGTCTAATATTCTCGTTATGAGCTCTCATGTAATCTTCAATGAACAAGGAGAACTTGCTGAAGAAGCTTTCTTTTGCTGATTCGTCGTTAGGGTCTTCGCCAAAGAACTCCATTAGATCTTCATAGTCTTGTTTTGTTTTCAGCAGAACAGCTTTCAGTGAGCTCATGTGTTCTCTTGCTTTAAGGAGTTTGGGAGTGACGTACTCTAAAACTCGATCATCTGGATGCATTTTGCCGAGTTGAGACATATTTCCCTTTTGAATAGAAGAATAACAACTTTCAATCATGCTATCATACTCTGTAAACTCAATCTGTAGACTGTTCAACGACACTGTAGAAACAGTTGATAAGCTCTGAAGATCATCGACAAATCCACAGAGCTCTGTAAAATGAGCGCGTATGATTTTTTCAATATAATGAAGCAAACTCATAGTGTTCTTGCTGTCCTTCAAGAACTTGAGACGCTGTAATGCAGAAAGCCTGAACCCGTCAGCGGCCTTTGAAGGATCGTTCATGAAATTACCTAAACTTTTCACAATGTTCAATATTTGGAAAAATGAATCTGAACCCTTTATGGTGGTTATCACCCTATCTATCTGATTCAATTTGCTCGAAATATGTTCTGAGTCAGCCGAATAGTTGCGTGCTATCAAGAGACAACGTGATCGTGAGGTCCAGTAATGTCTGAGGTTGTAGCACAGTTCAAGGAAGATCCTATCGAACTTCTCTAGTTCGTCTGGGTTCGACTTCGGAGGGGACCCATCTTGCTGCCAGTTTGTAGAATACGGAGCAAAGCTTCTCATCATCGAAGATGGTATCTCAACCAGACTCTCGCCATTGAAGAACTCCAGTAAGCTTATATTGTCAACTACTTTCACATCACATCGTAGCACTAAAGATACGAAGTCTTTGGCTGGCAGCTGGCCAAATTGGTGTAGGTTGATTCCAAACTGCTGCTGCAACTCACGAGGCAGAAACGAACGTAGACGACCATTTGCGTTTTGAGTTTTGCAAGACTTCAGCTTGATTTTAGTCTCGCTAGCAGCAAAGTACGTCTCTAGCTCATTGAGAATACCAGACTCGTGTAGTTGATCAGTCAACTCTGCGTCATCTAGGGAACTCCAGAATGTTTTGGAAATGTTATCAAGCCTTTCCCAGTGGACCTGCTTCAATTTCAGAGAGGGTCTTCGAGAGGATGCGATCATTTTTACTGTTGTATCAGTGGAACCAGGGTCGAGTTCCTTTCTAATCTTCGGAAGGGGTAAAGGTGGAAGATCCAAAAATGCAGGTGGCGGAGGAGGCGGTGGTGGAGGTGG
This sequence comes from Ogataea trehaloabstinens, assembly GCA_003706095.2. Classification (NCBI taxonomy): domain Eukaryota; kingdom Fungi; phylum Ascomycota; class Pichiomycetes; order Pichiales; family Pichiaceae; genus Ogataea; species Ogataea trehaloabstinens. The sequence continues at coordinate 341,835 of PPKJ02000009.1, read as the reverse complement.
TGGAATCAATGACGAATTGTCGGTAGAATCCAACGAATCACTCTTATCGCTGGTTTTGCTATTGGTAGTTGTAATATTTTGAAGGAACGCTGGTGGTGGCGGCGGCGGAGGAGGGGCAGAAGTTCCTTGATTTGGTAAATTAGTGTTTTGACCACTCAACATTGGTGGTAGTGGTGGCGGTACTGGTGCCGTCTTACAACTTAGCGATGCCGAGTAACCTCTCGATAGCGTATTTGTCATCAGATCTGATTCAACACATTGACTGTTTTCTTTATTTGAGAGACTACTTCGGCTGTCGTTCAAAGGCCTGAATGAACTGTTATGTGATGACTCAAACCCCTCAATATCAATTTCGTACGAATCAAACGGTTCCCGATAAGTTGTAGAAGAGGATAGCTGAGGAAATCCACTGGTAGCTGTCAGATTCATTGAATGACTTGTTGCACTGATATCCGTCTTTGACGACTCACTAGGGATAGTGGTCACACGGCTGTTGTAGTCATTTGGTATCCCGAAACTATGCTTTGAGTTCCATCGTATTCTTGTTGTTCGATTTCCCAACTTCTGATTATTTGAAGAGCTGTTTCTCCTGACACCTATTTCTGTCTGATAACTCATAAGTAACTGATTAGCCTCATTGGCCTCCTTAACAGCCCTTCTGGCAATATCATCAGAGCTCAACTTATCAAGAAGCAGCTGAACTGAGAATCCTACATTCTCTTCTCCACCTATATGCGTCATCGTATCTATGTGCTTTATCAAATTGCAAATTAGTCGCAGTCTTTTAGTTGCGTCCTGTTTTGTATGCGAGTGTTTGAGCCTTATCAAACAGGCATAAAGTTCAACCATGCAGTCTCGTACCAATTCGTCGTCAATTCCCTTCAGGTATAAACACACATCATCATCAAAGTCCGGTGGATGATTGGGCTCCCTACGTAGCGACGTGAAAGAATCCCCCAGTGCAGAATAGTTGGCGATCAAATCATCAATTGCATCAAACCTCAGAAGTCTGGATACAGAGAACAGATCGAGAACACCAGCTTGAGACAATTTGATCCCTATAGAGCTTGCCCCAGATGCTACCTCAGCGGTGGAAACCAACGAAGAAATCAAAAAGATAGTCAGCAAAGCATACTCAGTCACAGAATTAGGAGGTACACCACTCGAATGTGTACTGTTCACTAATAAGCTGTTTTGGTCATGAAATCGCTCAATCAACTTGGTAGCAGATCCAATCCAAACCCTGGCGCCATTACTTAACAGTTGACCTTGTTCGGATGTCAAGTTGTTAATGTGCTTGAAAACGCATTCAGACGACCCAGAGCCGCAATATGCAATCAAAAGAGTAATCATCCCGGTCACAAGAATTCTGGTTATAAGACGAGCAGACAGCAAGCTTGGGGTTATTAACATCAATACCTCATCCAAATCGATTTTCATCTTGTTCTCCTGCTGAAAAGTTATAAGATCCTTGAAACAGGTCAGAACCACAAACTCAAGATCCAACTGATCATCAGATTTGACGCGATGCTTATACAGCTCATTGACCTCCTCTATAATCATCTTGTATCTGCCTGCAGAGATGAACTCCCGTATGAAAAAGGAATTATCCTTATAACTTCTCAGCTTCTTCTCAAGCTTTTTGAAACGGTCCAGTTTTGTTGTTTCTTTACTTGCTGTACGACAATTCAATGACGCATCACGCACTTTAATCACTTCAGTAACATCTCCTCTCAATCCCTGCCCAGCTAAGTTCAATCCTATACTAACGACATTTCCTCTCGATACTGTAGAGTTGGTGGGCGAAGTGTCAGCTTCAATTGGTTGGTACATCTGAAAAGCGTTGGTAAAGCTCTTGGTCCCGTAATTCTCACGCTGATCAGCCTTATCAGCCGACCGTCGTGAGTCCGAAAAAAAACCATTATTGATAGCACTGTCACGGTGAAGCCCCGTGTATCCGTCCTGTTCCTTCCCTGCTGCTCTGCCTGCTGCTCTGCCTGCCCCAGTATCACGGTGTCTGTTGGTCTCTTTGTTCAATGCATGGGAATCAATGGGATTTAACAGGGGTCTGGAGCTGGTCTCGTTTCCATTCTTACTTTGGCTGCAACTCGATTTGAGGCGATGTGTACGCCCGTTCTCACTATACATGTGGCAGGCATACCATAACAGGTGTAAATGCGCTCGCTGTGCTGTTCGAAAGACACCGGTTATATACTGTTAGGTACAGACTATGTATCAAACTTAAATCAAATATGTTTAGGGGGCTAAAATTAGACATCTGTGCACCGCCTTAGCCAGCTCATTAGATCCGAGTGGTGGTCAACTGGCGGTGAGAATAGGCGTTTCACAGCAGGGGATCGACATCCTGGACCTGTCTGTTCAGATTTGAATTAGTGTTCAGCCATTTATTGAACTCACCGGTCGGGCTGAGGAACTTTTCAATATTTTCAATAAATGAGTTCAATTGGCTTGTAATAGACCAATAGCATGTCTCTGTTGATGCTTTAGATACATCAACTGAGAAGTGATCGAAGTTTGTGTTCATATTTGTGATCAGTTTGCCTAAGATCAGCTTTACGTTCTTATCCTGGACGGAATCAATGAGTTTGGAGTTGATTTCACTCGACATGTCAATTTCCAGTTTCAGAGCTCTCTTCTGGTTACTGATGTAATCCATGGGAATGGTCAGCTTGATGGGCAGCTTTTCTATGATGATAGCTTGGTCTAGGTTCTCAATATCTATTGTAAAGTCCTCACTCTGAAATGAAAGGTCAAGCTTGAATATTGTGTTGCGATTGGTTTGCTTGAATAGCCGTATGTTACTATCTTTGAGGCGTTGTTGCAATCTGTCAATCTCGCATTGTCGCTTCTCAAAAGACGCGGAATCCACGCCTATATCCTGTGCACTCTTCTTTGGTTTCTTCTCCTCGTTCTTATTAGCGGGTTTAGCTTGTTGGCTGGACTTGCGGACTGTTTTCACTATCTTTACTGTATCTTTCTTTTCTCTGGAAAGGAACATTTCTAGATACTTGTCTAACGTCAGTACCATGCTAAGTAGATCATTCCCTGAAACAAGTTTGATTTCGTCTTGTGACTCCTGCTTGCTTGCTCCTCTTCTCCTTTGTTGGCGGTTCTTCATTGCTGTTGCAGCTATTTCCTTGAATCCGATTTCAATATTAATTCCGTAACCTCTGGGAATATCCTCGTTCAACACAGTTATAGAGGGCGATGAGTCCCTTCGGGGATATGATCCTGGTATGCAAAGAGAAAATGTCAAAGTTTGTATTGGATAAGGAAACGATGGGTCCGACGGCGTCAATATAAATGAAAGATACAAATCAGCTTGCGAAGTATTTGCAGCATACAATTTGCGTATATATTCGTTCAAGGACCCAGTAACACTTGTTACTGGAAGCCCATTTATAGTTAATAGCTTCACCTTGGATATCAACTTGTTTACTTCAGACTCTGCCGGTGACTGAGACAGTTTTGGCCCCTCTTCTCTCTTGGATGCGATTCCATCAGTATCATTTGATTTGGCCTTTCTTCTCCTTCTGTTACGGTCTTTCCCCTTTCTGGCGACAGAACCAGACTCAGACTGCCGCTGCGTAGGAGTCTGACCCGACACATCCGTTACTGACATCACGATTACTTCTCTAATAGTGTTTGCCTTGCTCAACCATACAGTGTATGCAACTTAGATTAGTTAAAATTTTTTCAGCCCTTCTACTATAAAGATCACTAGTTAATCAAATCTACTCTCTGGCAAACACCGCTGCCGCTCCTTGTCCTCCTCCAATACACATACTAGTGATTCCCAGTTGACCAGGTTGAAGTTCTCGCAGAAGAGTGCAAATCTGTCTGGCTCCAGTACATCCCAGTGGATGCCCTAAAGCAATTGCTCCTCCTCTTGGGTTGACTTTTTCCAAAGGAATATTATTTAACGTTATTGAATATAGCGCTTGCCCGGCAAATGCCTCGTTGATCTCAAAAACACTGATGTCTTCAATCGTGAGACTGCACATCTCAAGCAGTTTCGGGATGGCATATGCCGGACCAACGCCCATAATATCCGGAGGAACCCCTACAGCAGTTGTGGAAATATATTTTCCAAGTATTGGTAGTTTCAGTGACTCTGCAAGATCCCTTCTCATCAGCAGAACAGCTGCCGCTCCATCACTGATTTGTGAGGAATTACCTGCGTGAGATGAACCATCCTTTTTGAAGGCAGGTTTGAGTTTGCCGAGAGACTTGGCAGTAACATTTGGTCTAGGTCCTTCATCCTGACTAACTAGTACTCTTTCAAACGTTGTTGTAGAAGTGTCCTCATCATCCTCGTCATCCTCGTCGGCCTTCTCGATGTTGACCTCTATTGGCAAAATTTCATCCTTAAAATGGCCACCCCTCACTGCAGCCTCGGCCTTCTGATATGATAAAGCAGCAAATGAGTCTTGATCCTCCCTAGTGATAGAGTACTGCGAATTGACATTTTCGCTTGTAATTCCCATTGGTAAAAGACAACTCTTTGCATCCTTCGATTGTGACATGACACTTTCAGATATATGAGGTGCTGCTTGCGGTCCGTAGTTTTTAGACATACTTTCAACACCAGCCGCCAAACCGCAACTGATCTGACCTGTTAATATCTTGTTGGCGATATCATTGACGGCCATAAGTCCTGAGGAACATTGTCGATTAACAGCCATAAACGGAACCGAGGAGGGAACTCCGGCAGCAATAACCGCTGCCCTGTGTTCGTTCACCCCGGCTCCTGGGTTCAGAACATTCCCAACAACAGTATCCTCAATAACCGAGGGATCAATCTCAACCCTCTTCAAAAGCTCGGCAATCAACTTGAAAAGAATCTCATCTGAATTTACATCCTTAAAAAGCCCTTTTCCAGCCCTGGTCAGAGCTGTTCTGTGAGCAGCAACAATCACCACATCATTTGGGTACTTGGTCTTCAACTCATCCTTGCTGCTGAGCCTTGCCATTAAATGGCTTCCTATTTGCTGCAGTCTCTCCATATCTACAAAACCGTTCCCAGTAGTGGCCAGTGGTCTCACACTGAAGCAACCGGGTACCCACCTTCGCTATATATACCTCGCTTTTCTTTCACATGGTGAGTGCCTTCACTTTCACATGTGCTTTCCTCGAATGACACAAGGGCTTTGTGGGGTAACACAAAAAGAAACAATAACAGAAATATTTCGGCAGTGTAGAGATTATTCAACCGAACCGGGTTTACTATCAGCATGAAGAATCAACACGCGTATCTTACTAGGTACTACCCGTTGAAGAAGCAATGCAAAGTGACGTTCAGCGCCTTGTAGGGCTTGTGGTTGTTAACAAGCAGCATTCGAAGGTTCTCGATCTGCTTCCGTCAAATGCTGATAGAGCTAGTATTCTGTATAATCTTTTGGCTGGATACAAACTGAATCTGGTCACCGAAAACTCGTGTTTGGTGTCTTATAAACTGGCTACAGAGGAAGACCTCGTGCGATTTCATGATCGAGAGTATGTAAAGACCCTATTCATGGAGAAAAGCGATGCACAAGAGGATTTCGATGCTGCGACACTGGAAAAGTTTGGGCTACTTCATGACTGTCCTATTTTTCCCAGACTCGACGAGCTGGTGAAAATTACAGCAGGGACCACTCTATCAGCAGCCGAGTGGCTGATAGGTCAATCGAGCGCAACCAGCTTTCAGCCTGTAGCTGTCAATTGGGCTGGCGGACGACATCATTGCTCCAGAAGCAAGGCCTCTGGGTTTTGCTACATTAATGACATCAATCTGGGAATAATTAGACTTAGGACAAAATATAACAGAGTTGCTTATATTGACTTTGATCTGCACCACGGGGATGGCGTATCGAATTCTTTCAAGTTCAGTGATAAGGTACTGACTATTTCAGTACATCGATATGATCTGGGCTTCTTTCCTGGTACTGGAAGTGCATATTGTGGAGGGGTAGGTAAAGGAAAAGGCTTTGATATCAACATACCAACTAAAAAAGGACTCTGCGATAAGAGTCTTGATTGGATCACAGAGAATATTGTGATTCCGAAAATACAGCAATTCAATGCTGATTGTCTAGTCATTCAGTGTGGCGGTGATGGTCTTCATTCGGATTCCGCTTTTGATGAGTGGAATTTAAGTATAAAAGGATATGGTCTCTTAATACTAAAGATTCTAGGCAGAATAAAAGTACCAGCGTTACTGCTAGGTGGTGGCGGGTATAACAACTTGGAGACGTCCAAACTATGGTGCTTTATTACGGGATTGCTAGTTCTAGGGGGCGAGAAGCCTCTAGCATGGGATATATTACCTGATTCTATGAACCAAGATCTAATTGATTATCATGAATATGAATTTTGGTCTAACGATCAACCGTCTAATATGAATGACAGAAATGATGAGAATTATTTGACGTCATTGAAAGAGAGCATTCTACAGGCTAATTGAGTCGCAGAGTTCTTGCGAGTTTAGAATCCCACTCATATTGCCATCGTAAATGACTTTCTGCAACGGCACCTTTTCTCAAACGCTTAAGAAGATCTGGCTTCTCGTATATCAGAGTGTATAGCTTTTTAAACATCTCATTAGCATCCTTATTATCCTTCAGCAGCAGCCCGTTTTCGTTGTCCTTTACAAGTTCACCAATAGCAGGAAAGTTCAATGAAATAACAGGTATGCCGCATCCGAAGAGATCCACAACCTTCATTGGCAAGTCTAACCCTGATGATGAGAAATGCAGTGATACACCAACATCTGCAACTCTCAACAGTTGTGGATATTGACCGGAAGTAAGCCATACATTTTTGATGACAACATTTTGCCATTTATAACTGCTCACCATTTCGCTAAAGGCTCCTTGAAGAGGACCACGTCCGGTGATTATCATGTACACTTTTGATGTAGACCCATTCAGTTGGACATCGAGTAATTTCAAGGAGTCAATTAAAATAGTGAAATCCTCATCGTCTGTAAATGAAGTGGATGTAACAATGAGCTTGTCCTGTTCCTGGTCAAAATTGTCAAATAATTCTGGCATACTCTTCATGATATTCGTCCGTTCATCCTGATCTATCAAAAGTCTAAATTCTTCTCCTGGTCGATCGTAAAACACAGTGATTCGTTGATCGTTAATCTTGAAATCATTGATCAAATAATCCTTCATCTTTTTGGTCACCGTCAAATTAAGATACGCAAATCGGCGGCTAAAGTACATCTCGTACCACCTTAGAATCTTAACTAGAGGATGGCTGCTATTATTGAACTTCAGGCTTAAAATTGAAAAATTCAGATTATGCCAATCGATAATGATTCTTATATGAGGAAACAGCAGCATCTTCAATATGCAAATAATGGCTAAAACAGGTATTGAAGGAGGGTTTTGAAGCATCACGTACCGAGTTTGATCATCAATAACATTCTTGAGCATATTGAAAAGAAACACAGTTTGCCTTATGATTTTGCTAACTCCAAATATCAGAAATGGCAACGAATGCTCGTTCTTAATGATAGGTATCTCATTTATGCTTATATTCTCATCATCATAAAGAAATTCGGCAATATCACTTTGAAGATACCCACAAAGCTGAACATAATAGCCCAGCTTGACCAAACTTCTCACGTGATACGTCATTCTTGGTGAATGTCCCAAGTCGCCCAGCACGATCACCACGATTTCATTCCCTGTACAAGGTTTTCTCATTCGTTGATTTCTCTTGTTAATAGTGTAACTTATTCTACTAAGCACAACATAGCAAAGAAAAGGCAAACTGAGCCATATTGCAATCACCAAGTACACAGACTTCCCAAAGTGAAACTGGCCATCTTGGAATCCCTTATACTTTATCCAATCGCTCATTGCTTGAGCTAGAGAGTGGATAACATATGGATCGTTGTTTAAAACATAGTGACAAATGTTCAATTAATGTTACAAGTTTTTTTAGGGCTGTGCTCCGTGGCTGTGCTGTTTATCATAATCTAGCGTTTAATACGTATAAGCGCTCAAGTATCCCTCTTTCCTTGACGATCTATACAAACAACGACTTTGCAACGTAACAAGTTGGCTAGAATGAAAATGCGCAGAAACTTTAAGATGCTATACAATGATGCTGAAGAAGACTTGATAAATGATCAGGATTCGTTTACTACAAATTCTAGTAACAATACTGAGGCGTATATATTTGACTCTGTGAAGGATCCTCCAGTTTCGACATATGCAAACAAGAGAAACAGGTATGGGCAGAAGACAGTGGCCTTTGCAGAAGGACTAGCAGAAACGGATGAGACTGATCAGAGCTCAGGTAATCAAGAATATTTAAGTTCTAGCTTAGAAAGGGACATTGACCAAAGCACGCCTAAGAAAAGGAATGTTTGCAGTTTACCAAACTTATTCAATCGCGATGGCGATAATATTGATGTATCCTACACCGAAGATACAATGGAGGCGTCAAAGAGCTTTAATAGTTCCTTTGGGTCGCCCATAGACAATTCTTTGTACTCAGCTCCAGGAAATCATAAGGAAGGGATCAATGATGTTGAGGATGCTCGCTATTACTGCAATGATGTTTCAAGAGCTTATGATAACAGCCAGCTAGTTGACAATGCAGTGATTCCGAAGAGCAACTTGTACTGTTTGTTACCGGGTGCCGAATCGGAGAATTACAAAGTGAAGAAAGAAAACTTTGTTAGTTCTAATAAGGAAGATTCTTCCCTGGACTCATCAAATATGTTTTTGGTGAATGCTTTGAAGGAACTCACCAAGAACTGTACAGAGAAGAAATATACTTGTTACGATTCTGCCGGAGCAGTAAAGTTGGGATCCGAAATCCGAAGACTTAGAACAAGCAATGAAGAGCTGAGTTCGGAGATCGGTCATCAGAAGATGAAGATTGAAGCTCTCAACACCAAGTTACAGATCTCATGTACTAGGGAAAGGAGTTTGACGAGCATGGTAACATCACTTGATAAAGCGTTTCATGAGTTTTCAAGAGCCAAAAATACAGAGATTCTCAGATGCGAGAAGGAGCTAAAGGCAGTTAGACTGGAAGCAATGGCTGAAAGAGGATTGAAGGATGATGCCACCCGTCGCCTTGTGCTTGAAAAAGAGAGCAAGAATATCGCTCTAGAAAACTTTCGAAACTTGAAGCCAAGGTTTGTCGGTCTTTACCAACAGCTCTTGATTCCTTTTATCAACTGCTGCTCACAAGATAGTGGAATAAAACCATCCAAAGTTGAAGAAATCAATGCAGCTTTTGGAAAGCTACAAAAGCCACACATCGATACCAATACGGACCTTTTTGATTACACACAGTTGGACAATTTAAACCAGCTTATCTCGGACTACTTGTTAGAGGTCGCTACAAACCTCAAGGACTCCGGTCAGATATTTATTTGAACATTACAGAGGACATCTTAGCGATGTCGCACATTTCAGGGAACAACCTCTTATAGGACACCGCCTCTTAAGTAGAACACTTCAATAGTGACTGGTTCAAAAATTTTAGTAGATCTTGGATGACACTTTTCCATCGTCGAGAAAAAATATTATTCTATAGTAATACTTTGTTTAACAAAGTGAGACAATTCATTCATCCTTTATCAAGCTTTGTGCCGCGTACATGCATTCCCTCATCTAAGTACTTTGTTGCTCAACAGTGTATTGATATAGAAGCCGGCCAGAATGAGCGCAAGGTTGGAGAAAGTTGAGATTTTAGGAGCAAAGACTATTCATGTCGGCTATAAAATAGCAGGACATATCTGTGAAGAGATTGTCCAACAAAAGCCCTCTTCAACATATGTGCTCATAACAGACTCCAATCTAGAAAAGGCAGGTCATTTAGCTAGATATGAGAGTCTTATGTCATCAGCCATCTCCAAGTTCAGACAAGGTTCAAGGGTTCTGAAATATATTGTTTCTCCGGGGGAATCAAATAAGAACAGGGCCACGAAGGCTGAAATAGAAGACTACCTTCTTTTGCAGGGATGTACTAGAGATACGTTCATTATAGCAATTGGGGGAGGCGTTATCGGAGATATGATCGGTTATGTTGCTGCTACGTTCATGAGAGGTGTCAGATTTGCCCAGATTCCAACTACTCTTTTAGCTATGGTTGATTCATCGATTGGGGGGAAAACTGCGATCGATACACCGTTAGGTAAAAATTTCATAGGAGCCTTCTGGCAACCGCAATATGTTTTTGCTGATATATCCTTTCTAGAAACTTTACCAGTCAGAGAGTTCATCAATGGAATGGCCGAAGTGATCAAAACGGCTGCAATCTGGGATGAAGAAGAGTTCAACAGACTAGAAAAGTATACCAAGCAATTTTTGGACCTCATCAAAACCAGAAAATCAGATGGATCTGTGAACCTTGACCCCCTTTTGGATCATATCTTCAAACTAGTCTTAGGTTCGATAAGAGTGAAAGCTGAGGTTGTGACTTTAGACGAGCGCGAAGGTGGACTTAGAAATCTATTGAATTTTGGTCACACAATTGGCCATGCTTATGAGGCACTATTGACTCCTCAAGCATTGCACGGCGAATGTGTTTCTGTCGGAGCCGTTAAGGAAGCTGAATTGAGTCGGTATTTGGGAATTTTATCTCCAGTGGCTGTCTCAAGACTCACAAAATGTTTAGCAGGTTATGGGCTTCCTGTTTCTCTTCAAGATGATATTATGCAGAAGAGAATTGCTGGAAAAGTGTGCCCTGTAGACCTACTACTCGAAAAGATGGCCATTGATAAGAAAAACGATGGATCAAAGAAAAAGGTTGTTTTACTCAAACGCATTGGTGAATGCTTTGAACCAAAAGCTTCATATGTGAATGATGAAGATTTAACTGTTGTGTTAACAGATGAGATTTCTGTTAAACCTTTTTCTACACTCAAGCCTAAGGTAGAGGTAACTCCTCCAGGATCAAAGTCAATCTCTAATAGAGCTCTCATATTAGCTGCCCTAGGGAGAGGAAAATGTAAAATCAAGAACCTTTTGCATTCTGATGACACCGAATATATGCTGTCTGCAGTCGAATCATTGCATGCGGCATCTATATCTTGGGAGGATGATGGTAATACACTTATTTTAGAAGGAAATGGTGGAAAACTATCTGCTTGTGGTCATGAAATATATCTTGGAAACGCAGGAACAGCGTCAAGATTTTTGACAACAGTAGCCTGTCTCGTTCAAGCTAGTGAGAACACCTCGAATGTGGTTGTTACAGGAAATAAGAGAATGCAAGAAAGACCTATTGGCCCGCTCGTCGATGCTTTGCTTGAGAATGGTTCAAAGGTGGAATACCAGAACAGGGTTGGTTCTCTCCCATTGAACATTAGATGTGACGGTGGTTTAAAAGGAGGAAGAATAGAGCTTTCTGCTACTATTTCATCTCAGTATGTTTCTTCTATTTTAATGTGTGCGCCATATGCTAAAGAGCCGGTGACTCTTTCTTTGGTGGGAGGTAAACCAATATCTCAGCTCTATATTGATATGACCATCAGAATGATGGAGTCATTTGGAGTGCATGTTGTGAAGTCCACAACTGAGAAATTCACATATCATATTCCTTGTGCACAGTATATCAACCCTGAGGAGTATATCATTGAATCAGATGCTTCCTCTGCTACTTATCCACTTGCATTTGCTGCTATGACTGGAACAACGTGTACTATACCTAATATTGGCTCTGCATCTCTTCAAGGAGATTCACGTTTTGCTGTGGACGTACTAAAGCCTATGGGATGCACAGTAGTTCAGACACCATTTTCGACGACAGTTACAGGTCCTCCTCTTGGACAGTTGAAACCATTGCCGACTGTGGATATGGAGCCGATGACTGATGCTTTCTTGACTGCATCTGTGGTTGCAGCCATTGCTAGTGATTCTCACCAAACAACTACAATAACAGGGATTGCCAACCAGAGAGTTAAAGAATGTAACAGAATTGCAGCCATGCGTACCGAGCTTGCTAAGTTTGGTGTAAAAGTTGAGGAGTTTGATGACGGAATTATTATTCATGGTATTGGATATCAGCAGTTGACGTCCCCCAAAGCACCAGGAATTTTCTCTTATGATGATCATAGAGTTGCAATGAGTTTGTCTCTATTGGCAGGGCTTTGTAAAGAACCAGTTGTTATTCAACAGCGTCGTTGTACTAGCAAAACATGGCCCGGATGGTGGGATGTTCTACACTCAACATTCGGGACTGAGTTGGAAGGTCACGAATCAAAAGAGTGTTCTACACCTCAATCTATATCTCAAGTGAACGGCGACAAAAGCATAATTCTGATTGGAATGAGAGGTGCAGGAAAGACTACTGTGGCAAATATTATCTCGGAACAGACTGGGTTCAAATACTTGGATCTGGATGATGTTTTCGAACAAGAGGCTGGTTGCACCGTCAAAAGCTTTATTCAAAAGAACGGATGGGAAACGTTTAGAGCAAAAGAGTTTGAGATTGCAAAACAATGTTTGCAAAAGCATCAAACTGGATACGTCATCGCTACCGGAGGGGGTATTGTGGAGACTCCTGAGGCCAGACATTTATTAAAGTCATACACAAAGAATGGTATTGTTTTACATCTCCACCGTGATATAGAAAAGACCATATCATTTTTGTCTGAAAGTGATGTCACACGTCCAGCATATCAAGAAGAAATAAAGGCTGTTTGGGAAAGAAGAGAAAGTTGGTACTTCGAATGTTCCAACTACTACTTCTTTTCGCCTCATTGTTCTAGTATAAAGGAGTTTACAACCTTGAGAATGTCGATGATACAGTTTGTTGGAGAAATCACAGGTGAGAGCACCCCTCTCATTCCCGTTGGCCGTTCGTACTTCGTATGTTTAACATTCCCTGATGTAAAGAATGAGGTCGGAAAATTAGAAGAGATTGTTACTGGTTCTGACGCTGTGGAGATCAGAGTTGACTTACTGAAATCCCATGACACTCACTTTGTGGCGGAACAGGTTGGATTGTTGAGAAACCATACCAGTTTACCTATAATCTACACAGTGAGAAGTCGATCGCAAGGTGGAAAGTTCCCTGATGAAAATATCAATAAACTGCAGGAGCTGGTTGAACTCGGATTTAAGCTGGGTGTCGCTTATGTTGATTTAGAATTGTCTCTTCCTGGCGCACTTGTTGATACCTTAGCTATGAGACGGAGATTCACGAAGATTATTGGTTCTCATCATGATTTTGGTGCTCGATTCAAATGGACAGCTTCAGAATGGGAAACCAGATATCAGACTGCACTAAAATTGGATGTCGATATAGTTAAGTTTGTCGGGACTGCTACTGAGTTTTCTGATAACTACTTGTTGGAGAGATTCAGAGCATCTCATTCTGAGAAACCTCTTGTTGCCATCAATATGAGTCGTCTTGGCCAGTTTTCGAGAATTATTAATCCATTGTTAACTCCTGTGACTCACCCATCTCTTCCAAACGCTTCAGCCCCAGGACAGTTGTCTGTTAAGCAGATTAATGAAGCCAGATACCTGATAGGAGATCTAACCCCGAAGAAGTTCTTTGTTGTTGGAGAACCAATACAGCATTCTAGATCGCCTATTTTATACAGAACAGGATTCAGGGAACTAGGATTGCCTCACACGTTCGATCGATTTGAGACTAGCGATGCCAAAAAGGTCGCCGAAACATTGCTTGTTGATGAAACATTTGGTGGATGTGCTATTACTATACCGTTGAAACTGGATATGATGAAGTATGTTTCTGAGCTGTCTGAATCTGCAAAGGCCATTGGTGCGATCAACACACTATATCCTACTAAGGATGGTGTATTCAAGGGTGATAACACTGATTGGCTCGGAATCACTGGTTCTTTTATTGCGAACGGGGCGGTTGCTCCGATCAAAGGAGATGGTCTTGTTCTCGGGGGAGGGGGCACTTCGCGGTCTGCTGTGTATGCGCTTCACAAAATGGGATGTCGGCGTATTTACATGTTGAACCGTACGGTTTCCAAGTTGAAGGTGATTGCTGAGAACTTTCCAAAGTCTTACAATGTTGTAATTCTGGATACATTACAAGAAATAAAGGGCGTGAACTCGATCTCTCTTGTTGTTTCTACTGTTCCTGGAACTACTGACATTGGAGCAGAGCTGTTGGAGAAATTGGAGTCTGTTTTAGCCAAGAGATCGCCAGAGGGTGCTACATTATTACTGGAAGCTGCTTACAAGCCGCTTGTTACTCCTGTGATGACTCTGGCCAAAGAGAAGTACGGGTGGACTGTTATTCCTGGGTGTGAGATGCTTGTGAACCAGGGAGTTGATCAGTTTGCACTGCTGACAGGGACACGGCCTCCGTTCAAGCCTGTTTTTGACACTGTTATATCCGGTTGATAGATTTTTTAAAGAATGTTTTGATAAAATAAAATATAACCAACAACGAAGGAAACTAGAACACGACTGTAGGCTCACTGGATTGAGCCGCTAGTCCTTGCGAGTATGTACATCCAGCAAACAGAGGTGCAGCGGTGGGATCAGGAGCAGGGCGGGGGAAACCTGCGGCTTTCTTTGGAAGAAGAGTATGAGCTTGCAAAGAGTCAAGAAGATCGACAAACCAAGCAATCGACTGTTTGGTTTCCTCAAGTAGACGACTGGGACAGTCTCGAATTGCAGGAATGGCAGGGAGAAGTCAAGATGAGGCCTGCGTCGGCATGGTCGGTGGCAAAGATCAGCCGGCTGCACTACTGTCTGGAGTGCCTGTCGAATGAGAGGTTCAAGTCGCGTCCTGGAACAAGGAGTTTGGTGTTTCATGCTATTCCCGCACATAAGCTGATCGAGGTGGCCAATTCAGTTATGGGGTTTGCGAACTGGACTACTGAAGTTGTAGAGGGGTCAGGTAAGATGGAGGAGTACACAAAGCAAGAGTTTGGAGACGAACGAGGGTCACGATACGATCTGGTTTACTCTGTCAGCACTAAACTGAGGTTGAAGGATAGCACTACTGTGATGAGGAGAGGGACGGGTTCTGCGCAGTTTCTTCCTACTAAGGCTGCTGCGTTCAGCAAGGCGAAGAAGGTCGCGTGTATGGAGTCGCTGAGAGCGTGCATTTATGGACTACTGGATCTACTTGATGATTATGAGCAAAAAGTGAGCGAACGATATTATGATAAGTTTTGAAATACAGAGCACAGGCGAGTCGGAACGGGTTTGGTGAGACATCTGATTCATTGCTTCGAGTTCGCCGGCTGGTACGCTGGCGTATAAGTCATACGACTTCTTGGAGGCAGCTCTGATGGGTACGATCCTGTGGTGTTTTTCTGTGTCTCTAATGATACAATGTCCTCCTTAGAGAGCCATACCTCATTGCCACAAATATGGCATTTCAGTTCCTTGTTGAAACGCATCGGAATCAACGGAATGAAGAAAAGCGTGATGAACTGGAAGTGTCTGAGCAATGTCATAGACATGTTGTGGCATCTTGGACAGTAGAACTGATGGCCACGGAAATTGTCTAGTTCCTTATCATATGCCGTGGCTAAGTGGCGTGTTAGTTAGAGTGCGTGTTTAATGCCGGCATTCCAGTACTTACATCCAAGCAAGAAGAAGAAAAACATCTCTGCTACAGTCTGCTGGTTGTTGTTGTTCAATCGGCACACTGGTACTGACAATTGGCCCTGTCAACTCTGATGAGTGGGTCTCTTTCCAAGAATAGCCGTTGTTCGGTTGCTATTCGAGATTTTTTTTCACACGATTTTATTTTGTGGGGTTGCATTGTAGAAGATTAGCGGGCCATCAGCAAAAGCTGTTTATGACGTCGCTGCCTTTGATGATCCCAGTGGTTAGGATCAGCAGCTGTTTGTGCTTCGTGGTCTCGTTGCGTGACAAGACGAAACGAACAGTGGAGATCTCGCTGTAAGTGAGTCCCCCCACAACAGAGAGAACAATCATGTCCTTTCTATTGTGGAGCTGGCTGAGTTTAGGAGGGGCCACAGAGCTGAACAGACTCTTTTTGTTTTCTGGTATGTGAAGTCCCTGTTCTAGCTCACCATCCAATGCACTAAGATCTATGTTGTCCCATCCATACTTGCGGAGACGGGTCCGCGATGGTGACATAGAGCTTGCCTGGCTCCGGGAGCCATCCAAAAAGGATCGATCATATATCGCTTCCACGAGCCTAGTTAGAACTGGAACGTATCCAGGAAGCCCAAAGTCCGCATCGCTTGGGTTTCCGGGGTCTGTCTGCTGATTGACAGGCATAAGATTAAGACTGGCTGAGAGTCGTTGGAAATCATGGATCAATTGCGAATTCGATTGCTTTGATTCTTTTACATTGCTCGTTGATGCTGCAGATAGAAAGGAAACTGATTCTCTTGGATAAAACAATTTCTGTTGACAAAGCCTCATGAGCATGGGTACGATCTTAGCCCCATAATTGTTGATGAGCTCATTCTTGAATATTTCATACTCTTGCTCACGAACCCCGTTCTTGACAACACTCGTCAAAAGAAGCAGTCTCATCACATCTTGTAATGGCGGCTGGTATTTGTACATGAAATCAACTATCGCAGCACAGTTGCGTTTGCTATCCATGTTATCACTGACAATATCTTGTTGGAGTTCAATAAACGTGCTGAACACGTTCAGGACAGGTATTTCAACGTCCGCCAACTCTGGAATAGGCACCTCTGTTTGCTGTCCTTTAACTGACTCAAGTATATGCTCGGCTAATGCGGTATGTTTTTGGACCCATTTCTGACTCTCTTTCAAGTGACTAAGTTCACCTACAAACTTCTTCATTTGGTCGATATCCTTCAGACTGTTTCTTTTATCGAATTCCTGCTGGAGATTCTTTGCTCTTGAATTTAGAATAGACCCAACCATTGAAAAGTTCAAATCCTTAATAAAAGGAAATATATCGTCACTCTTATCTCCAAACTTAAGACGCAGTTCTTCTTCGTCTTCTCCCGCTCCTTTAATGTGAACATTTCCCAGCTCAACATCGGAGATCTCGTCGCACAGTCCAGTATACGTCAATTGAGTTAATAAACAACTGATAAGATCAACACTTCGGTCCAAACATATGAAATCAACATTTCTGTTGAAAAATGAATACTGATCCAAAAACAGCGTCTCGTCTTGATCTTGAATCACCTTCTTTATCTTAGGAGGTAGCGAGTTTAAATGCGTATCGTACAATTGCTGAAACGTTGACCAAACTTTAATGGAATTGTCCCCCTTCAAGAACGTATTTGTAATACGGACTTTATAGTTCGACTTAACCACTACGCTTAACAACGCCCTAGCCAGAAAATAAACGGGCTCGACGCTGTTGTCGTTAAACAGCTCCCTCATACCCCCATACTTCATGTTGAGACTCAGCAAGTCCGGCTCCATCAACACCAGCCCAAAGTCCGTCCAATAAAAAACACTGACATCACCTCTAATCCCCAGATTCTCTAACGTCACCTCAACAGTCTGATGTAAGCCGTTCGTGACAATAAGCGAGAACTGGTGCCCCTTGCTGAATGGAAACAACCTGGACTTGCAAATGTCTGCAACGCTCTGCAGTGTCTCAAGTCCACCATCACACAGTATAACAAAGCTGTTGAACGACTTCATAAACAAATCGTAGTCATAATTCAGCGTGCCAGTCTCATCAATCCAGATCACATCGCCTATTTTCGTCATCTTCTTCAGGTTGCTGAAGTTCGCCAGGCAGTTGATCGTTGAGCTAAGGCTCTTCTGTAAAATCAGCAGATGTTCACCTTGTTCAAGCGTGCCCTCCCTCAAAGAAGCCTGGCTCTTTGACTTTGCTAATACTAAGCTCGATATATCATTGAAAATCGACTCCAGCTCCTCCAGACACTGCTTCGGTACTACCGAGGTATCAAGCAGCACCGCCCGCTCTGATTCAACCGCCGTGGGCATCCTGCTTCTCCTGCTTGCTCCAGCTAAACTCAGCCCTCTGTCGCTGACCTCTACAACTTCACTACTTTATTACTCAGGGGCATTTTCGTGAAAAAAACATCCCTACACAGCCATCGTCCTCCGTGGCTGCCCTCTCCTACACTACAACCAACCAACACCCTCCTATATGGTGACTTATATATGATATTCCAATACACAGACATAAATGACAGATAGACAGCTAATAAATAAGAAAACCGGTAGTCTGTCCAAATAAATATCACCAGTACTATGTTCTAAACAAAACCATAATGATTGTTCTAAGCCTCATCTTCAACAGACTTCTTCTTGGCTAACTCAGCATAGTAAGCCTCTCTCTTAGCAACAGAGGGCTTGTGGAAACCCCACCACCAGCCACCGGCCATGACCAGTCCTAATGAGAAGCCAACACTGATATCTGTGATAACTCTTCTCTTAATAAAGCCTTGTATTGGAGCAATAGCCATTGTGGAACGATTCTTTTCAAACTTCGGTAAGTAGCCCAGACACAGGTCCTTGGTTCTAGCAACAATGAGATCTATCGCTGTGAAATAACCCAGTATAACTGTAGAGTAGCTCTGTATACTGACTGCACTTAGTTGTCAGCAAAAATAACATTCAATGGTGTGAGTGAAAATCCTGTTTCTGGGCCCCAGCCACACTTTTCTGTTACTCTGCCATATTAATTTTTCCGATCACCGCCACCTGCGCCACGTTTCTTAACCGATCGTATCATTTCATGAAACCGTTCACCTCGGCCAATCAGAAACAACCGAATTATATTTCATGTCGAAATTGCGCCCATATTGCTTGAAACCGCAGCCTCTCCGAACACTACACCAACAGTACACCAAACCACGTCCCAAACACGCTCATCTATCCATCTCATTACTTAATTCCTCTCTAATCAAATCATATCCCCCCAAATAAATCTGTCATTATAAGTTATGGGTACTCAAAAGTAGCACCACTCAAAGGGTAGAAAAAATGCTTCAACATTTTATACTATCACCACAAGCAAACAGTGTAGCTTCTGTCAGCATCTCCTATATAGCTTGAAACATCATCATAATGTTTGCCAGATCTCTCAGAAAGCAGTCTTCCCTAGTGAAGAGCACCCGTTTCTTCTCCTCGTCTTCAAAGAAGCTGAGTGGCCATTATCCTGAGGGCCCATACAACAACCTTCCATTCAAGGTTCACAACAGAAGAATTCCATATGCTGTTCCACATTTCATTTACTTTGGTAAGTATCGTCGCTTATATTGCACACTGTATCACATACTAACTTTTCCGACTAGCCCTTGGATTCGGGATTCCATTCTTTGCCTGTTGGGTCCAATTGAAGAGATCCGGCTCTATTTGAACGTCCAACAAGTTGGCTTCATTATCTACAAGCGCATCATTTGATGCTTCTATTTGACGGAATATATTTATTTACTTTACAGCAAATAATGCACAACTTCACCAGCTTCTAAATGCAGTTCTTCCTGTAGTTGTTCTAGACCAAATCTGCCTCCTTTTTCAAGCCATCCAGCCTCTTTTCAAGAATCTCAATCACTTCACTGAGCTCCTGGTTATTGAGACCTTTTCGAACCTTGTCGTGTTGTAATTTAGGCCTGCGTGCAAAATCAGCTTGTGTCTGGCGCTGTCTTGTGTCAATCCAATCCCATAATGCAACTTCACTGGCAGAAACATCGTCAGGTCCAGTGCTGATACTGCGTGATACATCTCTTGTGTAACTCTTTTGGGACTTTTTCAGTGATGATATGTTCATCTTATCACTAATAACCGCAAATAAGAGTATAATCAACAATATAGTCTTCATATCCAGTTGACTTATCAATTTCTGTACTATTGACTTATTAGGCTCGGCCAAATGGGCAGTCTCCGGTGCACTCTGCTGGCCCTCTTCGACTTCTGTACGATCCTTCTTCTTCTTTTTCTTGGTCTTGGCTTTAGATCCTTTAGATGGCGCTTTCTGACTTGAAGAAATACGTTTCTTCACCTCTTGGACCAGAACACCCAATGAATCCTTTTGTCCAGATATTGTACCTTTTTCAACAGCACCTTTGATCCACGACTTTCCTGTCCACATAACAGACGTCACAATGTAAATCCTGCAAGAGTTGTCATCGCCCCAACTCAAATATATCTGTGTCTTGACTTTGAATGCATTACCTGATGGAACATCTGGCGTCTCCACAGTTTGGATTACAAGTGTATTCTTTTCTAAATCAGCCCGAACAATGTTCTCAGAAACATTACACTTGGTTTGCTTTGGTCCGACAGGCGAATTCAACGGTTTTGTGTACTGATAAGCTCTTTTGTCCCCACTAAATTTAGGTATTTCCGAAATATCAAAGTTCTTTTGAGCATTCAGCAAATTGGTAACAAAATTGACATCATCTCCGAAAAGAAGCTCATAAACAACACCAAGCGGGGCCTGTACAACCTCGTCGATAATCTCAACATCAGCAGGATCATGAGTATATTCATTGCTGGTGGCTTCGTGCTTTGCAGGACCTCTAAACTTGATTCCATTAAAACTATTTTTATCGCCTCCTGAACCTTTTTCATCTTCTTCGTCATCTTTTATCATATTTTCTTTATCAGATATAAGGGAATCACTATCAGAGTCCTCTGATATATCACCATTTGGCACGCCTTTATTTTTGGAATCTATTGCAGAATTTCTCAATTTACCTTCGTCTTCATCTTGAGAATCATCAGATTCTTCAAACTGCGAATCCTCAGATTCTAGATCCACGGGTTGGAAATCTAAATCAATAGAGTTGAGGTTCAAGCCTGAAACGAGAGATGACCATATCTTGAATAAAAGGTCGTAAGTTGAATCTCTAGAAATAAATGATGCAAAAGTATACTTATCATGTAATGTAGTCAATTCTAAAGCATTAGGAATACCGACAGTTTTCTTTTTCCTTATTGATAATACTTTATTCAGGCTAACAGTGAAATGTGTTATTAAACCAATCAAATTAGAATGGAAGCTAACATGGCGTTCACTAAGATATAACCGTCCATGAATCAACACATCTTTTCGAAAGGCGCAGGTGTAATCCTCAATGAAGATCTCATCATAAGGTACTTCTGGAAAGAGTTGATGAAAAGCTTCCTGTCTTTTCCAACTTTGAAGTTTGACTCCCAGTTGCTTTGAGAGATTTTGTTTCCGTTTATTAAACGTTACCATATCGGCTTCTGTGGGATCATGACTGCTGAACCTGCTCAAAACAGAACTTTCAGCTGCAAAGTTTGGTCTTTTGTCCTTGATAGATAGTCTCAGTTTTTTCTTGTAGGAAGAAGGTCCACTTCCAATTCCATCTTCTTCGGCAGATATACTACTTTGTTCTGATGTCGTTGTATTAGCACGATTAATACTTGAAACCTTGGAGATTCGAACAGGAGAAAATGCACGTCTGGAAATAGGTGAAAGCGCTCTTTTAACAGATGATGCTTTGCTTTGAATTCCATCAAAAACATCTGACGGAGTATTGGTGTTCAGCGAAGAAGATGCTTGTGCTGTCATTGCAGTAGGTGGTTCGACAAGGGTCACAGGTGTGCTTTGGTTTCCATTACCTTTACCTAAGTCACTCAAAGATGTAGTGCGTTCCAACTCCGGAGTCGAAAGAGTTGATCTGGGGAAATTTTCTAAAGTCAATGTTCCCTTTCCCAAGGTAGTAATCAGAGATGCCTTTAATGGCTTAAAATTGATTCCTTCTGTAGGAGATTGTTCTCTCTCATTCTCTTGATCCTGTCCTTTCGCATTTTCGGGATTCTGAGGCATACTAGGTTCAGCAGGTGTATGAGACTGTAAATTAAAAGAATTCATAATCGAAGACAGAATTCCTGAGCTAGGCAAGTGTGACCGTGAGCTGCCATCGGCAGGCTCTTGCTCTTTTGAAGAAGGCACGGGCTGCTTACTCTCTGAGATTACACTATTTTCGGTTAGCGGCCGGTTAGCAGCTGAGATGTCAACAGCATCATCCTCATCTATATCTAAATCGGCGTCATCGGTCACAATGGAAGACTTGCTACTTCTGCGATGCAATCTGTCCCTCAAGGCATGACGATCATCGTGACCAAGTCTCAGCTTGAATAAGCCGGAGGAGTTATTGGAACTGATGGGAACAATCGGTGGAAGAGAGAGCTCTGGGGAGCTGGCCTTTGATAATATGGTCGAGTTATCGGTCTCAGTATGCTCGGGCTTTTGTGTCTTCTTAGACAGGAAGGGTGTTGTCTTTGCGGGCCGTGGTATACTTGATAAGCTGCTGTTTTGAGTACTGTTCTTGCTTTGTTTGCTACTAGTCACTGAAGACTGCGATCTCTTCTGTTTCAGCAGCTTTTTAAGCCCAAAGCCGCTGCTCCGTGAGCTGTCCCTAGTATGACTAGCTTCAGGCATTTCACTGGCCGATGCTGTGCTGTCTCGGAGGGACCGTGATGCTTGAGCGATGAACAAAGAAAACTGTACAAAAGTCCCTCGCCAGGAATTTCAGGAGCAAAGATTTTTTATTCAAAAGCAACAAGGCATATTTTAACTAGGGAGATTATAAGAAACAGTCGCACCCGGGAGCAAGGGTCGGTTACATAGTAAGTCGGTCATTAACGGTCCTCGGCCCATTCGTTCTCTCTTCTGATAGCAGCTTCTTCTTCTGGGGTGAAATCATTGACAATATTAAAGGTCTTTCTGATCTCTTCCGGAGACTTACCACGGATCATCTCTGCAACAACTTTGCAGCCGGAGTTCAATAGGGGTTTGATATTAAGGTAATTTGCGGCCAGAATGATTTCATATAGCATTTCTTGATCAACATTGAGGAAGTTCTTATCCCAGGCGTCAATAGGAGCAGACTTCTTGGAATCATCGTCTTGCTCATCATCGGGAAAGTTGTAGTCTTTGTAATGCTCGCACCATTCTAAAATGTTCTTCATCACAGCAGAGCGGACGTTTTGTGTAGGTACCTCTATTGGTTCGTCATCTTCCTCGTCATCATCTTCCTCTTCCTCATCCACAGGTAAAAGATTCTTCAGCATATTTTTGATCAGGATTGATTTTTCAGCCACCTTTCTTTCGACTGGGAATCTTTCCCCGTCGGACGTGATGATCAGTATCTTTCTTTCGTTAGTCATGACGTTGTGCCGATATGATTTAGATGGGTTGACTAGTTAAACCAGTGTCATTCTTAAACCTCTTTGTTTTTCTTCAATATTTAATGTGGCGAACCTTCATTGAATGACAGAATACGTGTCAATAAGAACTGGGGATATA
The DNA here is from genome assembly GCA_003706095.2 of Ogataea trehaloabstinens. Classification (NCBI taxonomy): domain Eukaryota; kingdom Fungi; phylum Ascomycota; class Pichiomycetes; order Pichiales; family Pichiaceae; genus Ogataea; species Ogataea trehaloabstinens. The sequence continues at coordinate 318,633 of PPKJ02000009.1, read as the reverse complement.
TGAGGGGTGGCTGGACCTGCGAATGTATGGAGTGATCAGTTAGTGGTGATCAGCCAGCGGAAAGTAGAGTCAAGCTCGAATTGGAATGTAGTTAGGGGGTCCTGAGTGGATAGCTGCTTTAAAAAAAGGTGTGCACGGGAAGTTGATTAACAGGGATATTTAAAAAAAGGAGAGATTTAAAAAGATGGAACAGAACTTGAGGTGAAGGAGGCGCTTGATATGCCAGCCAATCAGCGTATTCAGCACTACAGAGAAGGAGACAGACAATTGAACGGAAGGTGGTCACGAAAGTTGAGGTGGATGTGTGCAATGATCACCCGTGAGTATGATAAGGGCAGGGTGGAGGTTGTGCACTAACCGTTCACGTTATCTGAAAATTTTTTGAGATATATTTGTGATTTTGAGGAAGATGAGTTAGAGAGAGGGTTGATGGGGTGGAGAGTGTGCAAAGGCCAAGATGGTTAGCGAGGAGATTGTATTGGCGTACATAGCTGAATACTTGGGAAGGAATGGGTATGATAAAGCGAGGGATGCTGTGAAAAAGGCTGCTGCCAAGAAGGGGTTAGTATTGGGGGAGACTATTAGAGAGGGATTAGAGAAGGTTTTAGAACGAGCTGAGGGGCAAGATTCGGACTCGGATTCGGATTCAGATTCAGATTCGGACTCGGACTCGGATTCGACTTCAGAGTCAGAGTCAGAGTCAGGTGTGGAGCAAAAGTCTAAGCCAGATGCAAAATCAGACTCAGACTCAGACTCGGACTCAGATTCAGACTCAGATTCAGACTCGGATTCAGATTCAGACTCGGACTCAGACTCGGATTCAGACTCGGACTCTGGCTCTGACTCTGATTCGAATTCCAAAGCAGTTTCTAAGTCGGACTCAGACTCAGATTCAAGTTCCAATTCAGGTTCAGATTCAGATGTGGAGCCAGAGTCGAAGCCAGAGTCGAAGCCAGATTCAAGTTCCGATTCAAGTTCCGATTCCAGCTCCGATTCCAGCTCCGATTCCAGCTCTGATTCCAGCTCTGATTCCAGCTCCGATTCCAGCTCTGATTCCAGTTCAGATTCCAGTTCAGATTCCAGCTCCGATTCCAGTTCCGACTCCGAATCCGATTCCAGCTCTGATTCCAGCTCTGATTCAACTCCCTCGTCAAAGAGATCAAAACATTCTGCAAAAGCGAATAAAAAACAAAAGACCTCAGAAGAGGACTACGAGTCATCTACTACGGCTTCCAACACAAACTCAACAAACAACAGCCCTCTACGTGCTACAGTAGAAGAGCTGAAACCCGGCCAAAGAAAACACTTCTCCAGAGTCGAAAGAAAGGATATAACTTTCGAAAATCAACAACTAATGGATAACGCCTACAAGGGAGCGGCTGGCACTTGGGGACAAGATGCAAACCAAAGACTCGGAAGAGTGCGAGGAAAAGACTTCACCAAGAACAAGAACAAGCTCAAGCGGGGATCCTACAGAGGAGGCTCTATCACCATGGCAAGCGGAAGTTACAAGTTCAAAGATTAATATGTAAACTGCTGATAAAAAATTTTATTTGAATAAATAAACATACTTCTTTGTAGCTACCCCCTTCATTAGCCACGTATTCCGTCATGGCGAAACCAAACAGAGAGATCCTCACTGGTGGTAGGAAGTACATACAGAAGAAGACAAAAGAAAACCGAGTGGAGAAGGTCGAGTTCAACAAAGAGTCAAGACAAGAATATTTAACAGGCTTTCATAAAAGAAAGGTCCAAAGACAAAAGAAAGCTAAAAAGTATCAAGAGGAACAAGAACACAAGCTCCGACTGGAAGAGCGTCAAAGAATAAGAGATGAAAGAAAGAGGCAGATCCAGCAGAGGCTGCAGGAACTCAATAACGAAGAAGAGTGGGAAGGATTTTCCGATTCTTCACAAGATGAATCAGATGCCTCAGCTAAAGGAATACTGAAAACGACACAAGTGTATGACATCGATGACGTGGACTCACCAGTCCCTGGGCGATCCGAAGTGACAATCGAATCGGTTGAAAATCCCAATGATTACGTAGACCTTGGACGCTCGAAAGAAGTGTTGAATGATTCCATTCAAAGAGCAAAAGAATACGCTAGACTAGTTGGTGTCGATGATAAACCAAAGAAGCCCAGAAAGAAGAAGTTTAGATATCTAAGCAAAGTGGAAAGAAAGATAAAGAACCTAAAGGAAAGAAAGAGCAAGTCATACTAAGTCTATTACTGAGCGTACACAAGCTATTACATGTACAGGATATCAAGATAATCTATCAAGTTCAACCACGCCATCATTTATACCTAACTGAGTTTCTGAAATGATCTTCACGTACTCAGTCTCAATCTTAATAAAAACCCACACCCACCGTCTAAAGATCTCCAACAACTCCAGAACAAAGGTACCAAACTCGTTGATATACAACGAGCTCACAATTATAGTTAAATAACTGTATTCAGGTCCTGTCAACAGGACCGGATAGACTATACGGAAGAACCAGATGAACCGCAGTATGAAGTCTAGAACTAAGGCAAAATAATAGAAGTTCTTGTTGTATATGATTTTGTTTCTCAATACGGGACTATTCATGTCATTGGAAATGAATTTCGTGAACATTTGAAAGTTCCAATCATGTTTAACATCCCAAATGAATGAATAACTAGAATTGATCAGTACACCAAAGTACCAAAATGCAAGCGAATTAAGGAACTTTGTTCTGACGAGGATATTCGCTATGATGGGGAGAAATGCCGTTGAGTACTTGATAGCATTAAGTAGATGTAATGTGTTAGTCTTCCTGGAGTGATTGTATTCTTGTAAACATTGAGAAAGACGGATTAAAGTTGGGTACATGGATAGAATCAAGTCCAAATTGTACCACTGTAGATGGTCCCTTGATAGCTGTTTCTTCAGATCAACCGGGGATGGCAAAACCTGGTAGTTTAATAACAAAGCTGTCACATAAACAAAAAAGTCAACCATGACCTTTGTATAAGAAGTGAATGTATCTGACAGAAGAATATCATTATTTCTCAAGGTGACACTGATACTGCCTTTGAGGATTCTCTTTAGTGTAGAAGTTAAACGATCTTTCTCAGCCAGATCCGTTGAGCGGTCAATGAATGACGACACCGCTATGTAAATGACGTTGGCGATCCCAATCAGTGGCAAGTAGTCAAGTAGTTTAAAGTAATAACCGTTCAGAAACAAAATCAAATATACAACATAGTTGAGCACACCCAGCAATGTGATCTTATACGCCAGTGCTAAGCTCTTCTTCAGCAGACGCAGGTTGTTGAGATCTGGTCCTGTGAGCTTCAAAACCAGCAGAGTATCAATATTATTTCGATAACATGTTCGTAGATTGAAACACCATAACCATTGTCCAACAACCAGTAGCAAAAGAACGCGATACGGCAAGGGCAAAAACAGGTCAAAATACCCTAATTCAATTGATTCAGATTCCAGAATAGCATCTGTCCTTGGTTGAAGACCCATTATGAAGTGGAGTGTGTCATTAAACCGGCTGGTTTGCTTTGTCTCTGCCTGGCTACTAATTGAAAAATATATCAACGCGTTTTTTAGTTTTAGGGAAAACAAAATAATTAAGGGTATTTCAAACAAAGGGACAGCGTCACTGGGATATAACTACATGTATTTACAAAGTAACTGCACACAGGTGAGCCGAGGACATCCCAAAGACTCACAAAGACTCACAAAGACCACAACAACAAACAACAGCAGATGATACTTCAGACAAATAATATGGAATCAAAAGCATCACTCAATGCAACACTTCATAATTAGCATGGACAATTGCACAACGTACAAAAGTAGACATCACAAGAGTCAAATCTGCTGCACTTGTCGGGTTTGGAGTGGCTCTGCAACTATATTCTGATAATGATGTTAGTTGATACTACTTCACGCTGAGCAACGAGGTATGACAAATGAATAGGCAGCAACAAGAGCATTTAGTTCAGTTTTAAAAGTGTTTGGCTTAGTGTGTCGAATCTGTCATGCTTACGATTCCGTTTGGGGCGACAACATGTCATCATTGAAATGCTTGTGATTCTGACTTTATTCATTCGTTCTTTTGTGAGGTACTTACATTTTCAGAGAATAACATTGTTTCAGGGCCTTGTCAGAGCTGAAACGACCATTTTAGCCCTAAAATGAATCATCTCTAGCCAACCAAAGCCCTTGCTCGGCGGTTAGTCCAATAGACTCACTGAACAGCACCGCTTTTCTTCTTTCTTAAGGACTGATGAAACAACTGCAAATTTTTCACTAGTTGTGAAAATGGAAAAATTGTCTTTCAGGGCTGTGAAACTATATCTGGGGCAAAATAATAGTAGGCATAGAACAGAGGTGGGAGACAGCTGCGATTATACCCAAGTTAGTAGAACAAGTTCAGTCAAAATGACGTCACATATACAAGGTTCAAAGAAAGAGCGGTCTTCCTTTACCAGGAGGAATTTTGTTGACCTTGCTGACCGTCAAAAAGCATATAGATCACCGCTTGCTGTGATTTGCCATATTGATATTAACGCGTACTTCGCCCAGTACGAACAGCTGAGACTCAATCTCTCGTCAGAAGACCCGGTAGTCTGCTTACAATGGAACTCCCTCATTGCTATATCATATGCGGCTCGGGAATATGGTATTAGTAGAATGGACTCGTTACAGTCAGCTAAGCAGAAATGCCCTAATTTGATAGCTGCCCATACCGCAGTTTTTAAAAAAGGAGAAGATACCTGGAAGTATGTGGACTATATTCCTTCTGCTGCCGACCATAAGGTATCCTTAGATCCTTATCGAAGAGAAAGTCGTAAGATGATGCGAATATTCAAGTCGTTTTGCGATCTGACAGAAAAGGCTAGCGTTGATGAGAGCTTTTTAGATTTTGGGAGGCTGATCTTTAAGGAGATGAACAAGCTTTTTCCTGAGCTATTAAGTTGTACAGCTACTTCAAATGACTTTCTTCCTCCACTTCCTTCAGATCTTACCTGTTTGGAAGCTTGTGGGGTTGTGATAGCTAATAAAGACCCCGAGCAAGATACTATCGTACTGAATGATTGGGACGATGTTGCGATTTTAATAGGGGGTAGACTTGCTCAAGACTTGAGAGGCATACTTCAGAAAGAGCTTGGATACACATCTTCCTGCGGAGTTGGCCGTGTGAAGACAGTTGCTAAGCTGGCAAGCGGATTCAAGAAGCCTAATAATCAAACAGTAGTGTTAAACAGTGCTTTGAGCAGTTTTCTTGCCAACTTCAAGCTGACTGATTTTTGGTCTATGGGTGGCAAAACTGGCGATTTCATCCGAAGCTCGCTAGACCTTGAGTCAGAGCCTAATGAAATAGGATATATTCGAGACAATTTCACGCTTTCACAACTAATTCAGGAGCTTAACAACAAACAAACTGCTGAATCCTTATATCAATTAGTGCGAGGAGATTTACGTGCTGAGCTCACCCAAAGAACCGATATCAAATCAATGGCATCTAACAAGAATTTTAGGGGGGATGCTGTTAAAAATGCAGCAGATTTACTTCCTTGGCTCAAGATATTTGTAATAGACCTTATACAACGACTTCAGGAATTGGATGAAGAGCAAGACATGATAAGAAGACCTACGAGACTTAGTTTACATGTTAAAAGCAAATCTGGAGCATGCCACTCAAGGCAATCAACAATGACTCTAATACGAGACTTAGACCAGTTTAAAGAGAAATGCTTTACACTAAGCCAAAAATTGGTGAGTGAAATGGAGAGTAATTGGAACACTGAAGCGCGAGGCCCGATGTTTCCCTTTGTCAACTGTGGTTTGGATGTGGGCTCTTTCAAAACCATTGAACAATACAAGCGCATAGATGAACTGTTGACGAGTAATAAAATAGAAAATGCCCAGAACCCAAAAAGAAAGCTCCCGGACTCTGACAATGATCATTCCTATATCTGTTCTCAATGTTCAAAAATGATTGCAAACGACCAGAAAGACGAGCATCAAGACTACCACTACGCATTGACTCTAAATTCCGAAGTAAACGGAATAGGAATTATTCCTAGTCACGCAGAAATCATATTAAATAATAGGCAAAGAGAACCAGCCAAGACTCGAGCTAAAGGATCCAAACGAAAAAAAGGAGTCAGTCAAGGACAGTCTCGACTACCGTTTTGAAGATATTGCGAAATTATATATAGCCAAGCTTCTCCATTCTAATCTTGACTGCATTTCTATGAGCATCCAGACCTTCAACAGCAGCAAGATCCATAACGGCTTTCCCTATAGATTTGAGCCCTTCAGGAGTAACAACTTGTGATGTGATGAACTTTTGGAATGTGCTTGTGTTGACACCACTATACATTCTAGCATATCCATATGTTGGAAGGGTGTGGTTTGTTCCTGAGGAATAATCACCACAACTTTCTGGCGAATACGCTCCGACAAACACGGAACCGGCATGCTCAACCTTGGATACCCATGATGCTGCATCTTCAATCTGAAGTATCAAATGCTCTGGTGCATATCTATTAGACAGCTCAAATGCGTCTTCATATGAAGACACACTCAAGGTGGTAGAGTGGGAAATACATTTTCTCACTATTTCTACCCTTGGAAGCTTCAAGGCTTGGGTATGTACAGCGTCATCAATTTTGTCAATTTCTGCATCTGTCATATCCACAGCAATCAGTATAACTTGTGAATCAATTCCGTGTTCAGCCTGGGAAAGCAGATCTGACGCCACAAAATCTGGATCAGCATACTTGTCAGCAACAACTAAAACCTCAGATGGACCAGCGGGCATATCAATTGCACACAACGCATTAGAATCATTTGAGACCATCATCTTTGCAGCAGTCACAAACTGATTACCTGGACCCATGATCTTATCACATTTCGGAATAGTCTCTGTACCATACGCCATCGCCGCAACCGCCTGGGCACCCCCAGCTAATACAATACATTTTGCACCAACTTTGTGAGCCACATAAACAACTTCTGGAGTCAAATTTCCATCTTTACCAGGTGGGGAAGCAAAGATAATATCTTTACACCCAGCCACCAAAGCTGGAACCGATAACATAAGGGAAGTGGATGGAAGCACAGCTGTACCTCCTGGAATGTAACATCCCACTCTTTCAATAGCTCTCGCAAATCTATAGCAGGTTACACCAGGACAAGTTTCAACTGTTAAGATCTCCTTTTGGTTTTGAGCCTCGTGGAACTTTCGTATATTCTCAAAAGAAATATCAATTGCCTGCTTAACATCTTCTGTGATATTCATCATTTCTTTAGGGAATGGAGCAGTCAATATAGGGGAGTCTAGCTGAACTTTGTCAAACTTAGCAGTCAGGTCAATCAAAGCTTTATCTCCACCATTTTTCACTTGCTCAACTATAGGAACAACCAAATTCATAATATCAGCAGACTTATGGATAGGTCTCTTCAAATAAACACTTACCTCATCTTTTGTCAGACTTGTTGCATCAACTCTGTTCATAACAATACGCTCATGAGATTGACTTATTGGTTTCTCAACCACTGGCTTAGACTGCTCAATGAATTTTGGTTTTGCATCCCCTCTTCTCCGTGTTACTTTGAGAGATTTGAAGTCCAGGTTCTTCTCAATATCTGCAAGTGAGACTCCGTACTTGACACAGCGAGTTAATGCAAAATATATCAAGTCTGCCGCTTCCCATGCAACTTCGTCTTTAGAAACTGCTTCGGTCAACTCTTCAGCTTCTTCCTTGATCTTTGCGTTCAGTAGCTTCTCGTCATCGAAAAGTCTTTTCGTGTAAGATCCTTCAGGTGCATTGGTCTTTCTATCGTTCAAGACCATTTCTAAAGCTGAAAGGCCTGAAGACTTTCCGAAACAAGATGCAGTTTCTAGGTGACAAAAACCAACACCCGTCTGTTTAACAACAAACTTCAAGCAATCAGAATCACAGTCGACATCGAGACCCAATAGCTCTTGAGTTGCACCGGATGTTTGTCCTTTATACCAAAGTCCATGCTTACGAGATTGATAAACTCCCGTGCCTGTTCTGATTGCCTCTGCAATGGACTTTTTAGACGAATAAACCAATCCCAGAGCTTGATTATGAATGTCGGTGACTAGTGTTGTGAACAAACCATCTGGTCTATCTGTTTGCAGACTTGCTAGGAGAGCAACAACTATCGAAAACTTGCCATTTACAAGGCCAAAATTCTCTGTATACTCAGTTGTTAGAGCATCGTCATTCACAATTGGAATTCCTCCTGAAGAAACAGTTGATACGATATCGTCCAGGTCTTTCGTGTGGAATTTATAAACCGTTCTTTTTCCTTGGTTAACCAAAGTCTTGATGTCAGATGAGGACGACTGCGAAGTCAACACAATAGGGCTCGACTCATCGACATCTGAAGCGGATGTCACTTTGAATACGATTCTAGCATTAGGGATTTTATCAAGGATGTCACTACCAATGGCAGGGGTTGCAAATATCCCAGCAATACCATTGTTGAGCAACTGCAGAATACTATCCATCGATTCCTCTGTCACTTTGTCAGTCAGCAAATCAATAAACACCTTCTGAGAACATGTCTTGACTATTTGAATGGCATCTTTCAGGTTTGAAGTCTCATCAAACGGCAATAAAACTTGGCCCGTTACTGGAAACCGGTTATAATTCGCCCAGTCCTGCGAGTATGATAATAATGGAAAGACCATCTTGGATTATCGACTTTGAAACCAACTCTGAACCGTTCGGAATGACTGTCTTGCTGATGATACCTTGGTGATCTCGTCATTTTTCAATCCTGCGATGACTCAGGCTAAAAATTGGAAATTAAAATTTATTGGGTATGACACTACATGGTAGCACTGGCTGTGCAGTCTAACACACTTCACTATGAATGATTTGAGATGATTAGCTAATTAACAGACACTATGCCAGCCAAAGGTCTGGGAACAAGGAGGTATCACCAAGTACATCGAGGCCCTTGTTTGTGTCCCATGTTTTTTGTATGCAATCGAGAAGTATAATCGCATTTTTATTATACTTCAGGTTCCACGCACTGAAGATAAATCGTCTCACCATCTCTTTTTCTTTTACGTCTTCTTTACCTAAACAGGTGGAAGCCACAAAGATCGACCAGACTCCAAATGTCAGCAAAAAGCTGTCGTGTATATGCGGTTCGATGACTTCAAGGATGAATAAAGCAGGGGAGCGTAATTCTTGCTCGTATCTACTGACTGAAGGATTGAGTATTTTGCGTATTAAGATTTCACAAGCGAGCAACGTAACAATTTCGATGCATGAGACAGGATCACTGACAAGGTGTTGAAGATGTAGTCCGTGGTTCTGTAAACTTTCAGTTACCTCGGGTAACAAATTTTGAGCAATGCTGACGATGAATGGAGAATCAGTCTCTTGAGACATTCTAAAGACATACGACACTTTGGCAACCATAAGAAACGGCTTCAAAGATGTTCTAAGCAGCACCGAATCTTTAATGCCATCATCTTCGCCATAGAACTGGGTCACCCATGCAGATAAATCGAAAGGAGAAGGTATCTCAGAAAACTGTGAATATGTTCCAAAAAGTATGAACGTAGCAAAATGATAGACGAAAGCATCCAAAGCAACTTTATAGGTGATACTCATCTGCAAATATCCCTTGCTTACGTTACGGCGTTCGAGTATCACGCCATAGCTTGCCTTCATATGCATCAAGGCGTCCTTGGACCCCATACCTTCGTGCTTTTCACGAACAATGAGTAGGCATATTGATATCATGACTAAGTCATTGAAATCCGAGCAGGATCTCATTCCAGAGGCTGATGCAGCCGATATGGCGCGCTTGAATTCTGTGATAGCTTCACGAAGTTTCTGATGTGTAATGACAGTCATATCATACGATCGTCGACAAACTAAAGAAGCACCTAGAGCAGTGCATATTTTGCGAACCCATGATGTTGTATGGCTAACCTGGAGCATATTCAGGTACCCTATATTGCGGGCTCCATTTGGATGCAACTGAAACATATATTGTTTTCTAAATACTTGATAAAAGTATACATCATGAAGGCCCTCCACACTAGGACGGATGCTGAAATTGGAGACGGTCAAAAAGTTTTCATGTTCGGAGGAGATCTCCTCAATCTCTTCCATCTTGTCATTCTTCACCTCCACGACAGACGGGGCCACGGAGACAAGCTTTGGAGTCGATTTACGCCTGACAGAATCCATGAACTTCAAACTACGCAGGCTTTGGTTCTTGTAATATGGGTACCTGCAATCATCGCCGGTAGAAGAACACCTGCCACAAGCGGGCTTGGTCTCGTCACATTTTTTCTTCTTATAGCGACACGCTAGACAGCCTGTTCGCGTCCGTGTTCTCTTTGCCGCTCGCTCCATCCAGCTATACGACAGTCAATCTGAAGCAGAGCAATCAAACTACTGTTCTTCTGCCGTTCACATAACATGAAATAGCTGCCTGCTCAAAAGATGAATGCCAATTCGAAGACACACCAGAGCTGGATTATTCCTTATCTACATTGGTTGACACACTACCATCTGCGCTTAGGGAGAGGCTTTGATTTGCTGGCTACAGAAGTGCAATAAAGGCCAATCTTTAGCTTTTGGTTCGTGATAAGGAGTTCTGCTCTCTACAGATGACTGAGATTGACCAATGAGCTACTTGATTTCGGGAAACAGATCCGATTAGCGCAAGCGCAGGCGCATATTTGCTTTCTTTGATTGGACCCTCAGATAAGGCCGAAAAGCCAGCTCATCTCAATTCTTTATAAATTAGTGATCACGATCAAGTGCCAGGTATGAGCTGATCCTGTGATGTATCAATAGTTACAACAAGATGACAGTTGCAACATGGAGAGAAAAAGCTCAAGCAAAAAAACACGCCGTGGATAATCTTATTCCAAAAGAATGGCTGCTGCCGAAGGAGCTAGTGGATAGATGCACAGAAGACAGTCAAGAGAGTGTCTTATGGGTACCAAATAAGTTCATGGAGACAAAAGAGTATGAAATCACTGAGATTGTTGATGCAAAGGAACTATGTAGAAAACTTGCAACAGCGGATCTCAGCGCAGTCGAAGTAGTCACAGCATTTTGTCATCGCGCTGTTATTGCTACCCAACTTACCAACTGCTGTACGGAATTGATGATCGACTCTGCCTTAGAGAGGGCACGGTATTTAGATGCTTATTTGAAGGAGCATGGAAGACCCATTGGCCCTCTTCATGGTCTACCAGTCTCTCTGAAAGACTGTCTTAACGTACCGGGTGTAGAGAGCACCATTGGTTACGTTGCTTGGATTGGAAGAACCCCGACTGAGGCTTCATACATGGTTGATATTTTGTACAGACTGGGAGCTGTATTTCATGTTAAAACTAATATCCCTCAAACCATGAACACTTCTGATTCAGAGAACAATATCTTTGGAAGAACTCTGAACCCAAACAATCTCTCTTGCACTGCAGGCGGTAGTTCTGGTGGGGAAGGAGCGCTTTTGAAAATGAAAGGCTCCGTTATTGGAATTGGAACTGATCTTGCTGGGTCTGTTAGGATTCCTTCAGTTTGCGACGGAGTGTTTGGTTACAGGCCTTCAGCCAACCGGTTGCCTTTTGGATCACCCGGTGATGGCATCACTTACTATGATATTCTGGTTGCTGCAGTTGTTGGTCCTATGTCTAACAGTGTTGAGAACCTTGAATTCTTGACGAAGGCTGTGCTTGATGAACAGCCATGGTTCATGTGTCCCAAAGTGTTGAACCTCCCTTGGAGAGAGCAAATAATTGACTCAACAACCAAATTGAGAATTGGTGTTTTCCTACAAGACAAGAACTTGCCTCTACACCCCCCATTGAAGAGAATCATTAGCGAGGCAGTAGCGAAGCTGAAAGATGCTGGTCATGAGATTGAACTGATAGATGAGTTTCCGGACATTTTTGAGGGATGGTCTTATCCAGCAAAGAACTTCTTCTGTTACTATATCGAGGAAGGCCGTCGCAGATTAACAGATGCTGGAGAGCCATTAGTCAAATCACTTACACTATCTCCAGCTCCTTCAGAGCCACCACTGGGAGACAGCATGATCAGCCTCAGAAAAGCAAAAGACCATGTAATGGAGATTAAAAAGACGTGGAACGACATCTTTTCTGCAAAGAACTTAGACATTATACTGTGTCCAGGCAATACCTGCACTGCTCCGCCACATGACCAGTACGTTCACCCAGCGTACACATCAATGTGGAATCTAGTTGATTTTCCAGCCTGTATCATTCCCTTTGGAAATGTTGACATGCAATTGGACTCTGTACCAATGCCGGAAACCTATCCTGCGGAGATTGCGGCAGGAATGCCAAAGTTTGTTCTTGAGAAGTTCAAGAATGGTATTGGCCATGTTCAGCTTGTCAGCATGAATTTGGACGATGAGAGACTTCTTTCTGCGGCAAAAATAGTCAGCAAGGTACTAAACGGAGAAGACTAGCGTATACTGTTACTAGTGATTGAATAGCCAACCATCTTACTACACCGCTGTAACTGATATCTCAAGAACTTTAAGTAATAGTGATAGCTGCATCCGACTATTGTGTTTGAAGAAGAAGTGATGAAGTGACCTGCTACAAGTCCTACCTCTACTGTGTTTAATCAATAGACATTCAAACATTCAGAGAAACTACCTAATGTGACATACCATTTTCTAAAGCACTCTCAAGATACGTCCAGTAGGCCTTCTTTGTCTTCTTTCTCCAATACTTCCCTGTGTAGATCATTGGAATTGTTGTCAGGAAGCAGAATATTGAAATACAAGCCGCAGCAATGAACGTCTTATTGTATCCCTGGTTCTCGATCCATGGAGTGATACCCCAGTTGATTCCAAAACTCATTGTATTACGAACTAAGATCATTGTCACCATTGCAGTTCCACTCAGCTCTCTGTAGCACTCCAGAATATAATTGGCAGTACAGGAGCAGCCTAGCGAAACACCACCCCCCAGTATTCCCATTCCAATCACCAGGCCTATCCAATGGATCTCGTGATAAGCCCCAACACCAAATAAGACGAGAGCACAAGGACAGAGAACCAGATATATCAGCATCAGCCACAGCCTATGCTCTGGTTCAGAAATCCCGCCTCCACGCTTTGCAATGAATATTCTCAACTTGTCACCAAAGTAGCCACTGTACAGTAGGAACACCCCGCAGAAGATAATCGGAGAGATGTAGGTCAGCCCGGTCATGGAAGCGGAGAAGTTGTAAGGGGGTGAAGTAAAAACAGTTGCACTGACCGCATTCATTACATTCAGCCAGATAAGAGTACTTCCGTAGCAAAACCCAGCCCACACAACCGGAGGAAACCTAATCATAGAGATAGGTCTCCACATCAGGCTCCACAGCATGAACTTGCGGGGAGTGTCAAAGAGCTTCATCTTCTGCAGGAACGTCTTGGTGGACCTCGACGTGTTAGATGGTAGAGTGTTGACTGTCTCGTTGAGAATCAGCTTCTCTTGCTTTGAGTTTTGCTGCGTTTCTGGAGTTTCTTGTGCTCCAAACTCATCGTCATAGGAGATGTGAGCTCTGTTATAGTTAGTCTCCTCCATAAACAGAATCAGGAAGACAGCACAAACAGCATCAAATATTGCACACCAGTACATCACCCATTTCCACCCTTGTCCATCTGCAATAAAACCTGCAACAAGAGGAGAAATATAGGAGGCAATAGCTATAGTACAGGCATACACGGCCACCCAAAATCCTCTTTCATGCTCGAACCATAAATCAGAGATGGACACCTCAACTAGTGCTTCAACCGGCGCACCAATCAGACCCTGGATAACCTTCCCTGCTGCCCAGTCGCCGTACGTTCTCGAGTAAGGAACCCAAACACACATAGCAACTCCACAGAGCATACTTATCAGATAAACCAAGCGTTTACCATACTGTAGTGCCAGAGGCTGCCATAGCAAGCATCCCCACCCAGCGAGAAGAAATAACGCTCCAGTACTGTTGTTGAGCTGAGTTAAGGTTAACGATGTCTCCTCAGTGATGCTGGTTAAAACCGAAAAAATAGCAGCAGACGGAATAGCAGTGCCTAAAGTATAAACCACCAGGCACAGCATCGCTAGATACTTTCGTGGAAGTGTCCAGTTCAGTGGATCGTCAGGGTCATCGCTGGGAGTTGGAACCAGAACGATCTCCTTTTGCTTCTCATTATGATGTGCACCAACTAAGGTGTCATTCAGGTCTACCAAATGTGTAGTTCCGGGTATCGCTTCAAAATTCACCTTCATCTCTGTAGTTATACGCTGAACATTAAACTTGGATTGTCATTGCATCTCCACAAGACCTCACCGCGCTCTTATACTCGTCCTGTTTGCTGTTAGACCTTATCGGTTCAGCTTCGATTTGATAACAGAGGCCACCAAAATAATTTTTCACAGATAACAATGTTATCAGCCAATAAGAGCTGATCTCTTGGCGCCAAGGGTGGGTGCTGAAGATTAGACACCGGCACCAGTCTGTTATATCTCAGATTATCTCTCGGCTACGTTGATGGAATGATTGGCTGTTCTTGTCAACATTCAACCATCCAATTGTCTTCAAGGATTACGCGACGAGCTCCACCGAATCAGTAGACAAGTAAGTGTGAACGCTGTTGGATGGCAGCAACAGCGGGTCACCTCGTGGAAGCAGTAGACATACACTATTAAACGATCGAAACCAGTAAACTATATATAAAACATAACTGTCCGCAGAAAACAGCTAATTATTAAACAGAAACTGCATATCAGAAGCACTCAGTCTGCTTGCAGCGTTCTGGTCTTTGTCCAACGTGGCTTTCACCATATTGGCCTTTTTATCCTGAAGCTCGATGATTCTTGACTCAATGCTGTCCTCAATAACAAGCTTGACGATCTTGATAGGTCTAAACTGTCCTATTCTATGAATTCTATCTGCTGCTTGTCCAGTATCAAGAGCAGGGTTCCACCAACTATCGAGAATGAACACTTGGCTTGCCTCCACAAGATTTAAAGCCACCCCTCCTGCTTTCAAAGAAACCAGAAACACTTCAACAGACGGGTTGTTCATGAAGTGCTTGATTGTAGACTCTCTCTGAACAGGGGTCATAGAACCCTGAAGTTTGACAGTAGAAAACCCGGCTCTTTTTAGTCTCCACTCAACAAGATCCAGCATTGAGGTGAACTGAGAAAACACAATCGATTTCGTGGTTTGTCGATCCGATCTCGACTTGTAAAGTTCTTCCATCAATGCTTCTATTTTTGTAGATGACTTCCACTGACCCATCCCCATATCAATTCTATTGACAATAGACCCCTTTTTAACAAGCGCATGGTCAACCTCAATAGCAGACGCCTCAAGATCAATACTTAGTCCTATATGACACACTGGACACTCTAGCTTTGACTCATTACCATTGAATCCTTCAATGTACTCTGTGATGCAAATTCTACAGAACCTATGATGACACTTTGACTCAATAGGTTCTTCTGCCTCATCATCACATAGTTGGCAAACAATTATTCCACTATTCAATAACTTTTGAGACGCACCAGACCCATTTGTCTTGAAACGCTTAAGTACCAAATCCGGATGATCTGCAAGCTGCCTCATTCTTGTGATAAGAGTGAATATATTAGCGTAGTTATTAAGAACAACACCTTGAGCAACAAAGTCATTGAATTGTCTCTTAGAATCCGAATACAATGACTGATAAAGATCCTTCTCTTCAGGGTTGAAGAAATCTCTTCTAATCTCCACAATCTTTGGCGGTAATCCAAGGTCATCAGCACGTTCAACCTTTGTTCTTCTAATCATTATATGCTTGAGAAGTAGTTGGATTCTCTCAAAAGACTCCACACCTTCTTTCTCCAATCCGAACTTTTGAATGTTCTTCAGCATGAAGTGATTGAAGTAATTCGTATGAACCATAGGCGAGTGCCCACATATCGCACACGCTCTGTAATCAGGAAAGTTCCAATCCTTTGACGAACAGTCACATTTAGTACAAAAGTAGTGGCAAAATGGACTAATATCCAGAAATCTAATCAAAGAATACAATTCTCCAATCCTGTTTTGAAGAGGTGTACCTGTTAAACACCATCTTTTCTCACAGTTGAGGTTGTTGGCAGCTTTAGCAGTAGAACTCTGTCTATCTTTAATATTATGAGCCTCGTCCAAAATCACACGGTAGAATTTCTTTCTGTGAAGTAAACTCTTCTCCTTAACGTTTCTCCCATTTCGTTTAAATCCGTACCTCTGTTTTCTATAGCACGATTCCAAAACAGCATAAGTAGTCATGATGACATCAAACCCTTCAAGGTCTTCAAGAGTCTTTGCTCGATTAGCACCATGGAATATTCCAACGGTCAAAGCTCCACCGGCATGCGATTCAATCTCAGACTTCCACTGCATAAGAGCAACTGTGGGCGCAACAACCAAATTTGTTCCGGCATTTCGATTATGCATCATTAGGGATATCATCTGGATGGTTTTACCCATTCCCATCTCATCAGCTAGGATGCCTCCACAGTAATCTGACTCCTCTTCTTGCTTACACATCCAGCTCAAACCTTCCAGCTGGAAAGGGAGAAGAGTAATGGTCATTCCCTCCGGATGAGGCGCTCTTTCGGGTATACGCTCGGGCTTAAGCATTAATTTAGTGAATGTATCCACAAGCTCTGGATGGTGGTCGTAAAGTCTCTGGGTTCTTCTTTGGAATGGGGTCAGCTTTGGCTTTTGCTCCTTTTTAGTGTTCTTCCGACTACGAGCTTTCCTAGGTTTCTTCGTCGTTGGAAGACTAGCCAAAGGAACATCCTCATCACTTATAGGTATGGGAGTTTCTCTCGACTCCCCCGCCTCCGTTCCTGGGATGACAACAATCTCTCCATCGTCAATGTCCTCAAGTTCAGGCTCTATCTCATCTTCCAAAATCTCTTCAGGAACAAAATCCTCATCACTCTCCTCGTCGGACTCCTGCTTCAAACTACGAGTCTGCCTAGACTTCCTTGACATGCCTATAATATCATCAGTCTCCGATGACGACTCAGCATAACTGACATCCCTTGATCTGGTCTTTCTAGTATTTCTTTTGCTTGAAGTCAGTTTTCTCTTTCTAGAAGACTTCAGATCCGGGTCATCCCTGATAAACCCTCCCTCGCTCTCAGAAGGGAGCTCTCTATCACTCTGATTATGCATATCCGCAATAAGAGTACTCAGTTAACGCTACGGCCGTCTTAAAAGCGCTCGGTGCTCTAAACCAAGACTCGGCTCTTTAGATCAAGCTCTAGATTAATTTGCCTCTACTCTTTTCGCGTATCGCAAGATAATCTTTTTCAGGTCGATCGACTCAATTAGTGCTGATTTGGGAAGTTCGACACCCCATGTTCTACAACGTGCAGTAGATGTTACGACGCCTCATCATGAATGCGAACCCAAAAGTACAAAAAACATAAAGAACAAACGGAATACTCATTGCTCATCTTCTCTCGTGAGCTACCATGATGCATAGTCCCAGAACCTATCAAGCTCATTAGAAGACTCCTCTACCTTGATCTTCTTTCTGTCGACTTCAAAAGAGTCGCTCAGTTTTCTCTTACTGACAGCATTAGTACCTGTCTCACCTGGAGGTGTAGGATAGATCACACCATTAACATCCCCAAACAGTCCTGGCACTTGTACTCCAAATACAGCCTTCAGCGAGACTTTTTGATCACTTGGAAGTAACGATACAATACTTTTGAACGCATCTGCAATAATAGTGGCCTTGATTTTCCCGTTCCAGCGATCAGATTTATGGCCCGCTGTTCCAGGACCATTCATAGGAGTAGACCCAGAGTTGAGTCCTCTTGCTGAATTAGGCGTTCTGACATTAAATGGTAACGGCGTGGTTAAAATTGCAGATGGCGTTAATACTTTTGCTGACACAAGAATACCTCCAGCACTTCCAGAAGCACCTAAGTTTGAACTCAATGCTCTGGATTTATTAAGCACAGATTTGCTTGTTTCCAAAAGCTTGCTTTCCTCATCTGGAAGATTGAAAGTATCAGCCAGAGTTGCAAGGAAATAACGAGATGGGTCAAGCGAAGCGAGTTCTCTTCTTCTACTTCTTTGAACATCAACATGATTCAAACGCAGTTCTTCTTTGTTAATCATATCAGCATTCTCCCGAATCAGTGCCTGTACTTCAGGGAGAGCCGAAGCTGAGTTTCCAGTTGCGTCGCCAGGGACCACCGGTTTTGAACCAGAACCTGCAGGTGGAGTGGCAGTGGAACCAGGGGTGGAAACCTTGGATTTTGATAACGCAGCAGGACCTTTGACAGATTTCCTTCTGTTGACTTGTCGTTTTGCAGGAACTTGAGGTGCCGAAGCCACATTAAGAGGACCTTGATTAGACGCAACAGGCATTATTGTAGAGCCAGCATTAGGTGCCATAAATTGTGCTGGAATCTTGGTACCACCCACAGAAGAGATAGGCATTGGCATCTGTTGTCGAGACATCTGTGACTGATCGGCAAGTTGCTGAAATTGTTGAGAAACAGAGCCAGGATTGATATTTCCTAGAGAAGCTTGCTGTTGCATGAATGGGCCTTGAACAGCATTTGCTCTCTGCAGAACAGGTGAAGGGGTGGGATGCATACCAGCCATTGGCGGCTGTTGCATCATATACGCTCCTTGATGAGGAACTTGCTGAAGACCGACCTGAGGGGCTTGAGTAGTTCCTTCAGGTTTTCCTGACACTCCTTTTAATTGCTGTTGAGCCTTGATCATCTTCGAATTTTGCTCCTTGATGTAACCTAAAAATCTAGTGATCTGATTCTGAACCTTTGTCAACAAATCAAAATTCGTGTAGAAACGCCCCCCCGATTTTAGCCTTTCAAGAACCTGCTTGATCATCAGCTGGCTGTACATCAGCTTTTTGGTGCCATCATAACTTTTCGTCATCATGAAGAAGTTGGGTATAATAATGCTTTCAGCTACTAACATAAGCTGTTGGGAGTGTTTCACTGATTTAATGATCTGCTGCTTTTCTTGATCAGACAGCTCATTTGTGAAATCCTTGAGGTTTATGGGTGTAGCAGTGACTTCCTGATATATAGCTTTTAGTTTCCTCCAATCATCGTCCGTAGCATGTACTCCAGGGAAGAGTCGTGGCGCAGAACCGGTAGGTTGTGAAGTTTGCTGTTGACTAACATGTTGCTGACTATTACCTCCTCTATTCATGGACTGCTGTTGTCCACTTTGAGGCAAACCTTGGTTCTGGTTTGTAGGTAGCTGTTGAAGTTGGAACTGCTGTGGTTGTTGGCCAACTGGAAGTTGCTGCTGCGGCATATGTTGCATAGAACCTTGCATCTGTGAAGACATCTGTTGATTAGGAAGTTGTTGGAGAGACATCCCATTAAACTGTTGTTGCTGTGACTTTGCACCACCCATGTTCATGGACATCTGATTTTGATTTCGCATCTGACTCTGCATGAGTTTCATTTGTGAGTCCACCATGTTTGAAGACTGATTTAAACCAGACGACTGCTGCTTCTGCATTTGAGAAAGTTGTTGAGCAGGGATATTAGAAGTATGTTGCTGCTGTCCTCCTGGTGGACGATTCTGATGCAGCGGAGTATTTTGAACCTTCTGTTGTTTCTGTCTGGCATTATTGAGAAGGTGGTAAAGATACTTTCTAACATATGCGCTTTCCTGTTCTTGAGTTAGGTTTGCTGGTAGCTTGTTAGCAGCTTGAAGATTTTTTATTACTTGAAGAGCTTGATTCTTATAGTGCTCCAGTTGATCATTGGAAATGGGAGGACGCAAGCCCTGCTGCTGAGTTTGCGGCATACCTTGTATCCGTTGAGGGATCTGCTGTACCATGGGCTGCTGCTGAGCATTAGCCTGCTGCATAGGTTGCACCATTTGCGGTTGATGCATTACAGAGGAATTAGACTGGAGAGGTTGCTGTTGCTGTTGCTGTTGCTGTTGCTGGCTGAACTGTGCATTGGTTTTCTGAGAAGGTAGTTGCTGCTGCATTTGCTGCTGTTGCTGCTGCTTCATGTGCTGCTGTCGTTGAAGCATCAAAATCTGCTGTGGATTCGGGGCCTGACTATTGGAAGAAGGCTGAAATACAGGTTGATCATAGACATCTAAACTCTGTTGCGAGTTAGAGTTTGGCTGTGGAGGATATGCCTGAGCTGCAGTCATTTGATTTCCAGCAATATTCTTATTAGGATTCAAATCTTGCTGCTGCTTCGCACGGATCAGCTGCAAATGCATAGTATACACTTCCTTGATGGTCTCCATTTCCTGAGGGGTCATCTGATTTCTTCTAAAAAATGGCATTATCATAGCCCATGTATTGCAGCCTTGAGGAAATACCTGGGGCAATCTGTTCAACAAGGCAGGGGGGATTTGGAGATTCTGCACATCAATCTTCTGCGACTGTCCTGGCCTTTGCTGGACGTTCATTTGAGGATTTTGTGGCATTTGTACAGCCTGTACAGGCTGTTGAACCTGTGGTTTCACTTGACGAGGACTCACATTCTGAACTTGGCCTAGCTGCTGCTGTTGCTGTGGAGGTATACCATTGTAAGGCTGTTTAGATTTCATGGCGTTTGAGTTGGTATATTGTGGTAGCTGTTGCTGCTGTTGTTGTTGCTGTCTTTGAAGAGCTCCTTGTCTGGATTGCGTTATGCTGGTGATCTTACTACGAAGGTATTCCACATAATCCTTTTTAGTATTGGAATTACTGAAGGCAAACCTTTCATATTCTTCTGCCACCGGCTTTGTCTTCTGAAGTGAGAAGTTGGGACCTTGGATCTTGGCAATTGATGTCACTATGATATTAACAAACTGCGCCCGATCTTGAGGGCTCACCTGAGCAGAGCTTGCACCCGTCGCCTGACCCACCCCGCCAACCGGCCGTCGAGACTGCTGTTGCTGCTGTTGCTGCTGCTGCTGCTGGCCACCACCCGATATGAAGCCTTGCATGGAGTTGTTCATGTTGCTGAATGAAAGAGAATCCTTCTCTCCTTAGATGTAATTATAGAGTCCCCGCTTCGTCGAAATGTAAGGGAAGCTTATCAAGTACAACTGCCCTACTGTGAGAAACAGAGAAAGATGGTTAGTCCCACTGAGCCCTTCAGCACTCCGAGATTACAGGCAGCTCACAATGGGGGCGGTGTTAAATCGCCTCCTTTCTGGTCTCTTCTGATTCGAAACTACAACTTTCTATCGCCATGGTCTGAGAACTCTGTGTGGTGCACGCCTTGGTGAGGGGTGGAGAAAGTGCGGTAAACATCTTGGCACCACCAATGCCTGAGGTGCCTGTGCCTACGGCTCATTCGCAAGACCTACAATACACTGGAGTATCCACTGAATCCAATACAGAAATGGGAGCATTCAATATCATCTATACATTCATCACTCTTATAAAAGAAGTCTTCAATACCCGGCAGCTCCTGGAACTTGTTCCTTGCCCTTGAGAGAAAGCAGCAGATCACGGAACTTCGTTTTGTCTCTTTGATTCTTCTCATCGAGCACGGTGGAGTTCTTGTTAACCTTCAACAGATCAACAACACGGTCCCACACAGTACCATTCTCCAAAAACTTGTCTCTCTTACTCAAAAATTCTTCCTCCTCTTTTCTGGTAGCATCTATTGATTCTTCCTTCTTTTTATTGTAATTGTCATAGAAGTCGTCGACCGCCTGTTTTGCCTCATGTTCTATTTCCAGCCGCTTGGATGCTGCAAGCTCATCACGCTTGCTGATCTCTAAGTCCCTGTTTTGTTTCCAATCCTTGATTGGTTCGCTCTCGTCCAGATTGAAGTTTGAGAATCTCGTCTCAATAGGCGTTGGCGAAACGTCAGCCTCATGACTCACTGGAGCCGCCCGTACCGCATCAGAAGAATTCACCTCTGGGAACTGTGACTTGAAATCCTCAAACTCGTCATCGGATCCCTGCTTCGCAACTTCGCCATCCTGTTCTGTAGCAAACTCATCTCCAAGCAATTCTTTTTCTCTAGACAAGAAATCCGAGCTTCCTTGTCCCAGAGACTCTTCATCAGGAATATCATCTAATTCGGGGAACTTGTCTGCCATTTTGATGCGCCTCTCTGCTGTCCAATTGATGGTTCTAAGAGCATCCATCTACTAAGACCTGCAATAGCTATTTTATGAGGTGTTAGTTTACCTGGTGTCAAAAAAACGCAACTGAGACAGGGCTTCTAACCAGCATAATTTTTAGATCTTCTGTAGGAAATATACAAGGATACACAGAAGGTTGGTTGATCATCTTGAAGGAGGCGGTAACAGGAGCTAATTGTAGCCACACAAATGTCCTTCTCACCGGAAAAGGCAGTAGAAAGGCTGTCAAAGCTGAATCAAACGCAGCAGTCGATACAATCGACATCACAATGGATTCTTTTTCATTACAGACATGCAGAAGCCATTGTTGAACTTTGGTATTTCCAGATCATAGACAAAGACGTCAAATCGCAGCAGAAACTCACCCTGTTCTACTTGGCGAATGATCTGATACAGTGGAGTAGAAAGGACAAGAGGTATTCAGGGTTTATCGATGAATTTCAAAGAAAGCTTACTAAAGCTGTGACCAAAGCAGCAGTTGGCATTGATGAACAAGATCTTCCGAAGTTCCTCAAGGTGCTGAAAGTTTGGAAGGACCGGAAAATTTATCCTGATACCTTTATCAATACACTTGCAAAAGCACTAGGATCCTCAGCTGATAGTTTAATTGATCAACCGAAGACAGTCTCCTCCAAGAAACATGAGTTTTCAAGAAAACCCCAACTAGAGATCCCACCGGAGCTTATTGAAATCTCTATCCAATATGAAGAGTTGCAACAGGCCTCTGCCTCTATAAACACTCTCTTTTCTACATTTACGCAACGATATAATAACCTTCTAAAGTCTGAACACATGCCAGAACCATCAAAGTTCATTTCTGAGCTCGATAGCTTAAATTCTGGTGGTGGTTCTCTGTCTGCCGATATTAAGAGTTTGCTGAAGCTAAGACAAAACACAATTTCCGCTCTGGAAGGACTTATCAAAGCCCAAAAAGAATGGGAGGAACTTGATAATGCAAAAATAGAGAAATTGCTGTCAATGACATCAATAGTTGTCGAGAAAAGACAAGAGCTGGAGTCTACCTTCCAAGATGTAGATGACGCATTCGATGACGCAGATGACGATCTAATGCCAACATATGATGACACTGAGAAAGATGTCACTGCTGAGTCTGTTCTTCCTGCCAAACGTGGCCCAAGTGACGATACGACAGAAAGTGCTCACACAAAAAAGGTAGCACATGAAGCCGCTTCTACAGAGCCTTCATATGCCCCTGTTTCTGATAATTCTCAGGCAGCAGAGCTTGAGGCACTGCTGAGCAAGCTCAACTAGCACCGCTCTGTTAATAATTGACATGGTTCCATTGTGGTAATTACATAGAGATGGCTCGCATCGTTGAGTGATGATCAATCGACTAAATGACAAAATGACAAAATGACAAACTGGTTTAAACGTTGACCTGACTTTCGAAATCCAGTTACCCACCAACTACTGATACTCTTCAAGAAGCTGAATCAATCAGTCGACAACTGTGTTGATGCCTTCTGTCAAAGTTCGCCTCGCCTTTAGGTAGTATTCACATTTCCTACTTAGTCGAGATTACGTAAGCGTTATAGATTTTTGAAAATCAGCAAGCTGTAAATAGACTATCTAAGTTATGTGCAACCAGCAACAGATAACGCTCTTATTTGGTAATCATCTAGTGCAATGTCAGAACCAGGGAAGATTAAAGTTGCTTTTGTTTGTACCGGTAACATGTAAGTATGGAGTTTGCCATTTGCTGTTGATAACATAACAAACTAAAACAATATTAAGTTGCCGGTCTCCTATGGCTGAGGCAGTTTTTCAGCATGCTGTTAAGAGAGAAAACTTAACGTCTGTGATTACCAAAATCGACTCGTTTGGAACTCATTCATATCACGTTGGTGAATCACCTGATCACCGAACACTGACCACTTGTCGATCCCATAAAATACCAATCAGTCATAAAGCGCAGCAAATAAAGCCAAATCACTTTCATGAGTTTGATTTTATACTCTGTATGGATCACTATAACCTCAGATCACTGGAGAGTAAGAAGCCAACAGGAAGCAAAGCAAAGGTGGCTCTTTTTGGTGATTGGAAGAATGATCCCTCTTTACCAGAAATTGTGGATGATCCCTATTACGGTGGTTCAGATGGTTTTGAAGATTGTTACAAACAGTGTGTTCATTTCAGTCAGGAATTTCTCAGAAGAGAAATATAGAGTCATTAGACAGTATAACAGGCATACACCCTTACTTAATACACACAATCAATAAAAGGAAGTATCTTCCTTTTGAGGATCGAATTGGAAGTTGTCCTGCTTCTTGATATCCCATGTATCCTTGTAGTCAAACATGTTCCATACAATATTACCTTGGACGTCATAATCCTGATGGAACCATGCCTTCAGCTGTTTATGGTACTTCCATCCACGATTATGAAACTCTTGAGCAGCAATATACTGTAAATAGTTGTCAGAATCACTAGGAGTTTGACAACCGCCAATATTGCTTAATGAAGAAACGTATCTTTGATTGTGATAGTAGAAGCAATATGCAAGAGTGTCAATTTCCAGCTTCTTCAGTAAGTTCTTGGATCCTATGATTTCCACAGCTGGATCCTGTGGAAAGTTAGCGTGAATCACATATTGATTTGCTGGTTTGTAATTCTTAGGCTTATCAGAATCATAGGAGTCAGGACAATTCAACAACGAAGATTCCAGCTGTGAAAATACCGATGTTAATTGAGAAGAGTTGGATAGCACATTCATATTCTCGGATAGTGATTGTCTATCTCTGGCCTTTTCAAATGACTGAACATAGTCTTGAAATGCAGGAGGTAGAGATGAATAGTTCGATTGACTTAGAAACGAAAAGCCTCCGTTAGATGTATCGTCTCTAGAGGTAGCTTCTGCTTTCAAGTTTTGAACACCAGGTCTAGAGTTAGAAGCAACGGTACTATATGCCTCAGTGGATGTTCCAGAAACTGCTCTAGCAACACCGGGGACACCAGAAACACCAGAAGAAACAACCGATGCATACTTCATCTTTGGAGTTCCACCAGGTGTCCCCAAAGTTGCTGGTGTTTGTAAAACTGTTGGAGCTGCGATATTGGGTGAGTTTGTCTCTGATCGAGACGTCTGAGAAACAGCTGAAATATTGACAGCTGAGCTGGGAGGCTCCACATGAGATCCTGACATAGAAACCTTTCGCGACTGAATGCCAGTGCCTGGAATTGATTTAGCTTCTTTCTGGGTATCTTTGGGGATTTCTGCAGATACGTCCTTTGCAGTCTCAGTATCTTCTGTTTTCTCCTCTTTAATACTACCATTATCTCCCGCGCCATCTTCAGGAGCTCCTGTTTGAACAACGCGGAAATTCTCATCAATTTCATCCAACCCTAGATCATCGTACAACGTATCATCTTCCACAAAATTTTCGTCCTGGTTTGATTCAACATAGTACTCAATATCCTCTTTGATATCATTTATTTGTTCAACTTCAAGATTTCCGTTTTCAAGTAACCGAAGAATCACCTCCAGCTTATCAACATGCCACTTGTGTCTCTCCAGTATCTCGTTAAGACTATCAATTTGCGCCTGTTTTGAAGCATCTGACTTCTTCTTCTTTAATGTACCTGTTAGTTGTGAAATTTCAGCTTCCAATGCCTCACTTTGTCGTTCCAATTCTTCTATCATTGATTGAACAAAATCAGCACAATCTGCCTTCTCCTTTTGCCGTGGATCAAGCTTCAAGTCCGTCGAAGCTAGAGCCTCGTTGGAAAATGCTTTGGTTTTCATTATCTTCTCAACTTCCTTGAATCTCTCCATTTCATGTTCTATGAGACGTCGGTGATCCATTAGCTGCTTCTTATCCTTTATTTCATTCCCACTCAACCAATTCTTGATCAGTTCTCGACTCCTCTGAAGCTTCTTTATCTCCTTCTTCAGCTCTATCTCCAACTTCTCCTTCTGTGACTGGTTATCACAGCTTTGTAACTTCTCGTACACATAGTCGAATTCTTCAAGACCCTCACGGACCTTTTTGAACACTCGTTCAATCTCTCTAAATTTAACTGTTAGTGTTCTGTTTGCTTTCAAACTAAGCGCTCACTATACATACTGCTGAAGCTTTCTTTGAGACATGGTGCTCCCTTTTTGAAGAACCAATTCCCCAGTTCAAGTGGTGACTGCCGTGCAACTTGATGCTCTACTCTAAAGCAAAACCTTTAAACTCAAAAACTCATGAACATTAATGACACATAATTAAATATTGGCAGAAACTCTTTTCAACAACTCCGGAGAAAACTTACTTGACTCATTCCCTTCTCTGTACAAGTGACTAGCTGAACAGAGACTGCGCTCCAAAGCTCTTCGTCGTATCAATACTAGCCAACATGTCTGAGCACTTGGATTACTGGACAACTTTGCTAGATACCCCTACTCTTAACGTTCTTCCACTTGATTATAACAGACCCAGTAATGGTCGTATAGTGGAATCGAACTCACTCAGTGAGCTTTCCACAAAGGATGCTGACTTTGTGGAGCTTTTGACCGTTTTCGTGGTTCTGGTGTATCGATTGACCGGTGATGATGATATCACCGTTGCAACTGACACTCCTGCCAACGACGCCTTTGTGCTGAGAGTGAGTGTTGATCCCTCCAAAACGTTCTCTGATTTGGTCAAACAAGTGCGCACTACTTATAATGAGATGTCTTCTAAGATCACACCTATCAATGACATAGTGAGTAGTCTTAAAGAAGCCAAAAATCTTGAAAATGACCCTCCACTATTCAGAGTTTCATTTCAACACCAGCGTACCAATGAGCAACTCTCTACTTCCGTCAACGGGTCAACTAGGGATATGGCCCTCTTTTATCATAATGATGGGTCCCTGAATGTCTTTTACAACTCCATGCTTTACATGCAGAAACGTGTCGAGATCTTTGTCGAACAATTCGACCAGTTTTTGTCTGCTGTTACTCACAATCCAGGGCTAGAGATATCTAAAGTCAATCTTGTGACAAAGTTCCAAAAAGACATACTACCAGACCCTACTGCCAACCTAGACTGGAGTAATTTCAGAGGTGCTATACAGGATATCTTTAGTGATAATGCTGATAAGTTTCCTGAAAGAACTTGTGTTGTTGAGACAGCGTCATTTTTGAAGCCTGACTCAACAGACAGAACCTTTACTTACAAGCAAATCAACGAAGCTTCTAACATCGTGGGCCATTATTTGGTAAAGACAGGAATTAAGAGAGGTGACGTTGTAATGATCTATGCGTACAGAGGTGTGGATTTGATGGTTGCAGTCATGGGAGTTTTGAAAGCAGGCGCAACATTTTCTGTTATCGACCCTGCTTATCCACCTGCAAGACAGACCATTTATTTACAAGTTGCCAATCCCCAGGGAATTATCGGGATAAGAAAAGCTGGAGAGATTTCTGAATTGGTGGAGGATTTCATTAGGGACAAGCTCAATGTGGTCACTAAAGTGAAATCATTAGAACTTCACGATGATGGATCCATTTCTGGAGATGAGGAGAATGACTGTCTTGCTCCTTACTCAAAGTACAAATCTCAGAGAACCGGGGTGATAGTTGGTCCAGACTCTAACCCTACATTATCGTTTACTTCTGGGTCAGAAGGAATCCCCAAAGGTGTGCTAGGAAGACACTTCTCATTAGCATATTATTTCCCTTGGATGGCCAAGACATTTGGCTTAAGTGAGAATGACAGATTTACTATGCTTTCTGGAATTGCTCATGACCCTATACAGAGAGATATGTTTACTCCTCTGTTTTTGGGAGCAACATTGCTGGTTCCTACAGCTGACGACATTGGTACACCGGGAAAATTGGCTGAATGGATGGCTAAGCATAATGCAACTGTTACCCATCTAACCCCTGCAATGGGTCAGTTACTTTCTGCTCAAGCTACTGCAGAATTTTCTTCCTTACACCATGCTTTCTTTGTTGGAGATATATTGACAAAGAGAGATTGTCTCAGATTACAGACACTAGCTAAAAACTGCGCTATTATCAACATGTATGGAACAACAGAAACCCAAAGAGCAGTATCATATTATCCTATTGCTTCTAGGACTGATAACCCAAGATTTTTGGAGAGTCAAAAAGACGTTATGCCTGCTGGTAAGGGTATGCTTAATGTTCAGCTTTTAGTTGTTAATCGTAATGACAGAACGCAAACCTGTGGAGTGGGAGAGGTTGGTGAAATATACGTACGTGCCGCAGGTTTAGCTGAAGGATACAGAATGAATGATGAGCTAAATAAGCAAAAGTTTGTTACCAACTGGTATGTTTCTCCGGAGGCAATGCTAGCTGAGGACAAAGCACTTGACAAGGGTGAACCTTGGAGAGAAGTTTGGTTTGGGCCTAGAGATAGATTATACAGAACCGGTGATCTAGGCCGGTATCTTCCTGATGGAAACTGTGAATGTTGTGGTAGAGCTGATGACCAAGTCAAGATACGAGGATTCAGAATTGAATTGGGAGAAATTGATACCCACATTTCACAGCATCCACTTGTTAGAGAAAATGTGACTTTGGTAAGAAGAGATAAAAATGAAGAACCAATTTTGGTTTCATATATCGTTCCAAAAAATACACCAGAGCTAGAACACTTCAAGAGCAGTTCTGAAGATCTTGATGACCTTAATGACCCAATTGTCAAGGGTCTTGTTGTTTATAGGGAACTGATCAGGGACTTGAAATCTCATTTGAAGAGGAGACTTGCAAACTATGCTATACCATCTCTTGTCGTACCAATGTCCAAACTCCCTTTGAATCCAAACGGAAAAGTTGACAAGCCTAAGCTTCCATTCCCAGATACAGCGCAGCTTGCTGCTGTTTCTAAATACTCTACGGCAGATCAATCTGAGATTCAGTTTACCGAGCTTCAGGCAAAGATCAGAGATCTATGGCTTGACGTGTTACCAAACAGACCTGCAACAATTCAACCCGAAGATTCATTCTTTGATCTTGGAGGTCACTCCATTTTAGCAACAAGAATGATTTTCGAATTACGGAAGAGTCTTGCTGTTGATATTCCATTAGGTACGATTTTCAAGTTTCCAACTATAGCTGCTTTTGCATCAGCTATTGAGGATGTCTTGAAGAATGATAACTTTGAGCTGGCAGATGGTAAAAATAATGATTCACCAGATACTGAGAAGGACGAACGGACGGATTATTACTCAGACGCTAAGGCTTTGGTAAGCTCTTTAGAGTCTACTTATGAGACAAGCAAACCCCTGGACGTTTCAAACAAAATAAACGTGTTTTTGACAGGTGCCACAGGATTCTTAGGTTCTTTTATTTTAAGGGAACTTTTCACCAGATCGAAATTGAACGTCAAGGTTTGGGTTCATGTGAGAGCTAAGAATGAGAAACTTGCTATAGAGAGATTGGTTAAGACTGGCACGGTTTATGGAATCTGGGATGATTCTTGGCTGTCGAAGATCCAAGTCGTGTTAGGAGATTTAGACATAAAACACTTTGGTCTTTCTGACGATAAATGGAAACAGCTTGTGAACACTGTTGATGTTATCGTTCATAATGGTGCATTAGTCCATTGGGTTTATCCTTACTCGAAGCTGAGGGATCCAAATGTTATTACGACAATCAATGTGTTGAATCTTGCTGCTGAAGGAAAACCAAAGAACTTCTCATTTGTTTCTTCAACATCTGTTATTGATGTTCCACACTACGTGTCACTCTCTGATAAGTTGGTTGACGAGGGCAAAGAAGGTATTCCCGAATCCGATGACTTACTAGGAGCATCATCAGGACTAGGTAACGGTTACGGACAGTCGAAATGGGCTGCTGAATACATTATTAGAAAAGCAGGCGAGCGTGGCCTTAGGGGTGCAATAGTACGTCCAGGATATGTTCAGGGATATTCGAAAACAGGAGCCTCGAATACAGATGACTTCCTGCTAAGAATGCTGAAAGGGTGTGTTGAGATTGGCGAATATCCTGATATATCGAACACTGTAAACACTGTTCCTGTCGATCATGTTGCACGTGTGGTTGTATCTTCGGCATTACACCCTCCATCGACTGAGACTTTGCCAGTGGTACATGTTACAGGTCATCCTAGAATCAGATTCAATGAAATGGTGGGACTACTGGCCAAGTACGGTTATCACGTCAAAAGAGCTGACTATCTCAAATGGACTAGAACCTTGGAGAAGTATGTTGTTGATGAAGGAAAGGACAATGCGCTATACCCATTGCTTCACTTTGTTCTGGATAATTTGCCCCAAGACACAAAGGCTCCTGAGCTAGACGACTCAAACACGGTGATAACTCTTAAAGAAGACGTTAATTGGAACAGTGATGGAAATGACTACTCAACGGGTGCTGGAGTTACACCGGAGATTCTTGGTGTCTACATCAGTTATCTTGTCAAGATAGACTTTTTACCTGCTCCTCCTGTTCAAGGGGAGCTGACACTACCGAACATTACACTTTCTGAGACAACACTTGATCTGATTAGAGCGGGTGCTGGAAATAGAACAAGTGCCAATTGAGATATGTATGCATTATCGTTCTTATCATCATTACTATTAAAAAGACTTTTCTTCCTGTACTATGCAGTCTAAACCAGTAAAAGCGTCATTCAATGATCTTTCAAAATATCTCTCCAGCTTATATCCACCGGCCTTGAACTGGACATCTTGGACAACTTTCAAGAAGTAAGGGTCATGATACGTCGATGCGTCAAATGTGAACGGTAGCGTAAGCAGTCTGTCACCATTGAATGGAGTCATAGGGGGTTCAGCCTTCTTTGCATCTGCAAATTCGTTTGGATTCTGGTTTCGTATGACGCTTTGCTTCTGACCTTGATACTTCATTTCTAGATCTTTCAATTGTTCCTTGAATTTGTCCATCTTCTTCAGCATTGAAGCTTTAGTGTCGGCGACGATTTTATCTGGATCTACGTCGTCTTTGGCGTTCTGTAGTCGGTTCACTATTTCCATCTTGCTTAAGCTTTTGATTTTCTGTTCTTCTCTTATGATCTCTCGGTTTATTCTGTTTCTTTCGGACTTGAACCGTTTATCAAGATTCTGCAATTTGATGAATTTCTCGTATTCTTGGTCTCTCTTTGAATTGTTTAGCTCGATGTCTTGCTTGTTCTCAATCGAATATTCCTTCAGCTTCTCTTCTGTTTCCTCCAGATCAATCTTGTGCTGTAGTTTGTAAACGAACTCTTCTATTTCCTCCAAATATGAATTATAGTCCTCCGGGCTGTCGAAATCAGACTCCTTCTTATTATAAACACTCATCACCTTCTTTCGAATATCGCATTCTCTTTCAACTTCGAGATCATCAAATATCTGAGTCTTGAACTTATTTCTACGAAGAATCTTTCCACAGTTAGGATATGGACATGGCGAAGGCCCTAACGAAAATATACGGTCCACACATGAATCGCATATTTTGTGATAGCATTCCGGATTGATTTTGAACTTGATCGAAGGAGAGAGATACTTGTCCGTCTTGCAGACAGGACACAAATCCCTGGGAATGTTGTTCCAGTCTAGTTCAACCATCAAGTCCTATATTGTGGAGGGAGGTACTTGACAAGTTGATGATTCATTACTAATAGACATTCCTGCCTTCAAATAGTTTTTGATGACAAAAATGATGATAAAAAATGAAGGTGACGAGGGATCAGAGAAAGCTGGAGAAAAACTAATTTCCAGATCACTCATCCCTGAAACATACTTCCGCACCGCCACAATGTTATCTGCTTGAAGAAAAATGGGGCAGATCATCGCGGAGGTTTCAGCAAGATAGTGTGGCTTCTTGGCCACAGTTAATCAAATATGTACGTTATGATTGAAGAAAAGGCTCTGACTCAAGACAAATCTTTTGATTGTACATACTGATACAGCTTCTATTAGAGCGTTTATACACATTAGATCTTGACTGACATCAAATTATACTACTCCCTAGCCCATTCAGTTGATGGTTTCTAACAAGATCCCCGGGCTACAGAAATTTCAACTCCAACCGGTGATCTCAACTAAGGCAAAGTCATGTTTATCTTGTCGAGATAAGAAGCGTAAGTGTGACAGGCTGCAACCTGTATGTTCATACTGTAAGGGGCGGAAAATCGATTGCTATTACGAGGCCCCTGAAATTGTGACTCCAGAAGAACTGGGAATTCCCAAACCGGCTCCACTGTCAGAAGATCAATCTGAAGCTGTACCACATCCTGAATCCCACATTGATCTTCTAAACAAAGGGGCAAGACCGTCTAACTCTGGTCAAGACGGGCAAGAGGAAGTCTCAGAAACACCTCCTCAGGTTGTTGGTTCGTCTAAGTGTGGACAGATTCCAAAAGTGTTTTGGCCAATGCAGTATCCATTAGACAACAAAAATGCAAATACATGTTCAGTCAGTCCTAATCAGCGTGTTGGAAAGGTTTTCACTAATATCTTTACTTCGTCAATTTACAGAAATGGTGTTTCTTTAGAAGAAGACTTGAGCGTATTGCAGAGCTATATGCCCGACAGGAGAACAGCAGATGTCTTCCTGGATAGGTACAAGAATACGATTCATCCAATAATTCCCATTTTTGATCTTAAGGAAATATACCCCGTCTATGAAATCTATTGGAGTGATTCTTCTGTGGCAGATATCGAGTTTTATATAAAGCTGTTCACAATCATGTATGGGGCATCTGTGTCTGATTACGAGGAGGCTACATTTTTGAAGAATTTCGCCGACTTAAAAGATGAAATGGTTGCAACCATGAAATACTATGTTGGGGCCACAGAGATAGCACTGGCCATGCATAACTTTCCGTCGAATGTCACTGTAACGGACCTACAGTGTTCTGTCATTTTGCATTACGTTTTACGAACAGACTGTCTTATTGATGATTGCTGGTCTGTAGGCTCACTAGTACGCATATCGCAGCTGCTGGAACTCAACAGAGATCCTCTCAAATACCATGGCCTGACAAATTTCAAGGAAATTCAGCTGAGAAGAATTCTTTGGTGGCAGGTTTACTATCTGGACTGTGCCACCGCTCTTTCAACCAGAATGACTCCGGTGATACTTGATGGTGAGCATGATACTCTATTCCCCAGTGAATACACCAAGAGCTCTATTGGTGACTATAAACTTGACCCTTATATTGCTTTTGCTAACCGGCGATTCAAATGGGCAGAATCTTGTAGCAGAATCTTACGATGCAGCTACCAGATTACTGCTCCAAGTGAAAAGGAATTACTTGGGTTGAGAAGAGAAATCGATAACTTGTCATTGAATTGCTCAGCCTCAATCCAGAGAATACTAGAACCTTCAAGTGGGCTTCTGCAGAAGGATACCTTCATTTCGTTTAGCACATCCGTTCTATCAACCTTACCTGACAGATGCCATGTGCTTCTTAATATAGCACTTTCCAATATTGGACGCAATAAGAATAACGACTCAAAAAGACCTTTTATACAGGACGCCAACCTGGAAAGAGAAGTGCGACCAGACATGTCATCTATAGCTATTAATGATGACTCAGACACTAATGATTTACTTGTTGAGAAGCAAATTCATTTTCTTGAAGAGTTCATGAACTACGGTTCGATGCCCGAAAACAAGGCTTTCCTGTGGGAGATTAGAAAGTTCCAACCCATTCAGACTCTTTTGTCTCTATTGAGAAGTTTGATTGCCGAGGTCAAGACAGCTCACGCTGACAGTATCGAATTTGACCTTGATACTGCATTGAGACGTAACCAAAAGGTGACTGTGATCTCTAACGCGATAGAGAAATTGAGTTACCTATCCCAGCACACCTCCAGGCTATGTAGGGAGAGGTGGTCATTACTGAAGGAACTCAAGAACGATACCTGGAATCAATTGTTTAACAGAGATCCTATAAACGTGGCCCAGTTATCCGCTACGCCTGAAGAACCGCTGTTTTCTACTGCTGGTACTGAGTCTACATACACCACCGAAAGTTTTCATCTAAGTGACGAGGCTTGGAATGAGATTTTAGATGGACTTGATAAAATTGACAAACGAATTGATGACGATTTCAACAGAAGTGCATGGGACGATGACGCTGGCCATTATATGCTATAAGTTTAGATGTTGCATTCCCCAACAACGTGGTGGGCTTTCTCTCTAATATATATCACAGTACAGAAAAGAAGCAGTTACTTTGTTTGATTTGAACCCATAACATGAACTTAATGAACGTTCATCAATTCTTCGGAGGTGATGGCACCATCTTTCAAACCATTGAAAAGGGCCGCTAGTGTTTCCCCTGATTCGTTGATGTCAGCGACATACGTTGGTTCGGAAGCTAGAGGGTTTTCTCTCTCTAATGGGGCGAGAGAAGCTAATTTATCTATGAGCTCCTCTTTGACCGACTCTAGAGGGAAAACATAACTCCTTGGAGATGTATCACTCTCTTTTGCTCTTCTTAATCGCACTTCACTCCATTCTCGCTGGTATTCAACATCAGGGAGTTGCTTAGCTCCGGACCAAACCCCGGCAATAGCTGTTGCATTAGCTTCCAAAGTATGGAACAAAATTCCGACAGAAGTGATTCCAGTTACAGCAAGGGTTGGGTCTTCAACAGAAAATGTATTCAGATACAAACCACCAACGCCTGCAACTGGACCAGCTTGAGAATTAGAAAGGGTTATAAGCTCATTATTACTCAAAAACGGGAAATGGAAATGATACCCGGTTGCAACAATGATCTTGGTAAAAGTGCTGTCTGTTGTTCCATCTTGGAAAACAATAGTGTTGCTTTCTGTTATGATTTCCTTTATTGGTGGCTTGATATTGATGTCACTTTGGTCAAGAACATCGGCAATCCATGTTGCGGCTGGTTTAGATCTTTGAGAAATTACAACGTCCTTAGCTATTGGGGCAATAAACTGGACTAAGTCCGCAGAACTTGTTCCACTTCCCACAATCAAAACTTTCTCATTTGCATATTCATCAGGTCCCCTGAATCTTTTACTATGTACAACATCGTCCGGATGTGCAATTGCATATTCCGCTAATCCAGGTATATCAGGAATGAAGGGAACATTGTTGTGACCGCTGGCAACGATCACACCATCAAACAATTCTGTATACCACTCTTCCACACCTGAGTCAATGTTCAAGCGTCTGAGAGTGAGAAGCCACTTTTTAAAACCGTCCTTGACGACCTTCTGAACCTTCTCCACACTGGTGTTCAGCCTTACATGATCTCTCAATCCATAATCGTCAACTAAGTCTTCTAGATAGTTTTTGACCTCATGAAGAGTTAAAAGTGAGTTCAGCTTTCTGTCTAGACTTTTTGCTTCATATGGAGTATATGAAAATCTCATATATCTCTCAGGAATATTGGTAAAAAGCTCATTATAAGATGCGTTTCTATTCCACCTAACCTCACTAGAAGCATATTTTCTGATCAGCGGTGCCCCCTCTGAATGCTTCTCCGATAATTCTTCTGGAGCACTAGGAACTCTGTAGATTTTATCAGGTAGATAATGTTCTCCGGCTTCCAAAATATCAGCAGGGGGGAAAGGTGGATCAGCGGTCTCGGTGTAGTACCAGGCGCCGCCTAACTGTTCATTCCGTTCGAACAACACAGCCTTCTCAAATGCGGAGTTGACTGGCTTCTTATGGCTGTAAATAGTAGATTTTCCATCTTCGGAAGTATGGAGCAGCTCATTAAGCGCTACAATACCTCCCGGACCGCCACCTATCACCGCTACACTCTTGATTCTTGCTGCCATAGTTTCCGCTTATATATTTTCTCAATATCACGTGATACGCGGCCGTTTAAAGTGATGTCTCTTGAAATATTTAGGGTCCACCTCTCTAAATAAATATACCATATAGAGTTCAGTGGTCGGGTAAGAGATCAGACGATTGCGAATGTCCAGGATCAGGTTATAATTTTGCCTTCTTATTGCGAGAAAAAACTTTCATTCGACAGAGCCGTAGAACTCAAGCGGAGCTAGCCATAATGGAGTTCAAGTCTACAATTTGTGCCACTTTGGTGGAGTATGGCATGGGTTTTAAACTATGGCTTCATGCAGGGAAAACACAATAAAATGGTCCCAAATAGGGAATTGTCCTCCGCACTGTGGCTGAAAAAAATCTTATCTGGGGTAGTTCAGGGTAGCAAAAATTAGGGATATGTACAAAATGAACGAGAGGCAACTGATTTCTCAATTAGCTAATCCTGTGCCGGTATTAGTTATACAGGAGTCACAATTTTTAGCGGACAAAGGATTCCTCATCGAGTAACATTTTTTCAGGTTTTCCGATCTGCTTATCAAACCTAATTGGCATCTTAGCTGAGCCCTGATGCATGTATATAAACTCATGACCTTCATATATCTGGAAGCTCTCTTCAGCAGAGTATTTTGAATGCTCAGTACCGCATATATCCCACTATGTCTGATCAAAACAAGGAACAGGATACCGCTTCAGGAAAATCTTTAGAAGCTAAAGTTATCGAATCTACACAGTCTAAATCTACTTCAGATGATGATTCAGATAACAACATTAAAGAAGTGACCTATAGGGACGCTGATGAGCTTTTGAAATTCATGGAAGTGAACGGAAATGTTGAGCCACTGAGTGAGGAAGAAGAAAAAAGATTCAGACGTAAGAACTTTGCTTATATCCTAACATTAGTGAGTTTGGTGACTTTAGTGCTTTTCATGGATAAATCTACAATTGGTTACACCACAATCTTGGGAATTTATAAAGATACTAATTTGACCAAGGGTGGATTCAACAATCTGAACTCTCTATTTTACGCAGGTTATCTTGTTGCTCAGTGGCCATGCCATATCTTGCTTCAAAAGCTCCCTGTGGGAAAATACATTGCGGTGAGCGTCTTTCTATGGGCCCTTCTTGTAGGTCTTCACTCTGCCTGCCATACATACGCCGGTTTAATGGCCTGCAGATTCTTTTTGGGTTTTTTTGAAGCTGTCGTTGTTCCTGCATGTGAGACCACTTTGGGAATGTTCTTGACCACAGAGCAGAGAGAAACTGCGCAGCCCGTGTTCTGGGCCGCCACAGCAGCTGCCCCATTTATATCTTCATTTATTTCTTTTGGTCTACTGCATGTGCACACAACTATTCAGCCATGGAGAATATTTATGGCTATCAATGCCGGTTTGTCTTTGATTTTATTCGTCATTGTTTTCTTCTTCTATCCTGATAATCCTGCTAATGCACGTCACTTGACTATCAGAGAGAAAGTACATTTAGTCAAAGCGGTGCAGAAGTCAACGAACTCATCTATAGAGCAGAAGCAGATTAAAGTATATCAAATCAAAGAAACTTTGACTGATCCTGTGTCATGGTTGTTTTTCTTCCAGTCATTCACATTGATGTTGTCCAATTCCCTAACTTACCAGCAGAATCAGCTTTATGTTGACATTGGAGTGGATAATCTTGGATCTTCTTTAGTTTCCGCTGCTGGAAGTGTATGGGACTTACTGCTTTACGCTGTGTTTTATTTTGTGATAAAATACTATCCTTACCAGAACGGTTATATTGCAGCTGGTTGTATGCTCTTGCCCATTGCATCTGGAATCGCGATGTGCACAATTGATTGGTCAAATAAATATGGTTTGCTAGCATGTATGATTCTAGCTGGATCATCCAAGGGTGTGACTTATATTGTTGCTCTTGGATGGACGACGTCATCTGCTGCTGGTTATACTAAGAAACTATACAGAAATGTCATGTTTATGCTTGCTTATGGTGCTGCAAACATCATTTCCCCGCAACTGTGGAACCCAAAAGATGCTCCTAGATACTATCCTTCCTGGATAGTTCAGATTGTCGTCTCCTTTTTCGCAAACATTGTAATTCTTCTAGTTATAAGATATATTCTTGCTAAGAGAAATAAGGAGAGGCTACAATGGATTGCAAAACATGGTGAAAGTGAATACGGAGTTGTTAATCTGGATGAAGGTTCTACAGAGAAGGTCGATCTAGCTATGTTGGATCTGACAGATTTCGAGAATAAAAGATTCATCTATCCTTTGTGAGTTTATGACATCTTTCTTTATTAATTCTATTGCATTACAAAGGCTCTCTTAAGGGAAACTTGATCTTGCAAACAGATATTTTGTTATTTTATGTTCTTTGAGTTTCGATAGGCGATCCGATGATGAGGATACCTCAACACTCCTTTAATGTAACTATCTACTTGAAGCTTTTAATGTGAAACAGATATGAGTGGATGGTTTCTTTTATAGAATCTGGTAACCTTATAGTTGATACTGGACTCATAGACAGTAAGCGCAACGACTGCGAGAATATGTATCCTGCTGATTTTCGACATGGTCCTGAGTATACCCATTTTATATTACTTTGCATCTCAGGGATCACTAATCCCTGATTACCAAAGTTTTTCATCCTCACACCATATATAATTTCTACGCGTATCAATCAACAAAATAAATACACAAGCATCAAGATGCCTTTCATTACAACCTTAAAGCAACCCTGGACTGAATCAGAAGCTGTATATGATGACTGACACTAGCAGTGCCAGCGAGATCATATTTGATGTGGTCTTGAAGGATAAAAAGCCTTTGACATACAAGCTACTATCGCGTAAATTGAATATATCTAATGCTGAATCACAGAAACTGTTAGAGAAGTATTATCAACAACAAAAAGGTGTTCACTCGACTCTGTGTCCTTTATACGTGCTGACGGGTGAATTAGCAGGCTCTATTGTTATTCAGGTTGTTAAAGAAGCTGAACTGGAAGCAAAGAAACAGAGCTATGATTCTCTTTTTACTTGCTGCATGTACAGTTTAGATTGCCATGAAGCAGTGAACTTGGATAATGTGATTGCTGTGGACAAATCGTGCGAGTCAAACTACGACGAGTACAATTGTATTGTTTGGGGTGTTATTACCACTCCTGCGGCTGAGATTCTGACTTCAATGCCCGAAAGACATGTACAATCGAAACCAGTCTCGCCAATCAAATCTAAACCTATCTCTTCTGAAAAGCGGAAGATTGGACAACCAATAAAGTCCCTATATACCTCATGGAAGTCTGAGGCTCAATTCAAGAACCAGTCCCAGAAACCTGAGACAAAAGCAAAGGTTGAGGCAAAACCTAAGAAGCTTGTGTACACCTCGCGGAAGAACGAAGTTAAGAACAAGGTGGTTGTGGATAATATTACTATTGATTCAGACGAGGATGAGGTGGAAAAACCGGTTAAAAAGAAGTCAAAGTCCGATACAGCAGAGGAAGATGCTCTTAGGCGTAAACGAAAGGAGGCCCTTGCAAAGATGTTTGATGATGAGGAGGAGTTGGATAATGATAATAGTAACGCTGAAGAAGAAGATAATTATGATGGAATCGATGCTCCTGAACCCGAGCCTGAATCAAAGACAACTGAGGAAGATCAGTCTTCTAAAGACCTAGATGAACCAACTGCTTTGGGCAACAATGTTGAGTCAGGTAGTGGTGACGGAAAGGATGCTGAAATTGTATCTTACTACGATGAGGATGGGTATCTTGTGACAAAAGTGAATCGAAAACCTTCTGTTCCTGCTTCTAAAAGAGCACCCGCTCCTCCTGCCCCTCAGAAACATAGAATCAAGGTACCCGAACCAAGTGGAAAGAAAGTTTCAAAGAAGCAAACGTCGCTGATGTCGTTCTTTGGAAAACAGACGCGCTGATGTGGAGTGTAAGTAGGAGCGTTCGTATGTTAGCTTTAAAGTAGTCCTACAGCGTGCGTCGATCGACGCGCACTAAAGATTTGATAAATTTATATTCGAATGTCAAGTAAGACAAGCTACTTTGGAGGTTCGGAAAGGAACTTCTCAGTGCTCTTTGATATGTTGACAGTTGCCGTTGAAGGCTGCTGTCATGGGAGTTTGAACAGAATTTATACATCGCTGCCGCCCTCAGTTGATTTGCTATTAATCTGTGGGGATTTCCAATGTGTGCGGAACACTGCAGATCTACAATGTTTAAATGTCCCTTCCAAGTATCGTCAGATGGGTGACTTCATTGATTACTATAAAGGAGAGAAGAAGGCTCCTGTTTGTACAATATTTATAGGTGGCAACCATGAAGCTTCAAATTATCTGGATGAACTAAAACATGGAGGGTTTGTTGCTCCTAATATATATTATCTGGGGAGAACAGGTGCTGTATGGTTCAATGGACTCCGAATATTGGGACTTTCTGGAATATACAACAGGTATAACTTTATGCGAGAGCGTACAGAGAAACCACCGTATGACTCAAGCTCGATCAGATCTGTCTATCATTATCGAAAGATTGATTTTATAAAGTTACGACTTCTCAGACAGTGTAATGATTGTGCAATGATGTCGCATGATTGGCCTGAGGGTATTTACTCTTATGGATCCACTAGTTATTTATTAAAGAAGAAGCCTTTCTTCACAGAAGATATCAAAAGACGGCAATTGGGTTCTCCTCCAGCTATGACGCTGCTAGAACATTTGAAACCAAGATACTGGTTCAGTGCTCATCTTCATGTAAGATTCACTGCCAGTGTTAATTGGAGCCAAAAGCGAACTGTGACAGGCTTTGAACCCGATTCGAAAAGACCCAAACCTGGTAATAGTGGGGAACACGATGCGGAACAACACAGCAAACTGAATGATAATGAAATAGAACTTGACATTTCGGATGATGATACCGTACAATCATCAGAATCGGCTTTGGATTTACAAAACACTGAATCTTTGAACCCAACTGAATTTCTAGCATTAGATAAGTGTCTTCCTAAACGGAAGTTCCTAGAGATTATGAAAATACCAGAAAGTCACTCTGAGTTCAGTGTGCCTACAGAAGGTATGTTCCTTGACCCAGAGTATATATGTATCAGTAAGATTCTCGAGAGACACAGGGCCATATTTGAGCAGATGACATATCAGGAGGCTATGAATCCTCCAGAAAGCTTGCTGGAAGAGTTACATCGTGAGATTAAGTCAGAAATGGACAGCATAGGAAGCTACACCAAGGAGGAATTTGAGAATTTATTCAAACTTAATAGCTCGTCATTTTGTGAGACTTCAAGTCCAACTGAAACCGTTCTGAAAGAATATATCAACCCACAGACTGTCGCCTTTGAAGGACTTTTGCAAGCAGAAAGTCATTAGTCAAAGATGATCCTTATCTAGTGTTACCCGGACCGTATATATGCACAGCCAGACAGATCTCATTAGGGAAAAATTTTATTTTGCTTCATATTCTTTAGCTCTCTTTATCTAATGGTGTGCTTCTCCATGATTGAAAACTATTGAAGAGGTTGCTTAAGAATTCAATGGCTGTTGCTACAAAGAGTAGAAAGAGAACAGCAGATAGAAATCTGTCCCGCAAGGGACCTTCTAAAAAATCCAAGCCTGTTGAACAATCAAAAGAAAGTTCGAAGAGTCCGGTATCAGAGGTTGAATCAGAGTCTGAGAAAAGTAATTCAGAGGTCTCGGAAGATGAGCTGGACGATCTTGATGAAGACGCTAGTGGTGAAGAAAAAGGTGTGAATGATCACAATAATAAAGAAAATGATGAAGAGGCTGTGACATCTAAACAAAAGCATGAAGAACAGAAGAAGCTTCTGAGCGAGAGAAAGTTAAAACGAAAGTCTGGTGATGCCGTAGAGAACATCAAAAGATTATGGGAAAGACTTAGAGTCAGAAACCCTCCCATGCCCAAGGAAGTCAGAGATAAATTATGTGATCAAACTTGGGAGTTGTCGAAAGATATAATTGGAGACCTTGTTCTCAAGCATGATGCTTCTAGAGTTGTGCAAACGTTAGTGAAGTATTGCTCCAAAGAGAAAAGGGAGATCATCACAAAATCATTAAAGGGACATTTTTATGAACTTGCTACATCTTCTTACGGAAAGTATTTGCTTGTGAAGCTGTTGCATTATGGCTCTAAAGATTCACGATCCCTTATATTGTCTGAGTTGCACGGAAAACTTAGAAAGCTGATCAGACACAGAGAGGGAGCATACGTTGTGGAAGATTTATATGTCCTATATTCTACCTCGAAGCAGAAGCAGCAGATGATCAAAGAATTTTGGGGTTCTGAGTACGCTGTGTTCAAGAATGCTGGTGAAGACAAAACTATCACTCAAGTTTGTCTTGAATCAACAGAAAAGAGAAAGATGATAATGTCGAATCTGTTCAGTACCATAAAGAGCTCTGTAGAGAAGGGATCTACAGGATTTCAAATTTTGCACGCCGCTATGAAAGATTATACTCAAGTGTTTGAAGGAGTGGAAGTAAGAGAGTTTATTGAACTTATTCAAGACCAACTTGCAGAACTAGTTCACACCCCAGAAGGATGTGAAGTGGCATGTATATTAGTCTCAAAGGCGACAGCTAAGGAGAGAAAGGCTATATTAAAAGGACTGAAAGAGCATGCTAAAGCATTGGCTACAAATGAGCATGGTCAACAAGTTCTTCAGATCATATTCATGACAGTTGATGACACAGTTTTAGTCAACAAGACCTTCACTTCAATGTTCACCGAGTCAATGAAGGAAATAATTCTCAACAAGAATTCTAGAAAGCCATTTTTGTATCTTTTGAATGGTCTTGATAAATCATTTTTCTCTCCCCACGCATTAAGAGAAATAGAGCGCTATGTCAGCTTGGCCTCAGAAACCTCTAAGAAATCTCAGGATCAGAGAAGAAGCGAGATCTTGAAGGGCTGTTTGCCAGTACTCTACAGCGTTATTACAACTGATCTCAAAGATGTAATGGATGAAAACATTGGTGCTCAGTTTTGCCAAGAGTTAATTCTCAATAATGAATTTCCAGAGCTTGTTTCGGACTCCAGAGTTCAGCTTTTAGACTCCATTATACAGCTGGCAAAGGGAAACATCTCCTCCGATGAGCATGTGGTGTCTAAACCATTTGTTCCTCGTTTTTTCAGAACTTTGATACAGGGAGGAAAATGGAACTCTAACGAGAAGAAAGTACAGGTTGTGGAGAACTCTGGAATTGGATACGAATTTGCTTCCAAATTTGCCAAGGAGATCTTTGATATGGGGAGTGATAAAGACGTTTTGGAGATGTGGATCAGCAGTGAACAGGGTTCGTTCGTTGTGGTTGCTCTAGTTGATAGCTTTAAAGCCAATGATGATACTGCACAATTTCTCAAAGCAGTTAAGAAATTTGGAAATTTGATCAAGAAAGAGCCTGACTCCAATAAAGGAGCCAAAGTCCTTTTACAATTGATATCGTAGCTAGATCGACTTAATAGGAGGATGGAATCACAATACTAAAGCTGTTGTAGATAGAGACTAGTAGTGAGGTGTAAGGTGTAAATATTGTTACCTGGCCAGGGGTCGTGTGTGGATCGACAAATAATTTCTAACCTTCAACTCGAAGGCAAACATCAAAGATAGGTGTTTATAAGTGAACCAGTGAACTTAAGAGGTCATTAACAAAGAATACAGGACTGCAATCCTACCACTAGTGAGAATGCCTCCGAAGGAAGATTGGGAAAAGTACAGCAAACCGTCAGATGATGCCGACGATGACGGAAAGCCGGAAAAGATCACACCATTAAGTGAAGGCGATATTCAAGTGTTGAAGACGTATGGGGCTGCTCCATATAGTCAATCGATCCGGGATATCGAAAAGGACTTGAAGGATTTGGAAGGGAAGATTAAAGAGAAGATGGGGGTTGAAGAAAGTGATACAGGCTTGGCTAGTCCGAATTTGTGGGACGTTGCTGCTGATAGAAAGAGAATGAGTGAGGAGCAGCCTCTGCAAGTTGCACGGTGCACGAAAATCATTGATCCGTCCACAGAAGAAAAGACAATGTATGTGATCAATATTAAGCAAATAGCTAAGTTTGTTGTTGGATTGGGTGAACGAGTTTCCCCTACTGATATAGAAGAAGGAATGAGAGTTGGTGTTGATAGAACCAAGTATGAGATTCAGCTTCCACTTCCTCCACGAATTGACCCAAGTGTGACCATGATGACGGTGGAGGAGAAACCAGATGTTACATATAGTGATATTGGAGGATGTAAAGAGCAAATTGAGAAGCTGAGGGAAGTTGTCGAGCTTCCTCTTCTTTCTCCAGAGAGGTTTGTTAAGCTTGGTATCGACCCTCCAAAGGGAATTTTACTATATGGTCCGCCAGGAACAGGCAAAACATTATGC
This sequence comes from Ogataea trehaloabstinens, assembly GCA_003706095.2. Classification (NCBI taxonomy): domain Eukaryota; kingdom Fungi; phylum Ascomycota; class Pichiomycetes; order Pichiales; family Pichiaceae; genus Ogataea; species Ogataea trehaloabstinens. The sequence continues at coordinate 274,312 of PPKJ02000009.1, read as the reverse complement.
GCGCGTGCAGTTGCCAATAGGACAGATGCTACATTTATCCGTGTGATTGGGTCGGAGCTTGTTCAAAAGTATGTTGGAGAAGGTGCTAGAATGGTACGAGAGCTATTTGAGATGGCGAGAACCAAGAAGGCGTGCATTATCTTTTTTGATGAAGTTGATGCAATTGGAGGTGCTAGATTCGATGATGGAGCTGGAGGAGACAATGAGGTCCAAAGAACCATGTTGGAGTTGATTACTCAGCTGGATGGATTTGATCCAAGAGGTAATATTAAGGTTATGTTTGCAACCAATCGACCAAACACGCTGGATCCTGCGCTATTGAGACCGGGACGTATTGACAGAAAAGTTGAGTTTTCTCTTCCTGACTTGGAGGGGCGTGCTAATATCTTCCGGATTCACTCGAAATCTATGTCATGTGAACGGGACATTCGTTGGGAGCTTATTTCTAGACTGTGCCCGAATGCGACAGGAGCAGAGCTGAGATCTGTTTGTACAGAAGCTGGAATGTTCGCAATTCGATCAAGAAGAAAGGTTGCTACCGAAAAGGATTTCCTTCAGGCTGTAGAGAAGGTGATCAAAGGTAACATGAAGTTCAGCTCAACAAGCAGATACATGCAATACAACTAATGAACACATTTGCCGCATCTTTTATTTCTTGCTATTCCCACCACGTAATACAACCCATTCCATCTGTTTGACAACTAGCTATTAATGCGTATGGAGGAGCTCTTGTAGTGTCACCATTATTAGGAACGTCCGGGCCTTTTGGCTTCGAGTCGGTAAACACTTCTTTTTCGACCCTGAAGTTGATTCTCTCGTTGATGTCCAGGTAAAGCTTTGTGCCCTCGTCCATTTCCCAGATCCACGCGTTATCGTCTTTCGAGTAGTAAGAGCTCTCAAACATGTAATTTTTAGGTATAAATACGTCACCGAAGAACTCCATGTTAACTTTGATTCCTTCAGCAGTACATTTTTCAATCCATCCACTGAGCATTTCTCCCACGAACGGCTTAAACAGAACGGCCCTGAACCTCACACTGACAAACGTGGCACCGTCTCCGGGTTTGAGCAGCCCGTCGCCAACTGAAAGAATGTCCCAGACTGCAATCACCAGTCCAAGATTATGGATCACCTTGTCTGCATATTTATTATTAAGCTCGTTTTTCACCGCCTCTTGAGTCGGAAGGTGGAACAGATGCGGCGAGATTCGGATCAGATCCGATATCTCCGACAGCTGGAACATCAGTCAGGTGGATCTACTGCGGTTCTAGCGATGCAAAGCGCTGACCAAATTGCTTGTGTCTCCATTACTAGCTATTTTTTTAATCTCAATTTTTTCACCCTCCACTCTCTACAATAAAATAATCAGTATCTTTTATATATAAATAAGGAATAGGCAATGAAAAGTCAAATGTTCACTAGGTGTTCAAAAGATAAATAAATAGGGTAATCTTGTAAAGACTGAAACTAACCCGGTCCTAATACACTCTCTTTCCAGGAGGAACAGACTTACACTCGTTTTCATCCAGGGTATGAGCAATCACGTGTCTGTAATTGAGCTTGACAGGCTCTCCGTATCCAGCTTGCCACGACAGGGAATGCTTTCTCCACTCTTTATCATTTCTGTCGGGATAGTCATCTCTGGCGTGGGCACCTCTAGATTCAGGTCTAGCAGCGGCGGATGTAGCAGTTTGTCTAGCACATGTAAGCAAGTTACGCAATTCCATTGTTTCAACCAGGTCAGAGTTCCAAATCATCGATCTGTCGGTGGTCTTGATTCTGGAAAACTTCTCGTCTATAACAGTCATCTGACTGACTCCCTCATCAAGAATGGATTGCTCTCTAAACACAGCAACATGCTTTTGCATAGATCTTTGCATCTCCAATCTTAGAGATGCGGTAGTGACATCTCCATCAGCATGACGAAGCTCGTCAAGGGTCTTGATCGATTCATATCCAATTTCTGCAGGAAGCTCCATGTGTGGAGCGTTAGGCTTCATCTGGTCTCTAATAGTATGCGAAACAGCTCTACCAAATACCACAAGATCCAACAAAGAGTTAGCACCAAGTCTGTTGGCTCCGTGAACGGAAGCACAGGCAGCTTCTCCACAGGCGAATAATCCTGGAACAATGACATCTTCTCCCTTATCATTGATTGTCAAAACTTCTCCCTTGTAGTTGGTTGGAATTCCTCCCATATTGTAGTGCACAGTAGGAATAATTGGAATAGGTTCCTTAGTGACATCAACACCTGCGAAAATATGTGCAGTCTCAGAAATACCTGGAAGTCTCTCCTTCAGAACAGAAGCAGGCAAGTGAGAAAGTTGCAAGAACATATGGTCCTTAAGTGGACCAACACCTCTTCCTGCATTGATCTCCATAGTGATGGCTCTTGAAACAACATCTCTTGAAGCAAGATCCTTGGCATGTGGAGCATATCTTTCCATAAATCTCTCTCCCTCAGAGTTCACCAAGAATCCTCCCTCTCCTCTAGCTCCCTCAGTGATCAAACATCCTGAACCGTAGATACCCGAAGGGTGGAATTGAACAAACTCCAAATCTTGCAATGGTAGACCTGCTCTAGAAACCATAGCAAATCCATCTCCAGTACATGTGTGAGCAGAAGTACATGAGAAGTAAGCTCTTCCGTATCCACCGGTAGCAATCACAGTTTTGTGAGCCTTGAATCTGTGTAGAGTTCCATCTTCTTGGTTGTAAGCAATACATCCTACAACAGCACCATCATGTGTCAAAAGGTCCATTGCAAAGAATTCAATAAAGTAATGTGTATCATATCTCAGAGATTGACCATAGAGGGTATGAAGTAACGCATGCCCTGTTCTATCAGCAACAGCACAAGTTCTATAGGCTTGACCACCCTTACCATAATCTATAGCTTGTCCTCCAAAAGCTCTTTGGTAGATCTTTCCCTCCTTGGTTCTTGAAAATGGTAATCCATAGTGCTCTAATTCAATAATAGACTCTGGTGCCTCTCTTGTCATATAATGAATAGCATCCTGGTCTCCCAGCCAGTCAGATCCCTTGACAGTATCGTACATGTGCCATCTCCACTCATCAGGGTGCATGTTTCCCAACGCAGCGTTAATACCTCCCTGAGCAGCCACAGTATGTGATCTGGTAGGGAACAGCTTGGAAATACATGCAACCTTGTATCCATCTTCAGCCAATCCAAAGGCAGCTCTCAATCCGGCACCTCCAGCACCAATCACAATACAATCGTATTCATGGTCGATGATATGGTAATCTTTGGCCATAGCAGAGGAAGCATCCTTTCCATTGACATCATTAAATTGTGATATCACCTGCTGTGATGCCTTTGTAGACGAGAAAAGCCTGCGGGAAGAGCCCACAGCTCTTGTTGACTTGCAGAGGCTTTGAATATGCGATCTAAGCATTTGACTTTCTTTATATCCTTCTGTTGTAACTGGTGTACTGCTGTATCTCCAATCAGCTTCTGCTACAGACAAGACAATGTGGTGCTCAGCAGTGTGAGACTATCTGCTTCTTTTGCGCAAGATTGGATGAAGATTGTTTCCCTCAACGTTCTTGAGCTGCTTTCTTGTTTTCTTCCCTCTTCCTCCCTCAGAATTTGTCTGGCTAATATCGCTGCCAGCAAAGTCCAGAGCGCCGCACGCTTCTCCCGCAAGTCCTTCCAATACGCAGGGGATTTCGGACACCGGGTACGGGGGGCTGGCCTGCCCCCACATATTCACCGCGGGAGAAAACTGAAGAGACCGTCTGCAGAGTGGGGGCACTCCACGAACTGGCCCGGATGTCCCCGCTACGGGCCCGCACTCGCTCGCATGCACAGCCCGCTGCAGCAGCCAACCGCAACTCTGCAAATTGTCACCGGCCACAACGGGTCAATGGAGCAGGCGCGAGACAAATGTTCGCGGATGCTAACCGCGAATTTCCGATGGTGCACAGGTGCATGTAGATCTACACCTTGAAGCAATGGTTTCCCTTTCCAACATGCACTCTACATTTATTACGGTAATGCTACTTGTAGTTTTGAGCCAGTGAACCTAATCATTGGACTATATATTCTCCAGCCTTCGTTAAAATCCATCTAATTAAGCAGGCCATTGACAGTGGGAACCACATCAGCAGAAAAGTCAGGACGTGGCATTTCGTATCCATCTATTGTTCTGGCATAGGTGATTCCTCCAAGACGAGAAACGGGTTTCAATTTGGCAATATCAATCAAATTCAATTCCTTGTTGATAACATCTTCCCTCACATGGAAATTCACACCCTCTACAATGCATAGTGTGCCTGTTCCCCTAGTAGGATCCCGTTTAGACTTCCATTCGTGGGAGTGAATAAGCTTGGCCTCCACGCTAAAAGCACTCTCTGCAACGTGAGATGGTGAAACCTTGGAGGACGTAGCAGGAGTTAGTCCAGATAGCTTCCACTCATCCACATCTGGTGGGGCGTTTGTGCAAGTGTAATTAGCTGCCTCCACAAACCACTCACTCACAATGTTCAAAGTACATTCACCAGTCTCTAGCAGATTCTTGCAAGTATCCTTTGGATTACCCTTTCCACCACTGAATCCAACTACAAAGATGGGTGGATCGTGGTTCACAACTGTAAAGTAAGAAAATGGGGATAAGTTGCGAACACCATCAGCACCTATTGTTGATACAAACCCAATAGGTCTTGGAGTAACAGCGCCAATCAACAGCTTATAGTTGTCTACAGGATTTCTTGTCTCCGCAAAAGGGTCGATCTCCAATTTCTGAAAAGCCTTCCAAGAGTTATCAGTAGCACCCGAACCTGGAGTCCAGTCGGGGTTGACAGTTTTCATGTAGCGCCATTCCCTGTCGATTTCAAAAGAAGGTCTTGATCCTTCAACTTTCTTGAAATCCGGGTGTGGGTTTCTCTTGACCTGACTCTCAAGGCCAAATCTCTTCTCTGTCATCTTATGAGGTTCGATTCTACTTAATGCTTAATATCCTCTTCCTTGCAGTTTCTAGAGAAACACATATCCTTTCTCAATTAAATAAGATCCAAAAATTCAACACAGCGCATTTCCCCACACGGACTCCGAATACAGTCTAATTCCGAAAATTTAATATTTCCGAGAATTGAAGTGGCGGTGCAGATCTTGGATCACCGAAAGATTTAGAAGATGAAGAACCATGAATTGGAGGTTGATACACTTTGTTTTGGGGCTCCTCCAAAACCAATTGAGTAGTCTGCAGTGAACCGTTGAGTCCTTCTCTATAAACAACTGCCATTGCTGGCAGCTCTTGTTTGACTACGGGTAAAAAATGTGACCTATACGGTTAGTTTTAGATGTTTACATGAACAATTGAATATCCACCAGGAGTATTTGAAGTCGATTGCTAGTATATTGTTGGTGTTTTCAAAATAATTGGCATCAGCTTTAGAATATTTGGGTGACACTCCATTTCGATTGTACATCAGTCATAAACATTTGCACATCATGTTCGCAGAGTCAGGTGTGTCAGAGAGCCCTCTTTCGAAACAATTGGGAAGACCTCCGATCCAGGGATTGGTGTCTATTCAGCCAATGGCGTTCGGTTTGAGGGTGCTTCCTTTTTCAACTTTTGGTGATATTCACAGCGTTTCACGTGAAGGCCACTCGCAAGATAGGCAGCTCAAAGAAATTAGCATCAATTATCTAAGACATGTTTTGGATTTGATCGAACCATTCACCCTAGCTACTTCACTCGTGTTTTACCGTAGAGCTACTGGCTATACTGTGACTTGAAAGACAAAAGAAACATGCGCAGTCAGAGGTACGGTTCAAGCACCTCCTTTGTATGATCCCACACTTGTTCTTGTGTATGTTGGCGGAGGAAAGTGAGCTTTTTCGGGTTCGAGGTGCAGTCGCATTTGTTATTGACCAGGAAAAACCTGCCACCTTCTTGTTCGCCTGAGCTGATACCCTGTTCACCCTTCCATGGTAATCCATTACCACCAAAAGCTGCGCTGGTGCATTGGAACAAATGCCTCTGACCAGACTCCTCGTCGCTAATCGATAGCACCCAAATCAGAGGTTCGAGAACAAGTGTGATAACCCAGGCCAGGAGCAGCCCTGGATTTCCTCTTCGGACATTCCCTGTGTTGACTGAGCCAGGCCACGAGTGAATAAATGTTACACCGGGATTCTCTTGGGCCAATTTGTCCATACCTACTGTGTTCAGAGTGATATTTTGAGTACGGGCTTTTATCAGACTAAAATTCCCAGGCCTCTTGAGGTCTATGTCATCCACATCCAGTGTTGTCCTTTCTAGTCCGCCACCTAAAACGCTGACGACCCGCGGCGTTGGTGCCTTTCGTAGGAGAGGTAGCAGGCGTTGGATAAAGAGCATCCTGGAGTAGTACTCCAGGACCTGGGTGATTTCGAAACCCTCTGTTGTTTCTTGGCGCGGACCAAACGGCGCATATCCTGCTGTGAGGAACAACAAATCGACATGCGTCTCTTGGGCCTGGATCAGCTCGCATACTCTCTTGGTTTCCGCAAGGAGCGAGATCTCCCCTTCAGTCCAGACGAGCTCGGCTTTGGGGTTGATTTCGTGGAGCTCTTGCATAAATGCACGCATACGCTCCTCTGAGGCCTTGCGCCCCACTAGATAGATCTTCATGCTGGCGCCCGTCGCAACTAAGGCCTTGATGGTGAATTTTCCAATACCTGACGTCCCTCCAACGAAGACCGAGACCCTAGGAGCTGTTTTATCATCGATCTGCGCGTTGGAAGCTTGTATCTCGGTGTACTTGACCATTGTTGATCGTCAAGCAGCTGAGTTGAGTCTTTCAAAAGTATACTCAGTCGTCAACTGGCAGTAGATAGCAGAAATTGAAGGATATGATGGACATATATCTCTGACACTTCAGCACCGAAGCTGTTTCTTTTTTTCGGATTTGAATTAGCTGACCAGGAAGAGTTACCGCATTAAGCACATGATATGGATTTGATTGAAAGGTTTCTGAGCCCCGCTGGAGAAGATGAGAGCGTAGTCCAAACCCAACGAACCGCGACGACTATTTCCTTGAGATGATGGAAAACGACATACTGGCAGAATAAGGAGTTGGGGAAAAATAAGAGGTTATTGAAGAACTGGAAGAATGATTAAGTTGGAAAGACGCTATAAAGTCGCTTTCAAGAATACAGTCGTTACTGGGTAGATTACAGGTCCGGATTTGATAGTCAATGGAAAGAACCAATGAAGCAATCGTCGCTTGATAGCTTTTCGGCTCCAATTGATCTCCTGATGTGAAGTGTTACATAATCAGCTTATTTTAAGGTCCCTTGCGGTCTCTTTGATGTTGTATAGCAGAATCACAGATCAGTAAAGTACACGTTTTACTGTGGAACCTCTATAAAATGGAAAAGAGTCCCTGGACGTACTGTTCCATACTAACCAAAGTCGACTGTACTTGATTTTCCGCAAGAAACTACTTATACGTCACGTGTAGTTATCATGTGACTAGTGCGTCACGTGTTTTTCTATAAAGTCGTCTCCCACGCACTTGGTCTCAATTCACCTCCCATGCTTTTGTGTACCACCTTTGCAGACTCGAAAGGTCCCAATCCGTTAAGTTCTCCATCTCGCACATCACGTAAAGGATCAGGGAGAAGGTCTCGTATATCGTTCCCTTGCTGGTCCACAAACCGCTCCTTATCTTGACTCACTTCAACCTCCCTTTGAGATATGCGTCCCATTAGCTTCATAAAGTTTGAGTTTTGAAACTTGTTTGATGTATCTTCAGATAAATCCTGCGGCGTATTCGTCATTGTATCAAAAACTGATTTGGCTAACATGGCAAACTTCACTCTATCGGCTTCATCTTCCTCGCTATTCATTTCACTATCTTCTATAGCTTCCTCTGTCACCTTCTCTCCAGCCAGGTAAGACTCCATTTCATCAAATGCGTTTGTGAATTGGTCCATATTTGCTTGTTCTGAATGACTCATTATTTGTGGTTGCTGTTGTTGCTGTTGTTGCTGATAGTAGGTCTGACCTCTCTGTATTCGGCTTACATCTTTTAAAAAAGGATCAGCAATCGCTTTTGCGTCCTGCAACTGCCCATTCTGTCGCAGCTCCGATGCCCATACCATACTCCGAGAATCCAGGGGATTAAATTGATGCTGTACAGTTGGCGCTTGTAACTGTTGGGGGCTACTGATTCTCATTCCCTCAAAGTCCTTAACCCAGTTTTGTGGAGGCGCGGAACCATCGTTAATAACGGGAAGCTGGCCGAACGAAGTGATCTCAAACTGCTCGTTTTTAAATGCTCGGAAACTTTCCTCCAATCGTCCATCCACATTGTGCACTTTATTAAATCTTGAGAACTTCTCTTGCGAGTCTGAATGTATGTTGCGACTGACCTGTTGACCAAGCGAAAAATCCACATCACCTTGGCTAGCAAACTTGCTCGCAGTGTTTGTAGAGGAGCAGGAGTCTCCTGCGTTAAAGAAGCTCATTAAGTGTCTCTCCTGATGGTTGTAGATTCTCGATGGTCAAAGAAGAGTGTATGTTTCCGTACTCGAAGTCTTTGCTCTTTGTATAGGTATATGTCACAACAGAAAATATCACATGAGGGGTTGAACTGCCCAAATTAGTAAGTCTTTGCATGTGTCGAAAAAAACACTTTTGTGGGGTCGCTTTAGGTCGATCGACTCACTAACATAGTTTCTATCGAATCTCACTCAGCAAGTCGATAACTCACAAGCACCCCAACCTTGTGTTTGGCTGTACTAAAGTTGCGGAACCTCACATCCTCCACATTATCCCCTAAAACCTGTTTTGAGTCGGAATCTTCCCATTCTTCTGGAACGCGACTGTTCGGATTCGCATAAACAAGAACATTGAATGTGTAATCACCTTCAAGTTCAGGAAGGAACGTAACAGATGCCGTGATCTGGCGAATAATTGACTGAATTTCCCTTTGAATTCGATCTGATGTTTGATTGTCCAATTCTGGTACTGAATCATTTGTACTGTTGCTGATCTCTACATTGAATTGCCATCGCTCAACAACTTCATTATCTTCTTTCGACGTGATAGCTACAATAAGCTTTGATATATTTCCGGCGTATATCCATCGGTGTAACTGCTTCATAATTCTTTGTATATAATTGGTCAGATCATCATCAGCCGAAACCATCATATTGAGTCCATATTTTCGAACTATCTGGAAATCTTCTTGCGGATATATCCCCCTTTGATAGAGAATACTTTGTATACTAAACTCAAAAAAATCTGACACAACTTTGGACGACCCCTTCAACGCGAGCTTTGAGCGGGTCAGTGAATCACCCTGAGTTGCTGACATTGTACAAAGAGATACTATCCTTTGCTGTCGAAATTCAAATCAAAGCTTTGTAGGAAGATGTTTTGGCACCTTTCAAGTCAAAACATTTGATTGAAGATCCAAACTTATGAGCCCGTGTTTGTTTTTGGCAGATAAGAAAGAGAGCATCTGTCTGGTTCGAGGTTAGAGCTTTTAATCAGGTTGATAGCGCCTCTTGATAAACCCCTTGGAAACAATTAGGAATAGTTAGAAATAATGGTATGTGCTACTTTCTCTCTTCTTGAATTTAATGAGATTTTAACTAAAACCCTTATACTCATAGCATAACGTTTCGAGAACGCTGAAAACTCCCGAAGAGCATCTCAAAAAGGTAAAACGAGATGCTCCTAAAATAGCAGCCTACCGGGCGCTGAATGACTCTGTCTTTACTAATAAGTGCAATAATATATATAATACAAAGACATTTGATGATACAACTGAACTTCTCAAGCAAAATCCCGAACTCTATTCAGTCTGGAACTACAGAAGAGACATATTATACGAATCGCAGGTGGATCGTACAAATAGGAACCTCTTACACGACATCATGGTAAGCGAGCTGCAATTCACTCAATCACAGCTTTACAAATATCCAAAATGTTATTGGATTTGGCATCACCGGCAATGGTGTCTAAAAGAAGATCGTCTGAGCGATTGGAACAAAGAGTTGGATCTAATCGATAAGTTTCTATCAGCAGATTCAAGAAACTTTCATGTTTGGCAGTACAGAAGATTTATCATCCGATGTATGCAAGAATGCCTCGAAACATTAGAAGAGAAGCATCGATTGGATTATTCTGAGTTTCAATTCACCACTAAGATGATCCGAAAGGACATAGCAAACTACTCGGCTTTACATAACCGAACAAAGCTGACTGCTCAACTTTTTGAGCAGCCCCCAGTGCCGGAATCAGATGATCCTGACCTTTTAATATTCCACTCTAAAAACAAATACAGCTTCCTTGTCAAGGAGCTTGAAATGGTGAAGACGGCAACGTACACCGACCCAGACGATTCTTCTATTTGGATCTACATGAAATGGCTATTTAGCGATTATTTTCTGCTCCATCTTCAAACAGAAAAAGCTATTGGACTAATTAATATGGTAATAGCAGACATAACGGAACTGAATGCATTAGAGCTGGAAGACAATTTGATAGAGAACCAATGGTGTCTAAAGACAATTCTGTACCTTTTGAAGAAGTTGATAGAATTGGAAACATCGGAGACAGAAATCAAGACCTGTAAAGATCATGTCGAAACAATCAGGCACAAATTGATCGAGCTTGATCCTTTTCGAAAACGAAGATATGATGAATTCACAGTGTGACTATCTCCGAGGTCTGCTGCGGTTATTGTTATGGCTGAAGTTCCTATTTCTATCAAGGTTACGAGGCTGAAACTTTGATTTCTTCTGAGAATGCGAAAAGTTCTTTTTGCGTACGGCGTCTTGAGGCCGTCTGGAGTGTCTGACTTCTTGATAACCATCGTAAAGCTCATGCATATATTTCTTTCTATTGTATAGGAATCTAATGGATCCAATCTTCCCCGTGTCATAGTCTCGAAGCTTAAAATATAAATCATCGGGATTGTTTTCCACAGTTTTTTTGTAAGTTTCAGGAGTTCTTTCGGTTTCAAGTTCATGAGATAGCTCTATCTTGATATTCAGTATAACATCATTAATAATATGACTGGGGTTATTGTTGAACTGAAGTTCAGACAACGCTGACCTAAGAAAGGAAGACTCGTAATTTTCCAAGTAGTATTCAAGAAGCTCATTTATTGAAGTCTTGAGTTCTTTTTCTTGGCCGAATAAACCAACATCACGTTCGTCTATTTTTCTATATGCACTTTGCAAATCATCTTGATGCAATTCACTCCAGAGAAGTTCGACAGTTTTCAATACCACAGTCGAATTATAATGAGAAGGAAATTGTAGTGACAACTCTGTGGAGTAAAGGTCGTTCAAGACTGACCAAGCCAAGTATACAACGTTCCGTGGCAAGTTGTAATGTTTGGCCATCTTAACTAACAAGTCTTCTATTAGAAAGTTTCTGAAATCAAACGATTCAAATTCCATAAACTTCCTTTCTAAGTTGAGGATCCGCTTCCGTTGATCTTCCAGGTCTGGAGCTTGTAATTGGGATCCTCGAAGCTTATTGGCTTCACTGAGAACAAGGGATAACTTTTTGATGTAATCATTAGACTTCAGCGAAATAAACAAAGATGCTATTGCTATTTCAATATGGGCTGTCGAGTACTTAGAGAAGCTGTTGAACAGAAAGAAGCGTTGGAAAAGATAGCAGCAGCTTTGAAGAATCTTTGTTGGAAAATTGAGGACACCAATCAACTTTGTCAAAAAGTTGAAAGCTTCCTTCTTCTTAATCTTGTATGTTCTGACTTGATTCCCATCAATTAAAGACTCCTGTTGGAGTAGGGAAATCTCCTTCTTGCTAAGAAATGGTTTTGACAGTTGAACCACATTAAGGGAATGAGTCCCTGAACTTCCTACGGATGAGACTTTGGGTGATGTTTCTGCAGACGAAGATGCAGACATCATGTAGTACTATAAGCTATGCAAAATGCTTTCGCCATTAACGAGATCAGCATACGACTCTTCTGTTGCATTAACTTTCTCTCTCTAGGATTGTCTCGATTTCTTTTCTACGTTTGATTTTCACAGTTTCTTTCGATTAGTCATCAATCACATAAGCGGATTTTAATCAATCTTCAAGGAGGAGATGGGCAAAATGAAGTACGTACATGCATCAGGAAGAATTAAGCGCACCTCAAAGAGGAAAGTCTCTGTAATGAAGAATGTGAGAGAGTGATGAAAATGTTTTGCATTGGAATCAGTTGTTAAGAGAGGGTGAAGTTGTGAGACTTCTGATGTGCTACAACTTATGGGACTTTATCTGAAGTGTATGGCAGGTAGAGGTGGGTGTGCAGGGCAGAGTTTTGTCCTGTTTATTTAAACTGAATAGCTGACTATCAGCTCGAGCTACGTTCGATGAGGAGCAGTTGAAAAGCTGACGGTGTCATCGGGGCTGATCTGAATCAGGAAATTTCTTTTCCGACGCGGAGTTCCGTCGGTAGCTAAACCACGGGGAAATATCCAACTCAAAGGTATGACTGGTAGGTATTTGAAGAGCTCGAGTGCCACATGGAGAATTGTAGTTGAACAGAAAAGATTTCACGGATAATTTGCACATCTTCCACAATGTCTCAGCACGGGAATGTCACAAACTCAATTTACGATGAGGTAGCCAAATACTCCAATATGTCTCTAGACACAATGTCTGAAGAAGACAGAGACTACTTCAAAAGTCGCAATGGAATCGAGTTCCTTAATGCTACTTCGAACCAGGCCATCTGTTTCAACAACTGGGCAGTCCATCAAGAAAACGTTCTAGAAGCAATAGAATTAGCCAATAAGAAGCTAGGTGAATCAGTCCCTAAAAGCTCATCTGATGCTAGTTTCAATAGCTATTTGGACGAAATTATTTTCTATGCTACTGCAATTACTGGAAGAAATCAGCTCAAGGGCCTCAAAGGTTGTGTACTCTCTCAGGTAACACCTTCTTTGGCATATGATACAGAAGGAACTTTTCAGTATGCGAAGAAAATAATCGCAGCGTATGAGGAGCTGGGCGTTGATAGATCTAAGGTAATCATCAAGATCACCACTACTTGGGAATCAATGCAGGCTGCCAAGAGACTACATTCGGAGGAAAATATCAAATGCCTCGGAACTGTAGTACATTCTTTAGAGCAAGCTATTCTAGCTGCAGAAGCTAACTGTGCTGTGATTTCCCCATATGTGGACGAATTAGCAGTCAATTTAGATCCATCACAGTATGTGAAACAATCATTGGAAACTAACTACGGTTATAATGTTACTGTGGACATCCACAAGTATTATAAGGCACACAATATTGATACGGTCATTTGTATTGCTGCAATGATTGGCACTAATACTATCCTTGGACTCAGTGGAATTGATGAGATGACTGTGCCTGTCGTTACCTTACACAAGATATTGAACAGTTCAGTGCCAGAAGGTTTTACAGTTCCCGTTTTAAAGCCTCATTACACGGTTGAAGAAGCAGGTCCTAAACGTTCATACATCGACGACTTTGAAACCTATAATTCTGCCCTCAGTTCGAATCCCACCGCGCTGAAGCGTATTTCCTTTGCGGCAGAAACCTTTATTTCCTTTGATCTCAAAGCACACACTCTGGTAAAGAATGTGTTGCACGAATTCAATTACATTTCTTAATATCTTAGTGTATATATGTATGAATAAGTATAGTTTAAAACTATCGGAGAATAGAAAGGAGCTACCATTATTCGGTAACACCTGAATACAAGCAGCTGTCTATAGCTTTACAGGTCGATTAACCACCTCTTTAAGGGCTGGTAGTCCTTGAATAATCTTTTCAGGCGCGTCGATAGACCACCTAGAGCTCTCAGCAAATGGTCGTGCGATTCTACTAAAGTTTCAGGCGATGCAGAGGGTTATGCAGCCCGCGACCAACTTTCAGATTTTGTGTCGTTGAGGTGTCCTCTCTGTCGCAGCAATAACTAAGATCCTGGTACTTAGTTTTGTTTTATTTGAACATCATACTGCAGGCATTTATTAGCTAGTCAGAAGTGTGAAGCACGCAAAGAACAGTTTGCATTAGTAGAATACACAACCAGTTGATTGAAAAATGGACGGAGGTATGTTGAACTTTTCAAATCCTTTAAACAGTGTGGTACGGAACTGGTCCTGATGCGCTGTTTTGTTTGAGCCTTGATGGCGGCCGATATAACCATTAGGAAGTTAATACAAAGTCAATCCTGTTTCTTAACGCTAATTGCTACTTTTCATTCCGAAGGGAGTCTCGAAACGTGTGTGTGAAGAACCACCAAACTCTAACGCTGACGGCGTCGTAACTCCCGTGGAATACTCTCTTCCGTATGGTGGTCCCTGGTGTTCGTGACGGATTGTCAACTTATTGCTAGCATTATCTGTGGTTTTAGCGATATGTATGGACGTCTAGTTACTGAAGCGCTGGCGCTTTCAGCTATTTCAATGGTTTGCCGTCGAAACGGTCACCCCTTCCAGCCACCCCGTTAAAAGTTTTTTGAACCTACTACGAAATTGGATTACTAACACCTACAATAGAAGACGTTGCTGCTGTAAGTTAATTCAAGCGATAATTAGTTCTGTGTGGAGTTTGGCAACAGTTTGGAGCTGCTAAAGTTGGTTGTTGGTTGTCGGCGCCAACCCTAGTAAACTCCCCCTGTCACCTTTTTTATTCTCAGCCCAGCTCGCTGCAGAATTTTCGCGATTATTAGCCTGGCCCTTTTTTCGGCTTTAGGCTTGTGATTTCGAAACGCAGCGATGAGGGACTGATTGATCTCCTGAATCACAGTCACTTATAGCTCACCATGAAAACTAGTTTACTAACATGTTCCATATAGTTGGTTATCGATAACGGATCGGGTATGTGCAAAGCCGGTTTTGCCGGTGATGACGCCCCAAGAGCCGTGTTCCCATCGATTGTAGGAAGACCAAGACACCAAGGTATCATGGTTGGTATGGGTCAGAAAGACTCCTACGTTGGAGATGAGGCTCAGTCTAAGAGAGGTATCTTAACTTTGAGATATCCAATTGAGCACGGTATCGTGACAAACTGGGATGATATGGAGAAAATCTGGCACCACACTTTCTACAACGAATTGAGAGTTGCACCAGAGGAACACCCAGTTTTGTTGACCGAGGCTCCAATGAACCCTAAATCCAACAGAGAAAAGATGACTCAAATTTTGTTTGAGACCTTCAATGTCCCAGCCTTCTATGTTTCTATCCAGGCTGTTTTGTCGCTTTACTCATCTGGTAGAACCACCGGTATTGTATTGGATTCTGGAGATGGTGTTACTCACGTTGTTCCAATTTATGCTGGTTTCTCGTTGCCACACGCCATCTTGAGACTTGATCTTGCTGGTAGAGACTTAACAGACTACTTGATGAAGATCTTGTCCGAGAGAGGTTACACATTCTCTACCACAGCTGAGAGAGAGATCGTGAGAGACATCAAGGAGAAGCTTTGTTATGTTGCTTTGGACTTTGATCAGGAGCTCCAAACCTCTTCCCAGTCTTCTGCTATCGAGAAGTCCTACGAGCTTCCAGATGGACAAGTGATCACCATTGGAAATGAGAGATTCAGAGCTCCAGAAGCTTTATTCCACCCTGCTCCACTTGGATTAGAAGCTGCTGGTATTGACCAGACTACCTACAACTCCATCATCAAGTGTGATGTTGATGTCAGAAAAGAATTATACGGTAATATTGTCATGTCTGGTGGTACCACCATGTTCCCGGGTATTGCCGAGAGAATGCAAAAGGAGATCACTGCATTGGCTCCATCTTCGATGAAGGTGAAGATCATTGCTCCTCCAGAGAGAAAGTACTCTGTCTGGATTGGAGGTTCCATTTTGGCATCTCTATCCACCTTCCAGCAGATGTGGATTTCCAAGCAAGAATACGACGAGTCTGGCCCTTCAATTGTCCACCACAAGTGTTTCTAAGTGGCTGCGCTTAATGTTTCTGTCACTTTCACTACACCTTTGGGCGGAGTTTTGACCACGGGTTTTTTCTTTCTATTTAGATATCTGGATTGATTATATTTAAGATTTTTTGTACTATTCCTGCTGACACTTGTGTGAGGTTCGGTGTAGGGGGTGCTTTGCCCTCCCATGTTAAATTAAGTGTGATAAAAGCCCAAGCCCACTAAATGATCCAAAGAGGAAGGTGAAAAATCTCATAGGCGACTTTTTTGGGAGCTCAGATAAAGAACACCTTTCCTCAACCATCTGCTGCTTATAGCAGGCTTCTGGTCCTGGCGGCAGCTGCCTTGTATTTTCGGACTATTATAGTGTGTAGTTGGTTAAAGACGTGGAGCGTTCACTATGGCTGTTTCTGGCTCCGGTAATTCGGATGTGAAGCCAAGGCCAGCACCAGAGATGGAGAGCGTTACATCTCCTGCGCAGTTTGTACGGACGATGCGGTCTTTGGCTGTGACTGCACACTTTTATTGGTTTCTTTCTCATATTTTTGCGTTGTGGTTTATGATTCTAAACACTTTGAGTTCAATGGTTGGAGGGGAGAGATCCGGTACTGCTCTCCGCTACTACAATTTATCTATCACTTCTACGATTGTCACGTATGTTATTGTGCTACGTCAGACATACAAGACAAGGCCTCTAGTGTATTTGCTCTCACAGAATGTGTCTCTGCTGCGTGATGACAACGTTCAGTACCTGCTGCTGGCTCTGGTGCTGCGCATGCTCTCAGCAGGCGGAGCTAACGTATCCAGTTTGTACCCCTTTTCTATCTTTGCTGTGTTCCACTCGTTAGGCTACTTCAACAACTATCTGGTGTCGTGTTTGCCTTGGGTTTCGCCTGAAACGAAGAAGAGACTATCTGCTTCTTCAACACAGTTTGTGTCTCGGTTCAATGAACCGTGTCTTTATGTGGCTGCGAACATGGAAATTCTGCTGGTATCCACCTATTTGTTCCCGGTGCTCAAAGCCGTTATATTTCTTCAAATGATCCGGCCACAATTGTTAGCACGCAATCTCCGCTCTATTGCACTCTTCATTGTCGTCGTGTTGTTCAACAGAGTCCGCTTTGATTGTAGCAAATACACCCGTCAGCTTGTCACGCAGTACGACATCAAGCTCACCCAGCTTGTGTCCCAAAATCCCCTTGTTCCCATCTCCATAAAGTCGATCGTCGCTTCCACTCGCGCCTTCGTCGTCTCTTCTCTCGCGCCAATCCATATTCCCGCACAGCCACACAATTCCACTGCCAAGCGCGATTAGTGTGGCGCAGTTCTTTCTCCACTGCAACACATCTTCCTCCTGGGCTTAATAGTGTTACCTCCGTATTGATCTATCTAATTACTTTTCTTCTGCTGTTGTATACTTCTTTGTCGACCATTGTAAGCTTCGGCTATTCGACTATTAGTGCCTTTAGTGACAAGCGTCAGTCTCACCGTATCAGCTCAGCCACATTTTTCTTGCCTTACCTGAGCTAAGTTTTTTCCTAAGCTACTCGTTCTTTCTGTCCAGTGCTCTTATCCTCAGCTACCGTCTCCTTATCAGTACCGGTTGATCTTGTCTTTACAACCCTTGTATTGGTCAATTACAGTATTATATTTCACACACGAGTGGCAGTATTTTGTTAGTGAGATCTTCTTCAATAAGGCCCCAAGAAGGCATCACAATTAGCTCACTTCTCCCACGAAATGGCTGTCTCTGGATCATCTACCGCGGCTACTTACGTCACAGAGAACACCCCATCCCACATGGCTGTTTCTACATCCCCTCAGCATTCAGCAGCATCGCCGTCTTTGACGTTTCCGGCTTCTCCTATCGATTCCCCCCTTGGATCAGGTTCCTCTTCACGCCGAGCACCCCAGCAAAATTCCAACCCGTCAGCGTATCTCACGTTTCCCACTTGCTCCCATCTCACAAAAGTACTAGCATCTTCAGCAAGAGAAACGGTGTTGAAAACTTATAGTACAGGAATGAGAATCTTCCTCATAGCACAATCCGCAGCTGACTCTGATGGATATAGAACCTCCAAAGATGGACAGAAGGTTTCCCATAAGGCATTGCTGCGACTAAGAACCCAGATTCTAAGCTGCAAAGACTGTTCTACAGGTTCGGCCGTATTTATGTGTCTACAGTGTCCAAACGTCGGTTGTATCAAACACAAACATGCCCTCAATCACGCAAAGGCCAGTGGTCATATCTTTGGGATTGATCCTAGCTCAGGTCATCTCATTTGCTTCAAGTGTCGCGATTATGTAAGTGATCCTAGTCTAGAACAGATAAGGATAGAAAGCATCAGAGAAGAAGGTGTTGAGAGTTCATTCTTGGGAATGCCCATATTTGATACTGAGCATGATCCCTCAAAACGCCAGCTCATTGCTGCCGGATCTAGACTTCCCTCCTACAAAGCAACTACGGGCCTCAAGGGCTTTATTAATATGGGATCTACTTGCTTCATGAGCTCTGTGGTTCAAACTTTAATTCACAATCCATTTATTAGAGACTACTTTCTTTCGGGTAGCCATTACGATTGCGGAAGAGAGACAGTTGATTGTCTTTCCTGCTGTGTGGAAGAGATTTTTCAAGACTTCTACACCTCGACAAGTACGATGGGATATGGGCCAACATCGCTACTTACTGCAGCTTGGAAGGTGAAAAGATCGCTAGCCGGGTATTCCGAACAAGATGCTCACGAATTCTGGCAGTTTCTTCTTCATCAGTTGCATAAAAATGACACATGCACAGCCCATATGAAGAACGAATCACCGTCTTCCTGTTCATGTATAATTCATAGAACGTTTGCTGGTGAACTGCAGAGCACTCTGACTTGTTCTGAATGTGGCTCTCTTCGTGTCACAGTGGATCCAATGCTTGATCTTTCGCTCGAGATCCAAGAGAAGAGGCCTGATGGTTCCAGAGCTCCACTTTCAGATCTAACTACTTGTCTGGATAAATTCACCAACCCTGAGAAACTAGATGTTCTTTACGATTGCCAGTCATGTAAGAAACAGACAGAAGTGATAAAGCAACTCAAAGTGAAAACTTTACCTAATACTCTAGGTATTCAATTGAAACGATTCGAGCATCTAGCTACCTCAACAAAGATAGACACCCATGTTGATATCCCTATTGTTTTAGACATGACTAGATATACCCTGGAGGGTGAAATCAAAGGAATAGGCAAAAATATCTATGAGCTTTTTGCAGTGATCTGCCATATCGGATCCGTCAATACAGGACATTACGTTTGCATGGTTAAAAATAGAGATGGGATGTGGTTTGAATTTAATGATGCTGTTGTAACGCGTGTTTCTTTGGATCGAGTGCTTGGCTCTAGAGCGTATCTGTTGTATTATATAATACACGAACTACCATAGATACACTTGAAGCATGGGGTTTACACGTATCTTATCATTATGTTGCTTGTGGTAATTTATCACTATTCGAAGAAATCATCATTGGAAGCATCATCACTATCATCATTAGTACTCCCTCTTATACTTTTCTTAAAAGAACTTGAGTATTCTTCCTCTTCCTCAGTCTTGTTAGCTACGAGTCGTGAATCATGCGGTTCGATGGCCTTAACATCACACAACACCTGTTCCAAATCATGGATGCTGGTCTCATTTCCTCCTAACATGGCTAGTGTAATATATTGCTTAACAACATCACCCTCGTGATATATGAGAATAGTTGGACAGTTAGACTCGGGATAGTTTTCCACAGCTCTGGTTGCAGGGATTTCAGCAAATTTGATCTCTTGGAACTTGCTAGCAAGATCAATTAGCAAACTTGATAAGAGCCTCGATTGTAAAGAACTTTGTAAAGACATATGTAATACCACAAATGTTTCTTTGGATGCATCAGTCACTTCCTTCTTATACTCGCTCTTGTTTATAGGGTAGACTGAGCCGTACTTTGATTTGGCTGCCAACTTATTCATCTCTGACATTCGCTTCTGCCTATATGATTCTAAAAATGCCTCATCTTCCTCATCCTCTAGAGCATCTAGCTCTTGAATAGATTTGTGTTCTAGTCTGTTAGCCTTCTGTTTTTCGATCGCTTCGGCCAAAGCTTCGTCGAGCTCATCCGATGGATCTTTCTCTTTCTCCGGGATTATTCCATGAGATCTCAGAATATCGTTCCATTCTGTGTCCTCATTAGGGTCAACCTGGACCTGAATTTTTGGATCCATGTCTTGAGCGTTTTATGTTCACTGTTAGGTTGTATGTGTCCACCAGCGTTCTCTTATCACCAGGCCATCGCCAACAAGATCTTCATGCCTCTGGGCAATTGAAAAATCAGCATCAGGTGTAAGCCAGAAAAACGTAGCATAATGCGTCGAGATGCGTCGATCGACGCATATGGTTTGCTCCTTCGCTATCTAATCTTCTGATAACAGGTAAAGAAGGGAGGCACAGTGCTGGATGCATCATCAGCACCAGAAGCTTCTTCTTTCTTGGGCAACTTCATACTGCTCTCGACAATTATATCTTGGTCGTCACATGAAAACTGGCAATCAATTGAAACTCCCAAATTTTAGATTTTTGACATGTTACTTTTCCAACGGTCGCTCTTCAAAAGATTCCGTGAGATGACAGTATAAAGCTCACAAGCCATAAGCTCACACTTCTAGTATTGTACAGTATACACATTTTGCTTGGTAGAGCATATAATGTATTCACGTGATCCATCTCACGTGTCAGTTTTAAGTCGGCGTGTCCTTACAAATTTCTAGTATTCGAACTTCAACGTCAGAAAGTTTAAAGAATGATACATTACAACTGTAGTTGTATTTGAAGCCTTAGAACGAAATCTCGGTACCTTAAAGGCTATACAAGCATTAATAGAGCAATATAAGACGAATAACGTCAAGAAGCCAGCTTTCGGTGTTGCTTCTACAGATATACGAAACATATTGCAATGTCTATCAACCTTCGAGAAGGATTTGCAGATGAATCCTTGGAGAGGGTTTTAGAAGACCTTTTGGTGAGATTTGTTGTTAATTGTCCCCCAGAGGACCTGTCATCGTTTGAAAGAGTATGCTTCCAGATAGAGGAGGCACACTGGTTTTACCAGGACTTTGTCCGTGTTATCAACACTTTGCTGCCATCGATGAAGATGAAGCAGTTCACATCTAGAATGCTAGCATTATGTCCTTTGGTATGGCAGTGGGGAGACCCTGATGAAGCTTTAACCAAGTTTAGAAAATATAAGTCATCAATCCCTGTTCGTGGCTGTGCCCTCCTCAACAAAAAGCTTGACAAGCTTCTCTTAGTGAAAGGTGTAGAAAGTCCGAGCTGGGGGTTCCCTCGAGGAAAGATATCGAAGGATGAGTCCGATGTGGAGTGCGCTTTACGAGAACTGGACGAGGAGACAGGATTCGATGCCCGTGAATACATTGATGAAGATTTTTATATTGAGAGAACAATCTCTGGAAAGAACTATAAGATATATATAATCCCGGGTATCTCTGAACAGACACATTTCGAGCCAAAAGTAAGAAATGAAATCAGTTCCATAAGGTGGAAAGACATTAAACATATTATGTCAACATCTAAATCTGGGGGAAACAACTATTATCTTGTTGGTGCTATGATTAAGCAGCTGGTTGCTTATATATCTAAGACGAAGAACCAGCAATCCGAGGAGGAACTAAAGAAGAAGGCTACAAGACAATTAAAGAAAATTCTGGGAGTTGGTCTCGATCAGAACAAACAGGAAACACAAGAGGAGTTGGACCCTGGTAGAGAACTGCTCAATATGCTACAGCACGTCTCTCAGTCACGGCAACCAAGCGTCAGTCAAATACCTGCTCCTGCAAACATCATGCAATCTCTTCCACCACAACTACAACCTTTTCCTCAAAACATGCAATCCCTTTTTCCATTCTCTCTTCCACCAATGCTACAAAGACCAGGACCAAACCCGTCATTTTTACCAGGTGTTTTGCCTTTCCCATTGCCTTTCGGCTTTCCGATGCCTTCAAATCAAACCGGTTTCGCGTACCCACAGCCTTTGCCAAACTTTCCATTACCTCCTGCTCCTGTCATGCACTATAATCAGAATAATGGTGTCACTCATTTAAATGCTACAGACCATGCCACAACTGAGAACCAGATTTCGCAAATACAGCATGATGCTCCTCTACCGTCTTCCTTGAGCAAACCTCAGTTCCCTCTAGCCACCAGACGCTCGAAGGCAGCAAACAGCAAGGAGCTGTTGAGTATTTTGAATTCAAAGCCAAAGGAGGTTGTCGCGGACACATCTAAGAAACCTGAGGAAGGAGTTAAAAAGAAGAACTTTTTGATGAGTCTGTTTGATAGCTACCGCAAAGAGTCTCCAAAGGCAACTATCACACCTGGCCAAGTGAAAATAGCCAAACGTGGTGAACCAATAGAAGGTGATAACCAACCTCAACCTATAATACAGGACAGTGTATTGCACTCGCCAGAACTTTTGGTCTCGGGCAGAAATATGGGAGAGAAGAAACAGATTCTAAGGAGACCTAGTAGTCTCAAAACGGAAAACACTGAAACAACTTCAACTAGCAATTCTTCAAACACCGATTCTGCTGTTCTGATGAATATACTCAAGACACAGAAAAAAGAGAATCTGGGCAATGGACAGGATGTTTCACGTGTTTCCAGCCCAAGTCAAAGTAAAAGTAATGCATCTCAGTTGCTGGGTGTACTAGGAGGGACAAGTTCAAAGAAAACTATACCTACCGTTGTTAAAGAGGTTGATCATTCTAGCGGATTTTCAAACAAATTGGGGATTATGGACAATCCCTCGAAGGAGTCTAAAAGCGATCCTTCCGCAGATTTAATGGGTATTTTGAACCAATTCAATAACCCGGCAACCGAGCATCATGTGG
The DNA here is from genome assembly GCA_003706095.2 of Ogataea trehaloabstinens. Lineage (NCBI taxonomy): Eukaryota > Fungi > Ascomycota > Pichiomycetes > Pichiales > Pichiaceae > Ogataea > Ogataea trehaloabstinens. Next base: position 251,481 of record PPKJ02000009.1, on the reverse strand, counting down.
ACACTCCAAGAAAGACTGTGAAACCATCTGCAGAGTTACTAGGGGTATTGAATGGGCCAAAGACTGGAGGACAACAATCATCTGAGCTATTGGGCCTGTTGAAAAATACACCCAAGAAAGTATCGGAGACAGTATCGCCCAGCTTCCCATCAGAGTCAAAGTCAAATGGCTCGGCTGAGCTACTGGGTGTATTAAAACATCAAAGCAAGCCAGAGATCGTCAGTGATAACTCGAATGGTGTACAACCGGTTAATGGTTCTGCAACACTGCTTAGCATTCTAAAGGGATCAGCACCAGGAGAAACAGGATCCAATGAGTCCACAAATTCAACTGTTGGGTCATCTTCCGGAGCAAACGAATTACTGGGACTTTTGCGTGCTCCAAACACGTCTAATATGAAAAACACCACAGTACCAGAACAGCAAACAGGGCCCAATGAGCTCATGAATATCCTGAAAGGGGGGTCTACAAAGGTTATTGATAGTTCAGCAGAAAATGAAAGCGATCTTGAATTTGAGGACTTTAACGACCTTAATGACGATTTTGGTGATTATACAGGCAGTACCCGCCAAATTAAGACATATGTGGACGCTGATGATGACGAATATTAGCTCTGAAACCTTCACACAATAGATATTGCATCAAGAACATTCACTTTTGAGAATGCGAGTCACTAACACGGCATTCGTTATCGCTTACACTAATTGGGACACATATTTGTGTTCGAGAATCTATTGCATTGTCGCCACCGCCTAATTATCGACTCTCGTCACAGTGCACAATACTACGGATCGTTTCAATCGTTCCAGAATAATTGATTATCACGAGTTATGGTCACGTGCACCAAAGTTTATTTAGCGAAAACAGTTTGTCAAGAAAGAAGCAAAATCAACAACTCACAATAGAACGCTCTTGAGGACTCAGGAGTTAATAAATAGCAATGGCTCCATCACGAAAGAAAGGTAGCACGACAGCCGCCAAACCTGTTGGAAAAGGACGACAGTCTTCCGTGTCTATTTTAACCAAGCCACCGACACCGACTAAGCCACCTGTATTTGAGCCCGACGTGAAAAATCGGAGGTACTGGTTGATTAAGTCGGAACCATCGTCACGTGTAGATGCCAAAACAGGGGTAGATGCTCAATTTTCTATCAAGGACCTCTTTGAGGTTGAATCAGAGCCGTGGGATGGAGTTCGTAATTATGAAGCCAAGAACAGTCTGCTATCAATGAGACGTGGTGATATTTGTCTTTTTTATCATTCCAATTGCAAAGAACCGGGGATTGTTGGCCTAGCCAAAGTTGTTAGTGAACATGCAGTACCTGATGAGCTGCAGTTTGACACAAAATCTCCGTACTATGATCCAAAGTCTTCCACAGACGCACCACGGTGGTGGTGTCCAAAGGTGTCTTTTCTCTGTCTATTTCAAAGAAAACTGAACCTCAGTGAATTACGTAACATAGACGCGCTCAGTGAGCTTTATCTTCTCAGGAGAGGCAGACTAAGTGTGACTCCTGTCAGTCACAGACATTTTGATGTTTTGATCAAGACACAGCAGAAACCAAGCCCACACAGTTCTCAAGATGAATTTGATTGCGACGTGACCGGTTTACCTCGGTTTTCAAAAGAGCTTTTGGATTAAGTGTATGTAGACTATCTCTTTTGACTAGCGACAATCTTGGAATCAACTCTGCTGTCCATACTGATACGGTCTTGTAACTCAAGTTCAACCAGCCCACCAAGCTCTGCCTTTAGGTTCTCCAACTGCTTGGCTCCTCTTGCAACATTATCCAAATCATTCAAGTTTGTCACACTAACAAAGCATTTCACCAAATACACCCCAGAGCCGTTCAGCAACTTCAAGTCAACATGTTCATCCGTATTATCCTCATCAACCTTAACCACCGCCTCGGCATCAGTCTCATTCTCTCTCACGTATAATCGATGAATCTCAATAATCACATCATTATAGTAAAAGCGGAAACCGTGATTCCAAAACTCCGTCTCGGGCATATAACCCAGCTCATCTATATAGCCCAGAATGTCATCCGTCTTATATATGGTTGTCTCATACAAGTTCTGAATCGTCACCGGTCGCTTACCAGCAGCTGGAATATCCGATAGTTGTAACGTCCATATATCATTGCCTGAAACCGTCCCCTTCAGCACGCTTTTCCCTCTCAAATCTGAACCAGAGTCCCAGTACCGAGACATTCGTATCCGGTACGACTCTATCTGGTTCACTTTTCCGGCCTTTTGCTCGGGGCTAAACTGAAATTTCGGTTTCAATATAACAGTGTGTTGTGACAGCTCTTGGGGTTTCATTCCGGTCAGTGATTCCAGCGTCAGCTTCACTATATGCAGCTGAGACTCAGCCACACACGAAACAAGAGACAGCTGCTGAACCATGGCGTAGTATCCTAGAGTTACCCTGTCCAGCAGCCCGACAAGACTAACACACTGGCCAAGTATAAAATCAACTATCTAGTTGATATCGTTTTCGTCGTGTACAGCTACAATTTTCAAACTGGGTGAAAACTCAACATACATTCAGCACATACAAACATACATATCAGTCTTGCGTAACTACTTCGTCATCTTTAGATCTTTGGCACAGTCAACTTGGCTCTGACAGCCTTCACTTGCGTGTAATTGTCGTAGGCCTCTTGTCCCATCTCACGGCCGATACCGGATTGCTTGTATCCTCCGAATGGAACGTTCTGGTGGAAGTCGTTATAAGTGTTGATCCAGACAGAACCAGCCTCCAATCTGTCGGCAACATAGATGGCCTTATTGATGTCAGTGGTGTGTATACCGGAGCCAAGACCGTAGTCGGAGTCATTGGCCTTTTCGATGACCTCGTCGACACTCTTGAATGGGATGACTACACCGACAGGACCAAAGATCTCGTCGGTAGTGAGCTTAGAGTTTTGTGGAACATCGTAGAAGATGGTTGGTTCGACAAAGTAACCCTTGGAGCCGATTCTCTCACCACCAGTAAGAAGCTTCAAGTTTGTCTTCTTTCCAATCGAAATGAAGTCCAGAACCTCAGCAAACTGGTCAGGAGTGGTTTGAGCTCCTTGGAAAATGCCAGGACTGAATGGATTTCCAACCTTGATGTCCTCAATGGCCTTCTTAAACTTCTGCAAGAACGAGTTGTAGAACTCTGGGTTCGTTGCTTGAATGTAGATTCTGGATCCGGCACTGCAAACTTCTCCTCCGTTGAAGAAAATACCTGTGATTAAGTTTTGAACAGCCAGCTCAGGGTCGGCATCCTCAAACACAATGTTTGGAGACTTTCCACCCAATTCAAGAGTGACCTTCTTGATAGTCTTAGCACATTCAGTCATAACAGTCTTACCAACAGAAGTAGAACCGGTGAAAGCAACCTTCTTGATCAAAGGATGTTCCAAAATAGCGTTACCACATCCTCTACCAGAACCTGGAACAACATTCAAAACACCAGCTGGGAATCCAGCCTCCTTGAACAGTGAACATGCGTACAAGTTAGACAACGGAGTAGCAGAAGCTGGCTTCAAAACCATAGTATTTCCGGTAGCGACAGATGGACCAACCTTCCATGCAAACATCAAAAGAGGGAAGTTCCATGGAGTAATGGCACCACAAACACCAAGTGGCTCTCTTTTAGTGTAAGTAAGATGTGTTGGACCAGTGTTAATAGATCTTCCGTCATTCTTATCACAGAAGCCAGCACATGATCTGATGTACTCAATGACCAAATTTACATCAAAAGTAGAGCAGACAATAGACTTTCCGTTGTCCAATGATTCAATCTCAGCCAAAATCTCCTTGTCTCTCTCTAATAAGTCAGCAAACTTGTTCAAAAGTCTAGATCTCTCGGAAGGTAGAGTGAACTTCCATGACTTGAAAGCTTTGTAAGCAGCTTGAACAGCAATGTCCACGTCATCAGACTCAGCCATCTGGACATCACACAACTTGCTTTCATCAATAGGGGTGATCACCTCAAAAGTCTTTCCTCCCTTGGCAGGAACGAACTCATTGTTGATAAAAAGCCCGGTAGGCTGGGAGTACTCCTTGTTAATAACAGGAAATTTGAGAGTTTTGGAAACACCAGAGTCTGCAGTCATCTTCGGATTATCTAAAAGGAATACAGCTAGCTGCTACTGTCTAATGTCAACACCAAATCCAAACTTCAATAATTGAAGAAAATCGCCCCGCCTTTTATAGAATAATCTCCGCCAACAGATGCAGAGTCGCCACTGGGAAAACGGCATGCATCGCAAAAATGAGTTCCGCCGTGCGTCCAGCTTTCTCGCGGAGTGGAGTTAACCATCTAGTTCCGGACATGGGGATATGGAACCTTCTTTCTCGTTACAACTTTCAGCCTATTGCATTAAGGCATTGCGCAGATGCGCAGACTACCTATCCGATCCATCTGTCCTAGCTAGTTTCACCCCTCATTATCTGCACACCTCCTAAATACACCCCCATAGCACCCCACCTCACCCCTGAAACCCCTTCCGGCCGCCAAAAAAAACAGCGTCTCGAAGTTTGCTTGTGTGGCACACGTCTGATTTGCCGCAACTCTTACTAATCTTCGATATATAGTCTAGGTCCCAAATTTGATATTTTGAGCTTTCTCGATATTAGGAATCGAGCCATAATGACGCTTCCATAGGAACAGCAGTCATGTTTTTCAATCCCGCAAGTTTTGAAGCGAATACACTGGTTGTACTGTGCGCGGATGTATCGGCAACGATCGACGTAGCCCCCTGGCATGGTCTAGCGGAATCTGGGGATATGGAATTTTTCAAGTGGGGGTTCAATTAGGCTGTGCATGGGGTGCATTATTCAAATTGTTGGGGATTGTGGGGCTTTTAACTTCGATTGACCGCACCCCTATGCGAAGAGCCCTGTCGAATCAAATCGTGGTCAATAACCGCTGCCCCGGAAGATCCCTGTTGCGAGTAGTATTGCTTCTTCAATTCTTCATCTACGTTATCATCGCTTGTGCTTCCATGTGTATATGAAGACGCACTTGCTGCGTACTGTTGTGCAAGTTGCTGCTGTTGTAACAATTGTATGTCGTATAACTGATCCTGCTGGTTTGAATTATGATGAGACTGCTGACCGGCTCCTTGATTTTGTGCTGCTCTGGTAGCCAACTCAACAATGTCATTGGTATCTAGTGGTTCCTGTTTGAGTAACTTGGACAACACGTTAACATCGGTATCTTTCGGCTGTAAATCCTGTAGACGTTGGGAGTCTGGATGTTGATGCGACAATTGAAACTGAATATCTTCATGATTTGTGTCTTTTTTCCAATTATAAGGCTGGTGATGTTTATGATTGTAGCTCAATTGAATCACCCCCGTAACCAAATCATAGTTCAGTGTGATCTTGGAGTCACATTCCTCTGTCTTTAGCTTATTTACAATCTGTCGTTTATGCTCACTTCTAGACTTCCGCTGCCTATACCTATCCTGAGAACAGATATACATCCAAGTAATCTTCTTCGATTTGTTTGGATTGGGATCGGCCAAGTTTGGTTTGTGATGGTCCCTAATAGCAAACTTGAAACCAGTCAAAATCTGTAGGGGAGTTATGTATTGGCTAACCACCAAGTCTGACATCTCCTTTACAATCTCTTCTGTTAGATCTTCTCTGCGGTATCTTGGAAAAATGGTCTTGTCAGTATAATTTCTATAGTTATGCTGATAAAGATCGATAGTAGTATTCAAGCTGATCTTTTCTTGATATTGGTTCCAATTATCTGATAAGTTAGGAAGCTTTGAGGGGGAGCGTACCTTTTTCTCCTTCACCTTTCGCTTCAGACGACAGTTCAAACATGTCTGGTACTTTGTAAGCATTTCTGGGTCTTCATTCAGTCTCTTGACTCTACATCTCGAACATTTTTTCATATCCTCCTCTATCGAACCTCTAGTTGCCGACTGTAGCTTCTTTCTGACCTCTAAGTCATCAGCTTGTTGGCCTGCTGAAGCTGACTGCCCCGACTGTTGACTCTGCTCCAAGTAAGGGTAATACTGTTGTGTTGGATAGTATTGCTGTGAAGACTGTATTTGAGAGAAAGGTACCTGAGCCCGCTGGTCAGCTTGATCATATTCACCATGTGCTCCTGTGGAGGGTTGGAGAGACCGTAGTTGGTCATCAACATCAGCAAGAGATATTTGTGCGCCTTGGTGAGAGTCAGTATGGCCTGGCTGATGTTGGTCGCCAGAAACTTGTTGAGACTGAGGCGTCATTGCAATCGGATCTCGTTATCAACCTCACGCTTAAGGAATTTTTTAGATAACAATCAATTGTCTATAAGTGATTTCTAGCAACACCAAGAAAAGTAAACAAGATTGCCCAGCTGACGAATATATCCCAATGGCTCCGTGTGTATGCCACTACTGTGTCGCTTGAGTATGTGATAAGTATGTCACAATAAATATTCTGTGCGTTTGATCTCACACCGAGGAATCTTATCTGATCTTACAGTGTCTGACAATCTACGCTCTGGTTGATATACCTTCTTTGTTTTGCTTCTTTGCCACATTGAAATTAGTTTCTTGACCGTAAAGTCAGAAAGGCAGAAAAACATCGGAGAAATTTTGTGCTTATATGGCGAGGATGTATACATGCCATTTATGCAGAATCTGTTTTTCCTCGCACCGTTACACCACGAATCAAGGCGTGTCAGCGAGAAACTGAGGTAGGCAAGTTGGAGTTCGGTTGTACTAATTACTGGGAGAGGAGAGTAGGGCTATCAAATTTGTTCCTTACTGGAGACTAGAGTTCAGGATGGCGCGGCGTGGCAGGAAGGCTGCTGTTATTGAAGATGAATCAGAAGAGCTCAGCGAGCTGGACGAAACTCTTTTGAGTTCTGATAACGAAGAGGAGGGCAGGGAAGCTAGCTACGACGAAGATGAAGATGGATTCGAGTCCGAGGAAGTTGCTGTTCCGAAGTCACGATCAGCAGGACGTCAAAGATCAACTTCTGCCAAATGGGATAAGACGAATGTTGAGGACGAGGAGGACGAAGACGAAGAAGAGGATGCAGAAGACGAAGAGGATGAAGAGGAAGATCTGGACGAGGAAGAGGACATTGATGATTTTAATGATGACTTTGACGTCAATGCTCCAGCTATTGAAGATGACGATGACGATGAGGAAGAATATGAAGAACTAGCCGAAGAGAAACCCAAGACACGAAAACGTATAGCCAAGGTTAAATTCAAGTCGTCCCCTTCCTCTAGTGATCAAAAATCACGTTCCTCACCTTCCAGTCGTGACAGAGGGCGTAGATCTAGGGGTGTTGTGAGTTACAAAGAGCTGGACGAAGAAGATATTCCTGATGACGATGAAGAGTCGGGTGTTACAGGTCGCGACGATCTAGAAGACGACAGCGTTAGTGCGATGGCATCCAGTGATATCGATCTGATGGATGACGTTGAGGAAGAGGTTATTAATAACACAGACATTACGCGTATGACAGAAAGACAGCGCTCAAAGTTTCTTGACTCTGCGGAAGATGATGAAGACTCATCGGACTCGAAAAGACCAAAGAAAGAAGGCAAACAATTTCTGGAGCTTACATCTAAACGTCCAAATAAGAAACAGAATTTGACAGAAGAGGAGATTCAACTTCGGAGGGTTGAAAATGCCAGAAAACGTAAAAACTTCAGTATCAAGAGATTAGAGATGGAGAAGAGGGATACTTTGAATAAGTTGCTATTGAAACGTGCAGCAAAGGTTAGAAATCTTCACAACTTGCAAGGGAAAGAATATCGCGATGACGAAAATGATGATGGCAATGATGAACCAATGCGAAGACCGATGCTTCAACACAAGGCACTGTTCAATTGGTGCTCTAAAACAGTTGGCTCAGCAGATGATCGACATAATGTCAACACTTACTCTATCCATTGAAAGTTAGTCATATTTGGCCACAGATTCTTTGAATCGCGCAACTAGAAAGTAACCTTCCATTAGACACATAGCGAAGTACTCGAGCCTAACACTGATTGGTACTCTATATTTTCTTAGAAGTGGGTGTAATAAAACTAGGAAGATCACAAGGTTACAAGTTAAGAGAACCTGGACGACTTTTCTGTCGACAGCGACGAACGTAGACATGTCTGAATTCGTCAAATTAAGTAGAGATCGACAAACATATACCAATAGCCTTGATTTGAAAGATAGCATACAAATCAAACCAACAAACAGTAAGTTAATAATTTCAATCACTTTGTAAGGATATATCGCTGATTTGACCGCTCTGTGACTGAAGCCTCTTTTTTGTGCGCTTATTTTGGCCATATCCGTCAACCTTTCTCTTGCGTCAGCATAGCTTCCCAATTTAGGTTCAAATTTGACTGTTCTGTGGTCAACAATCCCCCTATTTTTAAAGGAGATCACCATTTTTGATAAGTCAAAAGTCTCAATCTTTGGACTTGAAATATAAGATCCATTAACATTACCGAACACCACAAGGTAATCCTCAAGTGCCATTTGGTGATCACTATTCATGTGATATGTAATACGTTGCTGAGCTTCCATAATGTTACAGCTATTTCTTGAATTATGGAGGCCAAAGACGTTTATTGGACAACGTACCGTGCTGAGTATGATAGATATATTGAAAATTACTTTTTTATTTTCCAGTCAAATTTATATCTGATTACGATAGCTACTTGCTGATAGAGATAATAATCATCCACATCTAATGACCAAACAAGTGCTAGTCACTACAGGAGCAACTGTCACCTTTGAAAAGCTCATAGAGTTTACTCTTGATGTCAGGTTTCTCAAGTTACTCATAAGTTTAAAATACACAAGATTAGTGATACAGTACGGGCGTTCAAAGAGTTCAACACAACTTGTAAAGTCATTACTTTCAAAACTGCAGGATAGTAGTATCAGAGAGGACGAGTACTCTGGTACATTTGATATACGCTTCCAGAACCAGTTGACCATACTGTGCATTTCATTTGATAGTGAGCTCGTTGATCATTACACTTCTAAATCCTACCTAGTTATATCTCACGGAGGAACAGGCTCCATTTTGGATACTCTTCGATGCAAAAAGAAACTACTAGTTTTGACTAATGAGAGGCTGAAAGATAACCATCAAATTGAGATCTCGGAAGCGTTTGAGAAGATGAATATGCTAAGGTACCTGAAGACCGACTTTGCAGAATTTTTGAAACTAGTACAAGAAATAGATTCAGAAAACTTGAATACAATAGATGAACCTCAAGGACGCATCGTAGAAGACATTATATTTAGCTGAGATAAACACGTCAAACTAGAGCATCACCTTTGTTAATGGTCTCCAGAAGAAAATCTAAAGGGGCTTCCTTTTTGATAGTGTCGTCAACCATCAACAACCTATACATGTCCTTAATAGTTAGCAAAATAGTCAAATTCGAAACTAATAAGATATTATCAGTTTTATATCTGAATGCCTTGATATGTGACTGCAGCGTAAGGCGTAATAAATAAAGCCATACAGGTCTCATATTATCATTCTTATAAATGACAGACACCAGACTTGATACAAATCCCACCAGTGCCAGTTGCACTCCTTGGTTAGCAACATGGTACCTCTTTGGAGCGTTTTCTAGATAAAAGCTGGCAGATGAGATGGATAGAGCAGCAAAAACTGCCTTTAATGAGCTCCTTAAGGCGTCGAGTACAACCTCATGATCAAATAACCGTTTACTCTTTATGTTGTTGAATAACATCAACGGATATACCACTTTGAACGATCCAAGGGCCTTTTGGGGTAAATAATTCAACATGAAATCATCCTTACGTAAATTGAAATCTTTACGTAAATAATCCAGTCCTTGCACAAAATGTTTCGGGCATCTATCTCTAGACATAAAGTACGATCTGTAGATCAAAGAAAAACAACAAGGAAATATAAGCCATGATCTATTGAGATGTCTTAATGTATGTTGTTTTCCAGAAACCTTAGGGAATAAAGACTCCAACAATTTATATCCATGATCAAGGGAAAGTATTGAGGAGTAAATAGCCAGATAATGCTTTTGTAATATGGTATCATTAGGGTAAAACAAAAGGGGTAACGTCGTGACTAAATTTGACAAAATGCATGAGCTGAGCTTTGACTCATCAGGACGAAGTAAAGATTTAGCAGATAAAAGCCATGAAGTCGATAGGCAAAGACGGGCGACCGAACCTTTTCTCAATGGGAAAAACCTTTCCACAACTTTAAGCAATCCGAATAGTGACAAGTAAGATCTGAGAAAGTTTCTTATGGATCGTACTAGCCGTTGTTGTTTCGTTGTGAGTCTGGACTCAATCTGTAACAACCACTTGCTGATTTTTACCGCAAGCGGTTGTGGAATAAAAGATTGCAGTCTGCGTAGCTCATCTGGTCCCACCAGCACCAGCAGGAAGCATGACAGTCGACTCTGCATCAATGTCCAGTGAAATATAACATTGATAGAATTAGAATATTGCAGGATACAATGCGGTAATGTAACTAATGTCTAGCTATGAATTTCGGGCTGTTATCTACGTAGTCTAGCGATAAATAGTCGCGACGCGAAAATTATAGCGGAGACTACCACTATTCGAGGTGTGAGGGGTGCACGCCACAATTGACGCAAAATTAAAAACACCAATTGCACAGCCGTGATTCCGAGACCGGGAAGTCTCACTCTAGCCAGGTGCGGTGGAACCGGGCAGGAACACAGAAGGTGACAATTCTTGGAGGCAGAAAAGGGCCGTCCTGCAATTGGATCATTTTTGGGATGTGATCTGCTGAGCTGGGAAGGCATTTTTCTCAGATTTTTGGAAGGTTCATACACTATTACAGTTATGGCTCTACATGACGATGAACCTGCTACTGTTGTTGCATTCATGGAAAGGGGTTCCACACTCAATCCTTCAATTTCAAAATACGGTAAACATCACCTAACAAAGTATCTCATTTCGCTCTTTTTGGAAATGTAACTGGTTATGTGATTCTGCGCCGCACAAGTGACACATAGGTAACCGTAAGGGCCGATGAAAAGCCCCGATTTTTCCCGCTAGCAAACTCATTTTGTTGGAAGGTTGGAGACAACCATGAGCCACTACAAGGAAGTCAGCCACCCGCTTTCTTGACATCCCCACTATGATAGTACGTTTTGCAGGTATGCCTGCTTTAGGCACCACAGACTAAGTTGATGTGCCTTCCAGTTATTTTTAGGGTTGAGAGACTTCGAGCAAGTAAATGGAGCTTTTTTTAAAAATAGTAGCAAAATACTTGCATATTTCCCAATTGGGGTTAATTGCATACATCCTCGAGGAGTGACTGGTCGAGGTATATAAGGAGATCTGATCCACTCTCTGAGGGCAAACAAAATTGTAGGTACTTGGTCATCTGGAATACTATTCTGCAAAGCTGAACAATTGTTTAACAGACATTCGCTAAACTTAAATACCACAATGCAGTTCAAGTTCGTTGCCTCTCTTGGTCTAGCTGCCAACGCTATGGCCGCATATGTGCCTTCTGAGCCATGGTCCACGTTGACTCCTTCTGCTACCGGAACTGGTGTTACCAACTATTCCACCACCTTCGGTATTTCTATCGAGACTGTTTCAGCTGTTTCTGCTGCTGCTAAGGTTAAGAGAGCGGTAACTCAGATTGGTGATGGCCAAGTTCAAGCTGCCACTGCTGTTACCACCAGCACCAAGGCTGTTGTCACCCAAATCGGTGACGGTCAAGTCCAAGCTGCTTCAAGTGTCAGCACCAAGGCTGTTGTGACTCAAATCGGCGACGGTCAAGTCCAGGCTGCTTCCACCAAGGCTGTTGTTACCCAGATCGGTGATGGTCAAGTCCAGGCTGCTTCTACCAAGGCCGTTGTTACCCAAATCGGTGATGGTCAAGTCCAAGCTGCTTCTACCAAGGCCGTTGTTACTCAAATCGGTGACGGCCAAGTTCAGGCCGCTTCTACCACCACTGCACATGGTGTTTCCCAGATCTCAGATGGCCAGGTTCAAGCCACAACAGTTTCTGGCGCAACTCAAATCTCTGACGGCCAAGTACAAGCAACTAGTGCTGCATCTGCAAGCTCGGCTATCACTGTTGGCTGCAAGTCTGACGGAGATCTTGAGTTGACATTAACTGCCGGTGTCCTTACTGACAGCAAGGGAAGAATCGGATCCATTGTTGCTAACAGACAGTTCCAATTCGATGGTCCACCACCTCAAGCTGGTGCTATCTATGCTGCCGGATGGAACATTGAAGGCAGTTACCTTGCTCTAGGTAACCAGACCGTTTTCTACCAATGTTTGTCTGGATCTTTCTACAACCTTTACGACCAATCCATTGGTTCTCACTGTAACCAGGTTAAGTTCCCTGTCATCAACTTGGTTGACTGTTAAACAAAACGAATTAATTGGCATTTGACGGCGGCATACATCTCAACTCATCCTTGCATATTCACTCCTTGTATAATGTACCACTAGCTAGGTTTATTTTTATCCTTTTGTGACCATTCAATTGGGGTTTGTTTCTTAAAAACATTTCACCAAAAATGCTCTCACAGATCCACGAGGTCATACGTCTATTCTCAGACCAATTTCGGTTTGAGTCTCATTACAATTTTGCCATTCAGCATCTATTCATTTGATATAATTGATTAAAGTAGAGCCTCTCTGAGTCCGTAACGTTTTCTTGTGGTCGATAGTCTCTGATCGTCTCTATATTTATTTTTCCCGGGTAACCCCTTTGCTGACGTCAGCTGCAATGGCCGATTTTCGCCTCTAAGGGAAGTAACGGCATAAATAAAAGACAAATCATCACTTATTAAAAGGTCAAAATTATATGTGTTTAAGTAATACTTTGGACAGTAGACTTACAAGTTGGTTGAAGACTGTAGTTGATAAGAGGAACTGTTATCCAAAATGTCGGAAAACCCTCCAATTGACCTTATTGATGTATGTCAATTGGAGGCTTTGGGTATCAACCCACAGTCTTTCAACTTCATGTCTACGACTCTGGAGTCAGATCACTATGTTTGTTGCAGGGAAACTACTGATAGCGGAAGCTCTGTTGCAATTATTGACTTGAAGAATAACAACGAGGTAACCAGAAAGTCAATGGCCGCAGACTCAGTTATTATGCATCCCAGCCAGAATGTGATAGCATTAAGAGCAAATGGCACTACTTTACAAGTTTTCAACCTTTCCACCAAACAGCGTTTGAAGTCAAATATTATTAGTGAGGCAGTCATATTCTGGAGATGGCTGGATGAAACAACTATTGGTCTGGTTACTGCTTCGTCAATGTTTATTTGGAATATTTTTGACGGAACAGAAAACGGGCCCGTTCAGTTGACTTCAAGACATGTCTCGCTTGCCAACTGCCAGATCACACAATTCGTTTCAAACTTTGACTTCTCGTGGTTCGCTATATGCGGGATTTCTCAAGAAAATGGTAGAATCGCTGGTCACATACAGCTGTATTCAAAGGCTAGAAACGTATCTCAGCCAATTGAAGGACATGTTTGTGTCTTTGCCAAATTTAAGCTTCAGGGGGCAGCCGCAGATACGCAGCTTTTTGCTTGTGCCTCTAGAACTGCTGATGGCGGGAATCTTCATATACTTGAGATTGACCACCAAGACGGTGCGCCACAATTCTCTAAGAAATCCGCAGATATTTTCTTCCCGGCGGAGATTGCAAATGATTTCCCGGTGTCAATTCAAATGTCAAACAAGTATGGTGTGGTCTATGTTCTTACTAAGTTTGGGTTCATTCATTTGTATGATTTAGAAACAGGCAAAAAGCTTTTCTTAAACAGAATCTCTTCTGACCCTATATTTACTGCTTCCACATTTGACGATGGAAAAGGTATAGTTGCAGTTAATAGGGTTGGTGCAGTCTTGGCTGTAGAGATTGCTGTGGATAGAATCATTCCTTACATCTTGAAAAATCTTGGTGATGTAGAATTGGCTTTAAATTTGGCCGCTAGGGGTGGACTTCCAGGAGCCGAATCCCTATTTACTCAGCAGTTTAATCAATCCATTGCATCTGGAGATTACCAATCTGCTGTCAAGATTGCAGCTTCTTCGCCTCAAATGAGAACTCCAGACACCATCTCTAGATTGAAGGCTTTGCCATCACAGCAAGGACAGCCTGCCCCAATTTTGCAGTATCTTGTATTTTTACTTGACAGAGGTACTTTGAATAAGTTCGAAACATTGGAGCTTGTCAGACCTCTTTTACAGCAGAACAGAGTCGAAACGCTTGAGAAATACTTGAAGGAGGACAAGCTTGATTATTCAGAGGAGCTTGGTGACTTAATCAAACCTTTTAACAATACATTGGCTTTAGCTGTATACTACAAGTCACAAGTTCCTGGTAAAGTTGTGACTGCCTTGGGTGAGCTAGGTCAATTTGATAAAATCTTGCCTTATTGTGAACAATTTGGATACAAACCTAACTTTACTGTTTTGATTCAGAACATTTTAAGAGTCAACCCCGATAAAGCTGCTGAATTCGCTACCCAAATGTTAGCATCTAATCCTGAATTGGATATTCAACAGATTTCTGATATTTTCTTGTCGCAGAATTATATTCAACAGGGCACTGCATTTTTGCTTGATGCTCTGAAGGAAGATAAACCATCTGAGGGTCACTTACAAACAAGGCTTTTAGAGGTGAACCTCCTTCACGCTCCACAAGTTGCGGATGCAATTATTGGAAACTCTATGTTCTCGCATTATGATAGACCAACAATTGCTGCCTTATGTGAAAAGGCAGGATTGTACCAAAGAGCATTAGAACATTACGAAGACATCAAGGACATTAAAAGAGTAATTGTTCACTCCAATGTTATTCCAATTGATTGGTTAGTTAGCTACTTTGGTAAGCTCACTGTTGAGCAGACTGTCGCATGCCTCAGAGAAATGCTTTCGAACAATATGGCTCAAAACCTACAAGTTGTAATCCAGGTGGCAACCAAATATTCTGAGCTTATTGGACCTATTACTTTAATTAAAATATTCGAAGACTTCAAATGCTCGGAGGGTTTATATTACTATTTGGCTTCCATTGTTAATGTCACTCAAGATCCAGAGGTTGTTCTGAAATATATACAATGCGCAACCAAACTAGGACAGATCAAGGAAATTGAGCGAGTAGTTCGTGACAACAATGTGTACAATGGTGAAAAGGTTAAGAACTTCCTAAAGGAGGCTCAGCTACAGGATCAATTGCCGCTTATTGTGGTCTGTGATCGTTACAACTTTGTTCATGATCTTGTTCTTTATCTATACAAGAACAAGTTTTTCAAGTTCATTGAAGTTTATGTTCAACAGGTGAATCCATCTAAAACTGCTCAGGTTGTGGCTGCTCTACTTGATGTTGATTGTGATGAGGCTGTGATAAAGTCATTATTGCAATCAGTGTTAGGCCAAGTTCCTATTGCCGAACTTTGTGACGAGGTAGAGAAGAGAAACAGACTCAAGATATTGTTACCTTTCCTCGAGGCCTCACTACAAGCAGGATCAACTGACAAAGCTGTATTTGACACCTTGGCAAAGATTTACATTGACTCAAATAACGATCCAGAGAAGTTCCTTAAGGAAAATGATCAGTATGACACACTTGTTGTCGGAAAATACTGTGAAAAGAGAGATCCATTCCTTGCTTACATTGCCTATGATAAAGGTCTCAACGATGATGAGTTGATTAGAATCACCAATGATAATTCGATGTACAAATACCAGGCAAGATATTTGCTGAAAAGATCTGATTTGGCTCTATGGTCCAAAGTGCTTACTCCAGACAACGTTCACCGCAGACAGTTAGTTGATCAAGTCGTTGGAACTGCTGTTCCAGAACTTGAAGACCCAGAACCGATCTCAATTACTGTAAAGGCATTCATGGAGAATGACTTGCCTTCGGAATTGATTGAGCTTTTGGAAAAGATTATCTTGGAACCATCTCCATTTAATGACAATCCATCTTTACAAGCCTTGTTGATGTTGACTGCAGTCAAGGTTGATAAATCCAAAGTATTATCTTATATTGAGAAGCTGGACTCATATGACCCGGATGAAGTTGCTCCACTTTGTATCGATAATGGTCTCAACGAGGAAGCTTTTGAGATTTACAACAAGTTTGAGAAATACACTGATGCTATGAAGGTTCTGGTTGAGGATATTATGTCCTTGGACAGAGGTGAAGAGTACGCGGAGAAACTAGACAATCCTGAAATATGGTCTCAGCTAGGTGCTGCTCAGTTGAATGGATTGCGTATTCCAGAATCGATTCAATCATACCTGAAGGCGGCTGATCCTTCCAACTTTGAACAAGTGATCGATATTTCTGAGCATGCCGGAAAGGAGGAGGAACTAGTTCCTTTCTTATTGATGGCTAGACAAACGCTGAGAGAACCAAAGATTGATGGAGCAATAATTAATGCTTACGCATCTTTGGGTCGCTTAGGTGATATCGAGAAATTCCTACAGCTTTCAAATGTTGCAGACCTAGAAACAATTGGTGATAAATTATATGCTGCCAAGGACTACGAGGCAGCGAAGTTGATATACTCCAATGTATCAAACTACTCTAAACTGGCCTCAACACTAGTTTACTTGAAAGACTATCAAGCTGCAGTTGACTGTGCAAGAAAAGCATCTAATGTGTCCGTTTGGAGACAGGTGAACCAGGCATGTATTGATAACAAGGAGTTCAAGCTTGCACAAATGTGTGGTTTGAACCTTATCGTACATGCTGAAGAATTGGACGAGTTGGTTGCTCAATATGAATACAACGGTTACTTCACCCAGCTGATTTCTCTTTTTGAAAATGGACTTTCACTTGAGAGGGCCCATATGGGAATGTTCACTGAGTTGGCTATTTTGTACACCAAGTACGACCCTAAGCAAACAATGGAACATCTTAAGTTATTCTGGTCAAGAATCAACATTCCTAAGGTTATAAGAGCATGCGAAAGTGCACATCTTTGGCCTGAGTTGATTTTCTTATATTGCCACTATGATGAATGGGATAATGCTGCATTGACCATGATGGACAAGTGTGAATCAGCATTTGAACATTCCTCACTTAAGGAGATCATCGTAAAAGTCGCCAACTTGGAGATTTACTACAAGGCCATCAACTTCTATATCAATCTGCACCCTTCATTGATTATTGATCTATTATCAGTTTTAGCTCCGAGACTTGACTTACCGAGAGTTGTCAAGATTTTCCAAAAGCCTGATAATCTTCCATTGGTTAAGCCATTTTTGATTTCTGTTTTGGATAAGAACAATTCTGTTGTGAACCAAGCATATCATGACATTCTAATAGAAGAGGAGGATTATAAGTCACTTAGATCTGTGATTGATGCACATGACAAGTTTGATCATCTTGGGCTGGCAGAAAGACTAGAGAAACATGATTTGATTTTCTTTAGACAAATTGCTGCTATTATCTACAGAAAAAATAAGAAGTGGAACAAGGCCATATCTCTTTTGAAGTCCGACAAACTCTGGTCTGATGCAATTGAGACTGCAGCTCTATCTGATAATTCGAATGTTGCTATTGAACTATTGACTTACTTTGTTGATACTGGAAACAAAGAATGCTTTATTGCGACACTTTATTCCTGCTATCACTTGATTCCTCTTGATGTTGTTTTGGAACTCTCATGGTTGAACAATCTTGGCGATTACATCAAGCCATACGAGATATCTGTTGCAAAAGAGAGTCAGAACAAGATAAATGAACTTTACAAGGATTTGAAGATTAGACAAGCTGGTAAAGAAGATGAGGAGACAGATTCGCCTTCTGGTGTTGGGCAAAGGTTACTTCTCACCAATGGAACAGGAATACAAGCCAATCCACAAATTGGATTTCAACCTACAGGGTTGGGGTTTGGTAATGGTGGATTTTAAACAGTCAAGGTTATTTTTTTGTTTATTATTGCTTTTGAATTGTGTATTAACTTGAAATATCAACTAAAGTTGTAGAGGCCAGTTGGGTCTTTCTCTATGAATCTATCTTCTGTCACTACACAGTCGACATGTTGATGAGGAGTTACATCAAATGAGGGGTTCCAAACTTGAGTTGAAGGAGGGGCCAGTAAGATTTTTGCAAATTGGAGATCACCGTCCTTTTTTATGTATTCACCCTCGTCCGAGATTTGAGCTCCTCTAAGTTGAATGAGCTCTTTAGCAGGACGTTGTTCTATAACGATTTCATCACCTGAACCCGTATCGATGTCGATTGTTGTAGTCGGAGCAGCAACGATGA
Organism: Ogataea trehaloabstinens; assembly: GCA_003706095.2. Classification (NCBI taxonomy): domain Eukaryota; kingdom Fungi; phylum Ascomycota; class Pichiomycetes; order Pichiales; family Pichiaceae; genus Ogataea; species Ogataea trehaloabstinens. Next base: position 233,213 of record PPKJ02000009.1, on the reverse strand, counting down.
ACCTTATGGACGGGTAAAGGGAGGCTATTAAAGATAATTGAAAGGTGCCTATTTTATTAGCAAAATCACCATTTCTGACAATTCTATCAGCGCCGACAATAATGAACTTGATTGGGGCAGAGTCTTTGAGCCCTCTCTCAGGTAACTGTCTAGCCAAGCAGTCAATTAGAAATGAGACCATGTTGTCAGTTATCAACGTGAACGGAATCTTCTCATAATCAAGTTCAAATGCTGTAAGTCTTGATCCTTGATTATAAGGTCTAGTTTCACAAGCATAAACATGCGACATTCTAATTTGGGGATCATTCAAAGCATGAAGAGATCTAATGATACCCAACGCAGTACCATGACCCGAGGTTGCCAACGATCCGGTGTTGCAAATAGTCATTACTGAAAAGTCACCTTTGAACCCCTCCTGCTTTAATGATTTCTTAATATACTCAACACCATTTTGGCCAATACTAATATTCGAGCTCAGATCATCCTTATAAAGCTTGACAACAAAGTCTAGAATAGTGTTATGAAGTGAGATAAGGCTCTTTGACTGTTGGACCAGCCCAATAATAGAATTACACCCATTGCGTAGATTAACAGCGGTTGGTCTTGAGTCTATCAACTTGTTAATTCTTTCTAATAACTTAGCACAGAACGAATCAAAGTCACAATCTCCATATCCATACGCTTTTTGATGTTTGATGACAACATTGTGGACTTCGACAGCTATGGAGAAGCATCCAACAAGCATTATTGCTGGAGCTCCTCTTGTATTCATCTGTTTAATTGCAGTATATGCTGAAATAAAATTGGTGTCTTTCACTGGAGCAATAGACTCAATTTTAATGTATTTGGTATCGTACGGTATGAGCAGTTGATCCAAGATCATCAGCTCAACCTCATCACTGTCGAACTTGATAGTTTGTAAAGACATCGCGTAGTGGCTTGGTATTATACAAAGAACCAGCGTCTTAATAAGCAATATATGAGTTGTTGATATTGCCAATAATTATTTTCAAGAGTCGATAGCAAAATACTCTTGTTATATCCTACCTCTACTATTACTCTTTATTAAAAGTAATCTGAGCACGTGCCAGCAGCGAATAACCTCAAAGATTGTACTAGTGATGGAGCCCGGCTCAGCTGTTCCTCCTATACCAATACACTCTCTGCTAGATAGCCTGGCTTTGCTCTGTGTACTAGCTACGTTTCCCAATTATGTTAGTGTTCTCTTGCTGCTTGTTTATGTCTCATTAGGATCGTTTGGAGTGTTTCAGTCAACGTTATCGCTTGTATTTAGACATAAACTAGGTGGTATTTCGAAGCACCGTCCAGAGCCAAAGAGCTCATCCAAAGCTTTCCTTGTGTCACTGTTTGTAGATGTGTTGATTTCATTTCTGCTGCTGTTCAGAGCACCTCGTCTTTTAGACTTTATAAGAGTTGTGGCAAAGGCGTTCTTGGCGTCAAGTATAGCATCTACACGCAGTAAGACGACCACAAATGGAATACTATCGTCACTGATCTTGATGTTGTCCGAACGTGTCCTTTCATCAATTGTTAAGCTTGTTGATACAAAGTTATTATATTTGAACAGTAAGGATATTAATAACTTTGATTCTTTCTATTCCCCTTATATCTGGTTTCCGAAAAATAGACTTAAGCTTCATATATATAGCTTACTGCCCTCTTCACTGGATGTTAAATCAAGAGTGAACTTCGAACTTGACCATTTCACGGAAATGATCTATTCAACATTGGCATTATACATTATAATTATGAATCTGACACCAGGTTTCCAACGCACGTGGATATACCGATGGATTATGTCACTATTTCCCTCAACATCAAATCAAAGTGAGACGCAGCCGGAGGAGAAGCTGTATAATCTGTCTCTGAAGAAGGAATCACCCGACAGTATGATAATCATTGATTTACCACATGAAATTTCCTCATCAAAATTACCTTCTTCAACTCAATCTAATACAGAACACACTGAGGAGCCGACAGTTAAAAGCTCAACTCCAGCATCGTTTCCGATAGACCACCAACTGCTCAACATAAATGATATATCTTCCACTAGTCTTGTGGTTGCGAAGAATCTTGAAAACTATTGTCAAACTGTTCTATTTCCTTTTATCTCCTTGTCGAATTCTCAGAATGTGAATTCACTTCAAAACATTGATTTGATCATGAATACCAAACCAAAGTTTAACAGAAAGACCAAGCACTCAAGTAATAAAGTTCAACAGCCATTGTGGTCGTTTGTTGCAGCAACAAGAACAATGTTCAAAAGACAAGATCTCTATTCTGGAGAGAACTTTCAATATGACGCATTGATACCAACAGAAAAAGCAAACAGCAACTATTCTAGATCTTTTACAGAGTCTACAAAGTGTTTCGTGGGATATACGGGAGAAACGGCAATCGCTCTCGAACTTTATGATGCAACTATTCAACAGTTGTTAGTTAAAGTTAATGGTGTTATTTGGAATCAGTCATTATCATGTGGACTTGATGATCGAGAATTAATTATTGTTACTGGGTTAAGTCCATTATCACAATATGATATTGATCTTGTTAATGTTACAGATAAGATCGAATATGAACTATTGGCAAATATTACTGTCAGCACTATTCACAAGAATAGAATTCTGACAGAGTCGAAGCATTCCTCTCCTATTGCTACACTGCAAGAATCCGTTGTTACAACTCAAACAGCTATAGATAATGAGAGAATGAAACTCAAGAAGTTGAAGAATGAGTGGAGAAGAAAGTCGTCTGCATTGAAGGCGGAAATCGAAAACTTGAATAACAGATCACATTTTGATGATGAGACTAGAACTTACAAAAAGGTTGAATCGTTAAGAAAAGCAGTTGCAAAGTCTGAGACAGAGCTTGCTGCCTTATCAAAGGAATCAGAGATGATATATTCGAAGCAGATGGAGATCGAAGAACGATATATTGACGAAAAAAGAATCTTTGAATCTACAATGCGTTCATACTTATCATTTGAGAATGAGTATAATGAAAAGGTCAAGGAGATGTTAAATAAGGTTCTGGTATTAAATCAAGAAAAATCTTCTTTGATCCAGAAGAAACAACGTCTTTTGATTAAGTATGACAAGATTAACCATGATGTTCTTAAAATTGAAGCTGACGTCCAAAACTTGAAGAAATATTACTTTGAATTAAGACAAAATGAAAGAAAATATAGACATGATCAACACACAGAGAAACATAGACTTTTAATGAGCGAAGTTAGCAAGTGCGAAAAACAGTTGCGCAATGAATCTCGGAAAGCATAGCTTCCAGAGCGATCTCAGTCAATGATCGACCCAAGTTGATGAAATTTGCGAGAAAAGTATAGTAATCCTCCTGTATTTTGCTTCATTTTCGAGTTCAACAAGATATCGACCACTTTACATGTCCATATCTCATGATTAAACACTTGGAAAACTTGATGCTTTTGACAGACCAGTATTGTCTCACAGTGCTCAGTTAATATAGGAATTCTGGTCTGATCTGTTGATGCTAGTGGATGCTTACAATTTGACGTGAAATGTGAGGGTAATTCATTCCTTCCATCGTATATACTCCATTCCTTACCGTTCAACCCGTCAAAAGGCCTTGTAAGTTCCACCACTCCGTTAGCAAGTACCTCTGCTCCTCTAGAGAAGGACTTCACCAACATTGCTGATTCAATACACGGTTTCAATATATGAAGACCAAACAGTCCGAACTTATGGATGGTTTCTGATGTTTTCGAAGGTACTTGGAGATTGAACTGAATGAGGGGCTCTGGATCAACTGTCAAAGAACTCACTGATGAAAGTGCCATTCCATGAAGTTCAGATGTGTCTGCTTCACCTATAAAGGGTGCAGTCAATATCATCACTAATAATGTTAGTTGAAGATTAAGAACTGTTCTGCGTATAACTTACCCTGCGACCCTGTAGAAGCCATGGATTTTTTGAACTGATCTTTGTGATTGTGGATGCTACGATATCCATGGACATGTCGGGCGCTTGTTCTAACGCACTGCGCCAATATCATTGGAGCTCGTTGTTGGTGACGACTAGTTACTTGGATTAGTTATATATCTCAGTACAAAAATATTTCAAATGACTTAGGATGAGTCAGCGGTTACGTCATTTTTGTTTGACTGCTTAGTCATCCACCACTTATAAATAATCTAAACTTATAACGGACTTTCTACTATAACAGCAAAAGCGCTGGTCAGTCGTCAAAATGAGGTTCAATTCGGCAACAGTAGGCCAGATATCCAAGACACAGAAGCACAAGCCCCTTGTGAAGCTTAGTCATGAAAGTTTGGCGCGATCGCCGATATTCAACTCGCCATATAAATGGACAGCCAAACCGAAATACTTTGAACCAGGCAATCGCATTCAGACGTACCCCAGTCTTGAAACGAACCTGCTAGCCAACCAACTGCTCTCTCCCACTAGAATGACAAACCTCTCGCGAGTGGTGGTGCCCAAAGACCTTTTGGTGAAGCTTCAAATCATCGAAAACAATATCGAAGATGAATCGCGTCTCAAATACCTGCTTGTACCCAAAGTTGATGATACTAAGGATCCTGCCAATTGTGTAGTTTACTATCCAAACGACCGTGAGTACATCTCCGAAGTGGCTACTGATATCGAGGAGAATGTTGTTGCGCTATCAAAAGCCCATATAGCGAACGATTTCGGAGAAAAGGTTGGATGGCTTCAAAAGACTTCAACTATACTCGATAAGAAGATCTTAAACGACATCGGTGATTGTATTCAGCTACTGCAGACTTCAATAAGAGATGAAGATTATTCGATACTAACAGACGACCCGCTGTTTGATCCGGAATATGTTGTGTTCTCGTTTCAAGAATCGAGCAGCATATATAATCACCATTTTGATCCAATCTCTGGATCGTACAATGTCTCTCTGAACCTTTCACCCTTGAGGCAATACTACCCTGCGATCTTTAAGCAGATTATGACGACCTTTAATGTCACCCAAACAAATAATTACCTTCAGGTTAAGTTCAACGATCGAACAAAATCACTTTTAACCGGCATACATAACTTGTTGATCTATGTTGAACATTAGCGTGGTCAATTCTGAAGCTTCAATGGTAATCCGTACAGAACAGGAGCACAACCATTCAAGAATGGAAGCACACAAACTTGTCTGCTGTCACAGATACTTTGACATATATCTTTATTTTTGAAAGTATCAACTTTGGGAGAATCGTTCATTATCTCGCTGTGGAATCCCCAGTTCGTCAACATACTAATCGTGAATCTATCAAGATCCTTATCAGTCACGTCCCATAAGTTCACAACTATCATTGGACATCCACCCATCAGATAGTTGTGAACAGTTCCATACGGTTTGAATAGTCCATCAACCTTTAACCGTCCAGACGAACATCCGAGTAAAAGTGAAGGTGGAAGCTTTCTGGAGGTCTTGATGGTCCTAGATTTGATATACTGTTCACCTCCTCCATGACCTAAATAAACATAAAGATCAGAATTATCAATTCCTGTCTTTATTTCATCTTCACAGGGTCTTTTACCGCAGATTCCTGACCATCCATTCAACCTTTCAAATTTATCTTTGAAGTTCTTCTCCGTACGCATTAAATCATTAGACGGATTGATGATATAGTATCCATTGTTACCGTTGACTCCATCCTTCAACAGGGCTTCATTTCTGTTCAATATATTCGAGAGTGAGCGCAACGAGGGCATTCTGGAAACAGAACCTCCTCTCAGAAAAGGTATTGATTCCCAAGGAAACTCAACACACGACATAGAAGGGATAAGCACAAGATGTCCATCTTTCAATTCGGCCGGATACAGTTCGTTCAGCAGCGCTGAAATTCCATGGCATAACCTTTCAAGCTCTTCATGTTGTATAAACAGTCTCCAGTTATCAGGACTCAATGAAGTCATTATAGAGCAAACTAGTTGCTTAATATTGACCATTAAATCACCATCTCGATCGAAATAAAGAAACAACCTCCAAATAGATGATTTGATAACAGCTTGATCACTCTGGGCGCCATTTGAAACATTTTTGAGATACTGCAGGAACATTAATCCAACATTTTCACTGAACGTATTCAAATCATCAGCACCAAGATACCTGGTACCGAACATGACTTTAAATGCTCCGAACCAGTCTTTCTCAACTCGCTGAAGGAGACGTTGTAGTCTCTTGTCCAGATCTCGACGTTTAATCCACCATTCAGCCCGGTCAGACTTGGTTTTCACTTTAGATGTAACATCTATGCTAGTAGTTAAGTCGCTCTCATTAATAATGGATCTTAAGCTGTTCAAAGTATCATCAAACAACTTTCTAGTAACAGCCAATCTAACAGAGCATGGATCATGTTTTTTAGCATCATGTCTTGTAAGGATAATATCCTCTGTCAAAGGTGAGTATTCAATCGTTACAACAGCCCAATCATCAGGCAATGTCGTCGATAACGATTCAAACAAACCTTCATATCCAGCTGCTGGCTCGATGTTGATTTCAAGGGTGCCAATGTCTGGTAATAGCTGTTGTACATCTTCTTTGGCTGAAACCAAGACCATGTCATATTCTTGATAAAGAGCTCTTTGAGATTCTTGTAGAGCAACACTCTTCTCATATACTGAACCACATGATTCATTTCCAGATAGAATCCTAGTGAGCCACACTGAAGCTCCAAATGTATTAATGAGCTCCTCTCTTTCTATCATGCTAGATCTTTTGCTCTCAAGTGCTGAGTTCATTGAGCTGATAGATGAGGTAAGAGCGTCTCGTGATGTTTCAAAACAAGTCTTGCTCGAAGTGATCGAAAAATCTATCTTTAAGGTGGATTTTTCGAACGGAGTCACATTTGTTTCCTTAGCTAATAGATCCAAAGCGTTATAGAAAAGCTTCTTGCCCTTGAGCAATAGCGAAGATTCTAGCTGCTGATAGCTACTGTTGAAATACCCATTCAAATAGGAGTTCATTCGCCTAAAATGAATGCTTTCAAGCTTCTTCAATATCCAATTTGAGTCTTTGACCGGATCTTCGATTTGTGAAAGTAGCAGACAGTCAACCTTATTGGAGTAACCTTTGAACTGTAGAATATCTTTATGAACTTGGTAATAAAATTCCTCTGTACAAGAACCATACAACTCCAACGCAGGATTCAAAAGACTGGTATGTTCCTGAATATCTCTAGCCTTGTAAAGATGAGAAAGTGCCTCATCGAACTTCATCTTATAGGAGTAGCACTTTGAGAAAAAGAAATTGTACCAGCATTTGATATTCAGAGAAGGTTGTCCATCTAAGACGCTCTGGGCCTCGTCAAGATAGTAATCAAAGTCTTTTGCTAAGCCCAGTTGTATCATTATTTGAATCTGATCATAGTATACTTTCAGAATATCTGTCGAAAATCTACACTTGTTCATGAGCTTCTGTGACAGCGTCAATCCTCCTGACACAGATCCAGCAGCCAAAAAGTTCTTTAATATGGACTGGAGAATTCTGATTGACCTCTTCAAATTTAAAACAGCTTTTGCATACTGTTTGTCCAGTAACAAGAGATTAGCGTGATCTATAGTGAGTTCTGATATACAGAATAGTACACCACATATAGCTGCTTTGTTAGGCTGATTTGATATCTTTAATCGGTCTTCTTCGTCGAAAAGAGTCAAGATATTTCGCAGGTAGCTAAACCCTTCATTAAACCGATCCTGCTCCACACAGATTCTCACAAACAGCATGAGACATTGCACTACTTGCAGTTTATCTTCACAACCTTGTAATCGTTTTTCATTGGTTCTGTTGCACTTCTCCGCCTCTGAGAGATTCCCCAATGATAAGTTGGATTTTACCAAAAGTAAAGATAAACGTGTCCAGCTCTCAGGTGGTAATAATGATTCTCGACTTTGAAGATATGGTTTCAGAAAAGAAACTACCTCATGATCAAGACAGTGATACTGAATGTAGTTGGTTATTGAAGTTATAACATCAACTTCGTATGCGGTAATTGGGAATTTGGATGGTATTTGTTGACACCATGACGATAAAGATCGAATGCAATTTTGAAGGTAAGCTTCATGGAAAGTAGGGGATAACGAACACTGCAAAAAGTGAAAATGAGCAGCAACCAGTGTTCTATAACGGAATATTTTTGAACAAGGCTCAAATCTCAATATGTCCATTGATTTAAATGCTAGATTGAACTCGATGATTGATGCTAATGATGAAAGAAAGAACAAAAACAGTCCATTATCGCTTACAGAGGATTTGATCAGAAGGATCAACTTTGATATCTGTTCTTGCTTTTTCTCAACTTTAACCTGTGTGAGAAGCCTTATTGACTCGATAGCTGTGAATATCTTTGTCGTGTCCTCTGACCCCATTTTCTGAAGGTCGATGCTGTCGTCACAGGTCACAATGAACTTAGTTAGTAGTCTAATAGACGTTTTCAATTCATCGCAAAAGGAAGCACGGTACATGAATATATCATTAGACTGTTCTAACAGCTCATAACAGGAAAATATGCGAAAAAGGTAACCGGTGGCCACGTCGAAGTTTGAGGACTCTATCAGTAAGTTGGTAATTCTTTCTGCCTTTAACCTAAACGAGCTAAATTCTGCTCTAGAAGTAAAACTTGTTTCCTCCAAGAGCAGGTATTCTATATCCAAGCACATGCTCCAGAGCTTGAGACTTTGTTGCAGATTCAGCGAAAGAAGCTTCCCACCAAAATGAAACATCAAGTTTGATATATTTTTGAGTCTTTTCAATTCAGCATTCATCTTGAATATTCTAAACAGGGAGTCCAGCACCTGAAACGTGAAATCATCATGATCACAGACATTTATGCTTTTGATCTTAATTGTAATGAAGTCCAACAAGTTCAGCTGTGGTGAGGCTAAAAACTTCAGCTGGGAGCAGTTGTTTAAATAAAAAGAAAGCAGACTCAAAAGGTAATTTTGGCTAGCCGCTTCACAAAGATTGACATTCTTTAGATATCGGAACGCGAGAGAAAGAAACTCTTTATCTGATAACAAGCTGGAATCCAAAGATGATTCCAGCTTTCCACTTATAACCGGCAGGATTTTGCTGGTTGACTGTTCAGAATCCTTCATCAGTGATTTGAGATCGCGTTGGTTATCATGACAATGTTGAGCCAAGTCTTGCCATCGAAGAATACCTGTGTTTGTAGCATTAAAGCGATATCGCTCGATCAAAGAATATATAGAGTTCCATGGGCTTGGACTCTGAAGAGCGGATTCACAAAAGAGGTAGAACAGAGCAGATGTTTGATTGTAAAGCTTTGTGCAATCGCCTGTATCCAAAATCTCTAAAAGATAATCTAGAAATGAGTTAATATAGCATTTGATCTCTTCTCTCAGTATTAAAGAGGACGATTCAATATTGACCAAACGTGTGGCGAATTGTATCTCTCTGCTGATGGAGTTAAGCTCACGGCCACTAAATCTCCTTATGACTTGAAAACAAAGAACCGACGTCTGGAATATATCTGCGTCGATTGAGCCACATCTGTCGATATCGTCTAAGACTTCAGCGATAAATGAAAACGCACGGTCCTTGGCTTTTCCAGCTTTCAGGTCAAATCGATTCGTTTTATTGAGTTCTCTAGCGGTTAATGCTCGGCGGCTCTGTTGACATGGCGTTATAGACGACTCTGGCACTTCCTTTAAAATCGTGGACAGTATAACATTCATCGACCTAACGTCCGAATAAATGCTCATTTTTGGTTGAGCCAAAGGGTCTCAGCACCTATAATTGTACTCTGGCCCTTTAGATTTCACGTCTACACCCGAGTATGGTATATCTAAAGCAACGATGGCAATTCAACCAGTGCATATACGCCTATTTACTCATCAATTATTATACCACAACATCTTTAGTTTTATTTTATTTTATTTACTTGTTTACTTTTCCTTTTCTGACACAGCCTTGACAATTTATATTGACTTCTCTGTACGAGAGAGCCAAGTGTCAAGGTGGCGGGCACCGCTTTAACGACAGAGTGGGACATTAGAATTCACCCGGCACTGGATACTGAGAGACAAAGCTGACTACTCGCTTAGACAGATCTTTAATGTCAGTGCTTTCGTCAGCGATCTGCTTGAAGTTTGCCAATTTCTCCTTTGCAGTCTGGCCAGTTTCTTTCGATTTCAGGTCAATTGCAATCTTTATGGCTTCTTTAATGAAATCCGACACCTGATCAAACTCAGGTGCAAGGAAACCTCTTGTCGTCATAGCTGGTGTGCCGACTCTTAATCCAGATGGGAACAAAGCAGACGCATCACCCGGGACGGTATTTTTGTTGGCTGCAATGTTTGCTCTTTCTAGAACGGCCTCGGCTCTTGCACCGTCAATCTTATTCGAACGCAAGTCTATGAGAATTAAGTGAGTGTCTGTTCCATCAGAAACCAAATCAAATCCATTCTTTTTCAGTGAATCAGCAAACGAAGACGCATTGGAGACCACGTCTTCTTGATACTTTTTGAACTCGGGAGTCGTCGCCTGCTTTAGTGCAACAGAAAGAGCAGAAATAGTGTGATTATGAGGACCTCCCTGATGTGCAGGGAAAACAGAAAAATTGATCTTCTTCTCAAGATCATAAGGAATCTCCTTTCCTTTCTTAGTTACCTTTCTGATACCCTTTCTGAAGAAGATCATGGCCCCTCTTGGACCTCTCAATGACTTGTGAGTAGTTGTAGTGACAATGTCGGAATATTTGAAAGGTGACTCTGTAACGTTTGCAGCTACCAATCCTGAAATGTGTGCCATATCTGAGAGAAGGTAAGCCCCAACTTTATCAGCGATTTGTCTCATTCTTTGGTAATCAATAACACGCGCATACGCAGAAGCACCAGCAACAATGATCTTAGGTCTGAAAAGTGTTGCTGTCTCCTCCAACATATCATAATCTATAAGTCCTGTCGACTCATCTAGTCTGTAAGGCATTGTTTGGAAGTACTTGGAGATGTAAGATATTTTCGTCTGAGCAGTCTGATATCCATGTGACAAATGACCTCCATGTGGTAGGTCTAGTCCCATAAGTCTATCACCAACTTCAAGAACAGCAGAGTAAGCGTAAAGGTTAGCTGGGGCTCCAGATAGTGGCTGAACATTGACGCCCCATAATTCTGGGTCGAGATCAAAAGCCTCAAGAGCTCTCTTTTGACACAAACTTTCAGCCATATCAATGAACTCATTACCACCATAATATCTCTCACCTGGGTACCCCTCAGAGTACTTGTTTTGCATCTCCGATCCAAGTAGATCCATGACTGCCTTAGAAGTGAAGTTCTCAGATGGAATTAGGGTGATGGAGTTCTTTTGTCTCTTCTTTTCGAGTTGAAGAATCTCGTACATTTCAGGATCAATCTTACTGACATTCTCAGACAAAAGACTCTTTGCTTGCGTAGACAAGGCATACGTCCGCTTGTAGACAAACTATTAGTATACTGTTCAAACAACGACTATCAGTTCACTTACTGTAGACTGTCTGCTTAGGGCAGTTAGCCCCTTTATGCTCAAAATATTAGCTCTTCTCAACATTTGAATCAGTAGTATGGATGCTCAGTTCACAATCAAGTACTACCAACCAAGGCCATACAGATTGCCAGTTGAAGTTTTGTCATCTCGTTAAAAAGAGGTCGTCAGCTTTGTGACTTGAAACTTTTACTTTTTGACTCCGACAGATTTCGGTGTGAGGTGTGCTGCTTACGTAACCCAGCAACTCTGCTGGATGGACTCACGTGCGTGATCACCATGTTGTCTGTGCGGCGTGCTCTTAAGCTAAAGCTGATTGCTGTATAGAAGCCACCCGCAACAGCCACGGAACACAGTTTGGTGGCTGGCTTTAGTGTAGCCCAGCACTCTTATCAAAGTAAACCCGTACACCGACTCCACAATGAATCACGTAAAATATAAATGCAGTAGGTACATGTCACCGTGAGATAGAGGAGAGAAGAGTTGGTGATCAGCGAGCAGGACGTGGTAGTTGTATGTACGTTGACTCTTAGGCTGTCACCGCTGTGGTTGGGTTTGGGTATTGGACTGGCGACAATTGGAACAAAAGAAGGGCTTGGTATCGATATATCGGGTCCAGACGCGAGAAATGACGTTTTCAGGGTTTTCCAAAGGAGGAGTGGAGTCTCATCGACATCACAGCGAGAATGGCTCCTACTCAGGAAACTGTTCTACTGATACGACGCTGCATAACAGCTCCGATGCAGAGCTCGAGGAAGCACCGGGAAATGATAGTTTAGAAAAGATGGGACATCGAGTTAATGATCGAATACAGCGGACGTTTCACCCTCTCGAGACCTCCAGATTGGACTCTCTGGCGACCAGCTCTCCGTTGCGGTCGAACCAACGAAATAAGCAGAAAGCTCTACTGGAGTCCCGGGCGAATCGACGAGAGCAGTTGAAAGCCAGCATACGAGGGTCGATGCAAGATTTTGTGTTCAAACAGGAGGATATCGACCTGGTGAGGCGTCTCGAGGACGAGGCCAGCATAAATGAGATAGAGGATCTCAATAAGTTTATTGAGGACAACGAATATGATGCCGACTACGATGAGGAGTCAGACACTGTGATGTCCGATACGGCTAAAGCTGGGAGCGAATACTTGACGAAAAGCAAGCCAACTGCTCCGGGAACTGGCGAGTCGCGCTATCAGCGGGAACTGGAGCAGATGCTGTTACTAGAACAGCAGGAACTGGAGGAACTGACCAAGACGTTACGTCTAAACGACGCATGAGGGTGTACTATGTGTATATTACTGCTGTATAATGAAATGTGCAAGGATGTAATTTGTTCGAGAAATATTGAATCAGGATGAATTGATAACATGTCTCACATACCAGCGGTCAGAGAGCCCTGATATGGCTGGGTAATAGGGCTGTCACTAATGTCAGATTGGTACGACGATATTTATGATGATGAAGATGAAGAGGAGTTATCATTTGAAGAGGATTCTGAAGGGTCGGAAAATCAGGAAAGCCCCGATAATAATGAAACAAATGAGCCAGATTTAGAGACACAGTACTTCTTAGGAAAGGAGCAGCGGCAAGACTGGAAGCTTGAGGATGCTCTTTTGACGTTTGATGGGATTATAGAGAAGAAAGATGATCCAACATGCTCTGACAATGAGTACATACTGAAAGCCATCAAGCAATCTCTCAAGGTGTGTCTTGAGGTTCACAACTACCCCAAGTACATTGTACTTCTACGACTGTTTTTTGGCCAGCTCTCTTCGATGGCGTCGTCCACTGCCGAGGCTGCTATGTCCAAAGTGCTCTATCGATTAGATCACAACAAATCAGGGGCTTCGGCTGAGTTTTTAGAAGATGCCTATAATCTGTTAGGGTCGTTTCTTTTAGGTTCATCCGAAACAGCTTCTAAAGAACGACTATATATTCGAGTTTCTCTAGCCAAATCCAACCTGCTTGTTGACCAGCACAGATATAAGGAAGCTCGTACGATTTTGAATGAGTTGGAGGATGTGGTACTAAAATCGTCTGAGTCAATTAAAAGCACGTTCATGCTTGACATACTGGCTTCAGAGATGATTGTCGCCACAGAGGACGAGTTCAATCTTTCCGAGCTCTCCAGACTATCGGATTTATCCAACTCCTTTGTATCGGGAATACCTCAGTCTCGTATTGTTGGAATTATCAAGGAATGCTCTGGGCTGGTTTCCATGTATTCAGAAGACTTCAAGACGGCTAATATGTTTTTCCAGGACTCTTTCAAGGGATTTAATGAGTGTGGTGATGATAGACGGATTCCTGTGCTGATCAAATTTGTAATTAGCAATCTTTTGAGCGAGTCTGAGATCAATCCCTTCAAATCCAGCGACTTTCAAGGGTTCAGCAATGTGCCTGAGGTTTCCAAGATAATGGAGCTTTATTCGTCAATTCAAGATGTCGACATCCGCAAATTCAAGTGTTTGCTGAAACAGGACGACCAGTTTCAGCGGCTTGTTTCGAATGATTTGTTTCTCCAGCACTTTCTGCCTTACATCAAGGAACTGATCAACACTCAGTTCATTGTGAAATATTTGCCATTGTTTAGTCGAATATCCACCTCAAAACTAAGAGAGAAGCTTGACATTAGCGACGTTGAACTTGAGTCTCTGCTTCTCAAGTTATTCACATTTGGCAAGATAAAGGAGTTTAAGCTGGATCTGGTTGATCAAACTATAGTGAAAAATGAGGGGTTTGAGCCTTTGCTCAATGAAGAATCAACTATAAATGATGTTTTTCTCAACTTATTGTCACTTCATAGGGAACAGCTTGACATGACGATCCTTGACGATGAAATGGTTTTCACTAGAGAACTGGAGCTAAGATCTGATATAGCTGAATCCTCAACTAGAAACATAACCGGCGTGTTTTTGAATCAATTCAAAGATGATAATTCCCCTACTCAAAGCACCACTAATCCGGAGATATATGCACCAATATCGCTAATTCCAAAAACCATTTTACAACCTTTAGAGTCATTCAATAAGACTTTCAATTCCAGAGAAGAACTTCTTGCTGAAATTGCTGAGTACTTCCTCTACATCAAAAGTGCTATACCTATAGAAGGGTCCAAAAAACTGTCACATCTAGAGAAGGTGAAGCAAGACACCAGGGAAAGCGAATTAAGAAGGCTGTCTGAATTCATGTCGAGCGAAATTGAATCAAAGATTGATCTCAATATCACTGAGGTTCAACAGAGCTCAAGCATGAACGGACTGGATTTGTCGATCAATAATAATTCTGACGAACAGACAGAAACTCACTTCGATCTAAAGGTTGAGGCTATTGGCGAAATGCTCTCTCAAATGTCGGTGTATCACGAGAAGACCAAAGCTAACTTTAAACGAGGGCTAAGATATCAGGTTAATGATGATACGTCGAGTTTGGGCCTTCTGAGGCTTGAGCCTGAGTCTTTGATTCCTGTTGAGGTAGAGAATGAAGAGGAAGGTGGATGGCTTTGACACCCGCGCACCGGATGCACCGCCTTGCTGGTGATAATTTTTTAATTTGGAACTTGAATTTAAAGCCAGGCAAGGGTACGATTTGAAGGAGAGTTCATTAGGGAGTAGTTTGACATAAGGAACGATATGTGTGCAAAGAGTAGACACACACATGTGTCAAAAGGCAAGAAGGCCTCTCCTATGAGAAGAGAAGTTGAACAGGATATTAGAGGAGATTCTGCTGCAAGAAATTTGCTGGAAAATCGACCTGCTGAAGTCGAGAAAAGAAAGCGAAGTTTAAAAAAGGGTGAAGTTAAGAAGCAACTACGGGTGGCCAAGCTATACGGAAAGAAGGAAAAGAAAGTGTATTCGGAGAAGGAACTAAATATACCAAAGTTGAACACGGCTCTTTTACCTGGAAGTGTAAAAAAGACAGGCAAGAAAGGTAAGAAATTTGTTGACTTCAAAGATTCGATTACAATCAACCGGATTATAAAGCAGATAAACGACGATAAAGACTTAGTTAATGAATCGAAATTGGAGAAATCCAAGAGATTAGAAGAGATCCGAGACTTGAGGAGACGAGAGATGGAAAGAAAAGCGGACGAGAAAGCATCGAAACTCGATGATAAGAAACAGGAAATTAAGGAAAAGGCCTCTGCAGCCAGATCTTCCAGAAGAAAGAATGCTAAAGCTTTGAAGAAGGAGATAGGAATAGAAGCTGTGACTGCTGTGAAGAAGAAGAGTGTGTCATTTGCTTGAATGATTTGCTAACTTGACGATCAAATAAGAACCAAAGTAAAGAAATCCGTGTAAATTATGTAGGCATTCGGTTGTGTCTTGTTCCGACTCGAATTGGACTTTTGCTATCTGCAGGTGTTTCAATCTTGTGTCGCTCTGAAGGCCGATGCTGTTTACGTTTCCGAAGGAAATCAGCAGTTGATATAACTGTTGTTCATTTACCGATGAAGGAATATTAACTGTTGGGCTGTTAGTATGTTGTCACTGGCCAGGGCGTGTGAATTCTTTACCTACACAGTTCTAGTGATGTATTTGAAGACATAAGACATTGATTGCGGTTGTGAGTGAAGAGGAGTACGAATTGAGGCTGTTGTTTGTTAATGTTGTAGCATATTGAATGGGTGAGTTAAAATTTTAGGGGTCGATCGACGCAAGATGGGGCCGACTTTCTCATTAAAAAAGTAACTGGCCTCAAGAAATTTGCAGCCAAGTTGAATTGAACAACAAGCGTTGATGTTGAAGTAGGCCCACTATATCAGTCGCATGAGTCGGACAAGTATCATGAGGGTATTGAGCTTGGTGTTTCTCACAGGAATTGTCCAAGCATTCCAGAATACAGCGCCACTGTTAGTTGCTTCGCCACATTTTTCAAGATCTTTAGAATATGTGTGTAATTTAAAGGAACTTGATTCTGTAAGCGACTTGATTGAATCAGTGTGCTTATTAGACGAGAAGCTTCTTTATGTGGAGATTGAAGGCTTATCTAATCAAGATATCAGCACAGAGTTTGGTAGAACTCTTTTCAATGACGACTTTGCATTGTCTAACCATGTTGTATATGAATCGAAGCAAAATACCAAGTTGCCTTTATCAGATAAGTGCTCAGTGAAATATGTCCAGATAAGCGGCAACGACGAATGGCTGAACAGTGTCTCCAGTAGTGAAGTGCAGGTGACTGTTGTTTCTATGAAGAAGAACGATGAGATGTTGAATTTACTACAGCAGATTTCAATAGTGAGTGACTCTACTAATATTATTGTTCAAGGAGTGCCGGAATTCAAGAAACCAGACTCTTTAATCAACCAAGTGTCCGACTACTTTAGAAAAAGCAACTACAAGAGAAGATCAGAACTAGTCGACGATGTTGACTATGATAAGATTGAAAAGGAGCTTGAAGAAGCTTTTGATGAAGTTGAGAGTATGATTGAGGATGAAACCGTCACAATTTATGATAATAACCAGCTATCTCAGGTGCTGGGGACGGGAAACTCCACTGTGGTTGATGGGTCACTATTCGATAAGTATGGATTCTTTTCTCCTGGTGTTTTCATGTGTGCAATTGTGTCATTAAGCTTGTTTGGTATCTTGACTACTTCACTTGGATGGTTGAATTCGTTGCAAGTCAGTTATAAGGCTTTTGAAAAGCCTGTTTCATATGGAAAGAAGTTCCAATGAGTTTTATTTGAATACCTTAGAGTAAATAGCTAGTAAATGTATGGGATTATCTTCCAAGGTACCAACTTTTCGTATTGAGTCCATGCGTCGCCGTATTTTCTCTGGCATTTGGTTTCGTCTCTTTTTTGCCGATGAATCAACAGAGATGTGAAGTAGAAGAGATAAAAGTATGTCAAAGGAGTATTGAATCCTGTGCATAGACACCAACTTAGCGCAATCAGAATATCACCAAAGTAGTTGATGTGTTGAGACATTCCCCACCAGCCTTCCGCTAGTAGCTTTGATCCTGTTTCTGTTTGTATTGACTTGAGATGGTCGAGTTTTCCCTGACGGAATAACGACTTTTGTGTGTTGGCAGAGTGAAAAATGTAGTATCCCAGTACCATCAGAGTGACTATACTAATCAATGCCCAAAACGGCAAATTAACTTGTTTCACTGATAAATATCTGGCTTGAAGACAATACGTAAAAGGAACCCAACATAAATCACCGAATGCCAGCATGAACCCAAACCCATCAGTGGTAACATCAACCATTGTAAGTAGCCCTTCCTCATTCAAGACTCCATCAAATATATAAAAGGCCTGCAGCAAATTAACCAGGATAAGTGAGTTGGTGATATAACCTAATTCAAGGTACTGTTTCTGCATGCATGAAATGTTCAAGACGAACCACAATAACATTCCTGGCCTAAGTTCACAGAACAATTTGATATCAAACTTCCAAATTCTGGGGTTTAGCTCTCTTCCAATGAACCAGTCAAATAAAATAGATCCTGAATTGCCTCCTACTGCCAAAATCCTTTCAAAGGTTCCTTTTCTGTTTGGCTTTCTTGTAGGCAAGAAAGAGCACAAGTATACCAAGTTACTAAGCAGTACTGAAAACTCCCACGTGACAGCCATTAGTGGTAGAAAGTTGTCGTATAAGAAGGTCAATTCAGGAACATTGAAGCCGGTAGTGACAATCCTTGCTAACAGAAGTCCAATAAACAGTAAACTAAGCTCCTTTCCATTGATTAGATACTGAAGATGGGATCCATCTCTTAATATGATTCCATCTTTATAGTATCCAGGAACAATCATATCAAATACAGCAAGAGAGAAAAACCACAGAGAGTAGGCTTTCCAACAAGCAATATTGGCGAAGACATTTCTCCAGTTGTTGATGACATTCTCGGTGAGTGCCCTCGTCAAAAGGTTCAAATCAATTGTTAATCCTTCAGCAGCGTATATATTGTTGCAAGAGAGGTATAAGAATAAAACAACGCCCGGAAGGAACACTGTTAAAATAGAGGCACCAATGGTTCCCGAGAAGTCCTTTTCTGACGTGATGGGGTTGAGGCTGGTCATTGGTGAGTATACTGGTCATAACATACGTAGATATTTAGTTAAAGAATAATTTTTATACTTATATGTTGATCTCGTTTATATCGTTTATCTCGTTTACGGTGGCGACGTGACCTATTCAAGCGACATAGATGGGTTCATAGATGATCAATGAGCATTTGATGCTGTTTATATGAGGTTGAGTCTATTAAATGAATGCAGACAGCAGACTGAAGATGATTGAGAGTCACACGTGGATAACCTTTGGCGTCGATAGTCGCAAGCTTGTCCGTCGCGTCGATTCAGAGTCAAGTTAATTTATAAATAAATTAGTAATTACTATCAGGTACTAACTGGCACCTATAGCTACATCCAAGCGACAACACCCGAAATGTCTTTGACTTCGACAGAACTGGATAACATACTTCCATTGATCAACAAAGGAAAGGTTAGAGATATTTATCAGGTCGATGAGTTCACCTTGCTGTTTATCGCAACAGATAGAATCTCTGCTTATGATGTAATCATGGAAAATGGAATAAAAGATAAAGGTAAGATACTTACCCAACTTTCCGTCTTTTGGTTCAAGCTCTTATCCGAAGGTGTCAAAAATCATTTGATTGCTAGTTCTGACGAAGAGGTCTTTGCCAAACTTCCTAAGGCTCTTTCAGAACCTAAATATAAGTCACAACTGTCTGGAAGATCTCTTTTGGTTAGAAAGTATCGCTTGATTCCTTTAGAAGTCATCGTTAGAGGATATATAACAGGAAGTGCCTGGAAAGAGTACCAGAAGCATGGCACAGTCCATGGATTACAAGTTCCAAAAGGATTAAAGGAAAGTGATCCATTTCCAGAACCTATTTTCACCCCTTCAACCAAAGCTGAGCAAGGAGAACATGACGAGAATATCTCACCAGAAGCAGCTGAAGAGCTAATTGGTAAGGAGCTCTGCACCAAACTGGCTGCTAAAGCTATACAGTTATACTCTACTGCCAAAGATTATGCTCTAACCAGAGGGATTATCTTAGCTGATACCAAGTTTGAATTTGGATTAGATGAGAATGACGACTTAGTTCTAGTTGATGAAGTACTTACTCCAGATTCTTCCAGATTTTGGAGCAGTTCTAACTACACACCAGGCAAGTCGCAAGATTCCTATGACAAGCAATTTCTAAGAGATTGGTTAACTGCTAATGGACTGAATGGAAAGAATGATGTGTCAATGCCAGACGAAATTGTCGACAAAACGTCTTCCAAGTACATAGAAGCGTATGAAGCTCTAACTGGAACCAAATGGAAATCGTGAGCGCTGCGCCACACCCAGACTTCTTTCTCCTGAACGTGGCGTAGTTTATTCTCTGTGTTTCTGTTTTGGGAAATAAGTAAACAATCACAATTTAAATTCAGCACAGCCTTGAACCAATTTGAAGAGATTAGTTTTGTAGAAAAGCATACAGTTGTTTAAAGGATGTTTTACGAATAGTGGGAGCAGTTGGTGTATCATCACTGATAGTCGAGCGACAATGTCTGTTGCAGATGAGTTTGATGTCCTTGAGCTTATAGGGCGTGGGTCTTTTGGCTGTGTTCGGAAGGTGCGTCGTAAATCTGATCTTAAAATATTTGTTAGAAAGGAGATATCATATATTAATATGAACTCCAAGGAAAAGCAGCAACTATTGGCGGAGTTTCGGATCCTACGAGACCTTAAACACCCTAACATTGTTGAGTACTTACACCACGATCATCTTCAGGATCAGCATGTGCTTCATTTGTATATGGAGTACTGTGATGGGGGAGATCTTTCAGTGCTAATCAATAAATATAAAAAGAAGGGTGAATTCATAGATGAGAACCTTATATGGCAAATATTCACGCAGGTACTGAATGCACTGTATAAATGCCACTATGGAATCTCGATTGGAAGCGTCTCAAAGGTGTTTCAATCCACTCCTGAATCGGAACCGCAAACGATCGACCACCAGGTAATAATCCACAGAGACATCAAACCAGATAACATATTCCTGTTATCAGATGACTACTCGGTGAAACTTGGAGATTTTGGGCTAGCCAAGTGTCTGAAGCATGAGTATGAGTTTGCAAAGACCTACGTCGGGACTCCTTACTATATGTCACCGGAAGTGCTGATGGATAGACCGTATGACCCTGTGTGTGATATATGGTCTTTAGGATGTGTTATGTACGAGTTATGTTCATTGCGACCACCGTTCCAGGCAAAGACTCATCTCTCACTACAAGAGAAGATTAAGGCAGGCACTTTCCATCCTATACCAGACCATTATTCTCATCGATTGCGGATGTGTATCAACGCCTGCTTGATTGTTGATCCCAAAGAAAGAGCAACTGTCAATCAATTGCTACAGGACTCGTCATTCAAGCTCTACAGAAAGGAATGGGAACTAGTCCAGTATCAAACAGCATTGTCTTCAAAAGAAAAGAAGCTTGCAAGATGGGAAGAGTCGCTAAACGAAGAGGTTAAGTCGTTGAACTTGAAGTTCGAGGAAATAAGAGCCAGCTATAAGAATGAATTTAATTATATGCTTGAACTTCAAATGAATAAAGCTCTCTCAGAGTTAATGGCTGGGCTCCAACTACCGACTAACATCAAACAGCAGTTGCTCAACAAATACGCCGCTAAAGAGAATTGTTCTCAAACAGCAACTCTCCAGAGCCACAAACTCAGAGGACCTCGTGAATTAAACGAGTATGCGGGAGTAAGGGCATCAAATAAACGATAGTCTCAATGTACAAATCAACTGCATATAACGCATCCTTCTTATGTTTAAAAAATATCTTTATAATCCTTTAGCTTTCCTTCCTTTCTTGAAGGCCAGTAATCTGCTTTATACTTCCAATATGATTCGCCGGTTGTTGGATGCTTGGCCTTAGCAAAGAAACTAGGCTCATAAATCTCTCCAGCTGCATCTCTTTGCTTTTTGGCTTGTCGTTGCTTGTTCTCAACGCGAACCTTCTCGGACGATGCTAAATCGTATTCACCGTTTTCCATAGCTCGTTGATCGGGTCTCAGCCGTGTATCAGTACATGCAATCGCTGGAAGTAAATGTGGCTGTGGTGCATTAAGAGAAGCAGCAAAATTGGTCAAATGGAACATCATCTCTGTCCGCTTGTTGGCCTCCCAAACCAAAAACTTAGACGATTCAGCGTCAGATGCATCTTTCGCATAAATCTTTGAGTTCCAATTGCCTCCAACTGTATACTTAAGTTTCCCATCGTTAGAATAAACTTCACCTTTAACTTCACCGGCGGTAGATGCTCTCCAGCCTCGTTGTTTGAAATTGAAGTTCATATAATCCCCAGTAACATGGTTTCTAATCTCCATCTCACCATAGTTATCTATAGTTGGGTTCCCAATGATGATACCAACAACAGAATTTCTAACCTTCTTCCAAGAATAGATCTCATGATCAACCTTGTTCCCTTTTCTGTCTAGGACACCATTATCAGGGAATAACTCACAAAACCACGTTCCAAGATGCTTTATATCAAAAGACCTTCCTAAAAACTTGGTCTCCACATTGGATTCGCCATAATAAGACCATGATGGCGCCTCCGCAACTAATGCAGAAATAGGGGGATGATGACTCACTTGTTCCACTATAACTCTATATCCCTTGTCTGGTCTAGCATATTCAAATGTCTCACCTAATAGAGGATTGAAAGGTTTCGCAATTCTTCCAACTGTGGAGACATACTCAGATGCAGCAAAAGCAGCAATGTAAACCATTCTCAAAACAGAACTGTCGATAGTAGCAGCCTTGTCTAGCAGATCAGAATATTCAATAACCTCTGTATTCCTTTGTAGTAAAGAGGTAGGCTCATTGAAAGTCACAGGGAGAGTCATCTTTGTCATATCCTTACCAACTAATGACTTCAGAACACCCCACAACGAAATCTTCGGTCTCTTATCTTCCTTATCAAGAGTAGTCCTCAATGGGTCCTCGTATCCTTCAAAAGTTCCCTCATCAGAAATCAGTTTGTATCGATTAATTTGTTTCTCGTTCCTCAAAAAAAAACCATTAACAACTGGGGTTTCTTCTTCAACTTTATCTACTCCAGCACTAGCGTTTTCAATGTTTTTCTTTTCTGGAGTAGATAAAACGGCTTCTGTTTGGGGCTCCTCTCCCGCTGAATCTTCCCACTCCCCTCCTTCAGCATCAAAAAACTCATCTTCACTCTCATCCTCTTCATTGAGGAACTTGATAATTTCTTCTGCGTCTTCTTTTATCTCCTTATCTGATGCAGTGGCTTCAGCCTCTGCAAGATTTGATTTCTTTGCCGCCAAATGATCGACATTTTCTTGCAACACGTTGGATAGTCGCCGCGTCAACACTTCCTTTTCATTGGTATCAATTCCACCTTTATGCAGTAAATTGTTCTTAAGAGTCTTCTTGATAGCATGTAGTCTATCTTCTAAAGTGATTATCTTCTTCTCACGCTCTTGGATCTCGAACTCCAGCTGTTTTATAGAGTTTTCCCAAATTCTGGATATTTCCTGTTGTCTATCAATGAGCTTACTAAACCTTGTTTCATTTTTAGAAATTAGTTTCGACTGGGTGTTAGCCAAATTCGTCAAGTTCTCAAGTATTGTTAAGCACACAGAGATTATATCAGTCTTGGAAGAGCTGGAGTCTGACTCAGCAGCTCTCAAGAATTCTGAAAAGGATTTAAGTTCGATATCCATCTGGTTCTTAATAACGATGAGTTCAGAGTTGTTGAGTTTTGGGGTCATCAAATCGTCAATATCCGCATAGTTGTTGCTCAAAGAGGCACTGGCATCCTCTTCATAGTCGTCTTCGGCATCACTGGATGGTATTTCATCGTCTCCATTTGATCCAAAAGTTGACGAACTGCCAGCATCCATGCTTGGTGATAAAGAAGGCGTTGAACCTGCCGCACCAGATCTAACTACGGTATTTCTTGAAAGCTTCAGGTCAGAATTCTCCTTAATCTCAGGCAGTGAGAAAGTATCTTTTGGTCTCTTTCCAAGTCTTGTGAATTTCTTGATCGGCTTAAGTGTTTTCTTATGGACGTAATTCATGGAAGCGTCTGAGGGTTGAATGGGACTTGAAGAATCATCATCTGATGAGAGTGAAATCGACGAAGAGGCTGAAAATGTTCGCTGGTGAGATGAAGCCTTTCCCGGAGAATTGGCCTCCATATATGATCTATGACCGATATTTTGAGTACTTGCCGTTCTTGTAGATTCAAAGCTTTCTCTATTTCTTACACTTTGCTTAGAGACCGAGATTTCATCATTAGCCATGGCTCTTTGTTGCATTTCTAGATCCTTGGTATATCTGATGGCATTTTGTAAGGCCCATACCCAACGGTTTGTTTCAATGACATGATTAGCTTTAAGATGCCACTTGACTGGATTTCCACCGGATCTGTTCCTCACTATTATTTCAAACTTGGACTTTTCAGAACTGTCCATTCTTAGTTGGGCTCCCGACAAATGAATCATTCCTCTGCAGGCATTGTATATGTCGTTTGGGGATTTATAATACGACAAGCGGCCTTCAGAGTCCAAAATAAACCATCTTAATTTGTATCCTCCAGCAAAGTTTGTCCATTTCTTCAGGAAACCTTTAAAAGTTGGAGGACCACTTTGCAGCTGACCTTGCTGGTTGGTTGAGTCAATCATAGATTGCTTATTACAAGATTCTTTAATGAGTTTCTTCATTGAAGAGGAAACAGATGATTCGACAGGCAGTTTACCGTTTATGTTTCTTTTGAAAGGATCGCCACCATACTTCAAGATGAACTTGACCATCTCAATGTCATCTTTCTTGATGAATTCAAGTAGCACAGTATCGCCAGTCACGGGATCTGTGCCATTGATATCAAGTAGTGACTTCACTCTTTGGTTTCCAAGGAGAGCCTCCAGCTGGTCAAACTTTCTGGCCTCAAAGGCATGTCTGAGCTCATTCGCTTTGACCTCAACAAATTTCGTTCGCAGATCAGATAATAACTGTGCTGTATCCATATTGGACGAACATTCAATAGCTTGTCTCATATGCTTATTAGAGATGCAATCATTTATATCTGGCAAAGACATCAGATACTTAATCACGTCGTTTCGACCAGATATAGCAGCAAGATGCAGTGCGGTGTTACCATCGTCGTCCTGAGAGTTGATGTCCTCCGCCAGGTTGGTTTTCACAATATACTCAATTATTGATAAAGGACCAACCTGAACAGCAAAATGAAGTAGCTGTCTTAAGAGCTTGTTCACAGCCCAATCCACAGGAGCAGCAGACTGGCACTGTTTAACCAGCTCTTGCAGCCTATCCTCGTCAGCATTTCGAAGACAATCCAGAAGCTTGAGTTTCAGCAAACTCGGGTTGAGTGCAGCTTTAGGAGACTTCGGTGATTCGCTTGACATTAGTACTCTGTCTCGATTACTTAGTACAAAAGTACGTCGAACCAGCTTACAAGCGCGTCTCCCCTCTTGGATGTAATGTGTTTGTGAAAAACAGCGTCCAATTGGATGTGTTTACACGCTCGTTCAATATCCTGGCGCCCTTACTAATTACTAATACGCCTTCTAACCTTGTCATCATTTTATTTCGTGGTTCTGATGCTTGCTTCTGTGGAGGGTTAGCCGCTTTTTCCAGCGGTGTACAGGTGTCGAAATATAATCGCTTGGCTATTTAAAATAGTAATGTGGCAATTGTGGATCAGATCACCACCAGTACGGCATACCATCAGTTACTCCTCAGAATAGAATGTCCAGGGTTGGTGGGACAACATCTTCAGGCTCCAGAGAGGCGGCTCTGTTACTCTCTTCGGTTAATAAAAACCACAGAAAAAACTTAGAAGATGTTTTAGTTGTCTACGGAGACGTGATGGTGAGTAACGGAAAGGTTGTGAACATACGACTAAAAGAGCTGGAGCTGGGTCATTTTGTACTTGGCTTCAACCACGCTGACCTGGAAGTGGAGATCTTGAAGCCAATTGAGTTTGAGAAGAAACTGAGTACTTATGATGAAGTAGAGGACGAACTAATATCGCTGTTTCAAAAAGCTGCTGCCAAGAGAGGTTGGAGTCATATTCAAGTTCAGGATGTGTGGTATCCGTATACAGTACCGGAGTATCTACTAATTGGGTGTCTTGGCTTGTTGGTGGTGGGCCACTTCTACCCGGATATGATATATGAAACGGTTCTTAGACCGATATTACCAATACCTGAAAGGATGTTTAACTGGTTAAAGCTGCGAAGTGATCTGATACTACTTGGTGCTCTCTTGATACATATAACGGAGATTGTTATCTTTGTTTGGCCCAATTTGAGACATCATCGGGTTCCTATAGATTACAGGATTGAATGGCTGATCTTGGGACTGATAGAAGGATATCCAAGTGTTAAACGATTCAGGAAACTTGTTGTGTCCTTAGAAAGTGAAAAGATCTCGAGCGACGATCGCCCTTAATCGACCTTTAATTTTGAACATTTAGAGACAAAAAGAACAAGCTGTAGAGAGAAATGCATTCGCTTGATCAAAGCTGATATACAGAACAGACCTCACAATGAGTCGACCATATTCAAGTCCAATTCCACCGTCATTGCGTCCTTTTTCGCAGCCTGTATACTTTATTGTTTGTTAATACTGGCCGATTCGGAATCACAGAAAAAGAGAGGTGCCTTTATATTTATGCATTTGTGGCTCTGATTTGCTCCTTAAGCACAGGATTTGGATATTATTGCTATCCTCGTATATTGCAGTGTACTCTGAGCAGCACTCAGTCGAACTTCTTTTGCAGGCTTTTGTTTGTAATTGGTCTTCTCCACATTTGATCCAGTTTGATCTTATATGTGATGTAAAAGATAGGAATGTAGCATATTAACAGAATCTTGATGAACAATGAAAACCAATCTGCCCATTTATCATAATCGATGTGTTCTTGATAATATCCATATTCTGTCTCCATTAGACGAGAGTTAAGAAACAGCAAGGACATTTCGCTGACTATTTGGATAGGCGTTAAAATTGTATAAGTAAGGCACCTGAGAAAGCTCAGCCATCTGATGGAACCTCCAAATGTTCGAACTTTATAGAAGTTATAATAGTATCTGATTGATTCCTGCAATGATAATGTATAGATGAGAGCACTGAACCATATATTTTTAGTCGATTTCGGGTAATTGAGTAACGACGCTATTAAAACGACTCTTGAAAGAAACGTGATCAAAAGGCGCCATTTATTGGGCTTCGGTACTCCCTTTTGCTTCACCAGTCTAAAGATTGCCAAGTAGTCAAAGCAGTCAGCTAAGATGGTCAATGTGCTTGAAGTCAAAAAGAAATCGGCTATACCTCCTGGCAGGAATCTAACACCTGTTAAAGGGAACAATATCAGCAGTCTTAGATGAACAGCAAACCATAAAAACGCTCTGACTATATTCGAGATAAGTAAATATAGCTGTGTTCGATTATAGAGGCCTCTCCTGCTCATGATTGGTGGATTGCTGGCTCTATAAAAGAGCTGATGGATGTTAATAGCGTATAGTATAAATTTAATGATCTGGCAAATATTTTTCAAGTGCATTGCTGGTTTTAGTAGTTAGGAGCTTTATGGGCATTATAGGAACTGTAGGCAGTTTGAGCATTTCAAGTTTTGGGCTGCTACCATGAGGCTTGGGAACTGGTTGCTGCTATATGCAGGCATTGTATTCAGTGCTGTTTATGCCTGGTCCGCGGACGATATTGAAATCTTCAAGTTGCAAACAGATCTAATCGAAGAGACCAAAGATCAGGATGTGAACTTTTATCGGTATTTATCGCTTGATAAGCAGGAAAAGTCCAGTTATGAGGAGATCAATAAAGCTTACAAGCAGCTGAGTAGGAAATATCACCCCGACAAACTCAAGCGGAAAGAGGGGGTCTCGAAGAAGCTGTTCAAAAAGCAAAAGAAGTTTGTTGAAGAGCGATTTCAAAGATTGTCGTTGATTGGATCCATTTTAAGAAGCGACAGAAAGGAACGGTATGACTACTACTTAAAGAAAGGATTTCCTAAGTATTCAGAGAAGGGTTTCCTGCTAACCAAATTCAAACCCTCGTTTATGGTTAGCTTGGCAACTCTGTTGATGATTGTTTCCGTCATTCATTATGGCTTACTCAGACTCAATAATCATCAAAAGAGAAAGAGAGTAGAGAACCTGACAGCAGCTCTGAAGGCCAAGGCCTGGGGATCAAATGGTTCTAATTTTGCTGATAAGAAGGTGGTGTATCTGGATAAGCATTTTCTGGTCAAACTCGACGGTACTGTATGGTTGGTTGATCGTAATTTAAAGGAAGGTGAAGATTATGAAGTTGATGAGCAAGGCAACATTCAATATTATGATCCTTCTCCGGAAGTTGCTCGGAACAGAAAGAAAGCGCGTCAATTGAAGAAACAAGCTTCTAAAGAGCCGGAGAAGCTTGTGCTGTTGAGCACAGATGATATTGAGGACGTAACCTTGTTTGACATTCTGCCTGTAGTTGTGTCTCGTTGGATCTGGAATAAAGTCACAGCAGCGAAACCAGCCAAGACTCGCCCAACTACACCCACTCTTCAAGACAAGAACGGACAAGACAAGGTCACTCTTGCAAACGGGAAGACGGTCTCAAAAAGACGACAGCCTTGATGTCAGAACGGATGTATAATCAATTAATGTACATCAAAATATATTCGTAAATAATCATTCTAGCTTTTAACTCTTCCTCTTTGATGTTCATCTTCACTCTCTTGAACATCATCCTCATCAACATAGGCATTCATTGGGCGTAGATCACCTCCATCATAATCTTCAAATCTCTCCTCACCGTCAATAACTTCGATCTCCTTATGGAATTCAGGACTGTCTCCGTTATCCAACACAATGACGTTTTTTCCGCTTATCATTGGACTAGATGATATTCCTCCAATATCATCGACATCCTCTTCCTCATCTTCCTCGTCATCTTGGGTTGTATTCAGTGTATCGTTCAGCTCGTTAGGGTTTCCAAGAACTTTGTTATACATAGAGTTGATCTCTTTCAAAGAGTTGTTCAAAAACTCATTCCATTCCGAAAACTTAGAGCTTTCAAATAACTTATCAAACAACGAATTGAACACATAAAAGGACGACTTCAAGTAGTACGGCGTCGGTATAGCGTTCTCGTTGCTCAATATCTCGAGTGTCTGCTCATCTCTAGTTAACCCAAAGTTCTCAACATAGTTCTGGAACTTGTGAATCTCCTCTGCAATCAACGTTAAATGTCCCATGTACCCTAGTTTAAAGTTGGTTCTGGATTCATACTCTTCTGAGTACTTGAAGCAAAATAATATAAAATTGGGCAGATTGAAAAACCCAGGGTAATCGTCATCAACTGATTGCTCATAAAACGGCCTATCAACTTTGAAATCATCGAAGTTGCCAAAGAGTGACCATATCAAAACCTTGTTTAGACTTAAATTGTCGTCAAAAACAGTCTCCTCGGGATTCGACGCTTGATCCTCATCATAGTTTAGTAATCGGCCATTGAAGATCTGTTGTACAAGATCAAACACAACGTTATGCATAAAATTATTCCATGGAAAGCTAGCTAACTTCAAGATGATGCAAGGTATCGCGTTGGTCTCCAACATCTGTAGCTTGAAGTAGTTACCTATTGAAATATCAATAGGTAGCTTGACGTACTCTTCCTCTTTTGGTTCATCAATAATGTTGGAGTTGGAATTCGTGTCAAGAGATAAACTTTCAATAGGCTTACTGAGTGGGTCTGTATCTGGCTTCAATTCACTATTCTTTAACAGATCTCCATCTAGATCATCATTTATAACATCATTAAGAGCATCCATCACCAGTGATTCGGTCTTTCTCACATCTCTCCACAAATCTCTCTTGTACAGCAAATAATCCAACTTGGAGGTCTTATTCATTAAAACCATGTTTGAGCAATGCAACAACTCAGCAATCAATTCCATCACCTTGAATCTTTCGTATCCAAGAGGTTCAATTGCCACTCCTGTCGAACTAGGAAGCTTCTCAACCTTCTTCAAAGTGTAATACTTCTCTGTCAGGTAATTGTCCTTGATCTCTTTCAAGTGTATAGAGAAAAGCTTCAGCATAACTCCTAGATATATCGGATCTCGAGAACTCGGAAGGTTTTTGATTTGTTTATCATCAATGGAGTTTTCACTATCTTCGCCATCATCAGATGACGTTCCAGCGGCAGTCATCCAATCAAACTCATCATAATCTGAGTTGTTCTTTCTAATAACTTCTATCACAACAGAAACAACGGTAACAAGTCCGTAGTTTCCGTAGTTAATAAGAATATCCAACATCTCCAGAACACATTTACTTGATACCATCTGTCGAGTGAGGTCATTCGGTCCAATGTTGGGATTATTGGCCCGAGCAACGGCAGCCTGTTCTGAATCAAGAGGTTCACCAAACTCATTTAACTGCTGCTGAGAAGGATCATCCCAAAAACCAACATTGGAACTAATTCCAACTATTCCGTTCAAGAAATTGCACAGATTATCTTGAACTTGATGCTCCATATAATTAATCTTGACAAGCTTCAGTATGTTCAAAATCAGGTCCTGTTCCACAAGCAAATCAAGAAGTCCGTTTGGATTGTAAGATTTATCAGTGGAGATGAGTCTCACTAATAAATCACATGAGGATTGTGACAACGGTATAAATTTGAGAAATTGTGTGGTTATAAGTTCGTTCTTTTGTTCAAATCTTATGAAATTCATCAGGCCGTTCATATTTATCGTCGATACACTGTCAACAAGTTTCAGGAAGTTGTTGAACAGAGTCAAATTATGCTGTTGGTTGGAACCAAGACCAGAGACGTCTTCACCCGATTCGTTTAGCTCATCTTTGTTATTGGAAGTTGTCTCTTCGTCATTATCATCATCTCCTTCATTCATGACCTCGTTATGTAGAGAGATACCGTTTGCAGTACTATCTGTTGAACTGAAAAAGTCTTCGACATCTCGATCTAGAAATCCTCTCCATAGCTTACTAAACAGGCTAGACTCTCCTCCTGTTAGTAGACTGGATGCCACAGAGCTTGCAAGTAATATCAAAGCTTCACTTGCAGTGATGGATCTCTGTAATGCTCTGTCAACTCTGTTTATCTCATTTTTGGCCTCTTCAGGTTCCGTCTCAGCGTTGGCTTCCCCTTCGAAAATGTTGTGGGATAGCAACTGAGCGTGACTATCAGCAGGTCTTGATAAAGACAAGTCCAGAGAAATAAGTGTGTAACCAACTAAAACCTCCATAACCTCATACTGTGACATGTAGCTGATAAGTTTCTGGTTCTTTGAGAGGTTGATTTCATCAATAAAGTTAGGTTGGTCAAGTAGTCTGTTTAGTAAAGGCACGTTCAAAGACGGTTGTACAAGCGGTTTTGGGGCAGTCTGTGTGGCTGACGGATCTATTAATGATTGATGCAATGTGTCATTTTCTTGAATCGCCTGCAATAATTGAGAAGCCGTTACTGTCGAATGGCCGGAAGATGGGGATACATTCTGCAAATCACCGTTGACAGCAGGTTCTTGTAAAGGACTAGTAGACGAGGAAGAGGACGGAGGAGACCCTTGGACTCCCTGTATCCTTTCCAGGGCTTGTTGTTGATCCAGGTCTATTTCAGCCAGTATTTTGTTTATTGCAGCATTTGATACGGAAGAATTGAAGAAGGGCCATATTCCTGACATGGTGCTATGATGATTGGGCTATTGACCCTGTGCTGCAATCTAGCACCCTCACTCACTTTTCGACGGGCAGTGTGTTATTTTCTTCTGCTGATTAAAAAATGCTCAAGATCAGAGGTTCTTGTGAGAAGTAAAGCAGGACCGCAAAGCAACTTGGACGCTATCAAAGGGTGTCGATACCAAACGTAGTGAATTCAACTCACAAATGGTTAAATGGTCAAATGGTCCACAGCCTCCAGATACCCTAGGTGGTTGTCGCCTTATAGCTTGCTTCAAAATGGAGGTCCAATGACTATACACCCCGTGCCGAGGCTCCTTGACGTCGTTCAAACCCCCCGTACGCCGCTGCTGTTCGACAACCAACAGGTGAGAGAGGAAAGACAACCATCGCCCGTGGTGTACGGATGCACATTTTATTTACCCGCGTGAAACTATAGGCGGCTCATAATTAGGGAGAAAGGGGTGAGGGGGCTGTCTCACACACGGGGCCGAATCTGCTCTCCGTAGTGCAAGGTGCTTGGTTCACTTAGGGCTGCCTCAGGAGGCGCACAAAATTGGCTGGCGATCTGTGCCTTGTGCGCTTCTACGAAAGAAGTGATAGGGTGGCTTCAGAACCAACAATTAGATAGTTACAGTTCACTTTGTCATTACTTACGCTACATATCGCTACGTTGGAGTCGCAATCAATGAAAGTTTATGATAATTATATGTCGTACTCTTCGGCTATTCCGCCGGTATCGATCTGAGCGTCACCGGTTGACTCCATAATTCTTAAAAAGAGAGTTCTTTAATATAGTCCAAATCAGAAAAATTGAATGTTTCCGGTAACAATTGTGCGTTGACCGGAAACTATGACGCTAGTGGGCGGAAATAATTGAAGTGGCAGTGCAGATAATTAAATGGGCTTAAGTAAATTATGACACATCAACATCTGGCATCTTTGCAACTCAAGGATTGGAGAATTATATGTAATCCAGTAGTCTCGTAACGCGACTTCTGCTTGGGTCAGGGCACATACGTTAGTCGGGTAAAATGGCCACGTACGGTTTCCAGAGTCGGTATTCAATGCCCTTTAAATACGAATATCAGGTAGAGCATTTTTGGTTACTGTAACGTTAGTCTGATTACAAAATCAGAGTATGACTCGGAGTTATGTTCATCAGCATCAATCCATCTCTAGTACTTACAGCTGATCCCTGTAGAGCAGTACAGCTTATTACACGCTCCTCTCACCAGACTAGTCAGTTACAGGTCACGTGACCACACAGTTACCCGGCCGCGCGAAGACCATACAAGCTTTGTGTGCCGCACTACTAGCTTCAGGGAAAAATTTTTCAAATATGAAAGATTTTGTAGTATGTTGAAAAGAATCAAGCCTTGAACAAGACTTGTAGAGAAGAACTATTCGATATAGAAGCAACAGTCGTCAACAACAATGGCATTCCACAAAGTTCTCAAATCATCTGCTTACCACTCCCGTTACCAAACCCCTTTCAGAAGAAGGGCTGAGGGTAAGACTGACTACTACGCCAGAAAGAGACTTGTCACTCAACACAAAGCCAAGTACAACTCTCCAAAGTACAGACTTGTTGTGAGATTCACCAACAAGGACATCATCTGTCAGATCGTCTCTTCTACCTTGACTGGAGATATTGTCTTAACCGCTGCTTACTCTCATGAACTTCCAAGATACGGTATCAAGCACGGTTTGACTAACTGGTCTGCTGCTTATGCTACTGGTCTCTTGGTTGCAAGAAGAGCATTGCAGAAGCTTGGTCTTGATGAGACCTACACTGGTGTGGAGGAAGTTGAGGGTGAGTTTGAGCTTACCGAGGCTGTCGAAGATGCTCCAAGACCTTTCAAGGTATACTTGGATGTTGGTCTACAGAGAACCACCACCGGTGCTAGAGTGTTTGGTGCCTTGAAGGGTGCCTCTGACGGAGGACTTTACGTTCCACACTCTCCATCCAGATTCCCAGGTTGGGATATCGAAGGAGAGGAACTCGATGCCGAAGTGTTGAGAAAGTACATCTTTGGTGGCCACGTTGCTGAATACATGGAGGAGCTTATGGATGACGACGAAGAGAAGTACAGAACTTTGTTCAAGGGTTACATTGCCGACGACATCGACGCCGATGCTGTTGAAGATGTCTACACCGAGGCTCACGAGGCTATCAGAAGCGATCCTGCCCACAAGCCATCTAGCAAGAAGACCAAGGAGCAATACGCTGCTGAGTCAAAGAAGTACAGACAAGCCAAGTTGACCAGAGAAGAGAGACAAGCGAACGTTGCAGCCAAGATTGCTGCTTTCAAAGCTTCTCACGAATAAGTACTTTAAGTAGTCTAGTGATATCTAATTCTTTGTCTCTCCGGACGCCCTACTTGAACTGAACAACTGTAGTAAATCACCGACCCCACTCGGCACCGATCGTCCAGCCGAATCGGTTCCTGTGTTTGAGTTTCGCACCTCCTAAAAATTTGGATTAGCTATTACATTCTCATGATTAGCTAACCCTGTAACAGAGTTTCCGGGGAAATCACGTTTTTAAAGACGAGGGCTGAATTACCAAAATAACTGACTGACATTAGAACAAGGGCAAGTGGTCCGGTTTTCTCCGTATTGAGGGATGTTTATAGAAAGTATCGTCTGATTACTCTCCCTGGGACGAGATAGCTGAGGATTTTACTGGAAGGCCGCAATCACATTCAATAAGGGCTGCGGAGCAAACGGAAACTCTCCAGCAGAAAAAAACGTAAGCCACTTATTCCAGGCTCAGTTCGGGGTTGCCTTCGGACTTAGTCAGATTCTACTTGGAGTCTCCTTCAGCGTGCCACTTTATACATACAGGCGACTCAGGCTACATTCTTTGATACTGGGGGGCTTTTGTTCTCACAAACCTGGAAAGAGCGTCCACTCCCGGTCAGACTGTAGGTTTTGCCGATGAGCGATCCTTCAAAGGACTCCGAGACTCGCCAGTTTGAAGATCCAGGTGTCTCCAATGGTGATGTCGACTGGTTGTTCAGAGGAAAAGCTGTCAAGAAGCTTTCCAAAAAGAGCAACACAATAAGTAACGATGTCCAGAGTCAAATACAGTTAGCTCAACAACAACAGGCCGCCCAAAACCAACAGGCTTCAGTCCCGGCGCCCCCTCTTCCAGAGCAAAGCGAAACTGTTCGTTCTGAAACAAATACTATCCCTGTGGTGCTGAAACCTTCATTGAAAATATCTCCGGCCAGTTCTGCTGCACCTTCTCCTCGCTCGGCTCCGGTGTCATCTAAACCGCAAGAGCCCGTTTCTCCTGCCAGTCAACCTAGCAATGGGCCCGGGAAAGACTCTCAATCATCATTGGGAAGGACAACATCTTTGAAATCGAGGTCTCGATCCAGCTCATTCTCCAACTTTGGCCCAAGGGCGAAGTCTGGCACTGAACAAAAGGATAAGGCTGTCCCACAAGCTAACAAGAAGTCTTCTCTGTTCTCCTCGCTCTCTTCCAGATTCAAAGGTCAAGGAGCACTTCAGACATATGCCCCCAAATTTGCTTCACCAGCACCGCGCAAGGAGTCCGGATCCAGTACTGGCACTCAACCAAGTACAAGATCAACTTCGGACTCTGCCACTAAATCTGCCGAATCTACCGTTCGTCGTCCATCAACAGGAGAATCAAACCTGGATCACTCAGTAGAGAAATTGTTGAAGTCTGTACCATTCAAGAGAGTGTCATTTGCATTACAGGCTCTCAGCGATGATCCTCAGCAACAAATTCCATCTCGCAGACCAAAAAGAGGTAACGTGCTTATTCCTGACGATTTGACTGCTCCTCCACCAAAACTGTCTGTTGGTATCACCGATAGTTTCAGTAATCAAACAAAGGATGAGTCTCTGAAGGTAGATGAAGGTTTATTGGAAGAAGCACTCCACAGACAACATACATCTCAGATTGAATCAAAGAAACATGCTCAAGAAGCCCATCTTTCTGCATTAAGAATTGCAAAAGAGGTGGCCAACTTTAAAAAGCTAGGAAAGCTAACAAAAGATAAGGAAGATGAAAACTGGGATACCGAATACTCAGACCTGGGGAAAGATCTCGACATCGATACTCCTCTCCATCAACATGTTCATTATTTTGAAAAAAGCGATCAGAGTGATTCCAAAGAAGACAGCCCAACTGACGATGATACCGACCATGAAACTGACGAGCTACCCTTGGATCTACTCTACACAAGATGCTGCCACTTGAGAGAGATTCTACCTATACCAGCTACATTAAAGCAACTGAAGAACAAGACACGGCCCTTACATGTGTTGAAATTACTGAATCCTAAACCAACACTCATCGATGTTTTGTCATTTTCCGACTTTCTCGCAGTTGCTCCTATAATGACAGTTATTTTTGATAATGTCACTCTTGATACTAACATGCTCAAGATCATCTTAATCAGTCTATCAAATTCAACAACCTTGGAAAAATTGTCACTGAGAAACGTTCCAATTGACAAAGATGGATGGAAGTACCTTTGCAAATTCTTGATCTCTAATAAATCAATGTCCAAGCTTGACATAAGCCAACAGAAGGTTAGGGCTGACACTCCAAAGGGCTTTTTGAGAAATGAAATGGACTGGAACTTGTTCACAAAAAGTCTCATTCTGAAAGGTGGCATTGAAGAGCTGGTGATTAATGGGTGCAGAATGACCACTTCACAGTTCAGACATTTAGTTAAAAATGGCCTTTCATTAAGAACCAAAAGATTAGGGGTCGCTTCAACTAGAATTGATCGTGACAAGTGTTCGATAATAGCCCAGTGGATCTCTAGTCCCGAAAATGCCTGCATTGGCTGTGACATCGCATTCAATGATATGAGCTCCTCCGAGCTGCTTCCGTTAAAGGAGGCTTTCACGAAAAGATTAGATCACGTTAAACTGGTCTTTTTCTCCTTGAATCAAACAAATGTTACCGTTGAAGACTGCAAATGGCTCATTGAGTGTTTGAGCAAATCAAAGTCTCTGAGATTTCTTGATCTAGGAAACAACCCACAGCTTTTTCCAGCATTATTACCAACGCTCACAGAATACTTACCAAAATTCCCTGATTTAAGAAGGATTCATTTTGAGTTTGATGAATTGAGTGAAGCAGCCATCATGCAACTTTGTTTGACTTTTCAAAAGTGTTCTAAACTTATCCATGTCTCACTTCTGGGAAATACCAACATTAATTACAGAACCTCCGCGTACTTGTACATTGCTGTTAAAAACTCAAACATATACAACTTGGATATCGATTATGATGCTGTTAGTGATGAAATCGGCTCTAAAATTGCTTTCTACTTGATGAGAAATATGGAGAAATTCTTGAACAAGAACTTAACAGATAATGGAAACAGCGAAGAAGATCTCATTTTTGACGGATCATTGTTAACCAAGACGGCAGAAACACTTCTGGAATCGAAGGAGATTAAAAACGAGGAAGAGAAGTTAATCATCACCAATGCCCTTGTAGAGAAAACTGTTAGACTCAGAAGTGAAATTCACAAAACCATGAACAAACTGTTTGATGCAAGAGAGAGGGGTAAGTTGTCATTGGAAGGAAAGGAAAACTTGTTGCGGTTTTGTTTACTTGACGATTCACTCGAAAGCATTATTCACATCTTCTCCCAATTGCCAGATACCAGAAACCATCATAATATAGGAGACGGCGCTACACCAGAAACAGTGACGCCATCTACTGGACAGCCTGGAGATCAGTCTACTCTGAAGAGGCCGCAACTGATACAAAGATTGTCAAGCCAGCAACTTCCTATGCACCGTGCATCATCCGATGTGATTGTAACAGGTCCTATCGTCTCACCTATGATTGGTGCAAATTCATCTTATCTCGACGCCCCTCAACCTAGTACAGTTGAAGATGCCTCTCCGCACCAAGTTGTTGTGGATGCTAATTCTAAGCCGGTCGATAATTTAACAGGACTGCCTGTTTTAATGAGAAGTATGTCACAAACATCTCTTCATGCTAAAGAGCTAGAAGAGGAGGAAGGAGAGTTTCATAGATGGGGTTTTTTTGTTCAACAGCAAAACTCAATTATGCCTTCGGAACCCTCCAAAGATGTTAAAGAAGAACAGGCTAGCACTGCTACCGATGATAAGCTTGAGGGTAAACCACAACTGAAGATCAACAATATTCCATCGGGACCTGAGCTGAGACATGCAGTCATAAAAGCAAAAG
Organism: Ogataea trehaloabstinens; assembly: GCA_003706095.2. Classification (NCBI taxonomy): domain Eukaryota; kingdom Fungi; phylum Ascomycota; class Pichiomycetes; order Pichiales; family Pichiaceae; genus Ogataea; species Ogataea trehaloabstinens. The sequence continues at coordinate 195,750 of PPKJ02000009.1, read as the reverse complement.
GAATTGAAAGTGTTTCAGACTTAATTCGAAAAGTTAATAAGGACTTTACACAGATAAAGTCAATTTACGAGCCATCTGCTGAAGACTCAACTCAAGCAGAAATGGCTTCAGGCCTGGAACCCACAACCGGTGCGACCAAATCACCTAGCATCAACTTTGAAACTACAGTGTCACCTGTAGCTGGAGGTGGTGACAATGAGCAGATAAAGCCAAAGGATATTACTGTTTCGTCTGGAGGTGAGACAGTGGAAGAAGAAGTCAAAGGCAACATTTCAGGATCTCCTCATTCTATTGATTCTATGGGTGAATATTTTGTGAAAGATCATGAGGCTAACGAAGTCTATGAGAAGCTACTGGATAACGTTGCCCGGGTGCGTTCTAACAAGTCATCCAACTCCGACAAGAAAGACATTGCTTGACTAAGGAACCCAGCTTTGCATTCACTCCCTTTTATATACAATATCTATAGAGCTTATCGACGCGTCGAAAAGACGAATTACCTTTTTGATGTGTCCGGGTAACACTTATGAATTTCACAGTTCGCGACATAAACTATTCTGGGGTTAAGAAAGGCTCCTGAAGATCAACAAAACCCGTAATGAAGATTATTATCGAGAAGTTGAATCAGCAGAATCAATCAAGGACATTAGCTGCTCACTCATAGGAGACCCCAAACCATTGAAACTGTGCAGCGTGTGAAGTTTTTGGGGGTTTCAAGCTCCTGTGACCGGAGAAATAATGAGATCAGCAAGAGCTCACAAACGTTCCCCAGTAACTGATCCGGGTAAGGGAAGAAGAAAGCGGAGTGAGGCGATGCTCCAAGATCTGATGATAACAGACAACAAGTCATACAATGATCTACAAGAAGATGCACGACGTCGTGCTTTAGCCAGCAAAGAGCTAAGTAGCGATACTAATGCTTATCGAAGTTTGAGAAAGCGTTCCCGTGGAACCGACTACAATTTACGCAAGCTGTTTGGTTCCAAAACTAATCACATTGACTACAAGTCGGAGAGCCCTTCTTCATTGATTCCTTCTGTGAATAGACGAACTGTTATTCGTCTTCCGTCAGCGAGGATATCCCGAAAAGGCGCTAGAGCTTCTAACGGTGAAACAGAGATCGGGTCTACTAAAGTCCTACCCATATCTGAAAACACCGATAATGACGATAACAAACAGTTTTATGTGACAATAAAGTATAAAAAGGATAGCCATAAGGACACTAGAACGACCAGAACGATTCTGAGGTTCCGCAATCCAATGGCCAAAGATTCTGTTGAGGTTGATCAATCTGATTATGAAATCCCATTTAGAGGGATTTTTTCTTTTGAAGATGCTAACACGTTTAATACCAGACCTTCTGCCGAATCAAAAGCGCTTTTTGAATCTACTCTTCTCGAGAGCAAGAAACTGAAAGCTCGGTACGGAGACGCCTCTCTTGTGAAACAGCTCACTTCAGAAGAACATCAGGCCGAACACGACTATGAGATACAAACACTCACTGTTTCGAAGCTTAAATGTGTTCATTTTAAGGGTTATGAAATTGATACGTGGTATAAATCGCCTTATCCTCAAGAATATTCTTCTAAATATGTATTGCACCTGTGTGAGTTTTGCTTGAAGTACTTTTCTTCTTCATTCACTTTGAAACGACACGAGCTCAAGTGCCCTTATTTGAAGCACCCTCCAGGAAATGAGATCTACAAAGATGATAGTCTTTCTGTGTTTGAGATCGATGGTCGCAAAAATGTCATGTTTTGCCAAAACCTTTGTCTGTTTGCCAAGCTCTTTCTCAACTCTAAGACTCTTTACTATGATGTGGAACCCTTTATGTTTTATCTACTTTGTGAAAGAGACCAACAGGGAGCATACCATATTGTGGGGTACTTTTCTAAAGAGAAGCTAAATGGCACAAACTTCAACCTGAGTTGTATACTAACAATACCAATATATCAGAGAAAAGGATACGGTAACTTTCTTATGGACTTTAGTTATCTTTTATCCAAGAGAGAATTCAAGCTTGGTACACCTGAAAAACCGTTAAGTGATCTCGGCCTTTTCAGCTATCGTAACTACTGGAAGATTACGGTTGCAAAAGCGTTGAAGCAACTTGCAGAGCTTTCCCCATCCGCCCTGTCGATAGATGATATTTCTAATATAACAGGCCTAATTCACAACGATACAGTTGTTGGTTTAGAGCAACTTAATGCACTCGTTTTCGACCCGAACACGGGAAGATATGGAATTGTGGTTGATATGAAGATGATAAACAGGTTGCTGGATAGCTGGAAAAGAAAATGTTATGTGAAAATTGATCCTGATAAGCTATTATGGAAGCCATTGATATTAGGGCCATCTGGTGGAATCAACACTACGTCAACTATGGTGATTACTTCCCAAGTAGAAACCTCTCAGAATGGCGTTGAAGAAGAACAGAATGGTGAACTGGTCACTTCTGATAATGTCAATGGACAAAAGTACGATGAAAAAGGAAACCAATTGATGTCAAACATTTCATTGATAGTTAACTTTCTAAAAGATGATTTAGAGGACGACCGTGACCTTGAGGATCAGATAATAGATCGAATTGCTAGTAGAGAGGACCAAGCAGTTGACGATTTCAAGTTTTCTGAAGCCCTGGTTTGCTATCCTGGAATCAACCAGATCTTGAAGATGAATCAAAAAGAAGAAAACGGCCAAGCTTCAGTCATTAATGGAAAGCGCAAGAATGGCCAGAATGGTTCTCAGGATCCTCCACCAAGTTGGGATGATCAAGAGTTGGTCTCCGATGCCGATCTTAGTGGCAGCTCGGATAAAGATTTTATGTTGGCTGCTTCGAGCGAGGCAAGTCTGTCGTACGAGGAATATTCAGAGGTAGGGTCAGACTCAGAAGGTGAATCCTTCGAATGAACTAAGCACGCACTGCGGCTTGGCATTGTATATTATGTAATTAAGCTTCACTAGTAGCGGAAGAAAGCGATGAGATAAGAGACAATTGGTAGGCGCACGAATCTAAGATTGAGTCATCCGGAAAAATATATCTAACCGTGCACCTTTTAAAGAAAGAGAATGCGTTCAGTCGGAGTAGATTGTCGTCAGTACGGTCTGATTCTTTTCAACAGACGACGTGCAGACAAAACAGCTCAAACAAAGTAAGGCGTGAGACTGTTTGGAAGGAAGAAACGTTTATTTGAGGTTTCTGTTCGCGATTTAGTGTGAGAATTTAACGGGGAAGAATCTCAGCAAGATGCTGAATCCACATGAAATAGAGCTGTACTCGTCACGAATAGCGATTCTGACGATTCCCCGCGAAAACTTCTACATCTTTAAGAGTGGAATACTGGAGATACTATACAAGTTGATTGATAACATTGAGGGTGACAGTTATAGTTCGGACAGCGACGATGACTCAAGCGGATCAGGGTCTGTACATTCCAAGATGAATATGATCTCAAACTCGATACACTCGCTGAACTTGAACAACAAGGTTTCCTTGAATGATGAAGGATCAGCAATGGGCGCTAATGGAGACCAGCCTACTACAATTGAGACCGACGACGACGGGTTGTTCTTTCACCTGGCATTTACCCCGCATGAGGTGACTCTGATGTGTTCACGCGCTGTTATGAACAGGTTTCTTTCAAATCCATTAATAATGAACTCTGTGGCAAATCTAGGAGCGCAAGTCATAGACGAAGAATACTTGGTGTTACAAGTGTTGAGCGACGGAATGGATATTGGTAAGAAGATATTAGAGTTGACTCGTCCTCTATCGAAACACGAAATTCCTCTCTTCTTCATATCTAATTATTTTTCAGATATCGTGCTGATACCTTCTTCACACAAGGAAGAGGCTCTTCAGTTTCTAGAGAAGGCCAGCACGGACTCATACAAAGATGACGATCTTGAACTGAAGACTTTTGACCTTTTCAGATCAAGTTCCATCCGACCGGTTCTTAACACGAACGTGAAACTTTTACTGACAGGGGCTCGCCCAGGCGATTCTTCACAGGTACTTAAACAAACAGCAGAGTCCCTTTCTAGACATTGCACAGAGCGGAGCAAGAAGCATTTTGACTTCCCGTCATACTTTGCTATCACCAGAACTCCAACAGAGGACATCGGACTTCTGTTACCGCTCAACGACAGCGACCTTAATAAACTTCGATACTCTAAGAATACGATACTGGGCTCACTTCAAGACTTCTACTATCCTCTCTTCATTGATCTGAAAGTTCTCCCGACCGATTTGAAAGGAATTGTTGCAGGAGTGGCGTCCAAGCTTGTTAGATTGGGTCTCAACGAAATGAGTTACCTGAGTCTTGGAAAGTCTGGCGTGGTTCTCATTCCTGAAAATTACGATAAAGTTGTTCAACAGATGTTGGATACTTTGTAACATACATGCGTATTGCGTTAAACATCATGTGAACTTACTATGGCAAATATATTCCAGCATCTACTTTTTCCCAGAATTCGTCCTCATCCGTGATGTCGAGCTCATAATTCATACCCCCTCTACCTGATACATTACCGTTAGTGAAAACCTCCATTAGATCATGTAAATCCAGATTGGAGGTAGTCGAACGGGTCTCCAGCAAGGGGTTCACCAGGTCGGAGAGCCCAATTCTTGAAGGTAACTGTGAGGTATCTCTAATCTCAATGGATTGGTTTGGGCCATTTCCACCAATTAGACCCATTTGACCTGAATTGGGCGCAGAAACACCCGAACCAAAATGATTCCCTATGTTAGCATTTGCGCGGCGTGACTTGAAAGAATCATGGAAATCATCTGTGCTGAAGACACCATCCTCTAGAATCCTATCAAACAAGATTCTAAAGCTGGCAGCTTTTTTCGTTCTTTCAGCAAACGCTGTCAGAAGAACAGAACAATGTCTCAAGTAGTTGTGAAACTTCCAAATGTTGGATCCTCTTTTGAACTCGTTTCTGTTATCTTCCGTAAGATCAACATTGTGTTCCAGGTTCAAAATACAGTAGGCTAAGAGAATCCCCACAAGAAATATAGTGTGAAGCGCAAACATACTGTAGCTGAACATTCTTTCTTTTGATAGACTCATATAACAACGACAGACACCACCAGCAGCTTCACATATTTCGCACAAAAGTGTGTTGAATTCCTTCTTATCCCCAGTCTCCTTCTGCATTACCCGCGTTAGATATAGGAATATCTTGGCTCTATGATAGCAGAGAACTAGGTATTCGAACTGGATCTGGTTCTTTGCCCCCTTTTGGAATTCTGCAGCTGTTGGGAAGGTATCCCTCCACATCTCTAGTTCATTAAAAATGTCATCGAATGCAACCTGATATTTCTCTCTGAGATCTGATCTCGTAGTGCTTAAACCCTGTAACGTCGGAACAGTTATGATTCTTTCCAGCCGACTTATCTTTCCCTCTAGCTCTCTCGCTCTACATAAATGTATCAGATAGAAAGTGAGAGAAACAGCTTTAGGGTGAATGATTCGATTATTTTGCTTTTCGTACTGCAACAACTGCTGCTCTGCTTGAAGTTCAAACAATCTCTCGTCAGTGAAGTTATCAACAGACTCGATATTCAGAGGATATGGAACATCAATTTCATCATCTGGAATCGATGCAGGTCTACCCAATGTTAGACATAAGATCTTTTCAAATGAATACACCGACCAAAAAAGTCTTTTCCTAGTTTCATATTCTCTTGACGTCTCAACTGTTGGGAGACTAAACCGATGCAGCCCTATTTGAGTCATTTTTCTAATAGCCAACCCTGATAACTCCCAAATGTTCATCATAAACTTGATATTATGATCATATGAATGAAGCAGGTATAGGGCGATAAGCATTATCAGACGTATTTGATCAACTGTTGTCAACGACGTGCTTATTTCCGAAAGTGAATCAATGGCCTTGTCAAAATACGTTTTTGGTGTCAACAAACTTATACTTTTAGAGAGCTTAATTAAGCGACAGCCAATTGCAAGAATCAAATAAGCAACCGTTCGCTTATGATGTTTGTCCCTAAAGGCATTAGATGTGATCTGATCGCTGAAATCGCCTTTATTTGCGAAGTATTCGTCAAATAAACACTCAATATGGCGTCTTTCGTAAAAGTAATACCTTTGAGATAGTAGTTTGTAATAGTAAGTCACAAATGCTTGCTCTAGTGTACTATCAGAAGAGGGAGGAATATTTATGTTCAGCCCATCTTGATCAAGAAGTCCCATGAACTCTTCATTCTCTGGTGGGGGTCGATTCAAACCATATGATTGCACCTCTTTGTATATCTTCGATGCTATCCAATTTTTGATAGCATTAACTTTCGATATAATAGCAGTCGGACCTGCATGCGACTCCTCTTGAGTGTCGCTAAGAAGTATCCAAACGGATCTGTAAAATTCGCTTAACTGAGAAGAAGGGTTCAAAGGGCTGGCCAGGTTTAGTGGCTGCTTGGTAGGTTTATATCTATCATTACTATGAGGAGTTTCTGTAGCATTAGAAGTAGGACTTGTATCACTTTGAAAGCTAACCGCTTCCCCCGAGATTATTGTAGAATCCTTTACTATGCGTCTAAGAGAATCACCTTTGTGTCGATGCAATGCTTTCGGAGTAGAAGCCGACGTATTTCTCGGCTTATTCTTCTCAAATTGTCTGAAGATTCCTTTAGATGAGTGACTTGAGTAACAACAAGTATTTGAAGAGTTGGTGCAGTTGCTGCAATGCTCCTCCCCGTCACACTTCTTTTTTCTTCTCTTACATCTATCGCAAGCCATCAGGGCTCTTGCACGGCGCGGTCCGGTGGAAGAAATACCAGCCTTCTTCCCATCACCAGAAATTTCAGAGGAAGCTGTCCGATAGTCTGATCCATTTGATACCAGCAGCTCTGGCATATTTGTTGAACCACCTTGGACTATACCGCGAAGCTCAGCTTTCCCTCCTCTTAGACCGCGAGAGGGCGCATTATTGTTTTGGTCAAACACCGTCTGCACAAACACAATCTGACCGGAATTCTTTCTGCTCATTTGATCGGTGGAAGTCTCAGCTTATGACACAACTTGAACATCCGGGATCAAGAGATCGATAGTGCGTGGTGGAAACTCTGATTACTATTTGTCAAGGAGTTTGGAGTATTTGTCTCGTCAAGATAAGCATTATCCGACAGTGTTGATATATCCACTACTTTAAAAAATTGTCCTAATTTGTCATACCCTTCCTTTCGGGACAGCTTACCCGAGTACAGCACAAATGGCTGACAACTCTGGAAAGCTGGCCCTTTCCCGAGAGTTTCTGATGTTGCCAATATGAATATTATAGATTGAATTATAAAATCTACATTAAAGAAGTAAAGCAAGATCTCACTGAGAAGTACTGCCTGTCTCTGACCATGTAGCTAAGGTACCTCCAGCAATAGGCTGAAATATCTTGTGATCGAATGATCCGTTAGCTGAAATATCTTTTGAAAAGCCGTTGGGGACATATTTTCCACTAAGGGCGTTATGAGAAGACACAGCAGACTTTCCGTAACCACCACCACCAGGAGTTTCAATGCTCACAAACTCACCTGTTTTAACTTGGAACTGAGCAAAGCTGGGGAGATGAATCCAGCGCATCTTACCGTTTTCAATTTTACCTAGCTTGTTGCTACCCATTGCAGCTGGTTCACCTCCATAAAGTCCGTAAGGACAATTGTTTCTGCGCTGCGTTCTTAGAGTGCATGAAAGATCTGTTCTGAACTCAATTGTTCTGATGAGACCATCTCCACCTCTCCAAAATCCTTCACCTCCCGAATTTTCTCTTATGGCGAATTTGTGCAAAACCACAGGATAACGCTTTTCAAATACCTCAGGATCGGTAATCTTGGTATTGGTCATATGACAATGAACACCAGACCATCCATCAAAGCCATTACAGGCACCTGAACCTCCGCCAATCGTTTCAACCATAGCAAATCCGGGCTTGACTTCACCTGTGAGATGGTTCTTACCTCCTTTTCCAAATCCAATAGTGTTATTTGATCCAGTGGATGCTGCACACAGTCCAAATGCCTTCAAAAGAGTATCATTGAGCCGCTGTGATGTAGTCGAATTAGCAGCCGCCACAGCAGCATATTCAGATGGATTCAGGATGGTCCCTGGAGGAACATACTTTTTAACAGGCTCTAAACAACCTTCATTCAAAGGTATATCCTGCTCTAACATCAATCTCAAAGAATAAATCAAACAAGCATCAGTAATGGCTGTAGGAGCGTTACAAGGTCCATACGACTCTTCAGATGTACCTGTGAAATCGTAAAATGCTTCTCCCTTATCTGCGTCAATATCAATGGACACTTGCAGAATAGAGCCGTCATCCATAACTTCTTTTGCTCTGAGAGGGAGTTCATCTTTTCTTTCAGCTGCAACCTTCTTGAAGAAGTTTCGAACTGCCAAAGCTGCGGTCTTTCTAACGTTCGTCATGTAAAACAATACAGTTTCAGTGCCATATTCTTTGAAAAGCTCTTCCAAAAGATGAACTCCTCTCAGATTTGCAGCAATCTGAGCCTTCAGGTCAGATAGATTATCATTAAGATTTCTGGTACCTGAACAACCAGGGTACTTTGCAGGCTCTTCCACAAAATACTTCTGAACCCCATCATAATCGAACTTCGAATTCTCCACTATCTTCCAGTGCATAAACTGCGCACCTTCCTGGTACAATTCTGTTGCATCTGCAGCGCACGATCCTGGAGCAGAACCACCAATCTCTGCATGATGGGCCCTGGAAGCCGTGAAGAAACGAATCTTTCCCTCAATAAAAACAGGAGAAATAAGCGTTATATCTGGTAGATGGGTTCCTCCAGCCTTTGGATGGTTGGAAGCAAGTACATCACCAGGCTTTATATTGTCACCCCAATACCTTTTCGCATAACGAATACAATGTGACATTGAGCCCAGATGAACCGGAACATGAGGAGCATTTGCAGTTAAATTTCCATCAGCATCAAACAGGGCACATGAGAAGTCCATTCTTTCCTTTATATTTGCTGAAATGGAGATCTTTTGAAGAGTAGTTCCCATATCTTCGGCAATAGCCATAAAGCGATTCTGAAAGACTGCTAGTAGAATAGGATCAACAACGCTTAATTCCTTTGCATCTTTATTCAAATTCTCACTTGAACCCAGGTCAATAATGATGTGCTTTGGAAGATTCACAGCTTTTGAATTTGGTGTCACACAAATAGTTTGAGTCTCATCTAGTAAAATGGCTGGACCGTCAATGATGTCTCCAGATTTCAGCTCTGGAATTCGATAGATCTTAGTGTCATAAGAGACACCTCTACCTCCAGCAGAGAACCAGACGGGGTATGACTTGAGTTCCGCTCCCTTTTTTACTGGACCAAACTCAATATCAGGATAGTCGAAGGGTGAGACCTTAGGGGTATTTGATGTTGTTCCAAGAACCCTAACTCTAATATCATGAACTAGAACTGGCTTGGAACGATCAACAAATGAAAATTCTTTCTCATGTCTTTCAGTGAAGCTCTCAAGGAAGTCAGCATCTGATTTAAGAATCATCAACTTTGTCTCGGAGCCCTTGTAACCAAGATTAAAATAGTATTCACTTCTTGTGGTTGATTTGTCAACTCCCTGCTTTATAAGCTTCGATAAAAGATCGTCTTCAATATTTTTACATCTTTCCAAAAGCACTTGGCATACTTCAGATGAGTAAACATAGTCACAAGGCTCAAGCTTCTCTTTAACAACATCTGCAAGACCAATTCCATAAGCCGAAAGGATTGAAGAGTATTTATGAATAATAACTCGTTTCATGTTCAATATTTGAGCAACGTCTACGCAATTTTGGCCACCAGCACCACCAAATGAAGCCATGTTATGCTTGGAGACATCATGGCCCTTTGTTTCTGTCAAAGCCCTGATAGGTTTAGCCATATTGTGATTGGCCACAGCTAGGAATCCCAATGCAACCTCCTTAGGAGATTTTTTGATCCCTTTATTCTCAGAGTTGATGAGCTTTGTAAGTTCTTTAAACTTAAAGTCGACAATATCATAATCAATAGGCTCCTTCTCATTTGGACCAAATATATGAGGGAAGAATTCTGGTATAATTCTTCCGACGTAAAGGTTGGCATCCGTGATTGTTAACGGACCACCTTTACGATAACAGGCAGGCCCCGGATGAGAGGAGGCAGATTCAGGACCGACCTTAAATACACCGTTAGTATACTCGAGAATTGACCCACCACCTGCGGCAACAGTATTGATATCAAGTTGAGGTGCTGCAACATGTATACCTGCTGTGATGGAGTGGAACACATACTCAAAGTTGCCATCATATCTGGAAACATCTGTAGAAGTACCTCCCATATCAAATCCAACAACAGGAGTTCCTTCTTTGCTATCATATGCTGTTCTAGCTTCCCCAACAACGCCTCCTGCAGGCCCCGATAGAAGAGCTCTCAGACCGGTGAAATCAGAATAGGCTACCAATCCACCATCTGATTGCATAAACTCGACTCTTGTGGTCTTTTCAAACCCTTCCTTGAACCCCGAAAGAAAGGAAGAAATATATTCCCTAATTATTGGTGTCAGATACGCCTCAACAACAACAGATTGTGCTCTTGGAATAGCTTTAATCATTGGCATAAGCTCATGCGATGTCGTGACAAATGAGAAGTCTAACTCTTGAGCAATATTTTTCAACATTATTTCATGCTCCGTAAAGTTATAACCATGAACTAGACAGATACCAATTGAATCAATCCCTCTGCTCTTCAGTTCCAGTAATTTCTGCTTAGAACCTTTGATGTCTAAAGGATGCAAGATTTTGTATGTCTGTCCCGTATGCCCCTTTTTATACGACGGGTCAGATTCTACCAAATAGTCATAAGAAACGCCATCAGGGTCTTCGTCATAATCAGGAGTAGTTACACGTTCCTCAATCTCTATCACTTCCTCATATAACATATCTGGTTTTTGAATGTGCATGGCAAACAAATCCGGTCTTGTTTGATCTCCTATTTTTAGTATGTCTTTGAATCCTTTTGTTGTCAGTAAGGCGCATCTTGCTCCTTTACGTTCAAGTAAGGCATTTGTAGCCACAGTAGTACCTAATCTTATCGAAGAGATAGGAGAGGTATCCAGTGGTTCACCTTTTGGAATAGTCTTTTCAGTCAAATACTGGAGTACTCTTCTAATTGCTTCCACATTAGCATCTTTGTAATTTGCGGGGTCTACAGAGAGCAACTTGAAAACATAGTCCTTTTGCCCAGGTATCAGAGCAATGACATCAGTGAAAGTTCCTCCTCTATCTATAGCAATCTGAACCCCCTCTATTGTCTGTGTCATGATATGTTTCTTTCTTATTCTTCAGTTGTCAATTCAGGAGCGGTAAGTTAATCTGTTCAACCTTCTTGGTGTACTAATTGAAGGGAGCATGAAACACCATTATATATTACCAGTATGCTATGCTTCTGAACTGGTTCTAAAGCTAGCGGAAAGCCTATAAGGGTAAGAACTACAAGGGAACCACTACGGATTCGAGGATAGTAGAGATTATCATATTTCCGCTTTAGGTATCGGAAATGCCGACGCTGATCCGACTGTCGGAATCTTTTTAAAGATTCATTTCGTATTTCTCACCGTTGTGTCGGAGAATTCTTCAGATAACAAATTGAAAAGTCTTATCAGCACATTTGGTAATAACAATGCCGAAGGAGGGATTGGCTACCTAGGGTGATAGAAGGCGGACAACATTCACTCCAAATGCGCTTGTACTCCACACAAAGTTTTGAAATCAGTCAGTACCCCCCTAATCGGAAAGATAAGAAAGAAAATACGCAGTGTCTGTGTCTTTTCGAACAGTTCTCCTCTCTAGTTAAATATCAGCTTTTCGGCCTTTGGCATATAACCATCAGACATCATCAATATTCCGTTTTCTTATGTTGAAAAGCTTAACAGAAATATCGTTGAATCCAATGGACTCAGAAGACAGATCTCTAAAACAAATACAGTCCCGGAAGGAAGCAAAGTCGACAGGAACCGCTATCGCTGCAGTCCTACCTTATGATACTCGAAAGTGGTGGCAGAGACCAAATCTTTTGAAGCTATACTTGCTACTGTGTAACTTTGTTCTGTTTGCTTCATCAATCGGTTATGATTCTGCCATAACAAATTCCATTCAAGCACTACCAGCATGGCTCAAGTTTATGGGAACACCCACTGGTACTTGGCTTGGATTCGTCAATGCTTCTCCATTTGTGGGAACATGTGGAACAATCTTTTTTATTCCTTACTTTTGTGAGAGAATTGGAAGAAAGAAAGTCATATATATGACCGTACTCTGTATATTCGTGGGATCTATAGTTGGGGCTTCTGCAAAGACTCCAGCTGCGTATATCGCTGCAAGAATTATTATGGGCGTTTCCTTTTCCTGCAACTATGCAGCTTCCATTTGGATTAGTGAAATAGCATACCCAACTACAAGAGGAGCGTTCTCTGCTTCCTATCATGCAATTTACTATTTTGGATCAGTATTATGTGCTTGGGTAATCTTTGGTACCCGTGTTTGTTCAGGAAATACGTCTTGGAGAATACCTATCGCACTACAGGCCGCAATTCCTTTTCTCCTTCTTCCAGCTTTAATATATGCACCTGAGAGTCCTCGCTGGCTGGCCAGCAGAGGGAAATATGATGAAGCAGAGGAAATACTGATGACATTTCATGCTAATAACGAAGAACAATACGTACCTCTTGTCAAATTAGAAATGCAGGAAATTATTGCTGGAATAGAGGTCCAGAAAGCTAACGGCATTTCCTCATGGTCTTCATTGATCTCGACTCCCGGAAATAGAAAGCGTTTATTTATTAGTTGTTTTCTTGGAATGGCATTCTCATGGAATGGACAAGGTATTGTGACATGGTATCTCAGTACTGTGTTGAAATCTGTTGGAATCACCGAAACATGGAAGCAGACCCTTCTGAATGCCTGTATCCAGTTGTTTAATCTTATTGTTGCCATTTGTGGTGCTCTGCTTGTGGACATTGCTGGTAGAAGAACACTATTTCTGATTTCTATTACGGGAATCTTCTTTTCTTATATTGGCTTGACGACTATCACAGCAGTTTACACAGAAACCCATAAGAACATAGGACAAGGTATTATTGTGTTTATTTTCTTGGTCTACGGATTTCAAGCAATAGCTTTTGCCCCTATGATCACATCATATCCAGCAGAGCTTTGGCCACAGGCTACGAGATCGAAAGGTCTTTTTTCCGCTATGTTCTTTTTGAACGGAAGCACATTTTTCAACATATTTGTTAATTCCATTGCAGTCGAGGCAATAAAGTGGAAGTACTATTGCGTTTACCTAGGAGTACAGGTGATTATCTTTTTGGTTATTTATTTTACGTTCCCAGAAACCAAAGGACACTCATTGGAAGAAATTGCCTTGATTTTTGACAAAGATGAAATCACCCAACATGGGCTGCATGATCTATCTGCTCCATCAGAAGACAAGAAGGTGGCTAATGTCTACGTGACTGAATTAGTTAAGTAGACTATATATTGTTTACCCTAATAACAGCGTTTTTCTTCACTACGCTACAACATAAAGCTAATTGATCTTCTTGGACTACTATGGAACGGTGTGAAATTCGAATGAGCTGGAAAGAATCATTATTCACAGTTTTTGCAATTAAATCAGTCACAGAAGTTGGCTAAATATGTGGCGATTTATTGGAACCCGTAGAAAACAATTGTGGCCATATGAAATGTTGAGTGAAGCTGAATACATCGGATGCATTTCCTTTCTCGTCGATATAATTTTTTCCTTATCGTCGGAAGCAACTTTTCAGGAGAGTAACGGGTTTTCCGATACTGGTTAGTTGTCTGTCTGTTTCCAGAAGTAGCTCGCTGGGAATTCAGAATCACCTACCCCATCACATCTGAAATGTAGTCGTATCATTCTAATAGAGAAGCAGCTAAAATATAATCATGCCGTTTTCCTAGGCGATAGCTATTACACGAAGTACATAAAAGCACAACTAGCTATAAAGAACTCAATTTCATTGCTTTTACAGTGGATGATTTGCGCTCCAAGAACTAAGTTTTAAACTGCTAACATTCATATCATCAAAGAACATAGTATGTCTTCAATTAAGAAAAGTTCACCAATAATTGTGGTGGGAGCTGGGGTATTTGGATTATCCAATGCCTTATATTTAGCTGACAACGGATATACAAATGTTACAGTTTTCGATAGACTTGACTTTGATAGTAACAGCTATACCTTACTCAAGGGTGCTGACACAGCATCTGCTGACATCAACAAAATCTTTCGAGCACAATATGCGGAGAAGAAGTACTATCAGGATCTTGCCTTCAAAGCGTTTGATATTTGGCAACAATGGAACCAAGATATACAACTCCTTCCTGATGATGAAGCCAAAAAGTATCCATCACTTGAGCTTTTGAATATGTGCGGTCTACTTAAACTAGATGATGTACTGAGTGCTGAGGAAAAGGCGAGTAGGGAAAATTTTGAGAAAGATGGATTGTCTCCTCTGCGATATGATATTCAAGACGAAGATGATATCAAAAGGGCACGTGCTGCTGGACTTAGTAGTAAGATCAAGCCAGCTATGGATTTGAAGAAAGAAATACCTACTCTACAGGGCTCACTTGACACAAGTTCTGGGATATTATATGCGTCCAGGGCATGTATGTATGCCAAGTATCTTTGCCAAAAAAAAGGGGTATGTTTCATACTAGGAGGAGATAAAGGTACATTTTTGAAGTTCAAATATAAGGATTCTCAAGAAACAGTAGTTGGAGGTATTGTTACCAAAGATGGTGTGACACATAATGCAGATTTGACTGTGATTTCTTGTGGACCATGGTCTACTTCACTTGTTCCTGAACTTGATGGAGTACTTGAAGGATCTTCAGGAAACGTTGTTATCTTCAAGATTCCAGACGAACGACAGGATCTTAAAGTGAAGTACAGCATCAAGAATTTTCCTATAATGGGATGGAAGAATGGCTATTCCAGAGAAAATGATTATATGGCAGGTTTATTTCTTTTTCCAATATGTGAGCCAGAGGGTTACATGAAGATTATTGTAAGACAGACAAAGTATATAAATCCAGTGAGATTGGATGATGAAAGAGTGGTATCTATTCCAAAGACATCAAGGGACGACCCTCCGTCAACACATTTAACAAAGCATATTGTTTCCCAGATTGGAGAATGGCTCAGAACCTTCTTTCCAGACATATATGAGGCTAACTTGCATTATGAAAGCAGACTTTTATGGTATACCGATACAATTGACAATAACTATGTCTACGATTTCGTTCCTAACAAAAAGGGTCTATTTGTTGCTTCTGGAGGGTCTGGTCATGCATTCAAAATGCTCCCAGTCTTAGGGCAGTTCTTGGTTGACAAGATAGAAGGAAGAGAGAATTTTTATACTCAGCATTTCAGATGGAGAGAGGTCACAGCTAACACGAAGGCAGCAAACAAGCTGGGAGAGGGTATGGAGTCTTCGAGAAACTATACGAGACAAGACCTTGCTTCAGATGAGGATTTGCAATTTGGTAGTGAAAAGCTAAATGCTGGTTTAAGAGAGTTGACTATTTCGGATTACAAACTGTGATACTCTTATCCGCCAAAACAGGGAATTAAAGAAGTTATTCCGACGGCGATATAGATGGTTAAACCTTTCAAATCAGGAATAGTCATCGAAGATGGCAGATAAAAAATCTTGAAACACTAGATTGATATAAACGTTGCTCGAGGCATCGAGAAGTATACAGTCGAAATGAAAAGAGTGACTCATCCATCTCCTCTGTGCGATTTTATGGGATATATTACTACTCTTCGCTCAAATTACACAAGAGGGACTGTTGCTGCGACGTAGCGTTGCGTAAGTTAAATCAGATCAATCGCTACTCTCGTATTTATTTACGGCTAGTCTCCCAACATCACGTAAATACTTGTCGGAGCTTGGTTTTAGACAATGCTGATACTGAAAGAAGAACTTCTGAGGGTATGATGAATAAGGTATAGATAATTTATCATTTTATGGGTTACTACAACTGTTTTTGGAAACAGACAGTAGTAAACCAACCAACTCTTCATGGAAAAGAAGCACAGCGCTCTTCACATATACCATGGATCTACTACCCCACAAAGAAAAACCAGAAAAGTGAATGCACAACCAGTGTTCGAATTCAGTTTAGATCCGGTAACTCAAATAAAGTAGGCTTGAAAATGAGTTGATTACGGAAGTGGCTGACAGAGTACAGAGCAAGCAATTATGACTACTAATGACACAGAAAGTTCTATTTTTGACAGAAGAAATGAACTTGCCCCACCACACAAATAAAGCCGCACGATCATATAAAAGCCATATCTACTATGTTCGGGGTCTTTACGTGTTTTCCTTAGGGGTGAGAAAAACCCCACATTTATTATGTAATCAGTCCTTAGTCAATGTACCTAAAAGGGTAGTTGAATCATGTGTGATGCGGGACAGGGGAAGTGTGAGGGGCGTTAGCAGCTAGACGGGGTGGAAATATTACCGAGAATGCATATAAAGGAGAATAATCGGAGAATATATACGTGAAGTCCGTCACTCATACACGGAAAACACATCAGTTGGACGTGTAGCAACAGCCGTACATCTTTTATATATAGTTGGCATTGGTGAGGTCTGAAACAAGAGCACTTATGACTCAAGCTCAAGTAGTACTGCCTAATACCAAATGGTACATTGATAATGGCAACGAGAAAAGGATCGCACACGTGGGAACCAGAAGACGATGAGCTCCTTATATATTTAAAGGACACAAAGAAACTTGGTTGGAGGCAGATCTCTGTTTACTTCACGGGAAGAACATCTAATGCCTGCCAGTTCAGATGGAGAAGACTAAAGTCATATAGTGAGAAAGGCTCACCTTTCCATAACCAGTCTCAACAAGCATCTTCTTGTTATGTTGTCAGTACGATAAACAACTCACCTTCAGCGTATGTTGTGTTACCTAAGGACCTGCGTTCTGATCCATTTGTTTTGGCCTCAACTAGAGCTAAGCCACAATATCAGCAACAGGAACAGTTTTTACAAGGGACCTTCAATGCTGGGGACGAAGTACAGAAAGTCGCCAATGGAGTTTCTAATAGAATTAGTCGAACCTGTGACGTTGCAATGGCGCTGAGGTCGAAGATGAGTATCGACTCTCTACTTAGTGTATGATCAAAGCAATGACAGCGAGAACTGGACGCCTGGCGATAAAATTGCTTGATCTTTTTCAAATACATCTATATATGGTATGATCACATCTCATTAAAATTGCAACAAATAAATTAAAAAACGATTTCAGTACGTTTAACCTTGTACGAACTAAACGAGTGTCTATATTCAGATACATCTGGCCATCAAAATGACAAGAAGCCAGCCACTAAAGCTTGCATCCACCATTGCAACAAAACCCCGCTTTTTCGATGTTGGAATGAATCTTACTGATGATATGTTTATTGGCCATTACAGACAAAATAGACATCACCAACCAGATATGGATTTAGTCTTACAAAAAGCAAAGGCCTTCAATGTCAACAGAATGATGCTCACAGGGTCATCTCTTGATGAATCATCACGAACCATTGACATGGTCAAGCATTACGCTGAGTTGGACAGAACAAATACTGCATATCCAACACTGTATTCCACAGTAGGTGTTCATCCTTGTACTGTGATGGAATTCGAGCCCAATCCAATCGAACATTTAGGCAGGTTACGTTCTCTTATTGCTCGCAACTTACAAACAGGTATAATAAAGGCGTTTGGAGAAATAGGCCTAGACTACGATAGACTACATTTTACACCCAAAGATAAACAGCTGGAATACTTTGAACTTCAATTAAAGCTCGCAACAGAATTTGATTTGCCTTTGTTCCTCCATATGAGAAACGCAGCAGCAGACTTTTTGTCCCTACTTATTCCTTTCATTGATGGAACTCGAGAAGACGGACTTGTATTAAAGAATAAGAACGTGTTGATCCACTCGTTCACAGGAACAAAGGAAGAGCTACAGAAGTTGTTGGCCTATGATTCTTTTTATATTAGTGTAAATGGATGTTCCCTGAAAACAAAAGAGAACTGCGAAGTTGCAGCACAGATACCACTCGACAGATTGATGATAGAAACAGACTCTCCTTGGTGTGAAATTCGCAGATCACATTACTCGTATAGCTTACTAACTGCCTGTCCAAATGATTTTTATCCATTTGAGTACAATATTCCTGATCATCTTTTCCCTAAAACAACTAACAAAAAGGGGCCAAAGCTTAAACTCAACGAGTTTCTTCCACTGCCGGTGGTGAAATCCGATAACTTTGATTCTTTTTTGAGCTCAGAGGATTCGAACTACTTTCTTCCATCTCTGATAAAGTCCAGAAATGAGCCCTGTTTCATTGGACAAGTGGCACAAATCATGAGCTCACTACTTAAAACAGACAGCCAAACATTAATGGATACATGCTACACAAACTCAGTTACAGTGTTTGGTACCTAACGCACATGTTGTCCTGCAAAATCTACAACATGGAAGTATTAAATAGAATTCGTCACTAAGTTAAAATAACAATCAAGAAAAAAACACACGCTCTAACAGATGGAAGAGAAGCAAAAACTATACGGCACATATCCTATCAAGCCCATAAACGAGTATGAAACGACTGACACAAGCAAGAGAAGTACTATTAAAGGGATCAACAACAATTGGACATCTGGCAAGCAACGTTAAACAAGAATAAAAATAACCACAACAGTAAAGTCGGATTGGAAATCTATGTGTCAAATGAGTAAAGATGTCAAGTTATCAATTAATGGGAAATGTTGACCAACAATCAATTTTCAATAAAGGATCAAAGTCTAATAACTGTGCATAATTTTTTAGAATATCATTTCTTCTCATTATCATTATCGTCTTCAATTTCTTCCATTCTATCTTCATCATCATCATCGTTCTCACCTTCTGCATCTTCACCCACGACTCCAAGAGACTGCAAAATAGAAGATGTCGATGAATCTAGGTATATGATATTGTTGTTTGATGACAAGTTGGAAGCCGCTAGTAGTTGTTGAATCAACATTGGAGAACCACTCAATCCGCCATCCAATCCTGAATCATCGTCATCAGAGTTGCCGATACCACGACCAGAACCTCTTGAAGTATCCTCGTCTCTGGTATTAGTGAATTTCGCCTCCAGGGTCACTTTATACAAGTCTGTCGATAGATCATCCGGTGAAGGTAACGTCAGAGCGTCCTCGAGCCTTTCACCAATTTTCTCGTACCACTCTTCTAGAGTTTGACCATGCAACAGTGCAACAATACAGACAGACATGTTATCACATCCAATTCCGGAACCACCTGAAGTTGGAGCTAAACATGTATCCATCATGGCTTCACAAATCTCGGTGAGCGACTGCTTCAACTTTATACCTCTTCGAACAAAGTCAATTGCTTGCTGTGAAGTAAGACAATCCCATATTCCGTCACAAGCTAAAATGATGAATTCGTCTTCCGAAGTAGCTTCATGCTCAATAACATCCGGATAGGCAGTTACAACTTGCTCTTCTGCCGGAAGTCTAGGAGAGTTTTTGAACTCAAAATCACCTATTCCTCTGGACAGAGCCAAGTTTCCATTAACTCTTCCTAAATCAACGTATCCGCCGGCAGCAACAATTCTGGCCTTCTCGCCTTCATTTGTTGGCTTATGATCGAAAGATAATGGTTTGCACTGACCATTAATGGACATGATTGTTCTAGAATCACCGGCATTTCCGCAGAAAATCTTGTCTTTAGTGATAATGACAGACGTAGCAGCACAACCAGATGGATCTTTAGAAAGCTCATCATCTTCAAGAATAGCTACATCACATGCTAGAAAGCCATCCTTGAGAGATTGGGGATAGTCTTCAGACTTATAACTTTCTGTAGACTTGAGAATATTGGGAAGCTTTTCTCCAGTAAACAAAGCAACCTTTTCACCTCCATGTCCATCGTAAACACCAAAAAATGCAAGTTGCTCTTTATCTTGTACGCCAGCGTTCATATTCAAAATAGTGGAGTGTGAGTCCTCCATAGATATTCTCCAACCTTGCATGCATGACAGTCCGTATGCTACAAAGTCATCTCCTCCCTCTTCACTTGTCTTGTCTGTCACCGGTTGTGATAGTATTTGACCCATTTTATGCTCTTCAAAGACTGAAAACAAGCGATTTACCGAGCCTCTCTGTAGGCTAGTAGAAAACTAACGGAAGGCACTTCGGTTCACAGCAAAATTTGATTTGCTGCTTGTATTTTATCCGAGTCAAAACTAGTAAATGATAATTCAACTTGAGCTCGGTCGATAAATCCTTAAATCCTCAGCACTTCGGTTACTGTCTCCCATCCAAACGACAACCGTGGCTGTTATATAAGGTTGTTGTCGTTTTTGTTTTAGCTAGAGACTGAGCAAGCGATCAAAAGAAAATTTTTATGCGTTGGATAAAAGCCACACCTTGCACCAGACATAGTCGCGTCGATCGGCTGGAATAAAAAGGTTAGAAAAGATTTAGAGATTGCACAATCAGGCATCTTGACCACTTACTAGGTGTTTACGACAGGCAGTATTAGCGGAGCTGTTCTATAATAGATGACAAGTGTTCTATAAACAATGTTTCATCGAGTGCGACCCAAGCATTATGCTTTAAAACCAATCGTTTCTTTTTCCAAACAAATACGATCAAACTTACTAGACTTGAGGCAGCTCTGTTCAACTTCGCTACTGGAGTCTCTACAGATCAAACGGAAAACAATAGACTCAATTAGTTACTATGACTCAGTAAGCCAGCAGCAGATTAAAGATATGGATGATAAACTACATGGTGAACAGTCTGGCATCGCAAACACATTCAATTGGAATATTTTGTATGACTATAGCAGCAGTCATTTTAATATAGATCTACAAAGCCGTCCGGTTCTGGGCTCGCTGGTTGAATATAGGACCACAAATTATGACGTTCAACTGGGAATTGTTGTCGAGAAGCCAGAAAAACGATTTCTGACTCCGCTCCACCTAACGGTTTTGAATGCAAATGGTAATATTAACATGGTTTCTCAAGATGACATAACATTCACAATTGTTAAATTTGTGAAACCACAAACCCTAGAATCCAAAGATTTGTCCATTTTATTACCTCTCCTTCTGCATGTGATGCGCACTCTTGTGAAGGAATGTCTGGGCTTGACTTCCCGGTTGGTGGAGAATGGACTTATTGATACTACTTACATTCGCATTTCCCAATCAAACAAACAGTGTTCTATCAGCATCTCTGAAATAATATCTGACATTTTACTTGTTGATAAAACAGCAATACCTTCCGACAAAATTGGTGTTTTTGCAACCTACCTCACGTTTCATCTATTAATATCTAACGACCCGATACATTTCCGCTATATCAAAACAGACAACGAACTAGAAACATTATGGAACCCTTTAACTACTATAACTTCCAATTATTATGCAAATCCATCAGATCTTGCATATTCGCTTCAGGAAATAATGAAGGCTCCGTCACAGATACTGATGACTAACTACAAACATATTCTTAGTGAAGGAGAGAAATATACTGTTTTTAGGATGCTTTTAAATGAGGATCCGATTTTCACAAGCTTAGTGAAGTTCATGAAATATACCATTGAGTATCCTCATCCTAAGTTACTTAATAAGATACGCTGTTTGTTTGACTTCAAAGTAACATCCGAGACTCTTTTCAGTCAACTAGAGAGGCTTGGGATATATTTACCAACAACGAATCCGGTTTTATCTACTGAACTATACAGCAAGATTCGTAATAAGGAGCTTTCTGCTGAGAGCTTAAATAACTTGGAGATCCCTTCACTGGTGAAGACTAAGAAAAGAGTTGAGAAACCCAGACTTCAGGAAGATGTCTTCGACCCTGTCCGAATCCACGGCTTGTCGCAACATTTACTTTTTTCAGTGGAGGAGTTGTCTCTGCGCTCCTCAAGATTTGTCTTCTACCTGCCAGTTGCTTCGCAAAGCATTACTGGCTTAATGGTTAACTATCCTTTGAATCTAGAAGAGAACGATCAACCAATTTTCAACTTTGTCCCCTTCTTCACCAGGTTCAAGCCACAAGTGAAAAACCAGCACGCTGTTAGAATTACATTTGACTTCGATATATTGAGCTGCAAAGTTACTTCGGGCCCTGATATATCAGTCTCAAGTTGTCTCATTGATGGATTTACAAGCATTCAACCCGATGAATTGCTATTCTCGAAGTTTTCTCTTTTTAACAAATCCAACATGGAGACGCGGGCGGCCATTCAAAAGCTGCATATACTGCTCAAACATAAGGAGACAGAAAGACTAAAATCTGGACTACTGCTGATGAATTTACCGAATCCAGGAAAAGAGGATTCCAATTGGTTTGTATCTAATACAAGTAGAATGATTGATGAGTTATTGAGCAAGTTTTGTTTGAAACATGGAATAGAGATTATTACGAGATCTCAAGCCAAAACAAACCACTCTTCAGTGGATGGACGGACCTTTAGCAACTTTTCAATCTTCAAAATGTTCACCAGGATAGCAAATTCTTATACGAGCTTTGTTGAACTTGGTCAATTGAACAATGATGGTGGAATGACACCAACGGATTGTGTTTCCGCAATACGTTACTTGGGAGCACCAGAAATACGAATTTGTTCTAATGAGACTAGTGCAAAAAGTCTGGTGCCGTTAGGTTTAAAGCCCTTTGCATCTTTTACTGATCATAATTTTCTTGAATGTTATATTAACAACTGTCAGTTGATGAGTATCTTGAATGAAACAAAGCCGCTGAAACTTTCTATTCTGATCTCCAAACTAACCAACAACCTTAATTCCATGCTTCAATTGAGAACAAGGCTTAAGCGATACCAGGTTCTAAACCACGTGGAGAAAATGCTACAAAATTCTGAGTTCAATTTGTTGAAGTGTGTTATAAGAGGCCCCGCATATCTGGGGATAGCAAAAGGATACTGTCTAGATTTGGACATCAATGTTGATATTGCTGTAGATGAAAGCGACGAAGAAGTCATGGTAGGAGATAGACTGATCTGCTCACAAATACTTGAAGTGAATGCATTGGAAGACATCATTTTATTGAAATGAGACCACTGTGTATATACAAAAGGAAATTGATGAGTGAAGATCAATACAGTTTCAAGTCTCCAGTTATTTGATCCAGAATTAGTTTTGGAGCGGGCCCTATTCCAAGAACAGTTGCCGAACCTGGCTCAACTTGGGTGTGTCCTGCATCATGAACTATGTACGCATTAATATTCATACTCAAAGCTTTGGCAAAAAGCGTGTCCATTTCTTCTAAATCTTGACATTTCAAAGTAATTTTAGCTTGTCCGCCCATATTCCACCGACTAAGCAATTCCGAGTTGTACGCATCAGAGCTAGGCTCCGACATCAGTCTATAGCATGCAACAGCAGCATGTGCACACTGGGCAGCCGCTTTTCCTTTCTGCATTGGCAAATCAGTACGAACTACTAATGCCATCCGACAATCACCTGGAATATCATTGAGGGACTTTGAGTCCACAGCAATCATGTCCTCATCTTCACCATGTCCTTCATGGGCAGTAGTATCTGCTTCATCAGACGATAAGTACCCAGCACTGGACGGAGTCTGGGATCTGCCTAACTGTGCATTCGTCAGCACAGATTGAAAGGGGAAAAGAAACGGTGATGTAACAGGTGAATTAGAAGATATAGGAAGACTGAAAAGGGCGCCAATACAGCAGCCAGTTAATAAAGAAACAGAAGCAATGGTTGCAAGCTGAAGTATTGAGCCGTTGGACATGTCGTTCTATACTCTCAACCGAAGTTGTAAGGGATAATTAAACTCATCAGTTAATAACCTGTCAAGTCATGAGAATTTAACTTTAAAAATGCGCTAGTATATGTGAGGTGTAAGGGTTGGACAGGCTAGATCACACCAAGACCGAACCCTTGGACTTCTTCTTCTTTTTGGACTCCATCTTCTTTGTGAAACTTCTCCAGTTTTGAACCCTGTCATCACGCCCTGTTTCCCACTGCTGTTTCTGTTTCTTCTCCTGTTGATGCTGTAAACTTTCGAGCTCTTGTGCTTTTCTCTTTTTGGAATCTTCTTCCTGCTGCTTTTTGAGCTCGATTCTTTTCAGAAATTCGTCTTCTATCAGTATTTCCTTCACTTTGTCTCTCCAATCCTTCAGAAACATCTGTTGGCTCAGCTTTGGATCGTCAATTCCTATTTTCTGCTCCTTCATTAATACTCTGCGCGCATCCGCCCATACCTCGTCGATTTTGCTGCGCTCTTTCTCATCCTGTAATGCCGAGACAGCTTTCTTGAGCACATCGAATGCTTCCACCGCATTTTTATTTGTAGTTTTATCAGGATGTATCAACAACGACTTCTTTCTATATAGCTTACTAATATCTGCTGTAGAAATTCCTGGCTGCACTCCCAAAACAGAGTAGTAATCCAATTTAAACTCTGATAGAATTCGTTGAATCTCTTTGTCCTATTTAATATGAATACACTGTCAGTATTTTTCTGTTTCCCTTGAGAAAAACAACTACATACCTTAATCAAATCCTTCTCCTCATTCTCTAAAGCAGACTCCGTAGCATCAGGAGCCATTATTTTCCCAATATCTCTAACTACAGCCTTCAGCATTCATAACCTCTAAGCATCTGAAGCTAAACATTTTAGCACTGCCAAAATCAATTCCAAGCACCGCGGGTTATGTTACCGCACGTGACCAAGAAAACACGTCTATCGGCCTTGCCAGTCGCGTCGTTCCGCGCCCAATAATTTGCACATGGCCCTCAATAATTAATTACGTGGAAAATTTTTCATTTGTTGGGGGTACACCAGTGCTCATAAAGGGAACAAAAAATTTGATTTCCCCAACTCGTACTTAAAACAACTGCAAGAAGACAGGCCTCGCAAGTGGTTATAGACACTAGGGCATTAAACAAAACTCACACAGAATGGTTTCATCTTCTGTTTTAGGATTTCCAAGAATTGGAGCTTTCAGAGAGCTCAAGAAGAACACAGAGGCTTACTGGTCTGGTAAGATCTCTGCTGACCAACTGATCGCTGTTGGTAAAGAGATTAGAGAGAAGAACTGGAAGCTACAGAAGGATGCTGGTGTTGACACCATTCCTTCTAACGATTTCTCCTTTTACGACCAGGTGTTGGATCTCTCTCTTTTGTTCAATGTAATTCCAGAGAGATACAGCAAGTTTGATCTTCCTCAACTTGACACCTATTTCGCTATGGGTAGAGGTCTTCAAAGAAAGGCAACAGAGACATCTAAGGCTGTCGATGTTACCGCTCTTGAGATGGTGAAGTGGTTTGATTCTAACTACCATTATGTTAGACCAACCTTTTCTCACTCTACTGAATTTAAGTTGACTGGACAAAAACCTGTTGATGAGTACCTCGAGGCTAAGGCATTGGGAATCGAGACTAGACCTGTCTTAGTCGGTCCAGTATCATATCTTTATCTTGGTAAACCAGACAAGGATTCTCTTGATCTAGAGCCAATCTCTTTGCTTGACAAGGTTTTACCTGTCTACATTGAGATCTTAAAGAAACTTGCTGATGCTGGAGCCAAGGAGGTTCAAATTGATGAGCCTGTTTTGGTTTTGGATTTGCCTGAAAAGATCAAATCTTCTTTCAAGACTGCCTATGATACTCTTGCCAAGGCTGAAGGTCTTCCAAAGTTGATCTTGACAACTTACTTTGGTAACGTTGTTCCAAACATTGAGGCTATCAAGGGACTTCCAGTTGCTGGGTTCCACTTTGATTTTGTCAGATCTCCGGAACAATTCGATGAAGTTGCATCAATTTTATCTGATTCTCAGAGTCTCTCTGTTGGTATTGTCGATGGTAGAAACATCTGGAAGAATGATTTCGCTGCTTCGATCGAATTCGTCAAGAAGGCCATTTCAAAGCTCGGTGCTGACAAGGTGATTGTTTCGACATCGTCGTCTCTTTTGCACACCCCTGTCGATCTGACAAACGAAAAGAAGCTTGATTCGGAAATCAAGGACTGGTTCTCTTTTGCCACCCAAAAGATTGAAGAGGTCGTTACTATCGCAAAGGCTGTTTCCGGTGAAGATGTTGCTGATAAACTTGCCGCCAACTCCAAATCTATCAAGGCAAGATCTGAGTCTCCTATCACCAATGATGCCAAGGTCCAAGACAGAATGGCCAAGATTGACAAGTCAATGTCCACAAGAAAGTCCGCATTCCCTGAAAGATTAACTGTACAAAAAGCTAAGTACAATCTTCCATTGTTCCCAACCACCACCATTGGTTCTTTCCCTCAAACCAAGGATATCAGAATAAATAGAAATAAGTTCACCAAAGGTGAGATCACTGCTGAGCAGTATGAAAGCTTCATCAACTCTGAAATTGAGAAGGTTGTCCGTTTCCAAGAGGAGATTGGTTTGGATGTTCTTGTCCACGGTGAACCAGAAAGAAATGATATGGTTCAGTACTTTGGTGAGCAATTAAAGGGATACACCTTCACCACCAATGGTTGGGTTCAATCCTATGGTTCAAGATACGTCAGACCACCTATTATTGTGGGAGATGTTTCCAGACCAAAGGCTATGTCTGTTAAGGAATCTGTTTACGCTCAGTCTTTGACTTCAAAGCCAATGAAGGGTATGCTTTCTGGTCCAATTACCTGTTTAAGATGGTCTTTCCCAAGAAATGACGTTCCACAAAGAACTCAGGCTCTACAGTTGGCTCTTGCTTTGAGAGATGAAGTTAACGACCTTGAGTCTGCTGGTGTGACCGTTATTCAGGTCGATGAGCCAGCTATCAGAGAAGGTTTGCCATTGAGAGCAGGCAAAGAAAGAAGCGACTACTTGGAGTGGGCTGCTGAATCGTTCAGAGTGGCTACTTCTGGTGTTGAGGATGACACACAAATCCACTCTCACTTCTGTTACTCTGATCTAGATCCAAACCACATCAAGGCACTAGATGCTGACGTTGTGTCTATTGAGTTCTCCAAGAAGGACGATCCAAACTACATTCAAGAGTTCTCCAACTACCCAAACCACATTGGTCTTGGACTTTTCGACATCCACTCTCCAAGAATCCCATCCAAGGAGGAGTTCATTGCCAGAATTGGTGAGATCTTGAAGGTTTACCCAGCAGACAAGTTCTGGGTCAACCCTGATTGTGGTTTGAAGACAAGAGGCTGGGAAGAGACCAGAGCATCTTTGTCAAATATGGTTGCTGCTGCCAAGTACTACAGAGAGCAGCAAAAATAAAGCTTTTTTCATCGGGAGCTTTCTAATAGAGCATTTATTCAACATTAATGTGACACTGTCCCTTTTTATCAACGATGAGATAACGATAAACATACATATCACTTTGCTTTTTCTTCCATGCATTTGGATTGTGCTTTTTCTCAAGTTTTACTATGTAAATTTAGGATTTCAACATCGGTCTTTTAAATTCAATGTTCGTAAATACCCTTCCCTGAAAAAATGGGACGATCACGAAAGAAAAACTAAACGATTTTATTTTGAGTGGCAAACTGTACTTGACGTTGTTTTAGCTTTCGACGAATCGAGTACTAGCAGCCTTGTATGGTACTTTTGAGTATGTCGTCACATGAGCAGTTGGTTGAGCAGTTTGTTGATTTGACAAAATCGTCGGAGTCGATAGCCCGGCACTTTTTGTCAAGTAATGATTGGAATTTAGAGGTAAGTTGATTTCGTCTTATGGCCCTTGAGCAGTGATTAACAGTATCCATATGTAGGAATCAATCACTCAGTACTATATCCAGGCTTCCCAAACCGAGGACGCTGACGAACCAGTTTTGCGCCAGGGTTCAGAGAATGTTCGGAATACCTCACCTGCACGTGGGAACCCCCTTATTAAGTCATTGTCAGACATTAGATCTGAAGATGATGATGATGACAATACAGACTTGAATTTGTTCACTGGTGGAGAAAAGTCTGCTCTCCAGGTGGAGAACCCGGATAAAAAGAAGAAGAACCCATTGAGTCTAGTGGAGGACTTGATTCAGAAAGCAGAAAGAGAAGCGTCAGAGCCCGATACTAGAACGCCACTTGCAAAGGCAAGCAAACCCAAGTTTTCTGGATTAGGTTATAAACTTGGATCTGAAGACAATGGTATTTCATCACAAGCAATAGAAGACCCAAGCTCTCACAAAAATGCATTTAAACCACCAGAAAAGGTAACTAGAACAATCACCTTTTGGAAAGAAGGATTTCAGGTTGATGACGGGAAATTATATAAGTATGACGATCCTGAAAATGCAGAGTATTTGAGACAGCTGAACACCGGAAGAGCTCCTCTAAGTCTACTGAACGTGGAAATGTTTCAGGATGTCGATGTCACAGTAATAAAGAAAATGGACGAATCTTTCAAGCCGTCAAAGACTAAGACTAAAGGCTTTACAGGCACAGGTCAGCGGTTAGGTTCTCCTATACCAGGAGAGCAAAGTATTTCGGTTACAGCTAGTACAAAGTCATCAGAGCCAGAGGAAGATATTAAAGCTGAGCCTAAGGAGGATGAAGGGACAGGGGATGCCAAGATTCAAATACGACTTGCTGATGGTTCTCGACTAGTTCACAAATTTGACTCATCAGACCCCGTGTCTACTGTCTTTGACTTTGTCAGATCTCAAACCTCCTCTACAAGGGACTGGGCGCTTGCGTTTTCTTTCCCTTTAGAATTCATTGATGAATCAGATAAGAGCATTAAGGAATGCGGCCTTATCAACTCTGTCATTGTTCAAAGATGGAAGTGATGTGTTTAGCTCTCATTGTATATTTTAATCCGCAGCTTGATTCTAATTGTAGACGGCTTGAAACGTGCGCTAACCAAAATCTTGAAGTTGAAGTGAAAAATACCCGAGAAAATACAATGACTATTTTGACCGTGAGAATCTCACCTGAGTTAAGAATCGAGTACAGGAACCGGGCTCATGGCCGTATAGGTTGGCGTTTTGTCATCATTTGAAATGAGTGTATGTAGTTAGCTATTAGCTTTAGTCGACTTATTTTACTAACCTTTTGAAGTCTGTTATTCAACCGTCTTTTGACGATTTGTATGATATTGTGCAAAATGATAGAGATCAATATCCAGAATCAGAGCTGCCGAACTTGTATCCGATATATTCATATTTCTCTGCTGATTACCTCACTCCTCATTTAGCGTACTTGAAGCTGACAAGACCGGGAGATCCTACGTTCAAGAAGAATCCTTCTTTTCTCTTTGAGAGTGCAAGAAACGGTGATCAGGTCGACAGATATTCCTTCATTGGTGTAAATCCTAGAAAGCTTCTGACAACCGGCCCAGAGCATGGCGAGGAGATTGATCCACTAGTTGTTCTAGAACAGGAACTTAAAGATATCAGACAAGCACAACTTCCAGGTGTACCTAAACTTAGTGGGGGTGCTGTTGGATATATATCCTATGACTGCATCAAGTACTTCGAGCCCAGAACGAAAAGGGAGCTTAAAGACGTTTTGAAGCTTCCTGAGTCTGCTTTGATGCTTGTGGACTTGGTTATAGCATTTGATAACGTTTTTCAGAGGTTCCAGGTGATCAAAAATATTAATATTGGTCCTACTGATACAAAGACTGAGATAAACATGAAATACTTAGAAGCTTCCAAGGAAATTGCCGCAATCGAACAAACACTGTCAGATACGAGCTCTCCTATATCGTATCCTCCTCAGCCCCCAATTAAGAAAGGCCTAAATTTCTCCTCGAATATAGGACAAGAAGGCTATGAAGGATTTGTTAAATCCCTAAAGGGGAATATCTTGAAAGGAGATATTATTCAGGCAGTTCCTTCTCAGAGGATTGCCAGACCAACCTCATTACATCCCTTCAATATTTACAGACATTTGAGAACGGTCAACCCTTCACCATATATGTTTTACATGGATTATCTAGATTTTCAGATTGTTGGTGCTTCTCCTGAATTGCTGGTGAAGTCAGATGCACAAGATAGAATAGTTACACATCCGATAGCAGGTACTATAAGAAGAGGAAAAACTAGACAGGAAGATGATAAATTGGCTGGAATTCTCAAATCATCTCTTAAAGATCGCGCTGAACATGTCATGTTAGTGGATCTTGCAAGAAACGATGTAAATAGAGTTTGTGAACCTACATCTACTAGCGTTGACCGTCTTTTATCTGTGGAGCGATTCTCTCATGTCATGCATCTTGTTTCACAAGTGAGTGGTAAACTCAGATCTGGTAAGACTCGTTTTGATGCATTCAGATCTATATTTCCAGCAGGGACTGTTTCCGGAGCCCCTAAGGTCAGAGCAATGGAACTGATTAGTGAGTTAGAAAAGGAGAAAAGGGGAGTGTATGCTGGAGCAGTGGGACATTGGTCGTATGATGGAAAAACAATGGACACATGCATTGCTCTTCGTACTATGGTAGTTAAGGAGGGTGTTGCCTATCTACAGGCTGGAGGCGGTATTGTTTTTGATTCCGATCCTACAGATGAGTATATTGAAACGATGAACAAGATGAAGGCTAACAACAATACAATTGTAGAAGCTGAGAAGATTTGGACTCAGAGATTGGAGGAGAATAAAAATGATAGCGAAGTTGAAAGTTAGATTTACAAGTTAGTTTATCGAAGTAATCGACTAGTGGACATTGTGAGATAAATTGAGTAGCTAGATAGTGCATTGTAAAGCTTCAAAACTATTAGTTGTCAACTGAAGTGGGAACTGTTCTATCACTTCTACGCTTAGTTAATTACTTACCTAAAGCAAAATAGAAACTGTGATCTACAATTTTATTTTCTGGAGTTTCCTTTGCAACAATGCTTGATAGTCTAATAGTGTTTGCTGTAGGTGACTCTGCAATACGAGTACCTGTCTCACTGGCCGAGACACATATAAGTCAATGCTACCATATCAAGTGCTAAGTTGTGTTCTCAATGAGCTTCGATAATAACCTAGAAGGATATAATACAGTCAGAACTCTCTGGTATCATTACTGGAACCCGAATATTAATAACTTCTCCACAAAGGTTGCTTGTAAGGAGTCTAGAGATGGTCAATTTAGCTGTTGGACAATGGGTGTAACTCTTCACGCGATTGGTGATTGCTGTAAGGTTTATAAGGAGTTAACATTGCCCATTGTTGACCCAACGATAAGAGCTTGCTTGTGTTATCGCAATCCAAAATTAGGAGCATATTCTGTAATGCACCATAATCGACAAAATTCTGGGGATAACGATATCAACTATGATGATACTGCACACTTACTACGAGGGATGATATCATGTTATGAAGCTACTGGAAGAGATGAATATTTGCGATTATCCAGAGAACTAATGAATTTCTTGATGGGAGGACTTGCTCGACATGAAAAGTTTAATGTGACAGGTATGAAGTGGCATATCAGTCGTGCATATATGGCAACAATATCGAATTGTGTATCTGCTACATGCTCTTTGAAGATGATTCAGTTTGCAGACAAAGAAGAAGAAAAGAAGTTGTATGAATTTGCAAAGATCTGTTTGAACTTCATCTGGAAAAAGATGCGTGATCCCGAAGATGAGCTGATTTGGGACGGAGTTGGATATGACTCGGAAATCATTGATCAGAACAAGTACAGCTATAATTCAGGAAACACGCTTACAGCATTCTGTTTGATGTACAAGTATGATGGTTCCAGTGAGTGGAAAGAAAAGGCCGAAAAGTTAGCACTGGCTATCACTGACAGGGGTAAAACTCTTTTTGACAGAGATTATGATGACTGGAATAAACGTTACTACCATGGTCCTTCGTTTATGATACAGCTCCTCATCGAGGGACTGGTTGACTACGTTCTCACATTTAAGGATACGATTTCTCCGTCGACAAAGGATAAATGTGAAAATGAAGTGTTGCGTCATGTTTCATACTTTAGGAAGTACTGCTTGGATCCGCAGGACTCGGAGTACTTCAGCTCATTTGACATTTATCGAATCAATGAGCAGGTTTATGAACGATATCGAAAGGAGTTTGGCGGAAACAAGGAATTTGATCCTTCTCCTGATGACCGAGTCTGTCTTGATGACAGTGTTCCTGTCAAAAATCGTCCATTGTGCAAGTCACTTATGGGCACAGCGGCAGCAGCACGTATTTTCCTCCAAGCAGGTAGAATATTTCCAAAGATGGATCCAGTCAAATGCTGATCTCTCGAGAGCTGGTGTATTATGATGTAAAGAATCTGTGAAGCAGTCTACAGAAGTAATGCACTCTTCAGTGATCTTATTGCTCTTTGAATAATGCTGTAGATATGATGTCTTCCGGGATGTCACAATAATAAGAGCCAATTTCTGGTTAGTACCTTGGTTTAAAAGGCAACCATCATAGACCTTACGTTTGAAGATTACCTATGAAGATAATATTGAGCACCATGATACCATAGTAGCGATTGTCCACTATACAGAGAGATAAAATCTTCAAGAAGATTACAAAATTGGGAGCTACTCATTATCTGAAAGTGAGGACAAACAGTTAGAGTGTAATCCGCAATAAAGCGGCATTAGGCTTGAGATCTGCCATTCGTTCAATTAGTCAAAGACTGAAATTGAAACGATTTCTCAAATTGGCTCAACAACTTATTATCACTTGTCAAAATTAGGCGAGTAAAATTTCCCTAAACTCATTTCAAGATAGATATCATGTAGGCAGATTGAGAAATCTGATAAGGATTCTGTGATACGTTCCATCAGATAACAAATAAGGAGAGAAAGATTCTCACTCCCCAAAAGGTAATTTCCTTCGCCTATGAGATAAACTTCTTCGAAAGAAGAAACCATGTTCTAGTATATGGATGCACTGTTACTGTAACTCTCCTCAAAAGGATTTTGATCTCGCCTAAGTGTTGACTTATTACTTATGTTGGTATGCTTTATCGTGGAAGCACTCCAAAAGGGTAGCGTCTAGAAAAGACTATAAAGCAACGGAGGGGCATTTAAATCAGCGTATAATCCCACAGTGTTTCTTATGGATTGCGCTATATGCAGCACGATAACCCAAGTCTCAGACTATCCAAAAAGAACGACAAGAATATAATTTGCAAAATGGTTTCATTATACGGCGGCCGTTTTGAAAACACAACAGAAGACCCTGAGCTCTACAACACTTTCAAGCCCAAGATTAGAGCATATAGAGCGGAGTTGGAAGCTGGAATTCTTGACGAGTACAAACTTCCAAGTGAGTTATTGCCAAAGGCGTTTGGTGTCAATGTAACTGAGATTCCCAAAAAGATTCTCACTGACTCTGAGCTTGCAATTACGGAAACATCCGCTGTTGACCTGGTTGCAGGGATAGCATCTGGAGAATTAGCTAGTGTTGAAGTATTCAATGCTTTTGCAAAGAGAGCTACAGCTGCACACCAGTTAACAAATTGTGGCATGCAACTGTTCATAAATGAGGGGCTTGAAAGAGCAAAAGAGCTTGATGACTACTACATCAAAACAGGCAAAACTGTGGGCCCTCTTCATGGACTTCCTGTTTCACTGAAGGAGCACTACAACTATAAGGGGAAAGTGACTCATGGTGGTCATGTTGGTCTCCTAGATAATCTCACCGACAACTACTGTTTGACTGTTGAAATACTTCTTGAAGCAGGTGCAGTATTTTACATTCGTACAACAGAGCCACAAAGTCTGATGCATCTTTGCTGCAATAACAACATCACGGGTATTTGCAGAAACCCGTGGAACACCAGTCTGACTCCTGGTGGATCCAGTTCTGGAGAAGGAGCAGTAGTTGCAATGAAAGGATCTGTTTTTGGTCTCGGCTCAGATATAGGTGGCTCTATTCGGTGCCCTGCAGCATTTTGTGGGGTTTGGGGACTAAAGCCGACTCAAAAGCGTCTTTCAATGAAGAACTGCGTTTCTCCATTTCTTGGTGTCAATGAGGCTATTGTCTGCGTTTTGGGACCATTAGCACATTCAGCAGAAGATATTGATTTATTCATGAAGGCTTGTCTTGCAGGTAGACCATGGGAGAGAGATGGAAATGTGATACCACTTCCATGGCGCGATGTTCCTGTACCGGAAGCCACTGCTCTGAAAATTGCAATATGTTACGATGATGGTGTCTGTAAGCCGACTCCGCCAATTTTGAGGGGCCTAGAATATGCTGCTTTAAAACTCAAGAAAGCTGGAGTAACAGTTGTTGAGTGGAAAGCGTTAGATGTTCTAAAGTTGGTCAAAACAGTTGGACTTATGTACAACTCAGACGGAAACAAGGGGCAGAAGGATCCATTGAGGTTGTCAGGTGAACCTCTATGTGAACTAACAAAGATCGCGCTATCAGTTGAGTGTGCAGACAATGGATGCTCCACTTGTGATGAGCATTTAGCTTGCGCTGTAAGAGATGCCAATAGAACAGCATATTTAGATCAGATGGCAGAGCTGGGGGTCGATTTCATTATTTCACCCACCTACGTATCTGTTGCAACCATGCCTGAAAAAATACATTATTGGGGCTACACTAACCTTTGGAATATCCTAGACTACCCATGTGTCGTATTTCCTACTGGATTATCGTGCGATCCATCAGTTGATGCGCCTGATAAGAGCTACAAGCCACGTAATGAAATCGAGGAGTACGAGTACGCCCTTTATAAAGAGAGCTGCAGTTTCAAGGATGCCCCAATCTCATTGCAATTGACCGGCAAGAGATGGCTTGATGAGGAGACTGTGAAGGCAGCACAGAAAGTTCATGAGATAATCAGTAGTCCGTAACTTTTACTAGAACTATTTTTTAACAATATGCAAGATAAGACACACCTGGCACCGTAGAAAACCTTAATATGGTTTTTTCCCCTCACATTAAAAAAGTGAGCTTACTTAAAGCGTCGTTGGGGCACAGAATTACAATTTTTTGCGGGGATCCTTAGACTTCATCAGAAAGCAATGCGGAAGCAATTTAGGAAGCGAACAAAGAGTGGATGTCTTTGCTGTACGTAATATAGCAGAAAGAAGCAAATGACAGTACTAACACGCTTTTAGGCCGAAAAAGAAGAGTCAAGTGTGACGAGATAAGACCAACTTGTTCTTCCTGCCTGAGAAATTCACTCTATTGTGTGTGGCCCGAACAATCAAAATTTGCGAGAGACACATTTGAGCTTAAAAAGCACAAAAAGAGTTCATTTAAGTTCATCAACATCACAGCAAGGGAGAAGAAAAAACAAGCAGTCGAGGTTGATTATGTTGAGGAGAACGGTAATGTTGAAAACGCTGATCTAGTGATTTCGAGAGACCGCACTGATGAAGTAGTTGATGATGCTCTGTTTCGCCGATATCTAGAAGATATCTGTAGAGAGTTCCGACCTATGGCTCAGTTAAACGGATTCAATACGTGGATAGTTGGTGTTAATATGAGTGAAAACGAAGCATTTCTCTTTGACACATTTGCCAAAGGCTTCATGGTGTCTGTTTCACCACAACTGGCTCCTAAAGATCTTCTACCTGGACCGGTTTTCATTTCACCGGGATCTGAGAGTAGTATATTAAGGGAGGTATTTTATGCTTGTGGGGCTGCATTTCTTTGTACAGGAAGGCACAATATGAGAGATGAGGCTCAGACAAGATTTTCTGTGGCAATCAAGAAGCTAAATAGTTTCATAGATTCAAGACCAATATCAAGTGACAGCAGATGGATTGTTGTTGCGCTGCTGTGCCTCTGTCTTCGTGAAAGGTATATAGGAGAGAATACTGCGAGATCAGTATCATTTCTTCGCCTGATACTTATACTGATCAGACAATGGGTTCATAGGCAACCACGAGACACCCCTAATATTGAGTACTTACCGGAAGATACCCTGCAATCGTGTCCCTTGATGAGTGAAACGGAACCACTTTATGATGTAAGGAATGACATCGAAGAAGTCAGATTGGAAGATGATAAAATGGAGTCAGTGCCAGATGATATATCGTTTTTGCTACTTGATGGTGATATACATCCCAAGCCATTTGAAAGAACTCTTATCGAAGCGTTTTTATACAATTATTCGAGTACACTGCTTTTATGTGATGAGCGCATGGCCAGCTCCCTCGACTCTCCATTTCATGTTTTTAAAGAGTTCAAACCATATATGTACCAGCAGCTTTACAACTGTCCTGCCCCTTGGATGAATAATCCTGTAATGGGCGCATCTTTATCAGCCTTCGAGCTTGCAGCAAAGGCAAACTGGCTTCGTATGAAGTTTCCACTCGACCAGAGGGATGCTCTGCTTGCTCTGAAGGTTCAGAAAAAGGCGAAGTTCTATGTATCCCCCGTCATACCAGCTGCAGTTCATAAGAGACAGCCTGGACATGTCAGGAAGAGACTTTTGGAAAGTTGTTGTACTGGAAGAATTGTCGCAAGGTCCGCTTTTATATTGACATCCAAATTACTTTGTCCACAAATGTCGGCTTCGGATACGAAGATACAAGACGTTGTAAATCTTGAAATGGAAGATCTTAAGAAGCTCAGCATTCACAGTCCAGTCGCCATTATTACAACTTGGCCACTTGCAGTACTCGGTACAGTACTTATAACCCAGAAAGATCGCGACTATCTTTTGTGGAGGTTGGCTAATTTTGGAGAAGTGACACAAGCAAGATGTTTTTGGACAATTATTCGATTTTTGAGGAAAGTATGGAATTCTGAGAGTTTTCATGGTTCAGGATGGTCTACTTTATTGGATAAAGGGGTAATAAGAGACTTATATGTGTGAATAATAAATACAATTAATGATTGAATCTCTCAAGCAATCTGTTTTGTATATTACACTTGCTTAATAGAGAGAGGCTGAGAGCATGTCATGCGATACTAAGATGTATAAGAAGATAGCGAGTTACATTGTATTCAGTTTAAAGTGAAGAAACAGGTTACTCATAAGCGATTTCCATAATAATAGACGAAAGACTCAGGTAATAACTCCCTTGGCCCTATAACTCTCAACTAATTTCCAATAACGTTCCTTGGTCTTATTTCTCCAAAACTGACCTGTAAATATCATAACAACAAACGATCCAATACAGAAAAGGCAGATAAAAGCTGAAGCAATGAAACAGTTCTGCAGACCAACATTAGTGACGAATGGAGTAATTCCATAACTCATTGCAAAATTCATGCAGTTTCTAATAATTATAACCACTGTCATTGCTGATGAACTCATATGACTATAGCAGTCCAAGACATAAGTCACAGAGGAAACACAGCCAATTATACCAAGGCCTCCCATCATGCCTAGACCGAACACTGCTCCAAACCAGTGAATACCTTTAGCGGCTCCTACTCCCCATAATATCAATGCAGCAGGACCTAATATCGCATACACAAGCAGCACCCATAATCTATCTTCTGCCTGGGATAAACCGTTACGCTTCTTTGCAATTCTAATTTTGATCCAATCCGTTGACCAGCCAGCATAAGGATAGATAACAAAAACAAATATCACTGGAGATAGATATGCTAAGCCGCACATTGCTGCTGAAAAATTGTACGGTTCCGCTCCTAGAACCAAAGCCTCAGTCCCATTAAGGACAGAATACCAGAACAGAGATGAGCCGTATAAAAATCCGGAGTATAACACCACTGGAAACTGTGCCATGTAAAATATTCCAATAAAGTAGTTCCAAAGGTGGTTTTGCTTTCTAACGCCGTGGGTCAGAGACATTCTCTCTCTAAAGTTTCTCACGGGTGGATATTCAATCTCCTCCCCTGAATCTATCAGTACAGCTTCATTACCTAAGTGTTCATTCACTTCCATTTCAATCTCTTCAGCAGTCTGCTGAGAGATAACAACGTTGATGTCACTTTGTTTTTTATCACGACTTGCTACAGGTGAAAAGCCATTCCCATTTGTATGTTTATGGACTCTTAGTTTTCTTTGATAACTAGTCTCTTCCATGAAGACGGCCAAGAACACAAGGCAAACAGCCCCAAAGATACAGGCTAACCAGATGACCCATTTCCATCCAAGCCCATCATTCACAAATCCTGCAAGCATAGGGGCAGCATAATTTGAACTAAATAATGCAGCTCCATATATACCCATATATGTAGCTCTTTCGTGCTCAAAGAAAAGATCGTTTATCGATATTTCTGGAAGTGTTTCAATAGGAGCAAAAAAAACACCACACAAAATTTTAGAAGCGATCCACTGCTGATTAGTCGTGATGTATGGCTGCCATAAACTGAACATTATAGTGCCTAACAGAGACAGCAGATACACAGGTCGCTTACCATATTGCTGGGCTAAAGGCATAAAAAGAAGATTGCCTATTCCCAGAAATAAGAAAAAATATCCAGTTCCTTCGTTCAGTTGTGCAACTGAGATCTCGACACCATCAGCTACTGCGATGTCAGTGATAATCGAGTAAATGCAACAAGCAGGAATGCTACCACCATAGCAGTAAACAATGATACAAAAGACTGCACACCATTTTCTTGTTTTTGGCCAGTTCAGAGGATCGTTTGGATCATCAGAGGGTGTTGGAATTAGCACAATCCCATCATTTCCTGTGTGTAAGCTCGAAGACTTATCAACATCAACAAGATGCGATGTTCCAGGAATAGCGGAGTAGTCGATTTCCGTCTTCATATTTTGCTCCTGACTGTAGTCGTGAATAATTAAATGTCAAAAACAGCGCATCTACGGACGAGACGATTTCATGGTTATTATATACGTAGAATATTTGTTCGCATACCCCTCTTATCAATCGTTTTGTTGGGAAGCTATATTCACTTCTACAATGTATCAGCAGTCATTCGTAATATCAGACAGTTGTTGTGATAGACGAATAGGTAGCCAAGATATTTGTCCTTGCTGAAATGATGTAGGCTTCAACCTTATCAATAAATTAAGCGACCTGTGGTTCCAAAAACGGTCTAGTCCTCGGTTAGATAACAGCTATATTCTGCTACCACCAAAAAATCAAACATAATACTTCGTTGAAAAATTATTTTGATTGGTGCACTTATCACTACAGATAAACATCATAGCGGTAGCTTCATACTATTCAGATATTCAGAGTTCTTAGAATTTACCATAACACATTTGAAGATCTTTCATTAGTTACTTCAACTTTTTAACCGATATTTGTTCCCGTTCAAGTAACAGCTTACCAACCAATCGAGGTTAAAAGATTCTATTGAGCTGGTCAGTCTTTATGATTATATCCAGAAAGGACTACTTGATCGCTTAATTTGTTAGATAAGAGTCTATTACTGTCTAACATGAAATACATGTTATACCTACTATAACTACCAACAGACAAAGAGTCAGAGAGCTATATATTTATCATTAAATCTTCCTTTAAAGTTCTGTAGCGTTTGATATTCTAGGAATTATATTTCCAACTTTTCAAAAATGTATCAAGGATCTTTCACCAACAACACTGAGAACTCAGAACTTTATAAGACTTTCAATCCAAAACTTCAGGCATATAGAAAGGCTTTGAGAGATGGTATTTTAGAAGAATATAAACTTCCTGATGAGTTGATCCCAAAAACATTTGGTATAAATGTTACTGATATTCCTGATAAGATCCTTACTTCGTCAGAGATTGAAATTACCAACAAATTGGGCGTTGAGCTGATAGCCGAGTTAGCTTCAGGGAAGCTGACTGCTGTTGAGGTATTTGTTGCTTATGCAAAAAGGGCCACAGCTGCCCATCAATTGACCAATTGTGCTATGGAATTGTTTACTGAGGACGGTTTACAAAGAGCAAAAGAATTGGATATGTATTTCAAAGAGACTGGTAAACTTGTTGGCCCTTTACATGGTCTTCCAGTATCATTAAAGGAGCATTACAATTATAAAGGAAGAGTTACCCATGGTGGAAATGTTGGCCTCCTTGACAATGTTACCGACACCTACTGTTTGACTGTCGAAATATTGCTTGAAGCAGGTGCAGTATTTTACGTTCGTACAACTGAACCACAAAGTCTGATGCATCTCTGTTCCAACAACAACATTACAGGTCTTTGCAGAAATCCATGGAATACAAATTTGACCCCTGGTGGATCCAGTTCCGGTGAAGGAGCAATGGTTGCGATGAAAGGCTCAGTATTTGGATTAGGCTCAGATATTGGGGGTTCCATTAGAGGCCCTGCTGCATTTTGTGGAGTCTGGGGTTTAAGACCCACCCAAAAAAGGCTTTCAATGAAGAACTGTGTAGCCCCCTTCTTAGGAGTTAACGAAGCCATTGTCTGCGTTTTAGGACCATTAGCACGGAGTGCAGAAGATGTTGACCTATTTATGAAGGCATGTCAAGCAGGAAAACCTTGGGAACGTGACAGTAATGTTATTCCTCTCCCATGGAGAGACGTTCCTACTCCAAAACCAACTGAGCTAAAAATTGCAATCTGTTATGATGATGGGGTCTGCAAACCTACTCCTCCAATACTAAGAGCATTGAATTATGCAGCGATGAAGTTAAAGAGTGCTGGAGCAAGAGTTGTTGAATGGAAAGCATTAAATGTTCTTGAATTGATTCAAACAGTCAATTCTATGTACAATTCTGACTCAAACAGAGGACAGAAGCGTGCTCTAGCTCTTTCGGGGGAGCCCGTACTAGAGTTGACCAAACATGCCCTGCAATTGGGATGTGCAGATAACGGCTCAACTGCCTATGAAGAGCATATGGGATGTGCAGTTAGGGACTTTAACAGAACTGCATATCTTGATCAAATGAAAGAGTTAGGCGTTGATTTCATTCTATCTCCAACATATGTTTCTGTTGCAAACAAGCTTGAGAAGAATCGCTATTGGGGATATACTAGTCTGTGGAATGTTCTGGACTATCCTAGCATAGTTTTCCCTACAGGTATGAAATGCGAACCAGAAATTGATATCGCTGATAAGAGTTACCAACCAAGAAACGAAATCGAGGCCTATGAGTACCCTTTGTACGAAGGAACAAAAGACTTTGAAAACGCACCTATTTCTCTTCAGCTTACAGGAAGACGTTGGTTTGATGAGGAAACGGTGAAGGCCGCCAAAGTGGTTCACCAAATTCTTATTGGTTAGTTTTATATCTCTACAGTTTTGAAATTTTATATGTGGTTAACTTCATTCAATTATATTGTTTCCGGTTAAACTTTTCAATAGTAGTTTTAGGTAAGAGTAGATAAGGAAGACCTAAAATCGCCTTATGCGTGATGTTCGGCAAACTTAATTTTAGCTGCACAAAATAATTCTATTTAGCAACAAATAATGATCAAGTCTCGTTTTTAACCGTAGACCTTCTGCACATTGTTTTCAGTAATGGCAAAACGCCGTACCAGAACAGGGTGCCTTTGTTGTAAGTTATTCAATCCTCATGTTCAAAGCAGGAATACTAATAATTTATAGGCAGAAGGAGAAAGATAAAGTGCGATGAACTGCGGCCCAATTGTGGTCGATGCTCAAAAAGCTTGTATATATGTGTATGGCCAGAAGTGGGCAGACATCTCAAAGGTTCTTTCAGGCTAAAGAGAATAAGTCCCCAAAAGAAGTTTGAGTTCGTCCATATAACTTCCAAAAGTTTCGATTCCGAGATTAATGGGAGTAGCAACGAAGAACAGCAAGAATTTGGTACTAGTGTCATTCTATTAAATGAGCAGAATAAGAATATTGATGAAGATGCATTATTTCGCAAGTATCTTGCAGTCGTTTCCCAGGAAACTCTGACAAATAATCCAATTAACAGTATTGGCTCCTGGCTAGTTGGAGTCGACATGAATGAAAAGGAAGCATTTCTTTTCGACGCCTTCGCCAAGGGATTTATAGTTTCAGTGTCCCCACAATTGGCTCCTCAGGATCTTCTTCCTGGATCTGTAATTATACGGGCAGGTATTTCAAACAGATTGTCTAGAGCTGTTTTTTATGCTTGTGGTGCTGCATTTTTAGGCACCGGGAATGTACAGATGCAGAAGGAGGCAACATCGAGATTCAGTGTGATATTACCACAATTATCAGACTTCATTGAAACCAGAACATACAAATCCGATGAAAGATGGATAATTGTTGCTATACTATGTATGTTTTTGAGGGAAAGATATACTGGAGAAAATATAACTCGAGGTGCAACGTTTCTTAAGCTGCTACTTAATTGCATCAGACAATGGATTCACGCAGAAAACACGCATTACTGCAATTCTGAAAATGAAAATATCATGCGAGGGATTTGGGTGGATACTGATCTTGGCAAGATAAAGACTACAGACGTTGAAGAAAGGAGCATGAATCAATTATACAAGGAGAAACAATCAATTCCAGAGGACATTTCTCCTCTACTCTCCATCCAAGATAGGCACCCTGAGCCATTTAAAAGAACGCTCATGGACGGATTTTTGTACAACTACTCAGCAGTGCTTCTTATTTGCGACCAGAGAATTGCAGAATGTCTTGGATCGCCATTTAAAATATTTGAAGAGCTAAGACCCTTCATGCACCAACAGCTTTTTAACTGTCCTGCGCCCTGGATGAACAACCCTGTAATGGGGGCGTCTCTTGCCGCATTCGAAATAGCTGCAAAAGCTAGTTGGCTAAGGCTACACTTTCCTTTCAATGCTGAACAAAGGAAACAGGCATTAGCACTTCGAAAACAAGCAAAGTACTATGTATCTCCAGTTGTCCCTTTGACTGTGAAGACTTTGAAACAGCAGCATATTCGGAAGAGAGTTGTAGAAAGTTGCAGTCTGGGTAGAGCTGTATCCAGATCGGCGTTTATCCTATTATCTAAACTACTCTATCCTGAAATGCTGGTAAGCAATGATGAGATACAGGAGGCTGTGAAACGATGTATTGAAGACATAAAAGATTTGAGCATATTTAGTCCTGAAGGCATCATAGCGACATGGCCACTCACCATTCTGGGAGCTGTTGTACAGAGTCGGGAACAACAGGACTACATTTTGTGGAGACTGGTCAACTTTGGAAAAACCACTCAGGCAAGATGTTTTTGGAGCATCATCCAATTCCTAAAGATGATTTGGTCAGATCCGGAAAGAGACAAGTCGGGGTGGAATGCTCTGTTGGATAAAGAATTACTGCGGAATCTTTATATATAGCGTTAAAGATTGATTACAGTGCGATTCTGGATCTTCATAATTCCGGGCATGAAAGTTTCCTATGCTTCTCAGCCTTTTTCTGAAACATGTAAAACCAATAGGCCACTAACTTAAGTGTTGTTGATATGGATTTTCTTAAATATAAAATCATTCGTAATGACACTCCTATTCAGTGGGGCAGGTGATTTTACCGAGCGTAATGTCGAAAGACTTAGCCGCAGACAATCCCAGATCGTGCTCCGAAAGTCGAAGGAAATTTTTCACGAGCCTCGACAAAGCGGCCGTTTTAGCTCAGACAGCCTGACATTTCCGTCTTTGGATTAGAGCAAACCATGATCAAAATATTTGACAGCCGGATGAAGAAGCGGAAAGCTCAGGCAGTTGAGAGCCGGGATCTGGGGAT
This sequence comes from Ogataea trehaloabstinens, assembly GCA_003706095.2. Taxonomy (NCBI): domain Eukaryota; kingdom Fungi; phylum Ascomycota; class Pichiomycetes; order Pichiales; family Pichiaceae; genus Ogataea; species Ogataea trehaloabstinens. Next base: position 152,173 of record PPKJ02000009.1, on the reverse strand, counting down.
GAGGGGTGGCCAAATATTCCCAACAAGAGTAAGACTAGCGGGATTCGTGTTAAGGGCAACATCGAGGAGCCGATAGACGTCAGCAAGAATATATATTGGAGTTCGTTTGCTTCGTAGACAGCCCTCACTTCACAATATGAGATTCTGACATAATATAGATTAATAATAATAGAGAGCCCCAAACTTAAGAATGCTTCAATCGAATCCTTCTCTCCAGGTAACAAAAGACCACAGACTAGAGATCAAGGAATCTCCTATTCCTGAACCAGCTCAGGATGAAGTACTTGTTCATATTAGAGCTACTGGAATATGTGGATCTGATGTTCACTTCTGGAAAATGGGTCAGATTGGTGAACTAAAGGTTCTTGGAAACTGCATCCTTGGACACGAGGCCGCTGGAGATGTGGTCAAAGTGGGATCTAGTGTCAAATCATGTGTAACTGGAGACCGGGTTGCTATAGAGCCTCAAGTAAGTTGTGGAAACTGTTTCTTATGCATTCAGGGTGACTACAATCTATGTGAAAAGGTGGACTTTTTCAGCGTATATCCTTGCAATGGAACAATGCAAAGATATAGAATTGTTAAGCAGAATAATATTTACAAGCTTCCAGGTTCAATGTCATATGAGGAAGGGGCACTTGTGGAACCATTAAGTGTTGCATATCACGGAATCGAAAGAGCCCAACTAGAAATGGGAAGAGGGTGCTTGATTACTGGAGCAGGTCCTATTGGATTGGCGGCATTAGTTTTGGCAGATTCTAATGGAGTTGCCCCTCTTGTGATTACCGATATATCTGAAGATCGTTTACAGTTTGCAAAGAAGCTCATTCCCTCAGTCCAGACCTACAAAATTGACTTGAATTTGAGTCCTCAAGATAATGCCAAGAACATCAGAGCTGTCTTTGGAACGGATGAAGAACATGCTCCTCCAAAGGCACTGGAATGTACGGGTCTGGAGACTAGTATTATCACAGCTGCGTACTGTGTGAGACGCTCTGGCACTTTAATGGTCATAGGAGTCGGTCGTGGAAATATTAACAATTTCCCGTTCATGCATCTTTCTCTAGCCGAGATTGATGTCAAGTTTATCAACAGATATCACCAGTCATGGCCTCCTGTTATCAACCTCATCAAACAGGGCAAAATTGATGTAAAGGATTTTGTCACTCATCGCTTTCCACTTGAGGAAGCTGACAAGGCTATTGAGTTTTCCAGCAACCCGAAAAATGGTAGCATAAAGGTAATAATTTATGATGACGCGGAGTAACACTAACCAAAAGCGTCAGCTAGAGATTACAGCTGAAAGTGTTGTTTGATCCTGATAAAGTAATACAAGGTTTAAAGCTATATATTTGAGAATTAAAACATAACTTATACATTAGAAGCTCTAACCCTCCCAAAAATTCCTTAAATCATTGGCCCTCCAGCTCATGGCCCAACCAGTTGTCCCTTCAATTTTTTCAAGTAAGTCTAAAATAACCTTCTGCTCCTCTTTGTGGCTCATCAGCTTTCCAGCTATCCATAGTGGATGTAAAGAGTTGTTCCAACAGCCATGATCTTTGTTAGCAAGACTGATTCCAACAATCTGTTTTGCATGCCATATAATGCTCTTCCTCATTGTCGAATCAAACTGTTGCCCAAGCTTTATCTCAAAAAATCTAGGCTTATGTTCCATCATGAGTATAAATGCTGTGTGAAACAATTGCATTCCAGCAATAGCAGGCGAACCACAGTAAAGTATCTCAGGAAAAAGCTTATTGTCTTCATCCTCCAATGAGATTTCAACCGGAAGCATACCTTCATGTCTGCCAACCCACCATGAATTCAATTCCTTAAATAAATCCCACCACTTCTTCTCGAACACTGAGGTATCAATATCAGAAGAATATAATAAGTGACAGACCTGTGCAACAATGAAAACAATGTAATTTGCATACATGTCACACGCAGTATTCCAATCAAACTTAGGGTTCGTGAACATGCTTCTAACGCTTTCAGGGTTTGTAGAAACAGGGAGCCATTTATCGATTGGTACTACTGTCCTTTCCTGTTCAGACATTGAGTACATCACATCCAGTCTTGCGAAGCACCAAAACATTGCTTGTTCAATACCCCCAGAAAACCCATTTATTCCGGAGGCTTTGAATAGCGCAGAGCACCCCTCAAGATGCTGACGCCATGCCTTGATGGGATTAGCCGATGACATAATTTCAAAGCAGCACAGTATAACACATGAGGCAATCATTTCAACATCAGGAATTTGTTTTAGTTTGGGAATAAGGCAATGAAGTGATCGCTCGTATAATCTGAAAGTTCTGTCGGTGTCCTCACTTTGGTTATGGTGGCCGCTGCCCTCTCTCCTACTTGCAATTGTTAAGATTGCGTATAGTAGACTCTCTTCCCTTGCTAACAGCGGAAGTTTTCGAGTAAAGGAGCCTCGATGATCGAACATATCCAACCAAGGAGCAATTTCCATGATGTAAAGAGTAAGTAGTTGTCGCTTTTCCCCAGAGTTCAATATTTGTGCAGTGGAACGAGAGGTGACATTCCCAATGTGTGGGTCCAAAAACCCCTTTTCGAAATCAGATATTGAATTACTGAGCTCATGAAGATCCTCATCAAGCTCGACATCGTTTCCAGTTAAGTAATCATAAACTGAGGTTGGACATGTCAATTTGTTAGTGAAAGCATTGAGAAACATGTAGTCTCTCAAAGTATTATGTAGACTTAGATACTCTGGGGGATCTTCTGAAAGAAGATATTGCGAGTCACTATCTTGAACAGAAACAGGTGTCACTGGCTGGCCATAAGGAGTTGAAGATGGTGTATTATAATCTGATTGCGGTTTTTCAGAGATGGACGACATCCCTGAGATAATGCATGCATCTCGTGCCTCGGATGAATTATCGTCTTGGCGAGGTATTTGTGGTTCATTAAGTATCATCTTTAGAGTTAAATGTCCTGCACTTCCATTTGTTGTACTGTTCGGAGTATCATCTCTGTCGTTTGAAAATGCAGGGGCACTCTCCCCCTTTGTGTGGTGATTTTTGTCGTTCCCATTAGAGGCTATGGCAGCTGATGACAGTTCGTATTCCCCAACAGAACTGCTAGACACGGGTGTCATGAACTCATCTTCTGGCTTAGAGCGTGGTGACTTGGCTTGAGAATATTTCTGCACCTTGAAAGATTTGTGTTTTTCGGATGCTACCAAATGAGAATCAGCGACAAACTTAAATATATCGCCAGTGGATGGCCACACGCATTGATATCCTTTTGTAGTGCAATAAATGCAGTCTGGTTTTGCTTCATCACACTTGCGATGTCTCTTTCTGCATGTGAGACATCCTGTTTTGACTCGTTGCCTGGAGGTAGACATGAAAATTCAATGCTCTAAATTAGATTCCTCATCAAAGTGTCAAATCTTGGATAGTTAAGAAAAATATTCCTTTTAATGCGGTTTATATTCTTCGCGCGCCTAAATTAATTTGTGGGGAAGCTGTGCTGCTAGTGAAATATCAAAAGAGCGGGGTAAACGTTATTTTTGAACGCTGTTGATGGCAAAAAGGAAGCTGTTTCATACATCTCTTCAGCATTGGAAAGACTCAAATGCAGCTTATATAAGAATTGCTTTGTTCCCGTAGTCAGGCGTGCGTTACCGGTCTCTAGAATATTCAGTTTCGATAGCCTATATTTCAAAATAGAAAACATGTTTTTTCATCCAGCTGCACTACTATTTTAGCAGTGCAAGGCGACAAACGAGGCTGCCGAAAACTTCAAAGATTAAACTTGCAGCCTCCTATTGTTTTCAATTTATGTAGAAAATTGTATAAATAAGTATTGTGTGTACCTTAAAGTAGGCCAAATGTATATCGTGAAACGGGAGAAAGCGATATTCAGCAATTTTATAGAACAATGTTGTCCTCAATAATTATCTTCATACTAGTTCGATTTGGGTCTGCAGACATTCTCATTGCTTCATCGGCTTTTTCTAATGGAAACCGATCCGTTACTAAGGGTTTTGCATCAATTATTCCCTCTTCTATAAGTCTGATAACAGGGGGCCATGACCGATGATATCTGTTGATAAACTTGACATCAATCTCGGCTAGAGAAAGGTGCATGAACGGGAAATTGTTAATCAAGTCTCTTCCTACACCAACTATAATCAATTCACCTCCTCTTCTAACTGAGTATGCGGCGGTCAGAATACTGTTCTCTACTCCTGTGCACTCTAGTACGCGAACAGGACCGTCATCTTTAGATCCAAATAATAAACGGATTGCCTGAGCATTCTCCCGAGGAGACAAATCTAAATCAATCTTGTAAGTCAGCACCCTAGGCACCAGTGACTTAGCAAACTTCAATCTGTGCTCTGATACGTCTGTAATTGCTAGTGGACTGGCTCCCGCGGCATTTGCTAATAAAAGGGCTGCTAACCCTATTGGTCCTGATCCCGTAATCACACATCCTCTTCCCATTTCTAACTGAGCTCTCTCAATTGCATGATATGCAACACTCAATGGCTCAACAAGTGATCCTTCTTCATAAGACATAGTATCTGGAATACGAAACACAGATTGTGCATTTGTTACTAAGAACCTTTGCATTGTTCCATTGCAAGGGTAGACACTTAGAAAGTCAACATTTTCGCAAAGATTGTAATCACCTTGAACGCAAAGAAAGCATTTTCCACAGCTTACCTGAGGTTCTATGGCTACTCTATCTCCAACCTTAACGTTCGTTACTGCCGCACCAATCTCTAAAACATCCCCTGAGGCCTCATGGCCCATAATACAGTTACCGAGAACTTTTAATTCACCAATACACCCAGACTTCCAGTAGTGAATGTCGGATCCACATATTCCGGTAGCTCTAATGTGCAGTAATACTTCATTTTTTCCGGGACTTCTTTGAGGGGCTTCTTTAAGAAACAGTTGATGATCCTTTGTCACCTGTAGTGAAGGGTTGGAGATACCAAGAGTTACAGTCATATCAATTTAGATCAAGACTTGGATGGTACTTTTGACAATAACCTGGATTCTACATGGAGCAATTTCGCTCACTATTATATAACTTGTTCATGATACTGTGGTTCTGTTTGAACAGATAATATTGTATATGGGGACATATATGTAACTGAATGACCAAAGTTTTCTAAAAAGAGTTAAATAGACGGATTAATGGCCCAAATTTGTCCATTTAACATTGAGTAGTAAGACGATTGTACAACTAGAGACGCCAAACAGGCACATAATGTATTGTATCTTAATGAATCTTTGCAAAAGGTGGGGTATCTCTTTAGATCCAGTTGTACAATTGTGAGGAAATAATATGTGGGGGATGGGATCCTACACTGAAGGGCATTCTTTGGCAATCCAATTGAATGTAGAGGGTAAAATCTGAGTAGAAGTTATCTTTTGTCGCGAGCTTATATGCAAATGTCAATTAGTGCCTTATTATTACTTTTATTAGATATTACTTCGTTAAAGTTTGTATTCTCTACAATTACAAAACAATCTGCAGTACTGACCACCGTATCTTTCATAAGCATATTCCCTGTTCCCCGCAATCATCTTCGTAGAATATCGCATAACACAAGATATTTCAAAAGCAAAGATCCAGAAAGCATTGATGAGATGTGGGATAACTAACCTGTTTTGGTATCCTTTGATGTTCCGTTCAGCATCATTTTGGAGTTCTATGAATTGATTAATATTAAAATCTGTATAAATATTATTATAGAAGAAAATCTAATCACAGTTGGTAAAGCTACCCAATTGGGCGCTGCAACCCCATGCGGCTGATATTGTTATTCTGCTTTGAGAATTAAAAGGTGGGGGCACCGGTGAATATTCTTCATACACCGCCAGGTAACTTAATATATCGGAGAGTGATGACAACACTAGTAGCCAGAAAGTAAAACCGACTTGTTCCAATGCTTTACTAGGTAAATTTAAGTTGCCAAATCCCTATGAATGGCTTCACTAACCGTAAACAATTTGTATGTTTGAATGTTATCAATCACATTGACAGTCATGTCCAAAAGCTTCATAGGATCCACTAAAAGTAAAACTGACATTATACCATCTTCGTGTGTTAGTTCGGATCTCAGCAACACTCGCTCTGTTAAGCAAAATGGATCCAATCGTGTTAGATCTGGATGTTTAACCTGCAGAAAGAAACACAGGAAATGTGATGAGATGAGAAAGAAAGATGTGAAGGGAAATATCAAATGCCGGTATTGCTGTTCAAATGAACTAATATGCAGATGGCCAGAATTTATAGCAGTGTCCCAAGTGACATTTCAAAATGAAGGCTATCAGATAACAAAAAGCAAGAGAAGTGTGACTATGTCAAATGGATCCCTGATTTCAGATACAGATAGTAAATTTCCAAATGAAAAGAGAGCAAAGCAACGTGGTCAAAAAAGAACAAGAAGTCAGAAGGGAGATCATGAAGAATACAAGAAAAGGACGAAGAGTAATGACTGTGATGAAATAAACTATACTCTACCCAATAATACACCTAGTCTGTCTTATCTCCTTCACTCACCAGATTCTCTTGACTCCGGTGCTCATGACAAGTATTTAGTGCAATCTCCTTTGGCTATTGTATCCGAAGCGGAAGCAGCCTCATCATCAGACTTTGCGTCTCATTATGATATACTTTCGATAGATACAAATGAGCTACCTCTCGATTCTGAAAGAACAAATGAGACATGCCAAACAGAAACCTTAGTCCAGAAGTCAGACCCCATGAATACCAATTTGTATATCTCCTCAGAATATAACTCTCTTCTACAACTTTATTCGGAGCCCTTAACCATCAGTGATTTTTCACCGTACGTCACCGGAGATGACAAATTCTTAGAGTTACCGGACATACTACGTGAGTTTATGTATGTCAATGCCTTTAGTACAAGCTCCAAAAAAGATCTAGATAATGGGTTTGATCATCCTCCAAAAGAAGTTCTGATGGAATATTTTATCAATGTGGAGAAGTTCTCAGTGGGCGAACTTAATAGCCCCTGCGAAGTATCACTTGAGCACGAGGTGCTTTTACTCAAAAGCTATGTGGAGTCAGTAGGAGCAGGAATAGATATGTTCGATACAAAGAAAACGATGGTGAGAGTAATTCCTCAAAAGATGAAGGAATGCCAGCCACTTAAATATGCTGTTCTTGCATTGTCATCCAGATGGTTGGATACAAAAATAAGAAACTATCCCAAAAATTTGACAATAGAATTGTATAAGCAGTCACTGAGACTACTGGCGCCAACATACAATAACACATCAAACGACATATACATTGTCACCACATGTGTTATTCTGTGTGTTTTTGAGATGATGAGCTCTGATCCTAAAAAATGGAGACAGCACTTGGAAGGGTGTGTATTATTGCTTCGTAGCTATAACATTAATGGGCTTTCGTCTGACACCATTGAAAAAGCCACATTTTGGGTATTTATAAGAATGGATGTTTGTCATTCTGTCATAACTGAAAAAGAGACTATCCTTCCATCCAACTATTGGGTTACACCTGGACTAAGCGCCGCCGAGGTAGAAAAGAAGTTTGAGTCCGAGAAAATGCATGCAAACCTGATAGTATATCTCACTTCCTTGGTTGTGAATCTGGTATACGGAAATAAAGATGGATCGACGTTCAAAACAGAGTGGATTCATATATGGGAACGTCTCAAGCATTGGAAATATACCAGCTCTGACATATTTGCCGCGGCCGTTGAGTCTTATGATCCCAAGATCAACTTCCCACGGATTTTCTACACTCATTCGGAGGCTATCTCCGCCAATCAAATGTATCACATGTGTTGTATATTGATGCTTCAAAATAAACCTCGCCTACTCAAGTCGTCCGAACCTACTTCCACTTCAGAACACTTCTGGCCTGATTCCAAAGACACAAAACAGAGCACTTCTCTTCAATATCATTCGAAGCGAATTGTTGGGATTTCCATCACTAATAACGATTATGGGGCTTACACAAATTCTATTCAGCCTCTTTTCACTGCTGGAACAGTTCTAACTTCAAAGAAGGAGCATGGTATAATTTTGGGTGCTTTGAGAAATGTGGAGGAATCCACTGGCTGGTCAACTCATTGGAGATGTCGTGATTTAATTAATCTCTGGAATGAAGATGTTGCTGGTTACTGAGTGGTCTCTCATTTTATCACAAGAAACTAAAATATCATTTTAGTTGCCTAAAACCAGTATCTTCTGTTTTAGTTAGTAATCTTGTCGAAGTAGATTACATATTTAAGCCTACAGAAATATGAGAAACAACTTAGTCATACATATTTGTGCACGAAATCTCATCGCTACCTAAACTTCTTCTTATACATTGTTGAAGTAGTCTTGCATGTTCCTTAGAGATAGATGACACATCGGCTTCATAATAAGAACTGAAAATCCTCAATAAGCCGACCATATTATTCTTTTCGGAAATAGTGTCTATTATAGACGCAAACCTCTGAATATCACTATGAGAACTCTTGAAAGACAAAGTCAAGCCTGTTTTCCGTTCCAGCTCCTGTTTTATACGCTTCAAATAACTGTGTCCTGTTTCAATCTCTGTTATCTGATCGTACTCACTATTACTCAAATTTCTGGAATAACTTGACTCAGGACCTTCAAGACAATAGTTATAACACCATAGCATAATAAGAGCATGGGAAACTGTATGATTGCCAAAAAATTGCATCTGGGGATAGATTGAATAAATGAGATGTTGTTTCCCTGCCGGTCCCTCGATGAGTAGGGCATAAAATAATAAATATAAGATAACAACAGTCTCTCTGGCTGTACTACTTTGCGACCACGTTGATACTCTGAAAAGACCAGAGCTGTACCCATTTTCATCAAATTGAACTCTCATTCTGCCAGGTGCACCAGCATAAGCCATGAAGTCATAGTGCTTCAAGAAGATATAGCCATTGTACAAATATCTAAGTAAGTTTCTAGTGACACATGATATTTCCTGTGAAATATCGTTGCCTTTAGAAACACTTTCATCTTGATTTACTTTTGTATCCCAGAATCTCAGAGCCTCGCACACCTTCTCCTTCCAGAGTGTCTTAATTGGTTTAAACTCAGGAACAGATATCTCGTATCCTTTTTGATCAATATCGAATGCCAGTGATATCAAACCATGTAAAATAATCTGTTTACCAAATGAGTCTGTCTGAACTGATTTCCCATGTAAATATCGTTTTATCGCCGTTACGCACTCCACGGGATTTCCCAATGCCTGGTGCTTCAGGATTCCTGTCTGCCAAAATGTTTCTTCGCAGGGCAAGAAGCAGTGAATATCATGTAAGCATAAGAGCATTTCATGTCCGTACACAACAGTTTGGAGCACATCAAGATAGAAAATGAACAATGACGCTCGTTTCATACATTCTTGTTCTATCCAACTAATCCATGTTGCTTTATCTGTTGCTACGGTATAATCTTCATTAGATTGCTCAGCAAAAGTATAGTATCTTGTCCAAGGATTTCCACCAAACAATATACTGCGTCTCAATAATTGCACAGTTGTGCTTCTATGAATGTACGACCTCTCGTGTAATTCTCTATTGGAACAGCTTATTTCATACGTCTGAAGTAATCCAAGAGACTGAATTAGCCACAGCTTCGGAGGAGTTTTGAAGTCTTTTGATTGATATATAACCCATCTAATAGGAGATGCAATGCTATCCGCAAATATATTACTTTTTCTTGAATAACTATCATCCAAAGAAGAACCCACCATAATCATGCACAAAAGTAAAAGAGGATGAGCATCAAATGTGGAGAAGGATGGTTTGTTCAAAATTGGAAACTGAGGATGATAATATTTCCAGTAACAGCGAAGGTAATGCTGGCAATCTGTCTGTTCAAAATGCTGTTGAAACTTTATCGAAGGCAGGGCTTCTTCCATTTGATTCATGATTTGGGGGGTCAAGATTGATTGGTTTTCCGAGAATGGGAATTTTTTAGGAACATTCTTAGCATTTACCTCAGTGACGTTCAAATCTATTTGCGTTGATATCATTTCACTTGTGGTTGAGTGCTCGCTATTTGAACTTAAAACCTCATCTACATTGAGGGGATATAATGAGGCCTTATCTAACTCAGGGTCCTGAAAAAACCACTGTAACAGACTATCCGTTGACAGAGGATCATTAGTTTTTTCGAAAAGAGCATTTTCTTCTTCCGTAGAAGGACAGAGTACTCGCTCTGTAGTATCTTCAGTCTGATCAGTCTGATTATCTTGTTGTACATTTTCAATATTCAAGTTGATAAACTTCAACTCATCTTGTTTCAGTCTAAGCGACTTTTTGCTGTTGTGTCGATTGAAATGCTTTTGATATAAGTCCTTTCGCATGAATGTCTTGTTACATCCTGTCCAGTTGCATTTGAATGAGGGTGATGACCAATGATTTCGCTGATGTCTTGCCAGATGATCTGATCTACTAAATGAACGGTTACATTCAGGGAAGTAACAATTGAAAGGACCTGCTCTGCGCTTCTTGGATTCCCCTTCTGTCATTCTGTTATGCTTAGCTGACAAATTTCACAAGGTGGGGTTGCGTAATTATCAGTCAACAGTCATGAAACCACAGCAATGTTTTAATACTATGATGACTCTCTACTTCACTCATATGACAGCATTTCTGAACTTAGAATCAACCGACCATATCTTGAGGGAGGAGAAATATTAGCTGGCAAGGATTCCATTTTGGGCAGTTAAAATATAAACAGTTTAGAAGACAATAGCAAGATGATTTCCCCACACTAAAAAGCACGACCAGGGCTATTGTTAAAAATTATACAAGACATTTCCAAACAATTAAAACCCCACACTTCTATGAATGTAGCGCATTGTTCGACTGATTGGTGACTAGTTTACCTCTTCTGGTTAAAGTACCTATTATTACGTCTCCTCATCCACATGTACGTACAGTTTTCCCTTCCTGAAAGATCAATTTCCACAGATGCACTGTCCCCATGGGAAACATCTAGAACGTTTTCTTCAGTAGTGTCCTAGGTAATCCAGTCCGATATCTATTATTGTGTTTTGTGTGAAGTTACATGCATTGAGGACGTCATACGATGCGGGATGATGCTGTGAGAAAGTCGGTTTGAATCCCTAAAATCCGAAAAGTCAACTACATGTTATTTTGTCTTTTACGGGGTGTTTGCAATTACTTCCTGGAGCTGACTTTGGGGAATGGCAAACTGACGTTGGCTAGAGGTAAATTTCAACAAATATTACTGTGTAGTAGAGTAAGTTTTCTTAGATTCGTTAACAGTTACGAAAGCAAATATATATAGGAACAGTAGTGTTTTGAGGTGGAGCTATTGGTTGATACTTTTCAAGCTAAATATAAATTTACGTAATGAAGGCCTGAAGAACCCTCTTTGTGATATAAAAATAACCCCACATTTTTCAACTAACTTATTGTAGTTTCCTTTCTATTTACCCCACCATTATTAACTAAAGGGGATATACAGCCTGATCTGTATCTTGAGACTCGTTGTAAAAACAAATAGTTATTAAATGCAACTAGAGCTATAAAAGCACAAAAGCTCGCTACAGTCTGAAACTTAACTACAGTCTGATGCTTGACAGTATCATCAATGCAGATTTAACTAAGTTCACTGTTAATAATTATTCAAATATGGCTTACAGCAAACGAAACAAAATTGCCGGAAGAGATTTGGTAGTTCTCCTCGGCGTTCTGAATGGTGTGACAATGTCTTGGTTTGGTTACGACCAGGGTGTGATATCGGGGGTTCTGATCTCTGATGATTTTTTAAACCACTTCCCAAGAGTTAACGAGGCTAACATATCAGGGATCACATCAAGTTGTTTTTCTTTGGGTGCGTTTGCGGGCGCTGTGGCAACTTTTTCTGTGGGTGAGAGATATGGTAGAATTATGGTAACACTTATTGGGATTATATTCAATATTGTTGGAGCCATCCTTCAGGTATCCTCTTTTCACTTCCCTCAATTTATAATTGGCAGAGTTATTAATGGAATGGGAATGGGAATCACCTCCTCTGTTTCTCCTGTGTATCAAGCTGAATGTTCTAAAGCCGAACATAGAGGTAAAATTATGGTGTTGCTGCCTCTCTTCAACACATTCTTCTATATGATTTCGCTGTGGATGAACTACGGGTTTTACTTCACTACTGGTCCTTTGGAATGGAGATTTCCTCTTGCATTCCAGCTGATATTTCCCTTCTTCACTATCCCCTGCTTGATGATGCTTCCTGAATCACCACGGTGGCTCATGAAGCAAGGACGCTACGATGAGGGACTAGACGTTCTTGCTCAACTGGAAGGTAAGAATGTTAGCATCGAAGACGAACAAGTTCAAAAAGAATACTATAACATTATGGCACTAATTGAAGAAGAACAGACCCAGAACATATCTTGGAAGAAGTTCTTTCTTTTCAAGGATGAAGATAAAAACTTTAGAAGAGTTATTCTAGGATGTGGAGGTCAGCTAATGCAGCAGTTTTCTGGTGTCAATGCTTTAGGATACTACATGCCTACAATTTTAACCAAGCAACTTGGTTATGGGCAGGCCATGTCAAAGCTTCTTAGCGCTTGTGTCGGAGTATGTTATGTAGCGTCAGCACTCCTCTGTTTGCTTATCATTGATTCTTACGGAAGAAGAAAGCTCATGATGTTTGGGGCTGTTACATGTTCTTTGTGTTATATTATTGCAGCTGCAGCCGTCAAGGTAGCTGAAACTAAGGCTCAATACCAAATGGGATGTTTGACTGTTTTCAGTTTTTTTGCCTACTATTGGTTCTTCGGATTAACATACTCCAAGGTCCCATGGATCTATGCCGCAGAAATTAATTCTTTAAGTTGGAGAAGTCGTGGACAGGCTGCTTCAACAGGAACTAATTGGATTGGTTCATTCATTGTTACGCAGTATACTGAAGTAGCGATTAATAATCTTGGTTGGGGATTCTACTTGTTATTCGCAGTGATTGTTGCTTGCTTTTATCCTATTGTTTACTTCTTCTACCCAGAAACTTCAAGAAGAACCCTTGAGGATGTCGATTTCATGTTCCACCAGCATGGTGGTCTCTTTATTCACCGCAATAAGGATATGACCATCACTCAGAGACCTCAACGTTTTATTGAAGAGGAAAAACTCAGAGTGCAGATTGGAAGGGAGTATGCCGAAAAGGAGAAGATTGCAGCGGAAAGTAAATTTACGGTTGAACACGTTGAAGAGACAGTATAATATCTCAAAACTGGGTTTCGACTCTCTATTTGTTATAAGAATATCAAGAAACTTGCATGCGTTTTGTTAAAATTGTAAATCAACTGAAATCTGGCATACATATGTTATGATGTACATTTCATATGATTATAGTATTGTTCTGCTTTTGTGTAAGGGGTACTATAAATGCATGATTCGATGGCTCTTATTGGTGTGACCGTATTCCTTAGTTTCAGTGGATTAGCTTACAAACTTCTTGTCAAGATGTTTACTCTCATAGCTTTACATCGTTGGTCCTGAACTGGCAAGCTTAATTCCGCTTAATTGGCTCTAATAGGTAAAAGTTGCAACGGAATTTAATACGCGTGTGTCTTAGAAATCTCAGCTACAATCAACGTGATTTTATTCCTACCCCACCAAATTCTCAAAGTAGTAAAAAAAAGGTGGGAACAGAAAGTGGAGATTACAGATGATATGGAAAAATGATTGATTGGAATTCAATATAAGTAATGGTCGATATATCGGAGGTAGAACTTGGAGGCCTACAAGAAACTTCACTCTCACATCTAAGCTTAGGCAATCATAATTTAAAAACGCAACAAAACTCAAGCTAAAAAATGGTCTCTATATATGAAGCTATAACTAAATACACCAAGGTATCTCTAGATACTATGTCTGAAGAAGACAAAAACTACTTTATGACTAAATACAACATCAAGTTTTTGAACGCTACATCGAATCAAGCTATCTGCTACAATAACTGGCTGATCCATCCAGAGAATGTATTAGAGGCTATTGAGCATGTCAATAAAAAACGGGAAAAAGTTCCTCAGACTTCAGATGAGGATAGTTATGCCGAATACGTTGAGGATATCATTTTCGCTGCGACTGCCGTTACTGGACGTAATCAGCTTAAGGATCTTGAGGGATGTGTATTGGCGCAGGTTTTACCGGGACTTTGCTACGATACCCAGGCTACATATGATTGCGCAAAGAAAATTATTGGTGCCTTTGAGGAGTTCGGAGTTGATAAATCAAAAGTTATCATCAAAATTGCTACTTGTTGGGAATCCATGCAGGCTGCAAAGCTGCTGTGGGATAAGCACCAGATTCAGTGCTTAGGAACAGTTGTTCATACTTTAGAACAGGCTGTTGTTGCTGCAGAGGCAGGTTGCAAAGCAATTTCTCCTTATGTTGACAGTCTTGCCATAAATAATGATCCTGGATCCTACATCAAGGAAAAATCTTTGAATCAAAACTACGGCTATGATGTGACTGTCAAGATTCACAAGTATTACAGAGCTTATAATGTGAAGACCATTAACTGTATTGCTGCACAGATTGGTATTCCATCTATAGTGTCATTAATTGGAGTTGATGAGATGACCTTGCCTGTCATCTCTCTACACAAAGTACTGCATACTGAAATGCCGAAGGATGTTCCATATCCAGCATTGAAATCAAAGTATACTCCAGAGGAAGCTGGACCTAAGCTCACCTATATCGGTAATAAGGACGCTTATTACAAGCAGTTCAACTCCAATCCTACAGCAGTCGAAAGGTTCAACCTGGCAAAAGCTCTGTTTACAGGCTTTGCTGACAAGACAGATGTTTTGATCAAAAGTATCTTGATTGAGCATGACTACATTCACTACTGAATTCTTGCCTGACTTGAGGTCATGCCTGTCAACCTTCCTTCTCTTCTGAGGCCATCAGCCGACATAAGTATCTAGTGATCAATTTCTACATGATAGATCTTCCTAAGTTTAAAAAAGCCAAATATTAAAATTCCGTATGATAATGTGAACTCGCGGTTACGAACACCAACCGACTAGCAAAAAAACAGAACCCCTCGCTTAACATTCCAAGTTTAGAGCTTTAAGAACCTTAAAAGGCTTTGAGTATATAAGTACAGCCCCTACTGATTCTCGACATTTTCTACTATGAATACAGTTGTTTAATAATGAGTTAGGATTTATTAATCTTAGTTGATTATTCGAACTCCTCTGAAAAGTCAGTAAGTACGCACCGGTACCTGACATTATTTGAGTGACATTTCTCCAATGCCAATTTGATACCGGCTTCGCCTACTGGAATGGCTTCATTCCAAGCACCTAAACTGTTCTGGGATGCCAGCTCTAGCATATCCAGCATTTGTTGACGACCTCCCAAATGAGAAGATCCAAATAGAGTACCATTCTTTAGAAAATCCATTGCTCGCACAGTAAAGGGAGATTCCGGTAGACCTACCGAAATCATTTTCCCATGAACTCTCAAACAAGCCAGGTATCCTGGAAGGTCAAAATTCTCCGAGGAGTTTCCACATGAAATTACTATATCCAGCTTTCGGGAGTACTTTTGCTGCCAGCCGCTTTCCTCGCAAGTGGCAATAAAATGGTGTGTGCCAAGCTTCAAAGCATCCTCCTTCTTTTTTGAGGTACGAGAAAACGTAAACACTTCGGCACCTAGTGCATTTGCGAACATTATAGCAAAATGACCTAATCCTCCTATTCCAATGATACCCACCTTTGTGCCTTGGCCAACTCCATTGGTTACCAAGGGGGCATAAGTTGTAATTCCAGCACATAACAATGGAGCAGCTTGTACGTCAGTCAGTGAATCTGGAATAGGAAATACAAAATGTTCATGAACCCTGATGTGCGATGAGTAGCCACCAAATGTTTTTGTCCCATCTTGGTAGAAGTCGTTGTATGTATCAACCCATCTTGGACAATATGTTTCGTGTTCTTCCTTACATGATGGGCAACTGAGACAGGCCCAAATCTGGGCTCCACATCCTACACGCTGGCCAACTGTAACGTTGGAAACTTTGCTTCCGATTTTAACCACTTCACCAACAATTTCATGGCCGGGAACAACAGGTAGGTCTGGTTTAGACCAACCTCCGGTAACGGTGTGAACATCACTACCACAAACACCACATGCTGATATCCTGATATCTACATCGTATTCTTCAAATGCTTTTGGTGCAAAGGATATCTTTTTGGCCTCTGACCATTTAGATGTATCTGTAATGGCAAATCCTTCGAACGTTTCAGGATATGGCATAGTTTGATTTCTAGAAGTATTACTCTGAATCAGAGAACTCAGTTAGTTTCACATTAAGATTACGAGGATTCTATGCGACTATATACTATTATTATATTTAGGCAAAACAGCATTCTGAGTTGAAAATGGCAAACTAGGAGCTAAACCCATCGAGAAATGGTGGAGATTTTGATTAACTAGCAACAGAAAGGTGGGGATAAGATAACAAATATTGCAGTTTATAGTAAGATTGCCCCCACCCAATTTTGGACAATTTTGGTAACATAAGATTTGTTTGTTTTAGGATCTGACCCAGGTCTTAAAATGATCAACCCTACGCTGCCCTCTTTTCTAGTGGTTAAATTGCCTCAGAAGTAGGGCAGTATCTGGGGTGTCACACTTGGGGGAATAGTTGCATGACCGTAACAAGGTTGCCATAAAGCCAGGTTGTGATTAATAGTGTGAAAGATTTTACATACGTCTTTGGCTCCATTTCAAGCTTTAACTTCAATGTAAGCAGGTTCTTCGCTCTCTCATTATGTGAATTCATGAGAATGAAAAATACCTAACCTTCCGTTTGTGATTTAAAGGCAGGCAGACACCAGGTTTTATCCTTTATTGAGAGAACTATCTATTCCATTCCGAAGGAGGAGCTCTAATTATAACTGTTGAAGAAGTGGAAATACTGAATATAGTTCTGTTAATCAAAAATCCTGAGTGGAGTCTTTGAAACAGATTTTGGCTCTATTGAAGAAATCATTAGACTAACTCGAGCCTGCTACTGTTCAGACACCATTATAAAACACAGATACGGAGCTGGATTTGTAGCTTTCTCTCCTATCTTATTCACTTGTCCGTTCATCATTATTTATGAAACCTTAGCCTTGCCGTTCACAATAAACATAATCATCCAGCCCCTGGACAGGGGAGTAAAAGAAATAAACTAACAAAGCAGGTGATAGACAATAAAGCTTCGCTGAGAATAGACTCCCACATTATTGACGACTTCGATCATTACTATGGAAGGATTCGAACCAGCCACCGACTTCAAATATAGGTATAAATTGTAGGTAGGAAAATCTCAATGCCGTGATGAAAGCGATGGCCAATAATATCTTTTCTAGAGACACCACTTCATGCAATGAGATACTAGAACTGGAAACGCAATTATGGTGAATTTGTTAGAGTAGAATCCAAAGTGGGTGTAGTCCTAGTGTTGAGCCAGAATTCTATCTTTCAGGGACTTTACTTATAACCCCCAGAAGTATCTCAAAAGTGGCAAGAGGCGACAGAATTATGGCTGCTCTGACACCAATCTCTAGAGTCTTGGAAATGCCATCACATCTCAGTTGCTCTTCAAGAGGCTTGAAACAACTCATGAAGTTGATAGAGCGAAATAACCATTTCACGAATGAGATGCAGCGCAAGCGTTGACAAATTGGGGACAGTTTGAATATCCAGACGTGGAGCATATGATATTTACAAGATTACAAGTGCCTTGAACTGAAAGTATGAGCTAATTCAAGTAGTAGTTATTTCAGCACCAGGAAAGTTTAAACCCTGGAAAGATGCTGTGCCCTAACAAAACGATTTCCTATGTCACAAGTTGATGTGGACCACTGTCACAGTAATATCTACCTGGAGGTGACATCCTTGTGAGTCACAATGCGCAAAAGAATTGCCGAAAGAGAGGCTACGGCCAAAGCCGATCCTGTGTATATAATGATATATTTATACCTCAGTGGATCGTCACTTTCTCCAATCATCAATCCCGCAATAGGTGAGCCCAACGCGTTACCCAGTCCCCGTGAGAAATATAGTAAGCCCGATATCGAGTGATATACAGAAACACCAAAAAGTTCTGCAAGACATGCAGGAAGTAAGGATATAATGGGGCCCGAAACTATACCATAAAACACGACAAAACAGATAAAAGTTTCTCTTTTGTGAACCAGCCAAAGCACATAAACACAGATGGTACTGAGGGTACAACATATCGAGAGCATATTGAGCTTTCCTGTCTTATCTGAAACTGCGCCCAACACGATCTTAGAAGTTGCGTTAAGGGCATTATTTACGGCAATGAATAAGGCACCTTGATTTTGTGAAAATCCAAGAGTTAGTCCATATGAAGACATATAAACCAAAGGAATCAAATAAGCCAAAGATTGAAGCATCCCAGTTGTTATCTGAAGAATAAACTTTTGTGACTTGATTACCGAGATGTTCAACAACAAAGATTCTGAATGAGAGATAGCTTCAGGATGGGGACTGACGAATTGGCTACACGTCAGTGTAACCGCAAATGACATTATGCCCAGTATTCTCAGTGTCCATCTCCAACCCACACATGTTAGAAGATATCTGGTCAAAAACGCAAGACAAAAAGCCCCAAAACCAGTGCCAGAAAATATGATACCCATTGCAACACCTCTACGTCTATTGAAATACTGTGGCGCATAAACGACAGGGGGTAGATAACATACTGAGGACCCTATACCAAACATGACTCCTTGAGTCAAAGCAAACTGCCATATTTTATTACATGATCCCGCTATAATTAGACCAGATGATAGTAATATAGCTCCAATAGTCATGCTTTTTTGGGTGGAGATACGCTTTCTGATCGTGTTCTGAAAAATTCCTCCACAGTATGTCAGTGTTGTAGATATTGTTCCTATGATTGCCACAGAGGATGACGGTGAATCCTTCAATGGCCCCTCTGATGAAAGATAAAACTCTTGAAATATACCATACGTGAAAGATACTCCAAAGATTATAAAGTTAAGCAAAAAGCCGGATACCAGGATAAGTATGGCTTTTCGTTTGATAGCCTCATCAAATGAATTCTCCGTATTATGCCTTTCTATGTCATCATTCCGTTGCTGATTTACTGTTTCAGTTGAGATGACTCTATTCATGCTAGAATTGTTCATATTAGAAAGCTCTACGGCTCTCGGTCGATCGTCTCCTTCCAAAGTGGGTAATTCACTCATAATACTCTCTGTACAACTCAGCTCCACTTCAAGTACACACCCATCAGTAAAACACTAATACAGGGCTATTCTCGATGATTTTTGTATGGTTGAAACAATTTTAATGCGCTTGTGTACTTTTTCGGTTTAATAAATCACTCATTAGAAATTGCTGATCCCAAGAGGAAAATGACAGGGATTCTACTGTCACTGATTAATAGCTCAAGTACAATCATTTTTACGTTTCTTCGCTCTGTATATGGCTCTTATGTAGATTTATGCATCTTTGAATGGTGGATAGACGGGTCTATTTCTTATATAATTTGTATTGTCACGAAGTCTACATTGACAGCTTACTGTGAACTAGGATCAGGGGTTGGCAGTTCCGATCGCACAGCCTGGGTTACCCATCCTTGCATTATGAGTGATCAAATAATTTCTAATCGGAAAAAATTGGGAGGCGATACTCAGCAATCAAAGATATAGAGACAGAAGCTCTATTTTTACTGCAAGGGAGTCATTGATATACTAATATCCGACTTTTGGACGAATAAACCACAAATGTCTATGTCTAGTGAAAAGATTACAGTTAAGGCTGTAACTTATTACAATTTTTCAACTCCTTTGGAATTGACGACTATTGAAAGAGATGGTGTGATCAAGCCAAACGAAGTTTTGATCCAAACAAAAGCTGCTGGCCTAAACCCTGTAGATGTTCTCCTTCACGCTCTTACTCCACGTTACATCAGCAGACAACCGAAGGTCTTAGGGTTAGACTTTTCTGGTACAGTGTTAAAGGTTGGAAAGGATGTTGTTGGATTCGCCACCGGTGATCTGGTATATGGCTCCTCATCTGGACCATTTGCTCCTCATCAAGGTTCTTTCTCCGATTACCAAATCTTTGATCCTGCCAATGCACGTCGTATTGCACATATTCCTAATGGGATGAGCTTTGATCAGGCAGCCGCTCTTCCTGTTGCATTTAGTACTGCCTTTGAACTTGTGTCACGCCATAGTAATCTGAAAGACGCTAACGTCCTCATTCTAGGAGGTGGTACGTCGGTTGGCCTGTATGGCACTCAAATAGTCAAACGATATTTTCATTCTAAGAATGTGGTGACTACGTGCTCTGCAAAATCAGCTGAACGCTCCTTGTCGTATGGTTCTGACAAAACCATAGATTACACCAAAGGAGAGGCGAAGGAGTTGAATGATGTCTTGGAGGCAGTTAAAGAATATGGAAAGTTTGATCTGATACTTGATACCTGCAGAGACACTAGTCTCATATCCCACTTGCACCATGTGTTAAAAAGTGCTGCAGAGGGGGGTAAGTACGTACAAGTACAGGGTTCGTCTACTATGGACTACCGATCTGCTAATTTTTCATCACTCATTCCACCTTGGAGATTTTTATGGCAGGTTTTGAGTTCGAAACTAGGCTTTTCAGGATTAGATATCATAATGACTTCAGTGGGAAGTGGTACTGAGTGGGCTACTGCCGTCAATATTATGTGGAAGGATGGAGCTTTAGATATCCCTATCGATTCTATCTACAAGTTTGAATCTCAGTTCAACGTCGCTGTTAACAGGTTAAAGAATGGGGAAGCTAAAGGTAAGGTTGTTGTTGAGTTTGATTAGGATTTAGCACAATAATAGTGCTAAAGTTATAGCAAACCTGAGCTGCATTGATATTATGAATTTTTTAATAGTGTGTATTTGCGAATAACACTGAAAAACGAACTCAAGAGACGTTGGTCATAGTGATGCTTCTGGATATTCTTCATTGTTGAAGACATCTAGCTATTTTATTTAAGAAGGCTCCATTTATATGATTTCGAAAGCCGTCAGTTTGTGAAGATCAATTTTATGTAGGAAAGGTTGCAATGATTCACTAAATTCAAAGATGTAAATTTCTCCGAAAACTTTATCTATATAGGGGACGTGCATGAAAACGAAGTTGCATCTGCAGACTCAAAAATCACTTTGATATATTCGACAGAGCCATATAGGCCTAATCCAACAAAGGATAGCGAAGCCAAACTAAGGACAATATAAAATGTAGAAATATGCCAATTCTCTCTGAATCCTCTCAAGATAAAACTAGTAAGAGATGTCTTGGGTGAAATAACACTTAGATTCGCGGGATCATATTCTATACTTTTCGCATTTGTTTTGTGGAATAACATCCACATGTGAAACCAGTAGGGAATAACATACGTTAACGGGATCATTGCCAGAGCAGATGTGAAAGAGGATATTGAACTTACCTGAGGAACCCCTGCTCCAACAACGAACACACATGCCCACACGACTGCTACAGTTGCGAACCAAAGAACTAGTCCCAACTTGGAGTGAAATTTGAGTCTTTTGAAAATCAATGGTAAATAGTTCTTGTAAACTATCTTTGTAGATAAGTGACCATAAAAGATACCCTGAATGAAACCAGTAATAAATGTAATGAATGAGAGGCCCTTGAGTGCAGTCATGTCAGCAATGCCAAAAACTGCAGGCGAGTTACAAAATTGACCTTGCTTTGAGTAGTAATAGTTTCCATAAATGAGATATGTGACGAAGATAAGAACTTGAGCAGTAACCATGCTTTTCCAAAAGTCCCATGGTCTCTTCATCTCTGATAGTATTTCTGGGAAAACAATTGATCCAGCAAAAACGTATGATATATTGGATATAGCGACCAGCTTGTTAACTAAT
Organism: Ogataea trehaloabstinens; assembly: GCA_003706095.2. Lineage (NCBI taxonomy): Eukaryota > Fungi > Ascomycota > Pichiomycetes > Pichiales > Pichiaceae > Ogataea > Ogataea trehaloabstinens. The sequence goes on along the minus strand of PPKJ02000009.1, from coordinate 130,195 downwards.
GCTACGCCCGGAGTTATGCTGAAAACTTCTATCGGAGCCTTATCAAGCCCTAGAATACTTTTTGCATTATCCCAGTTTGGCTCCCCTGCATATCCCAGCTGAACAAATAAATTCAGATAATTGCAGAAAGAAACAAAAAGACAGTATTTGCCAAGGTTACTCAAATGTTTTAGGGACCCGAAAAAGGACTGTACTCCAATAATAAGAAGTAATATACCGACCCAACATACTCTTTCGGTACGCAAGATGATAACAGCCTCGGCCGCTCCTATAGCGCTTACAGCGGCTGTAAGAACCATTCCTATCAATTGTAAGAAGATAACCAACTGCTTCCAGTATTCTCCACCAAATATGTATGCTATATCGGCTAGTGTCTTTATAGGATACTCAGGGGAATCCAGTAGAAGAAATATCCACCAGGTCATTCCTCCTGCGAGCATGGTTAATCCGAAACATACAACGAGCATAATATTGGAAGGAGTATACCCTAACATTGCAATACTATTTGGCACAAGGTAGGCACCCATTATTTCAGAGGTCAGGAGACCGGCGCCCAAGAGCCAATGTGCGGTACGAAGGGACAGATCGTCATTTTCCCATGATGGATAGTCTGTACCGACCAGACTGTCAATTTTCAAAGATCTCATGACCAATCTATTCCAGTATGAGAAAAGTTTCTCATCCTTAACTTCATCATATTGCTTCTCCGCATAACGTTGAGCGTAGAAGAGACGAGTGATTATATCGGGTTGTCTATACTTTAGCTCGTCAATTTTCTCATTGTTGGATCGTAGCGACAAGAGCTCAACGCTTACGTTTCCTAGAGGTTTTTCATCTTTCCCTGACATTATAATTGTAATTCAATGGTGATGGGAATCTGGCTAAATTTGGATTTCACTTCGGCAGGAATCTCTCTGTCTTATAATTAAATCGCGATCTGCAAAAGATAAGCGGGATTATTATTTCCGAACCAACGGGAAAGATTATAAATATTAGTGGGCCTCCATTTTTTAAATCTACGTGCCACATCATGATGTTTGGAGATAAGAACAATGAGAGTGTCGATAAGCTGCACAAATTGTAGACAGAAGAAAAGGAAGTGCAGGAATAACGGAGGTGCTCCGTGTGAACACTGTCAAGCTCAAGGGCTTGACGACTCCTGCATACTCTACAGCACTAAACAGTTTCAAAAACTGTCAAAACATAGTCAAAAAGAACAGGAGATAGATATTTCACAACAACAGGTTCAATTTGCCTTGGAGTGTACATGTCTGCATCATCCAGAGCTTATTTACCTTAAGTACGCCAGGAATAACCTAACATCATCGTTTGATGAACTTGTTATTCTTGGACTGCGCGCCTTAAGTTCTCCATTCGACATTCCTACCATCAAAACTGACTTTTCGTCGCTTCTCGACAAGGCAATCACCAAAAAAATGAACGAACAACCGTTAGATATGATTTCGTTACTTCAGGGACTAATTCTTGTTCTACATTATAACTGGCAAACAGGTCGTTCCGATAAAGGGTTTTTATTAGGAGGGCTAGCCGAGCGTACGTACCTCACCTTGATACAAAAGAACGATTTCAACTCATACATGGAAGAAGAGGTTTTTATAAGAACAATTTGGAGTTACCAAATGACGTGTTTATCGTTGAAAGGGCGTCCTGACGATTACAACATACGTCTTTACAGATACAGATTGCCTTTCAGTGATAATGATGTTTTGTTCAAGCAAGCCTCCACGCCCGTCTATCTTCCTGACATTCAAGTTGCAAAAACGCATAATCTCTTTCATCTCTTTAGCAGTGCGACAGAGCTTTGGGCATTGTGCAGTACCTGGATAATTGAAGGAGGTAGAAATCACTATAAGCAGCCCCCCTGGGATGAGGATAGTGAATGGGGAAGACTGAACAGTCGTCTCAACAAGTTTGAATCCAGTCTGGGTCAAAAAGAGCAGTACAGTGTTGAAAATTTGAACGCTCATTTTGTTTTGGGTAACGGCACACTTTATAGCTATATGCACATTGTTCTTAATAGCTGTAAAGTTCTGATTCACCGCAATTACATGCCATTTGTTCCAAAAGATGATGAGGGTCCAAAGGGACCTAACCTTTATCTGGAAGAGCTTGAAGGGGCACCGTCGGGATGGTGGAAGCTTTCGACAAGGACTGTCTATGAGTCTGCCGAGAGAATTGCTGCTATCTTTCATGAACTACACATAAGAAGAAAGTACAATTGTAACTCTTTCTCCGGTTTTGTATCCTTAATGTGTGCTTCGATACTGTTCTTTTTCAAATTCTTTCCAAACTATGCTCCTGAATTTAAAAACGGAGATGTGTGCTACGGTTACTGCCTTGAATTCTTGGAATACTACAAAACATACTGGGAACTAGGAAAATACTATTTTGATATACTTGCAGAGACCGTGAATATGCTGAAAGCGGCATCTACTAATAGGGTTTCCGTAGGCAAAATTACTATCTTTGAAAATATGAAAGATGAGCTTGTCAATGTTGCGAACGTAGCGGCACCAGCGCCGAAGCATGACCGATTGCAGATAGTTTCAAAAGATGATTTGCCAGGAGACACATGGATGAGTGAAAAAACACGAAGTAAAGCCGCCTCCTTGTTAGGCTGGGAAATAGATTGGGCAGATATCGGAGACATTACAGACTTTCTAGCGTGATTAGCGGTTTTATATTTTATTTTTTCCTATCTCGCAAATGTATTTCCGTAACAGTGATTTAACTAGAGCTATAAAAAGGGTAAAATATGTACTAGCTTTCATCAGGACATAATGAGTTACAAGTCATCATTATCGGACATAAAAACAGTTATGACAGTATCTAAGTCACATTTATTTCAAGCCAAAATTGGCGAGAAGCAGCTACATTGCGTTGGCACAGCCAAAGATGGTCAATGGCTTATCTTAGAGGATCCTGAAACTAAAGAAAAGAAAGAGATCTACGACGCAGTTTCAGGAGCAGCTGTAGGTTCCCTAAAGCATGGTGACAAAGAAATTCTATCCCAAATGAATGACTTCGCAATGGAATCTGCTTATACTTTCTGTGTCAGTTACTCCAATAAAGCTGCCGAGGATTTAGCAGAACTTCTTTGTTCCAGATCTGACGGAGACTTCGAAGCAGCAATGTTTGTTTGCTCAGGCTCGGAAGCTAATGAACAAGCAATGCGCTATGTTAAGCAATATCATTTGGAAAATCATGATTCGAAAAGATTCAAGTTTATCAGTAGACACAATTCCTATCATGGATATCTGATTGGATCATTGTCTATTGGCGATAACTCAAAAAAGCCATTGCTTAAAAGTATTCTGCTTTCAGACGAACAGACACCTAAGGTCTCTAGAATATACCCATATAGAGATCAAAAAGGATTGTCAGAAGAACAATATTGTCAAAAACTTCTTGAAGAATTGGAGGAGACATTCATTAAGAATGATCCTACAACAGTTGCTGGAGTTATTGTGGAAACAATGTCAGGTTCAGCGCTTGGAAACACGGTTCCTCCAAAGGGATACCTAGATGGCGCAAGAGCTATCGCACATAAATATGGAGCACTATTTATGCTTGATGAAGTAATGTGTGGTCTAGGAAGATGTGGGTACCCTTATACTTATCAACATCCAGACTTTGGGTTCAGCGAAGGAGGTCCAGATATTTTGACCTTTGGTAAGACAATTGGTGCAGGAATTGTAACACTATCTGGTGTTATGATTTCCCCAAAGATTGTTAAAGCTATTCAAGAAGGGTCAGGCATAGCAATTGGGTACCAGACCTATCACTCTCATCATCTCAACTGCAGGGTTGGCCATGCCGTTCAAAAAAAGATTAACGACAACAATTTGATTGAGAATGTTCGTGAAGTAGGAAAATATCTCAAGACTGGACTAGAAAAAAGATTACAGGACTGCAAAGTATGTGCCGAGGTCAGAGGTGCCGGAAATTTCATCAGTGTCGAACTAGTAAAGGATCGTGAAACCAAGGAGTTTTTCCCACCTGAAATGAAGATGTCAGCAGTTCTTTACGAAAAGACATTTAACAAGGGTTGCCACTTCATGTGTGTCAGTGGATGTGCAGGCTATGATGTTATCGATGGAAAAGTTGTCGAATATGGAAATCATATTACTATGGCTCCAGCATATGGGTTTTCATGTGAGAATGCTGATTTATTAATCAAAGTAATAGGTGAGACCTTTGAAGAAATAGAGAAAGAATATCTGTGAGCTTCACTCATCTCATCTCGTAGCTTTTATCTCTTGTCATTGAGTTCTGGTTTCTATCTTGATAAAGTTCGAATATATTATCTCAAAACATTACACCAAATCGATTTAATCGCAAATATTTCCTTCCCCTCGATATGTATGCGAAACAATAGCAGCGCAGCAGAATTATGCAAGATTCGATATCTAGTATGCAGGCGGTGGTACGCCATTTACAAGGGTATAGAGGAATTCCTGTGGCTTGACTCAGATAAAAGGCTAAGGAAGTTTGTCACCTATACTTGATGATACAATAGATGTGAGGCTTGCGTTTCTTATTAGATATGATTTTCTGACACCTACTCGTACTTCTCTAGGAGCAGGTGGCAGTTAAGTCTCATTCCAGTACGCATTCAGGAAGTTGTCTGCAAGCATCTTACATACCAATTTTTAGTTTTTTTCCTGAGATCTTTTCCAACAAAAATCATTACGATAGAGCTCAGATTGAAAACAAGGCAGAGCATGAACATAAGCCACGTCACAGTCGCAAATCCGTTACGATCTATCCAACCTTGTATTCCAAAAGTGAAACCCATCCCAATCATGCTGCTGAGAAAAAGAATAAGCACAAGCGATTCACTTTGCATTTCAGGATAACAGTCCATTGCATACGTTAATATCAATCCACCACCACCACCAATGCCAAAGCCTATAAATGCCATTCCAATCCCACCTGGAACAATCCAGTGGACTCCACTATTGAATCCCAAACCATACATTAATATGCCAGCTGCATTTATCAATCCTGCAAAAGGCATTAGCCATAGCCTGTACTCTGGTTCAAAGACTCCTTTGTTTCTTCTAGCCATCCACTCTACGAATTTGTCGGCAAGCCAACCACCCCATAATGCTCCCAACAGAGATCCTATGAGCGCTGCGTAGTTTGTATCTCCCACAGAGCCAGCTAAAAAGTTATAAGGTGGATATGACAAGTATTCAGACTGTGTGCTTACTATCAGACAAAATGATAGCAGTTGACTTCCGTACGTTAAGCCTGCCCATACTATAGCAGGAAAAAAAAAGCTGTTGAGTGGGCGTACAAAGATTTTCCACAATGGCCTCTTATCGTTATAAACCTTTTCTACCACTTGAAGACGTTGCCAATACGTTCGCTTTTGATAATAAGGGATAGCTACAGTATTTGCATCTGTCTTACCCTCATGTTGTAGCCCAAGATTTTGATCAGTACTAGTGATTGTTCTGATAATCTCTTTTTCTTGCTTATCAGGATCTCGATCGAGAAACGCAGTCTCTTCCAAGAAGAATATCTGAACAGCAAGAATCACGCCTGTGAATATCACCAGGTACCAGAAGCACCAGCGCCATCCTTGAGTTTGAACAATATAACCAGCAACTGCAGGTCCAAGGTAACAACCTGAATAATATGCCAATGTAAACAATGCCACTCGTGTTCCCTTCTCATGTTGAAAAAATACATCTGTTGCAGAAACTTGGACTAAGGAGCCCATTGGGCCATTAGCAAAACAAATTAAAATCCATATAGCATATAAATCTCCCACTCCACTTGCTTTCCCACCTACTACATTCCCGAGAATAATACAGAGAGATGAAAAGAGATAGATACCCCTCTTACCAAATTTTAGGGCAAGTGGCTGGAGAAATATACTGCTAATTCCATAGAAACACCATCCAACAGCGGAGGTGTAGTTGAGAATGGTATAGGTCGTGTTGAATTCTGTAACTAGGTCATCCCAGGCGGGCCCAGGCCAATCTGCCGCAACAGCTGCAAAGAAAGACCACATCCATAATAGTAGAAACTGCAAATTCTTTTTTCTCTGTGACCACTTTAAGGGATCATTTGGGTCTTCTGAAGGCTGAGGTACCAGCACAACATCCGTGTTTTTGTCACGTTTAAGATTCAATGTTCTGTCAATATCAACAAGGTGGATGGTTCCTGGCACCCATCCACCTTCCTCTTCTAGTGCTTCAAATGTAGTGTTCATGATTGCTTGTTCTTGTAGTGATTTACCAATTCGCTTTGCTTAATAGATGTCTGTCTCTTTCATACCCCTTTATGTACCTGTTATTTTTGTACGGTCTGCATCACGCACAGTTTGACAGATGCATAATTATTATGGACCGCCTTCTTACATATCTATTATTTTCGGTGATCGCCGTCCGCTCACTATCTGATAAAAACAAGATTTTCTTTCCCTAACTCCAACATGCGGAGTGGACCGAAATGATATCACAAAACTCTACATTCGAAATTAAAATTATCCTCACAGAAGGATGTTCTTTCCTTTAGTGAGGCAGGTACTGAGAGCGAAGGTTCATCACATAACTGATTAGACCATGTGATGATTGGTTAACTATAGATGAACATTCTAAAAGAAACTGAGAAACTTTTGAGTCTTCTTCAATTATCTTACTAAGGATCAAAATATTGGCAGCTTTATAATTCTGATACTATGAATCTACTTGATAGGAAACCTTTTATCTGTAGGACTGTTTGGACAATAGTTAAATTGGATCATAAATAATTCTAACTTCCGGAGTGTTTCATATAGTAACGTTTAGTAATTCTTCTTAAATCTTTACCCCAAAAAATAAACAGTCCTGCACTTAAGTTGAATATCATAGATAACATAAACATCAACCATGAAACTGTGCTGAGACCGTTACGATCAATCCAAGGCTGAACACCAAATGTGAAACCCATTCCTATCATACTCCGTATAAAAAGCATCAAAACAAGGCCCTCACTTTGCATTTCTGGATAGCAGTCCAAAGCATAAGTCAATGTAAGCCCACCACATGCCCCAGTACCGAAACCTAAAAATGCCATTCCTATTCCACCAGGTACCATCCAGTGTACGCCTGATTCCAGACCTAAACCGTACATAAGCAACCCACCAGAGTTTATCACAGCAGGTAAAAGCATCAGCCATAGCCTACACTCTGGCTCAAAGATTCCGCCATTTTTCCGAGATCTCCATTCGACAAACTTATCTGACAACTGACCACCCCATATAGATCCAAGAAAACTTCCAATCAGAGACGCAAAATTAGTGTCACCGACAGAAGCTACTGAAAAGTTGTAAGGAGGGTATCCAAAATACTCTGACTGTGTGCTTGCAATGAGAGAAAACGACATAATCTGAACTCCATACACAAATCCACCCCACACACATGCAGGTAAGCCTAGTGCAAGTAGAGGTCGTGAGAACACCACCCACATAGGTCTTTTATCATTATATTCAGTCTCAACGATCTTCAGTTTTTGCCAGTACGTTCTCTTGATAGGCTGCTTCTCAAGAATCTCAATGTCTTTGGCCTTCTCTCTCACCTTCGATCCACTGTCCCTACTCTTAATCTCACGTATGATTTCACACTCTTGCTCTCCAGGATTCCTACGCACAAAAGTACTATCCTCCAAAAAGAAAACTTGTGCTATGAAAATCACAGCAAAAAATATTGTTAGATACCAGAAACACCACCTCCAACTCTGACTCTCTATAATGTAGCCCGCAGCTATGGGACCAAGATAGCAGCCTGCATAGTATGCGAAAGTAAGTAGGGATATCCTAGTTCCCCTCTCATGTTGGAAAAAAACATCAGTGGTGGATATCTGCACTAAGCAGTCAATTGGAGCATTAGCGAAGCAAATTAAGATCCAGGTTGCATAAAAATCCCCAACTGTACTAGATTTACCTCCAACAACGTTTCCAAAAACAGTACAAAGAGATGCAAACAAATAAACTCCTCTTCTTCCGAACTTCATAGCAAAAGGCTGTAACAAAATGCTACCAATGCCAAGGAAACACCATCCAACGGCCGAAGTGTAGTTCAGAATGGTGTATGTAGTGTTAAACTCGGTTACTAAGTCATCCCAGGCAGGACCAGGCCAATCAGCTCCCACAGCGGATAAGAATGCCCATAGCCATAAAAATGCATACTGAGCATTCTTCTTTTTCTGTGACCACCTCAAGGGGTCATTTGGGTCTTCCGAAGGCTGAGGAACTAACACAACATCTCTGTTCTTTTCACGCTTAACATTTAACGATCTGTCAAGATCTACAAGGTGAATTGTTCCCGGTACGTAGTCTATATCATCCATTTTGGTGACTTAGAGTGAAATTGTTTTTTGAATTTCTCGAGACGAGAGGGCAGCCAGGAATCTTATAGGCCATGTTTTTCAAAAGCTGCTGCCGATTGATGATCATCGGAATCTTGTTGATAAGCTATACTTGGGTTTCGGTGAGCGAACTCCATTGGATGTGGGCGGTATGTATAGTATAAAAAAGTGTACAACCATCGTGAATTGCCTTATCTGCGGGACTAAATGTAAACAATAGGAACATTTCGGTAAAAGTCGGCATCCTGCTAACACTTTACGTCTTATCTCCTAAGAATGAAATAAGCTTTCTTAAAACAAGACGAAGAACCGGGCTTGGCATACCGATGAATAATAAAAGAAGAGTGATAAGTTCTTTCTTCAAACTATCGAAGTTTGATACATATAAAAAAGTGAAGCAAAAATGAATAGAGTCTCCACAGAAGAAGTCGATGTACTTCGTCAATTATACAGTAAAGATGAAGATGCAGTTTTGAGATATGGACGAGATAAAATCAAGAAAAGGTTTTCGAAGAAGGAGTATGAGCGCCGTCGTTCACTTTTGAGAGAGGAGATGCAAAAAAGGGATATTGATGTTGTTCTGCTGTCTTCGCCAGAGTCCCAGTGCTGGCTGCATGGTTTTGAGGCGAGATGGTATCGTACCGGGTCAACTACAGATTGGCCGCCAATGAACTTTACAGCAGTAACACCTGGGAAGATCATTTTGTTTGATGATCCCAATCACAAGCAGTTGATGGAATCTAATGTCATGGCTGATGGTGTTACCATGGCATTTGTTCCAACTAAAAATTTACAAGGTATTCATAAGTTTGTATTGGAAAATACAAGCAGTGACTGGTCCACATGGAAAAATTGTGGTATCGAGATGTGGTCTCCAAGAACCAATGCTGCAACAGCATCAGACTTGATTTCAGTTTTAGGATGCGATATAGTTGACATCACTTCAATGATTAGGCAACTGCAACTAGTGAAGTCCAAAGAAGAGCTAGATGTTATCAGAATTGCTGGAGAGGTACTTGACAACGGATATAACCATCTTATGTCCTCTCAACTTCGCTGGAGATCTCATTCCCACGCTACTCAGTTATCTTCCATACAGCCAGAGATGACCGAAATTCAAATATGGGCAGAGTTGGAGTGGGCAATGGCCCAACAAGCTGGGGAAGTGGCTGCCCTTCATAACACTGTCTCACGCACTCGTAGCTTCTGTCATTCGTTATCAACTAGTCGTCCTATAGGAAAGGGAGCTCTTCTTCTGGATCCTTGTGGCGTGAAGTATCGTTATCATTGCAATACTGCCCGTATGTTCTATATAGGTGGAATTCCTCCCAAAGAGTTGATGAAGGCAAGTTGGGTGGCCGCTAAAGCAATAGAAGTTTTAGATGATAACGCGGCCGAAGGTAAGTCATTTGATGATATCAACATTGCCCTTCGTCACTATTATCAAGACTCTGGACTTTGGGAGTTTAGAGACTGGATTGGAGGGTACCAGTTAGGGATATCGTTCACCCCAGATTGGGTTGGCGAGTTTACATTCAATGTTGACTCTGAGAGTGAACAGCATAAAATCATCAAGGAAGGAATGGTTACAAACTTTGAGAGCTTCGTTGGAGGGACAGGGTTTATTGATACAATTGTATTCAAGAAAAAGGGAATTGAAGTTGTATCAAAGCTACCACAACTTATTTACATTACTTCAGAATCTCGGTATATGACTGAAAATGATATCAGTTAATATATTTAACTATTCCTGTTAGTTATGTGACGGTATGTAGCCAGCAAAATTCACTTTTGTAAATTGAAGGTCTCAGTCGTTTTTTATTCAGCTTAATCCTTTTCAGTATTTGTAATATCAGATAGTTGCACATGCCGTTTTTTGCTGACAATGTACATGGTGCGTTTAATTTTGGACAGTGCTTCGATTCCTTTTTTCTTGAATACGATCGTATCAATAAACCCTGTCCCTCCAACAAAGCTCTCAAAGTTTGTAATCATTCCTTCCTTGATGATTTTATGCTGTTCACTCTCAGAGTCAACATTGAATGTAAACTCGCCAACCCAATCTGGGGTGAACGATATCCCTAACTGGTACCCTCCAATCCAGTCTCTAAACTCCCAAATGTTTGCATTTTTATAGAAGTTGCGTAAAGCATCGTTTACTTCTTTGAAAGACTTTCCGGCTTCAGAGACCTTATTCAGAACTTCCAGAGCCTCTGCAGCAATCAAACTGGCTTTCATAAGATCCACAGGGGGCACTCCACCTACATATAACTCACGTGCAGTGTTACAATGATAACGATACTTCACTGCAGATGGGTCAAGCAGTAAAGGGCCTTGCCCAATGCGACGGGTAGTGGATAAGGAATGACAAAACTTTCTTGTGCGCGATACTGTGTTGTGAAGTCCAGCAGTCTCCCCGCCCTGTTGAGCCATTGCCCACTCCATTTCTGACCATATTTGCATTTCTGTCATATTGGGATCAATGGATGATACTTTGACGGTGCTTAAATCCTTTGAATCCGTACACCAGCGAATTTTGTCGGACATTAGATGCATGTAAGCATTATCCAAAATTTGTGATGCTTTTCGAACAACTGAAATCTCCTCCTTTGACTTTACTTGCTGTAAGGTCCTCATCATTTTTGACACATCCAATACTTTCTTACAGTGATATATTTCAAGTAGCCTGTGAATTAAATCCGCAGTTGTCTCCGAATTCTGACGTGGAGACCACCGTTCAAGTCCTACTGTCCCTTTAAGCCACTCCTTCTTTGCAAGGTAATTCAGGATAAAGCTGTGAACAGAATTCAAGTTACCATCATCTGTTTCAGAGCCTACTGGTACAAGAGTGACAAAGAACTTTCCCTTGTCATCTACAGCCTTAGTGAGCACGTTTGAACGCATCAGTTGCATATGTGTCGGGTCATCAAACAAAATAATCTCCTGCGATTTTGCAGAGACTGCCGTAAAGTTCATTGGCGGCCAATCTGTAGTTGACCCGGTACGATACCATCTCGCCTCGAACCCATGCAGCCAGCACTGAGACTCTGGTGATGCAAGCAAAAGTAAGTCGATTTTGTCGGATTTCATAGCTTCTAATACTTTATTGCGTCGTGACAAGTATTCTGAGTGTGTAAACCGCTCCTTCACGTGAGACTCCCCATAGGAAATCACTGAAGCTTCATATCCAGAATTCAGGGTTTTCAAGCTTGCCAATTCTTCACTAGTTACCACAATTTTAGCCATTTTTAGGTGTCCGTGAGATGAGAACTTATCTCAGAAGACTTGTAGTATTGACGTAATCTGGTCCTTTTATAGGAATTTCGGAAAGGAACCTAGAGAAGCAGCATTGGTTTGATTTTTGCAGCAGATCGGAATTGGAATCCTTCTCCACTTTGGTGATCGACATTCCCTTTTGAGATACTTTTCAGGCGGTGATAACTTACTCTTCCCGGGTTTGAATAGAACAGTAAACAAACGCATTTTTATTGCTTATCTAAAAAATTCAAAAAAGGGTGACACCTTAAATTACCAAATCGGATGAAGCAGCACTCACACACATTCCGAGATTTTGATATGAGGCCGCGGTACGCGTTGTAGCTAATTTCGGTGATGGATACCCGCAAAGATATGATGCCTGCCGTTCTGCTGTATATACTCTGTGGAGAATCCTGGCAAAAGTGTGCGACACCACTTTCTTACCCCTGTCAGAAGTCTCGAATGGATTTGACAGATTGGCATTTGAGCGGACTTTTTGTCTTCGGAATTGGGCTGCGATAACCTAATGCATGGATAAGTTGGTATCATAATGACATTCTAATGCAGGAAATTGAAGCAATGGATCTCATTTAGAATCCATCATTGTTTTACAAGCCTCAAATTTTATCGCTACTTTCTTACAGACATAGTAAGAGTTGCTGCTAGGCAAGTCAATCAAAGATATGCGAGGTGCAAAGTTCTGCGTCGACTTTCCTATGTCAGCAAAAAGATTATCGTGATAATTACATGTCGCTGCACCTAAGTCTACACCTTTTTATGAGACTATGAAAGCGATACTGTCTTCCACGAAGCCTGCCGAAATGAACGATAGCGACAATTCAAAAAATTTGGTCCACAGATAGATTTTGTTGCTTGCGGCTGATTACGGTATTAAAGAGGTGCATATCAAGAAACACATCAAGATGGAAAAAAAAGAAAACATTTTTAATGAATATCCTCGGTAGCTGTAACTGGGTTCGCGAGAACAGGAAGAACAGTCTCAGGAATAATATATTTGTTATATAAATAGTTTAATAACAGTATCTGAAGTTTGGTGCTGCATCTCCCATGTCAGCAAGTTCCTCTACAGAATATTTCTCCAACTCACCAACCATTGCATCCTTTTTTGCGTTCTGCCTCTTAAGATAGAAATAGTTACACATACAAGGAATCATTGCACCAAGAACAGTACAGCCTATTGAGAATCCAAAACCTAGAGGATAGTATGGAGCCTGACTATCCAAATAGATGTTCGAACCGATTCCTCCGCCACCTATTGAACCAAGCATCATCATGAAGCCTATAGCAGCAGCCCTCTTGGATGGATTCGGAATATTTAAGGAAAGCCATGCACCAATTCCAGGAGCCTGTGCATTGTACCCCGAGGCCGCTAGGAATATGGCAAAATAAGAGACACCGGGAAGATTATGATGGTGAACAGTTATCCATAAAATAATGATACCTATCATTCCAATGGTGTAATTAATCATAATTGGTAAAGCTCTCTTTTGAACTTTATCAGCCCAAATTGCCATACCAACAGTCAGAATAGTGGCAGCGACATAGGGAGGAGTTGTCATTGCCTGTGCCTTAATAGCTGTGTAGCCTAGGTTTTTTACCATGGTTGGTAATGTGTAGGATAACGAATAAGTAGGAATTGAGCCACCAAACCAAAACATTAGCATGATAAAGTAAACTTGGGGATCCTTCAATGCTCTCCATACCTGATTCATACTGAATCTTTGATTAACAGGAGTAGATCCATTCGGGAACTTCTGTCTCAAGTAAAGGTAATTAAGTTCCTTTTCGCTGAAAAATCTTAACTTTCCCTCACCTGGAAAATTTGGCAAGACGATATAGCCAAAAAGAGCCACACCAACTGTAATCACACCTTCAATTAAAAAGATCCATCTCCAAGCTCTCCATCCATGTACATAATCAAGATTTCCAATTCCGTAAGCAAGCACACCACCGAAGGCTCCAGCCAAAGTGTTAGCACCGTAGAATATACCCATTCTTGTTTGAAGTTCAGAACGAGTATACCAGCAACTAAGAACAAAATAAGAGCCAGGGTAAATAACACTCTCAGTGGCTCCAAGACATAATCTAATACCAATATACTGGTGCCATGTATTTACCCATGCTGTACACAGCGCCACCACCCCCCAAAGCACCATCATGGTGGGCATCCACAGTTTTGGACCAAATCTTTTTAGTGCAATATTTGAGATAGGCTCAAAGAAACCATATGTCATGAAAAGGCAAGTCAGTGCAACATTGAATTGTTTACTGGTCATATTTGTATCTGTCAAAAACCCAAATAGCTTTGCATTACCAGCATTCGACTTGTCCAAACTACACCATAGATAACACATTGAAAGGTAAGGCAGAAGTCTAAAATCAATCTTTGTAATCATTCTCTTTTTTTCCTTTGGATTCTCATTGTAGAATTTGTCCAGCTCCACAAACTCTTCATAGCTTTCATCCCCTACAGAATCACAGGTGATATCACCTGTAGCCTTGTCTAAGGAACTCATGTTTATTGATTAAATCAAGATGCTGAATTACTCAAATCGAGGATAGACATTTTTAAGCTTAGATATATATAAATAAAATACTAAAAAATATAGGCACTCGACGATCGCGAAATACGGTCCCGCCTCCGACTGCTATCTTATCTTTCATAAAAATCCCAACTAGTTTTTTATTTTCTCAGTCGGCGTGGCTCCGAATATGTTTTTCTTCAAAGATAAGGAAAACAAATTCCTCCTAAGACATGTAGAATCGGCCACTAACCGATTCGTTAAAATCAATGATAGAGATACTCATCCAGAAGTTCATCATCAGAATCCTCCTTTGCCGGAATAGGCTTGTTAGCCATTGACGTTAGTCTGAAGGCATGTCTTCTTGCGGAGTCTAACGGATAGTCTAAAGTCTGAGAGTGGCATGTAACCCTTTGGTCCCAGACGACCACTGTACCTTTTTCATATCTAAGTCTGCAAGCAAAATCCTGACCTCTGATAATGTGATTGAAAAGAAATCCTAATAATGCGTCACTTTCCTCCTTTTGGAAGCCCACAATACTCTCTGTGTAAACAGGACTAACATAAAGAGCTTTACGTTTTGTTACCGGATGCACAAGGACAACAGGGTGGATGTTTCTTTGAACTGATCTCCGCTGAATTGCTGACTGACCATTATTCTCAACTTCTGAAGTAGAAACGGCCATGTTACAATGTACTGCTCTCAGTCCCTCGAGACGCTTACGAAACTTTGGAGATAGTCTCTCGTAAGCCATGTAACCGCTCGAAAAAATAGTGTCACCCCCTGCACTTGCTGGGCACTCTAGCATGCAAATAAAAGTAGTTCCAGGAGGCTGAAGCTCAGCGGATTGATCGGAATGAAACTGAATAGGGCTTCTTCCCTTCCATGATTTTCTGACCCTTAGATCGTCCTTATGATCATAAATGATCATAAATTCAGGTGGACCGTTTGCTGGATGAGGCGCCCAGCCATGAATATGAAGAGGTCCATAGTGACCAGCTATCTTCTTCTGTTCCTCAAACCCAATATCAGCAAAATCTTGATCTCTAAAGACAATAACACCCCTGTTAGCTGCCAGTAGAGCCAGCTCATCCAGTCCCTCAGAGGAGAGTTTCGAAATCTGCACTCCATGAATTTCAGTCCCGATAGAAGGAGATACATCGAGGATTTTTGTTGCTTCTTCCAACAAGTTTGGGTAATCAGGATTGGCACGATGACCCACATCATGATGATCAAACTTCCCAATATCCTCAACCTTTTCTAGGGGGTCATAAAATGCTAGTGCATGTTAGCATATACAATCTTGATAACATTAGTTCTATAAGTACTTACGTAAGTAGTCGGGGTATAGAGCCTCCCCATCTTCATTAACAAGCCTTTTACACTTCTTATCTTCAACAGTCATCTTTGATTGAACTGGTGAAGGTATACTAGATTAGTTTCGGTCAGTCGAATATCCTAGTTTTTTCATAAGATATAAATACCACTTCGTGTCGGAGAGTGCTCCGACAGTACGCCGATATGAAAAAATTACTACGTTTAACAAAATACGCGCTTTTCAAAAAGTGGCTACTATTCGGTACCTTACGTATTTTAACTGTACAAGAAATTCGTTTCGGACGTTGTGAAATTACGGATTATTCAGTGGAGCTTTACAATCTGATCGGATAGTTTCTACGTCTCAGATAAAATTCCTATGGCGCTGTGCAAAGTATCCTATTGGACTTGGATGATTTTAATAAGCTATAAAGTACTCTCGTATTCTAGTAAATTTTTGATTGCATCACACTTTATCAACACATCTTCTTTAGGCATCAGCGGACAACGGACAAACTGACCGTACCCATAAAGATCTTTTAGTAAAGCCTTCATTCCAGGTATATTTGCGCTGGAAGCTGCTTCATCAGCTCGCGAAATCAGATCATTCAACTTATTAATTTCAGTCAAATTAGAATCGGCGCTTCGAATCAATTCCCAAAGCTTCTGGCAGGATTTAGGAGCAAAATTTGGCACTCCTGTGATTGCACCGTTTCCTCCTACAACTGAAGCTGGGAATACAAAATCTATGAATCCAGCTAGGGTCAAAAAGTCTCTTCCAGTGGATCTGACTTTGAGCTTCTTAGATGCCTGAGCGATGCGCCCAAGTTTAGAGACAGAGGAGCATGTGAGTTTGGTGCCAACAATATTGTCACACTGTTCAGAAAGTTCCTCAATCATGCTGCTGGATAAATTAATGCCTCCTGAGACTCCAGGAAAATTGTAAATCAATACCGGTAATGGAGACTCCTTCCCAACACGTAAAAAGAATTCTTTGATACCCTCTGGAGTGATACCACCGGCATAGTATCCCGGTGTCACTACCAATACATGATCTGCTCCAGCCAAAGCAGCACTTTTAGCATTGTTCACAGTTTCTTTTGCTGAACCTCCGCCAGCACCGACCATGATGGCTGTGTCTACCAAACCTTCTTCATCAAGAGCGTTCCTAGCTGTCTCGATCAGTCTAACTCTTTCTTCCGTTGTCAAATGAATAGCTTCACCCATGGATCCGGATACAACAGGAATGATTCCCTGTTTACAGACGTCTATTTCATGTTAGTCTAATTCCAGTTCAAAATGACAAAAAACTTACATTTCACATGTTTGGCATAGGAATCGTAATCAACCTCCTCATTTTCCAAGAAGAAACAAGGTAATGGTACATAGATGCCGTCTTTCAGTTCTCTCATCTTCCTGATTTGATGAATTTTATTTCTTTTGTATCTCATTTGCTGAGTGCTTTGTACATGTTCTTTGGCAAATTAGGACCTTTTATGGTTATCAGAATTTGTCGGATATCGGACCGATAAACAACGGCGCCGCAAATTCTTCTTATCTCATTTCGGCATCTCGCCGAAGACCTTTAAATTTCAAGGTGGGTCCAAAAATTGCTACAGTTAGTTTGAAAAACAATTAATTCATCTATGAGAATCTTCAGATAAACTAAAATGGTAAATTCGCTGGAATATGGAAAGCGTGATCTTTCAGGCTATGGTCAGAAGACCCCTAATCCTCATTGGCCTAATGGTGCCAAGATTGCAGTTCAAATAGTGATCAATTATGAGGAAGGAAGTGAATGCTCTCCCGTTAACGGTGATTCAACGACAGAAACTTTAGCCACTGAACTTGGTCCTGGATTATCGCCAATTATAGGAGGTGCAAGGGATGTGAATATGGAATCCCTTTACGAGTATGGAAGTAGAGCAGGAATATGGAGAATTTTGAGACTTCTGAGGGAGTTTAACATAAAAGCGACAGCATTTGCGGTAGGCCAGGCATTACTTCTAAATCCCACTGTGGCAAAATCTCTAAGAAATGATGGTCATGAGATTGGATCGCACGGATGGAGATGGGTTGATAGATCCTCGTGGAGCATAGAACAAGAAAAGGAGAATATAGGCAAATGTATTGAAGCAATCACAAGCACCTCAGGAAAGCCACCAAATGGATGGTACTATGGAATGATTCATAGCAAGGCATCAGAGAGATCCAGAGCAATTCTAGCTGAAGAATTTAAAAAGAAAAATCTCCCATTACTTTGGTATTCTGATTCATATGCTGATGATTTGCCTTATTGGATTCCGTATCCTGGAGGAAATGAAAATGAAGGGTTGTTGATAATTCCCTATACTATGGATACAAACGACTATAAAAATGCAGGATACCAAGCCTACGTTACCGCGAATCAGTTCAGTGAATATCTCATATCCACATTTGATGAGCTTTACAAAGAAGGTGAGGATGGTTTCCCCAAGATGATGAGTATAGGATTGCATTCGAGGCTAATTGGGCATCCTGGAAGAATTGCAGGTCTGCGAAAGTTCTTGACATATGCTACGTCTAAAACTGGTGTCTGGTTTGCCACTAGAGAAGAGATTGCAACTCATTGGATACGACAATATCCCTACTCAGGAAACAGTGATCCTAGCTCGCCCAATTGACCCAAGTCATCAAGCAAAATATCATGAAGTGGCACTGGGAGTAGATCTTTGAAACTGAAATCCTCATCAGAAATTTGAAAAACTGCATCTGACACTTCAAACACAACGTCCCGTAATGGATGAGCCGGATGCCAAGTGCAATTTCCTAGAAGATCAAAAATTTGACGTCCAACCAGAAGCAACTTATGTAGTGGTGAGTCTTCCCCTGGAGAGACACTTGGGCGGTCAAACCTAGAAGGTATTTTGCAAAATAAATAATCGTCTATAGCCCCTCTACTATAGAGAACACATAGTAACATTATAGCAAAAGCATGTGTCATCCAATAAGAATCAATTGAAAAAGCGAATCGTGATACTCTTTCCTGATCTGTTTTTAAGGAAGCCCAATTCTCCTTTGTTGGTGGTAAATATCCTGTCACATATATACCATCCTTCTTCAAAAAGCAGGATAGCATCTCAACAGCTGATTGCACACTTTTGTTTATACATGATAAAGAGAAAGACTCATCTTCATTGTTTTCGCTTCTGAGTATGCTTGACAAAGGCATGGCATTCAAGCTCAACTTATACCATCTCATTGACGTGAACGGGATCTGAGTTGCCAACAAATTATTTCTCTGCAATAGTGGTTCCCATTTAGTCATCCATTCATCCAAAAAGTAGTTTTCAAACTTCAGCGATTTCTGGTTAAGAGCAACAGCAAGCTCCGCCAATCCTAAAAACCTAAAATCATCAGGCTCTGAGTTGGGGTGATTCGTATACATGCGTGCAATAGCAACTAAGGGTACCGGATCAATCGAAGTAGGTAATCGAGAAGAGAGCATTAGTTGATAATCTAATGACAAAAGGTTGAGAAGAACTCTAAGCATTCTGAAATCTTCTACTTCTGGATGGCTTCCTTCATAGAATGCACTTAGTACTTTTTTCTCCAGCTCCATGTACTTCGCCCATCTAATGGCCAATCCTGCTATATTAAGTACAGAAAATTGATTGAATCCATCACTATTTCCATCATGCAAGCAAAACGGTGTCCAGTGAGCGTATATTTGAAGTGCTTCTAAAACTTCTAGGGTAACACTGTTAGATTTTGCATGTAGTATTAGCTGTGATAGTTCAAACTCTAATAACAGTGAAATGTCTTCATACTTTGGGTGATATGACAAGTGGGTTCTGACTCCAGGAGGCCAATTTCTTGCGGATACAGAGATCACAACTAGAAAAAGGAGATTAGATTTTTTTCGCATAATTTCGGCATGACGGTAAATACTCAAAGTAAGCAAAGGTGCCATGTAGTGAAAATTCTCGAAGTACGCATCAATCAGTTGTTGGGCTTCTATGGGTGTAATTAAGCCTATGGTGACAGGATCGCAGCACCAGCGATGGTTCTGGCGTCTTAGAATGGACAAGGGTGATCGCTTTTCTTCCGACATGCTTACAATACTCTGTATAGTAGTCATAGGAGCGCTTTCTAGATGAATATTCTGAATTTCCATCGGCCTTCTAGAGCTTGCTGCCACCACAGAGTTTTTTTGTAGATTTGTCATTTCACTTCTCAAAAGGCATATTTGGTCGTTCATCAGAGAAAGACTAGTATTCACGCTGTCCATAAATTCTTGCATTGTCTCGGATTGAGTTTCGTATGAGCACTCCCTCTTGATTCTCGCACAGCGAAAACAGGGGTTTTTTCCATCGCATCTCTGCTTACGTTGATGGCAAAGTATGCAAGCTTTTCGAACTGATTGTCTTTTCGATGACATCTATCCGTATAAATATTTGATGATTCTCTTATCTTGCGGTATACCTTGGAAAACAACTTTATCTCAACAACTTTTATAAATGGATTTCAAAAAAAATTACGTCGTCCACTCATTTATTTGGGGCTTCTTCTTTTATCGAACAAAAAGAATACATATGTTATCCTTTTACCTTATTAAAATAGACTCTTAAATCCCTTGAAGGGCTCCTGTCATCAATGTTTTATTACACGGATTTCAGATTTATTGGATAATATTTTTAAGCTGGGTTTCTCCTGTTTTAAGCTACCAACTATGCTCAAATAGATTCTCGCTAACTTATCATCTCTTCTGAAGAAGATTTATTAGTTAGTTGTAGTGTTCTTCATTCATGTATCTTGGTCAGACAAATAAGCTCTCTAGAGTACTTACAGAGTATGTACATTTGCAGTCTAGGAACTTATAGATGCGGAGTCAGTTTTACCCAAGAGATATCCTTCAGATCAGGATACTCTGCCGCAACCCTCCAATCACATTTCGTCGGATCAAAGCGTGGTACCCCTGACTTCCATTTCCATAAATTCGACAATTTGGCGTCTAAGGTACCTTCTAGTTTCTGCAAAACATATTTACCGATATTTGGTAAGAACTTAAACGCATGTCCTGAATCACCAGACGCAACAAACAGGTTTTTGGATCCTGGAACTCTGTCAAAGATAAAATGAGAGTCAGCAGTATCACCTATCCAACATATTTTAGAGTCGAACAGCTCATGATAAGCTATTTCTGGGCAATACATACCTAGTATTCGCTTGGCAGTTGAGATACAGTCAACAGGCATTGTATCAGATGGATTAAGATTCTTATACCTTGGGAGAGATATAGTTTCTTTTGAATTATGAGGATTTTGTATGAAGTTGGAGGCTCCCGATCCAGGAAGCGCAATCTTCAAAATTCGGGTTGTAGGATCTGGAGGGAAGAAGTATCCCATTTCTGCATCAAACACAATCGGCATATCCTTGTAGCATTCGTACTCCTGTGGGGTCAGTTTAATATGAGTTACAAACAAACCTGTAGCAGATTGTTGATTTTTCATATCAATAATTGCACCAGTAAATGCACCACAGGCAATCACAACTTGACTGGCAGTTAACCGTGAACCATCACTGCATTTTATGTAGGCGACATCTCTTATCGACTCTATACCAGTAGCTTTCCCTCCTTTTCCAAATATAAACTTCACCCCTAGAGACTTGCACTTATTGTATACAGCTGTGATCGAATTAGCGGCATGGGCGGAACCTGTTTCAGGATTATAAGTCGCCTCGGTGGATTCATGAATGTTATTGAATCTCAGAAACTCAAATCTTTTAGAGAGCTCTTTACTTCCTTTAAACTTTTCAATGTTTGAGCCAAATCCTAGCCTATTCAAGTTTTCGTAACCCTTTTTCTCAAACTCCTTTCTACCAACATGGTGAGAAGGTGTTACCATTACGCGTCCACACTCATTGTATAGTCCCTTGAACAAAGGGTCATTTCTCCATTGTTCAATAGCTTCAATGCTCATTTTGGAGTATAGCAGGTCTGTGTATTCTGCACGGATAATCTTGTTATAATCGTTGGCGGCTGACCATGGTGATGGAGGCTCATATGCATCAATGGCTGTCACATCATAACCTTTCTTGGCCAGTTCAAGACTTGTGGATAAGCCAATGACACCACATCCAACAATCAACACAGAATTACTCATTTTAGGCCTTGAAATCAGACTTGATCTCAAGCTCTCAAATACATTGAAAAGTTGGAGCTATATATATTACAAGGGTATTGGCTAGGTAATTTCCTAAAAAGCAGGTGATTACTGCGTTCAACTAGAAAAAGACAATAGAATACATTAAAACAAGTAACTAATAACTTCAGTATTATAATCAGCATCAGCTACTGAATGATAATACTTGACTTATCTAACTTATCTCGCATACCATTGGATAATATTTTATGTTCCGTTATCTTCATTTTCATTTGAAAATTCTTGATTCGTTCACGATAGTTTATCATAATGCTGAAAATGCTTCTGAGGAAGTTAAGAGCGCCGCGGATAAGGCTCGACAAATAAAGTTTTCATGCATGGCGGATTTGGTAGAAATTTGAGGTCACTAAACATTGTTAAGTAAATCGCTTTCTTTTTATTCATTTGGCTGTGATCAGGGATCTTATGTCATTCCTGCTGATAGCGAGTACTT
Organism: Ogataea trehaloabstinens; assembly: GCA_003706095.2. NCBI lineage: Eukaryota > Fungi > Ascomycota > Pichiomycetes > Pichiales > Pichiaceae > Ogataea > Ogataea trehaloabstinens. The sequence goes on along the minus strand of PPKJ02000009.1, from coordinate 108,055 downwards.
GATTTTGAGAGCAGCATACCTCTAAATCCCCCGTTGAGCGTATCCAGGCCTGATTTGTGGGGTTCCAAGAAAAAGTTGAGAACTGAAGAATTTTGTATAAATAGGATATGGATTTCTTTTATTATAGAAATACAAGTTGAGATAATAGTTACTGCGTGAATTGATATAATCATGAGTGAAACACCAGAGAAAGGTGGGCACAAGTTTGAAAGCTTCAGCATTAACAATGAGAAGGATATGCCGAATCTAGATTCAGACATCAACCCGGAGATTTCACAAATACTCTCCAGTACCAGGGAAGTGGTAGAGACGCACAAAGCATCAGAAATAGATGAAGGAGCTCAATTTATTATAGATCATCCTCAGTACTCCAACTATACTGAAAAAGAGGAGAAACGTTTACTGCTCAAGATTGATATTATGTTGATCCCGCTTCTCATCTTGAGTATCACTTGGGCAGCGATTGACAAAATCATCATATCTAACGCGGCATTATATGGAATGAAAACTGACTGTAACTTAGTTGGCCAGCAGTACTCGTGGGTTTCATCTATATTCTATTTTGGCGAAATCTTAGGTAACGTTCCTATGAACTATTTGTTGCAGAGATTTCCCATAGGAAAAATGCTTTCAATAGTCTATTTTATTTGGTCCGTCCTACTTATGTGTATGGCAGCTTGTCACAGTTTTGGAGGATTGGCTGCTCTTAGATTTCTTCTTGGAGTTTGTGAAGCGGTTGTTTTTCCTGCAGTGATGCTTGTTGTTCAGAATTGGTACAAAAAGAAGAAAGAAGTACCTCCAAGAATGGCCATTGTATTCTCCGCCTTTTCCTCTTTGTTTGCGGGAACAATATCTTATGGTATAGCAAAATATGAAGACAGATATTCCATCTCGGTCTGGAAAATCATATTCCTTGTCTTTGGGGCATCATCTTGTGCACTTGCTGTATTAATATTCTTCTTCGTATCAGGAACACCTATGGAAAGCATATGGTTATCCGAGAAAGAAAAATATATCGCTGTCGCAAGATGCCTGGATAATAAGGTAGGCTTGAGCAATAAAACATTTAAATGGTATCAAGCAAAAGAAGCTCTGCTTGATTGGAAAACGTGGGTATCGGGTAGTTTTTCAATGATGTCGAATGTCAGTAATGGTGGATTACAAACTTTTGCCGCACAGATTGTCAGCGGTTTGGGATATTCTAGTTTGAGAACTACCTTGTTGGGCTGTCCTACAGGTGTCATAATGACAGTATCTACTCTTGTGATTGCATTGTTGTCTAGGTTAACCAAACGAGGAAGACTGATTTATGCATCAATAATCACATTGATTCCAATCGCGTCTTGCATCTGTATGATGAAAGTCGAGGACAAAACAAAGCTGCTACCAGCATATTACTTTTTCTACTTTTATTGGGGACCATATCCTTCTGTTCTCACCATCAACACAGCAAACACATCTGGAAGTACAAAAAAAACTGTCGTCAACACAATCAACTTTATCTTCTACGCAATTGCATGTATTATTGCCCCTCAGTTTTTCTTATCCACCCAGGCCCCAACTTATACGCTTGGGTATGGTGCTATTCTATTCTGTTTAGCGTTCTCTGTTATTTTAATGATCGTCTACTGCATAGGTGCTGAGTTAGAAAACAGAAGAAGAGACAAAAGGTTTGGAAAAGTGGAAGCAGCATACGTTCCAGGTGAGGACACGTTGGATATAACTGATAAGGAAAAGGCGGATACCTTCCGTTACACATGGTGAAATCATTCTTACAATTCTATAGCTTCGAAATATTTTCTATTTGATTTAAAACTTAATTTTTTGTAAATATGATGTCGGACCTATAGAAAATAATTAACTATAGGATCGTAGATTACATAATCGTGATTATGTAATCATTCCTCAAAAGGGTTAAAAATTACCCCCCTGTCTATTATATCAATTATCCTTCTTACCAATAAAGGAACTATGAAATAGGCTCCTATGACCAAATATGGAAATATCAGTTTCATAACAAGGTATATAAAAGAAGGAGGCATAATCTCTACCGTCCATAATCAAATAAATGAGAAGGAGGAGTCAGGGACGGATATAATAAGTAGTGGTCAATATAGTTTTTAATCAGAACTAACTACAGCTTAGTATAATAAGTAGATAAACCTAGGGTTCATTGAATTACCGAATAATAGGTAATTCATATTCTCACACCTGTGATTGAGCCTAGACCTATTTTATCACCACCGACTACAGGCCTGTGATAACATAGGGAAATCACATAACACAAAAAAACACCTTAAACCGGACAATATTTCTTAGAAGGTTTGATATATGAAAAAGAAAATCAAATCAAGTCATTTTGTACTGAAAAGCATGATACATAAAACGGAAGGAATCTATTGTGAAGAATTAGCAATGCTTACAATATTTGCAAGAGACCCACCTGCAACCGGAGTATGGGTATACTTAGGGCGGTCTTCTGAAATACCGTGAGATGCATCATTATTTCCGGCTTCAGGAGATCCATACCCCCCTGATCCAGGAGTTCTAATATTGATCAAGTCCCCAGCTTGAACGGTAAGCTGTGTAAAACCTGACAGATGAATCCACTGTACCGATCCATCTTCCTTTTTGCGGCCATATAAAGTCTCACCTCGAGCACCATCTTCTCCACCACAACACCCATATGGAGAATTGACTCTTCTATATGCGGCACAAGAAACCTCAACGGGCACTGTAAATTCTGTTATTCTCTGCAATCCGTCTCCTCCACTATATTGACCTTTACCTCCGGTACCACTTCTGATTGACCAGTCCCTCAGAATTGCTGGATATCTGGTCTCTAAAATTTCAGGGTCAGTGATCTTTGTGTTCGTCATGTTGCACTGAACTCCACTATATCCAGGACCCAGGTAACTGGCACAACTTCCTCCTGCTATTGTGTCAAGATGAGCAAACCCATCAACCTCTTCTCCTGAGCCTAATATCGTCTTTGATTTACCGAATGCCAAGACATTCATACTTCCGGATGCCGCACTGGTTAGCTGATAACATTTCATTATTGTATCGTTGATTCGTTGAGACGTATTACCGTTTCCAGCATTGACTGCAGCATCGCTTGTCGGATTTAAAATAGTGCCCTCAGGAATTATGATCTCTATTGGAATAAGGCAACCTTCATTCAATGGAATATCTGCATCAATCAGTACCCGTAAACCAAACAGTACACAGGCATAAGTGACAGCTGGAGGAGCGTTATAGCAGTTGTATGCCTGGAGAGATGTGCCAGTAAAGTCATAAATTGCGCTACCAGTTTCACCATCTACTGAAATAGAGCAGCAAAGTCTAGAACCATCATCTAAATATTCCTCCGATTTCAGTGGGAATTGACCTTTCTTGGTCACAGCAAGATTTTTGAAGAACTTTCTAACCGCCATCTCGGCTGACTTTCTGACATTTGACATGTAGAAGAGCACGGTCTCTGTTCCGTATTCTTTAAAGAGATCATGTAGTAAAGTAACCCCTCTTTGGTTAGAGGCAACTTGGGCTTTCAGGTCTGAGATATTATCTCTAAGTTTTCTGGTACCTGAAGAACCTGGATACTCTGCAGGTTCTTGAACAAAGTATTTCTCAACACCTACATAGTCAAACTTATTCTCTGAGATAATTTTCCACGAATGAATAATGGCACCCTCTTCTCTTAGAAATTTGGCATTAGATGGACATGATCCAGGAGTTATTCCACCAATCTCGGCATGATGGGCTCTTGATGCGGTAAAAAAACGTATCTTCCCGTCTATGAAGACAGGAGAGATTAACGTAATATCAGGAAGATGGGTCCCTCCACACTGAGGTGAATTGGTGGCAAGCACATCACCAGGCTTCAAGTTATTCTCCCAATATTTCTTTGCGTATTTAACTGAGAATGACATCGAGCCTAAGTGAACCGGTACATGTGGGGCATTGGCAGTTAAATTTCCTTCTTCGTCAAATAGAGCACATGAAAAATCCATACGTTCTTTAATGTTTGCCGAAACAGAAATCTTCGCCAATGTTCTGCCCATATCTTCTGCAATAAACATGAACCTATGAGAAAATACAGCAAGTTGAATAGGGTCAACATGATCTGTAGATACCATGACACTATTTTCTTCCTCAAGATCTATAACAACGTGTCTTGGTAAAACTGTGGCTTTCGCATTCGGAGTGATAATAATAGTCTGTGTGCTATCAAGAAGTAATGCGGGACCCTGAATTACTGAACCATCTTTTAGATTTCTCAGCATATAGATGTTTGCATCAAAGGTACCGTTCTCAAAAGTCATTCTGCTTTTCTTTTCTTCTAAACCGTCTTCCACAGAAAAGGATTCGATCGATTCAAGATCATTGTAGGGAGATCTCTCAGTAATTTCTGACGAACTTCCTGATGCACGAACTCTTAAATCCTGTACAACAACACTTCTAGTGTCATCAACAAATGAAAATTCTCTTTCGTGGATGGCCACAAAGCTACTCAGGAAATCATTGTTCTCAGGCTGAAGAACCATAATCTTTGTATCAGATCCACTAAAGCCCATATTGAAAAATACTTCATAAGAGATGTTCTGCGGTTCAATTCCTTGTGAGACCAACTTTTCTTTCACCTTTGACTTTAGATTTTCGCACCTCTCCAAAAGCTCGGGTAGAGCTTTTTCACTATAAATGTCATTTGATGGCTCCTGCACTTCTTGGACAACATTTGCTAAAGCAATACCGTAAGCTGATAGTACTGAGGAATACTTGTGCACAACAATCCTTCTAATCTTCAAGATGCGCGCAAGATCACATGCATTTTGAGATCCTGCACCTCCAAATGAAACTAAATCGTGACTAGTAACCGAAAGCCCTTTGGCCTCAGTGAGTTGTCTAATTGGTTTTGCCATAGCTTCATTTGCAACCTTTAAGAATCCCAATGCAACTTCATTTGGTGTTTTCATAGAATGTGGGTTCTCCTTATTAATCAGATCAGTTAGTTCTTCAAACATCACTTTAGTGATCTCAAAATCAAGAGGCATATCTTCTGTTGGGCCAAATATCTTTGGGAAATACTCAGGTAAAATTCTTCCAGTAAAAAGATTTGCATCAGTTACTGTTAATGGTCCACCCTTTCTGTAACATGCAGGACCTGGATGTGAGGAGGCTGACTCCGGTCCAACTCTGAATACCCCATTCTCATAGAACAGAATTGAACCACCTCCGGCGGCAACCGTATTGATGTCAAGATGAGGAGCAGCAACACTGATTCCAGCAGTAACTGACTCAAACACATGTTCGTAAGAACCAGAGAACCTGGAAACATCGGTAGATGTACCCCCCATATCAAACCCAATAATCGGCCTCTTGAACATGGGATCATAACATGTTACTGCAGCTCCCACAACACCACCTGCTGGTCCCGATAAAAGAGATCTCAGTCCTGTGAAATGCTGGTGAGAGCATAAACCACCATCAGATTGCATAAATTCCACTCTTGTGTGTTTCTCAAATCCCGCTTTGAATCCACTTAAGAAATTTTCAATGTATATCTTGACAATTGGAGTTAAATAAGCATCTACAACCGTAGACTGTCCACGAGGAGTGGCTTTTATAGTTGGCATAGTCTCGTGAGATGTAACAACAAACTTGAAGCCCAGCTCTTGAGCCGCTTTCTTAAGCATCTTCTCATGAGTTTGATAATTGTAACCATGAATAAGACATATGGCAAGAGCCTCAAACCCTTCTTGACGTAAATTAAGTAGTTCCTTGCGAGCAGAATCCATATCGATTGGCTTCAAGATTTGAATTACATCTTTCGTTTGGCCCTCAACATAAGTGGTGCCATCTAAAAGCTCTCTGCAATCTTTTTGTTCTGGGTCTTCCGAAAAAGCTGCTAAGGTCACTCTTTCATCAATCTCTACTACTTTCTCGTACAACACGCCCGGCTTTTGAACGACTAATTTGAAAAGATCAGGCCGGGACTGGTCCCCAATATGTAGAAAGTCCTTGAAGCCACGAGTGGTTAAAAAAGCAATTTTCTGACCTTTACGTTCCAACAATGCATTTGTTGCAACAGTTGTTCCTAATTTGATCGACTCTATTGCAGAAACATCTAATGGAATCCCCCTTGGCACTGGATTTCCAGAGATATACTCTAGAACCCTTCTTATACCCTCGATATTGGCATCCTTATAGTTGCTAGGGTCTACTGATAGTAACTTGAAAACATAATCGTCTTGTCCGGGTATCACGGCAATAACGTCCGTGAATGTTCCTCCCCTGTCAATGGCAATCTTAACTCTTTCAACAGTCATCTTTGATACAGAGAGAAGTCTTCTAGAACGGTGGATGAAGCAAAGTTGAGCAGATAATTCTACTTATATAAATTAAGTGGTGTTTCAACATCAAAAACTTCCTGATAGTGCTACAGAAGGCATAATGTAACTACAGTCCAAGTGGCAAGTATTAGATTCCTATGATGCAGTTGAATAATAGTATTAACTCCACCTTGGAAGGTTTTTCATCGCCGGCGGTCTTTCTTGCCTGACTGCCAATCGGCGATTATATTAATATTATTCGGTACACGATTTCTGCTCGATAAGGCACTTTTAGAAAAACATGCTCGAGGGCAAAAGGCATCATCGATAGCTCTGCCCAATTGTCGAGCATCAAAAAATTCCTCCTCTCAATCGCAGACAGGTGCAACAACAAATTATCTCTAAAAATGGAACGCCAGTCTTTCGGCAATATTGTGAGAATAAGTAGCAAGGCAGAGGTCATTCTCTTTTTCCCGATCTATTTCTTCCTTTCTACAAGTTTTGATTCGTTTGAGCAGCTCAGAAATATGCGATAAGGTTGCTAATGTAAGCCGAAGTTTTATGTGCCAATAAAATTTTCCGGAAGCTCAGAACCAATCAAAAAAGTTACACCTGATATTTCATTTATCTAGGTGAAGATGAAATGTTCCAGATAAAGCATGAAAGGGGCAAAGAAAACCAGAGGGGGGTGTTTGTTATGTAGGAGGAGAAAGAAGCGCTGCGACAAGGCTAAGCCTAAATGTAGCAACTGTGTTAGGCTGAACCTGGACTGCAGTTATGCGTTAAAAATCAACTGGAATAGAATTAATCAAATAACGTTATCTGATCATGAGCTTCAGGAGCTGTCCAAAAACTCTTGTACTTATCGCAGTTCCCCAATATTTATGATCAACTTCACTAAATGGGAGGTACGCTTAAGTTATTTGTTCAACGTTGAAGAAAACAGTGGTTTTGAGTTTGGTGGTGAGCATCAATCTTCACTGGCAAAGGCAGATGATTGTAGTCTCGAACTGCCATATATGCAGGATATGGAATCTTCATCGGATCAGCCTGACACGTTATCTTCCTCTGATTATGAAGCTTTTCTCTTCCAACATTACAAAGACTTCTTATGTGCAACCAAAACTTTTCCTTTTGCTGGGGAAGTGAATGAGTTTAGGTATATTGTCGTCCCTGAATGTGGCCGCTTCTCAGGTTTATATTTTTCGGTTATTGCTCTCGCTGCAATTGATCTCATGAAAAGTGAAATGATAAAGCACAACACACCAGAAAGCATAAAAGCTGTCAACACCTATAGACAGCTATTCCTTAAGTATAAAGATGAATCTATCAGTGAATTACATAATATCATAGACAATTTTAGCATCTCAGATATGGATATAATAGAAAAGCTGGCTATCACAATAATGACGCTCTGCTCAGCTGAAATCACCAATCAGGGCTGCAGGAAGTGGGTTGATCATTTGAAAGAAGGATGTCTCATATTCTCAACAGTCACGCAAAAGCAGATACTACAATCAAAGATACTACTGTTTGTCTACAAGTACTTCTCTATAAGATACTTTTTCTTGATTTGTACGTTGAAAAAGGACAACGTCAACAGATTTTTGTCTGAATCTCCATGGCCTGTTATACCTCAGGTTTTTGATTCTGATTATATTGATCACATGTTCGGGTGTTCACCTCGTATGCTACAAGTTATATACAGGCTAATCCTGTTGAATCATGAGAGAGATGGCTTCTCTGTTAATGAGACTGTTCTGAGTAAAGAATACTTGAAAATTTGGACAGAGATGGAAAACCTCCACCAACTAGGAGGTGAAGACTCAAGAGATTTAATACTTTGCTCGCTTTCCTATCTTTTGGCCGCAAAAGTTTATTTTTGCACTGTGCTGTTCACTGGTAAGATGAGACTATACACAGAGCGCCACTTTAACTTGGTATACCACCCCATGCTACAAGAGCTAACAACTGTCCTGACAGAGCTCAGCCTGGCGAACTTGGACACGATTTTTCCGACATGGTGTTTGTTTGTACTCTCATTCTGTAATGTCGTGGGTGTTAATGGCGAAGCCAATCGAATAAGTGTGCTTAGTATTTTGTCCACTATTGATATGCGATGGCCGTTATGTTCAAATGTTGAGGTTAGAAGGGCTATGGAAGTAATCTGGAAAGTATACGATCTCACAATTGAAGATCCGGTAAACTATCTGAGAAATGACAAGAATTTTTTTTTGAAGTTCGATTGGAGAGACATATTAAGGGAAGGAGGCTTTCTTTTGGCGCTGACGTAGATCATGCTGTATATTGATTCTATTGATAGTTGAGAAACGTCTAAACTCTCCACAAAAGGTGTTATGTATTTATTCCTATCATATGGAGCGAGTGGAGCAATTCGATTAAGTATAACGGGAATATGTAATATTACAATTTCTAAATTTTCTATTGCTCAACCTCTCAACAGAAGAATGTAAACTTATCGTAGCGTATGGACATTTATGAGGTGATTCTTTTCCTTTGATATACTGTCGGAAATCTAGTATCATTTAAGTGACACTTTATTCACCAATCTTATATTGACTATCAAACAACCATGTGTACGTGTATATTTGCTAATCATATTCTGCTGTGATGCGTTTTTTGCTGCAAATACCTACAGAAATCGTGATCTGGGATTGGAAAGTGAAAAACATTACGACCTACCGATAGTCTAACATGAAAGTGGGAGTGGTCATATAGACTATTATATGAAATATAAATGACCGTTTGAGTTGAATATAATTTAGATCAGATAGTATCCTGAAACAGGTTAGGTTTCGCGTGGCTGATCAACAGGTCGTGTATGAACCATAGATATGATAATCGCAATTTATACATTTAGGAACAGTTTTCTTGCGAGAAACACAAAGATCTATGATGAATACTTTAATGTAGCAAAATGAAGAAGTCACGCCTTGGTTGCTCTACATGCAAACGTATGTTGTTTTTAAAGGCGTCCATACTCAGAGATACAACATGTACTAACAGCATTTCTTACTGAAATACACAGGACGTAAGAAAAAGTGTGATGGTATGTATATTTCTTGAACTATGACAACCAAGTATCATTCTAACCTTTACTTCAGAACAACATCCATATTGTGGAAGCTGTCGCAGGCTTAATTTGAATTGCAGCTATGACTTGAAGTTGAGCTGGCTGGGTAGTCACCAGCAAACATTGAACGGATCAGAGCTTGTATTCTTGCCACTGCAGACTCCTCAAATTTCTAGGTACTCCTTCATTACTTTTACTTCAGAGGATATATTATTTGGGAATAGATTTGAACAGCTATTCAGAGAAAAGAAGGAAAAAAAGATAAATATATTCAATAGAGAAGAGTCTCTAGAAGACTCATTTACTCTGGACTCAACTGATCTTTATGATATCACCGAGGATTTTTTATTCAATTATTATGAAGTGGTGGTGAGCAAAAGTCAGACATTTTCAGGCTCTGATTCATCTTCTAACGAGTTTCGATGGCTGATTATTCCAGGATGTAAGATATTTCCGGCTCTTTATCAGTCTGTACTAGCGATGAGTGCTCACTCACTTTTAAAAAAAGCTAATACATCAGCAACAAGAGATCCAAAATTGGTGCAAACTTATTATCAGTTGTTCATTAAGTACAAGAATGATGCAATAGATTCGCTACATAAAGTCCTGGATAGTGACATATCAGCTAAGGAAACTTTAGAAAAGATAGTTATTACAATTGTCATCCTATGCTCAATGGAGATTAGTTTCAAGGGTAACACACGATGGGTAGATCATTTGAAAGAGGCATGCCTGATATTTTCAATCTTGATGCCTCGCAATATACTTGAGTCACCCGTACTACTGTTTGGTTATAGATACTTCTCCTTAAGATATATTTTCCTTCTGAGCACTTTAAAGGGGTCACTGTTAGAATTCTTTTTGTCAGAATATCCTTGGCCAATTGAGGAGTCGTTTTTCTCATACGAGATTATTGATCATATGTTTGGCTGTTCGCCAAAGTTACTATTCATTATTTATCGTTTGGTTTTGCTCAACAGGTTGAGAAACCAGACTAACGTCGATGAAGAAGTTCTTAGTTTCAAATATATGAACATTTGGCAAGAGATATTTCAATTAGAACAGAAACCAAGCATAACTGATATTACATCTGAAGAGCTCAAGGTTTGTTCTGAGACATATCTGATAGCCACCAAGACATATTTTTGCACACTTTTGTTTGGGGGAAACCTCAAAATATACTCATTGCACAATTTTGCAGCGATATATGTAAGTCTTGTTCCACGCTTTGTCGATCTTCTCAAAAGCGTCACAATACAAAGCAACACGGCGCTCTTCCCATCCTGGTGTCTTCTTATTGCATCTTGTTGTAACACTATCGGAGTTGTTGGAGAGACCATTAGAATAGAGCTACTTCAACTCCTTGAAATGATCGAGCAGCGATGGCCTTCAAGCTCCATTGTAAGAGTGAGAACAGCTGCAGAGACCATTTGGAAGGTTCACGACCTCTTAATAGAAGATCCATCGAATTTCCTAGACAAAAAACACAGCTTTATATTTACTTTTGATTGGAGAGATATATTAGAGGAGTCTCACTTATTACTGGCGTTGACTTGAAGGTAATGAATAGTGATGGCACGAATTTAGAACTTGCTACAAACATAGCTACAAATAACATCACGGTAAACCTTATTGCTTTCCGCAATATAGTCGTAGTCAAATTTTGTTTTCAGCAGATTCGTTATTTTTTTGTCAAGAGACCAAGAGACTGCTTTTTCATACTGGCGGATCGGGATACCAAAACTTTTCTTCATTTTTTGTCTCTATGCTACCAGGACAAAAATTAAGTTTTATTGAAGCATCTGGGACCGCCACGCTTCAAAGCCAAAACAGAAAAGTTAATTTTTTTGTAGTTGCTTTTATCACGATCTTTAGATTCTAAAAATGATAAGATAAAGCAGGATCTTTTGTTCATAGCAACGAGTTTTATATATAAATGGTATCTTTTGACTACAGTTCTGGCACCCATCATATGCATTCTGAGTAGATAATATTATTCACTTCTAAAAATGGCGAAAACCAATTCAACTTCTTATGCTGCCGGACAGCAAATTGCTGAACTTCTTCCGAAAGATGAGGTGCGGAAATGGTATCAAAGACCAAATATTTTAAAACTCAACCTTATTGTTGCGAATTTTATGCTGTATGGTGCAGCTATAGGGTACGACTCAGCAGTCACAAACTCCATTCAAGCGTTGCCCGAATGGAAGGAATTTATGGGTAACCCGACTGGAACCTGGCTTGGATTTATCAACGCTAGTCCTTTTGTCGGAACTTGCTCTCTGATTTTGTTTGTACCTTATCTTTGTGAAAGAGTAGGGAGAAAACCAGTCGTTTTCTTAACGACCTTTTTCATTTGGTTAGGAGCTATTGTTGCATCTGCAGCTCAAAATCCAGCTACCTACATTATGGGACGTGTTATCACAGGATTTAGTGCCGCATGCAATTATTCAGCTTCAATCTACGTTAATGAAGTTGCCTTCCCTACTTACCGTGGGAGATTTGCAGCTGCATATCACTCTATGTTTTATTTGGGATCGGTTATAGTTGCTTGGGTTGTATTTGGTACCAGAAATTGCTCTGGAAATACAACATGGAGAATACCTTTGGCATTACAGGCCCTAATCCCGTTAATGCTTTTTCCCGTATTACTGCTTGCACCTGAAAGTCCTCGCTGGCTTGCTTCAAGAGGGGAATTCGATAAAGCGAAGGATATCCTTCTTAAATATCATTCTGGAAATGAAGAACAGTATATTCCTCTTGTGGAGTTTGAATTTGAGGAGATAAAAAGAGGTTTAGAAATCCAGAGACAGAATGGAGATTCGTCATGGAAGTCACTTATAAGTACTTCGGGGAATAGAAAAAGATTGTTTATCAGCTGCTTTTTGGGATTTGCTTCTCAATGGAACGGAAATGGTATTGTGAGTTCATACCTCAGCAGTGTTTTCACTTCCGTAGGTATTACTTCGGTATGGAAACAGACTCTATTGAACGCATGTATTCAGTTATTTAATTGGTTCATGGCTATTGGAGGAGCATTATCGGTTGACTTTGTCGGAAGAAGAACATTATTTTTGATTTCAACAGCAGGAATATTCTTTGCGTACATTGGATTAACGACGATAACGGCTGTTTACACCGAAGAACACAAGCATATCGGTTCAGGAATCATCTTTTTCATCTTTATGTGCTATGGAATGTATGATATTGCCTATACTCCTCTGGTTACTTCATATCCTTCCGAGCTGTGGCCACAGAGTACCAGATCCAAAGGTTTATTTGCTGGAATGTTTGCTGTGAACTCTAGTACATTTTTCAATATATTTGTTAATTCAATCGCATTATCTGCTATTGGATGGAAATACTATTGCGTGTATTTGGGGATTCAGGTAATTATATTTATCGTTATCTATCTAACATTTCCTGAAACAAAGGGTTATTCATTGGAGGAAATTGCTCTCATCTTTGATAAAGATGAAATAACTCAATCCGCGCTGAACCATGTGGAGATAAATCAGAACTCCGGTCCTTCAGATTATGAAAGCGATATGAAAGTACCTGCAGCGATCAGCTCTAAAGAAGTTTAGCTTATGGATTCCATAGAAACTATTTCTAAGATTCGTTTGAGGAAGCTGAAAATAACATTAAAGTTGAGTAATATCATCAGATTTGGAATGGTTGTACATACAGACTAGTAGAAACCTTTCCATAATACTGTTTCAGTCAAAATAAAATCTCTAGTCAATATGATGTCTTCAGATGAGCGTCCAACAAAAATGGTATAGAGACCCTCTTCAGCTTTGTAAAATCCGGTTTCCTCGTCAAAAAAAGAAAGAGCAATCTTTGAATTCATTCTGCACTGCACTTCAGCTGTTTCGTTTGACTTCAATGTGACCTTTTCAAATCCTTGAAGCTCTTTCAAAGGTCTTCTAACACTGCTATTATTGGATCCAATATAAACTTGAATGATTTCTGACCCCTCTCGATCAGATGTGTTCGTAATTTCAAGACTTACCTCGATATAATTTCGGTCTGTAATAATATTCATATTACTAAAAGTAAATTCTGAATAACTTAATCCATGACCAAATGGAAACAGAGTTTTAAGTCGTTTTGCTTCGTAGTATTTATAACCAACATAAACATCCTCGGAGTAAAGAACTCGTCCCATATCATTAGAATAATGTAAAAATGAGGGATTGTCTTCTAGTCTAATAGGGAATGTCAAAGGTAACCGTCCAGTTGGGTTGTGATCACCAAAGAGAACATCAGCCAATGCATTTCCAGTTTCATTTCCTAAATACCATGTTTGAACAATGCACTTAGCCCTGTGAACCCAGGGCATAGTGATAGGAGTTCCTGACTGATTGACTATAACAATATCATCTCTTACGTCCAATAATTTTTCAAGAAGTTGATTGGTCAATCCTGGTAAGCACATGCTGACTCGGTCAAATCCCTCTGATTCCCACTCTTGATTCAACCCAACAATAACAACTATTTGATCAAATGTTTTTGCCAGTTCGCAGCATTTGTAAATCTCAGCCTCCTCATCAATTCGCAAAGCACAGCCAAAGGAAATTGCCCCTCCTCCAAACAAAACAGCCTTCGAAGATGTAAGGTCACTCGTAGCACCAGATCCAAACTTGCAGCTTAGTTTGTATTGTTTGCCTTTCTCTAAGAATATTGATCCACGTTCTTCAATTGTTCCGTTATTCAAAAAACTCGTACCCGCAGTTTGATTTGTCTCGTTGTCTATAATTTCATCATCATCAATATATAGCCTTGCAGTTCCCCTTACACAAAGACCAAAATCAAAGATACCCGACTGGTCAGGAGTGAAGTATCCTTCCAGTTGACCGTAGTAGACTTTTGTATCACCAATTGCTTCATGATTGTAGTCCATCAGATAAACGCTTGTCTTGGTTAAATGAAGAGTGTCAAAAGGTTCATCACTGTAATCAGGATTCAGATAAAAGCGAAATATAAAACCTGGATCCCCGTCCTTTGTTTTGATAATATTGTCCATCATAGGTAAAAATTTATGAGTATAACATCCTACTGAATAGGATATTAGAGACGGATCAGACAGTTTGCTCTCAATTCCCTCATATGGACTTACCACATAAGACGCATTCAAGGAAGCAGATCCCCCTCCACAGAAAACTACCCCTTTAGCGTTTGGACCTAAGACAAGAGTGGATTTCTGCTTTACTAGGGGTAGTACATTTTCTTCATTCTTCAAGAGTACTATCGAGTTAACTGCAGCATTAAGTAAAACTTCCGTTGTCTTGGTTTCATCAAATACTTTAGGTTTCTCAATTCTAGAATATGACTGACTGCAATCATTAACAAGTTTGAGAACATTTCGCACACTAGCATCAATGATCTCCTCCGTTAATTTGTTGGAGGTAGCCGCATGAGACAAATTACCGGTTCTCCATGCCCCAGGACCCGGCATTTCCAAGTCGACCCCTCCATAATTTTTGAAATGGGAGGCATCAGCAATCCTCTTGTGTTTTCCAATTCCACAAGAAAGAGAGTCAATCGTGCTATAAGTTCCAAACCAATCACTTACTATCAAACCATCATACCCCCATTCGCAACGAACAATTTCTCCAATTAGGTCTTTTGACTCCGCAACATGAGTTCCATTGATTTTATTGTAAGAAGTCATGAGACACCTCGGGTTGCTTTCCTTCAAAGCTATCAGAAAAGGCATCAGATAGACTTCCCTGAGTGCCCTTTCTGTGACAATGGAATTGGACCCTTTTCTTTCATGTTCCATATCGTTGCAAACAAAATGTTTAATTGCAGCAAAAACTCCATTTGATTGTATACCATTGATTATCTGCGATGCAAGAACACCTGATAAAACAGGATCCTCACTAAAAGACTCAAACCCTCTGCCACCTAATGGTCCTCTCTGTATGTTGACAGTTGGACCAAGGAGTACATTTACACCTTTTTTGCGCGATTCATCTGCTAATAACTCTCCGACTTGGTATACAAGTTGCTTGTCGAAAGTTGCTGCAAGTGCAGTTCCACATGGAATACACGCTGCCTTGTCGGCATCGAAAAACTTAGTTCCTCTAACTCCATTCGGACCATCAGAAAAACGGATTTTGGGAACATAATACTCGGGGATTTCCTTGGTATGCCAAAAGTCAGATCCTGACAGAAGCTCAATCTTCTGCTTGAGCGTAAGTGTTTTCAGAACCTCGTTTACGTTAAAAGACATTATTTTAACTTTCAATCTGCTCGGAAAGATACGATCACAAGAGCATGATGAGCTAATGAGAACCTAAATAACTATATTATGTTTAGGCTCAAAGATCAGGATTTTTCACAAAAATCAAACTCTGATAAGCGCAGCGGACTTAGATGCATTTAACTATTCTTTTCTTTGTTATTAACGCAAAGAAACAATAAAACAATTTTTCATAGTAATTTGAATCCGATGGGACTCACACACAAACCTGAAATCAAAAACAATTTCTCAATTCAAGCTGATAATATCAAAACCTTTTATTACGCGAAAATCAAGATATGATCCAGTCACGAGAGGACACCATCAACACCATCTCACTATCTTCCTAGCAACCGCAACTGAGGTACGGTGAGTTACCAGCCCTCTTCTAGACAGCATTGGGTGTCTTTTGTTGTGACTGCAATGTCAGAGGGGTAGCCAGAAAATATAGTTCATACAAGAAAAACAATACAGGGGTTTTGCGGTGTGTTGTAGACTGTATCGATACTGGAAAATTGTGGCTATCAGAAGAGATGACTGGAATAAGCTTCGAGGAGTAAAGACTGACTTCTTGTTTGACTAGTCGATATCATTACACAATATAGGTTTCTGTAGTCCTCGGACGGTGCTATCAGGTTCAAAATTGCAAGGCAGACAAGGAATGTTGTGAAAGAGAACAATACGGATATAGTTATTTGATTTGCATCCAGACAGCTGCGACGCAGTTGTAGGAAACACTGAACTTTTATGGCGAGACGTTGCTTACAAAGCAGAAACTCCTACCCTAGCTGACTTTGGAAATGCTGTTAGTCTACACACCCTGGTTGGTGAAATCACTCTGTCCGCTGAGACTGGAAAGGAAGTGCTGTTGTGATATTTTTAGCGATTGGTCGACATCCTCTATTTTAAAGCATACCGGAAATTTTATAGATTACAGTAAAAATTATTATTGAGGACTTTTTTATCAGCCTCCTCTAACAAAATCTAATAAAACATTTGACATCCCAATTCATTGAATCAAAACACATGTTACTAAGTACAGTCTATTTAGAAAACGAGAGGCCAAGTATATGGAAGGAGATGCCACATGCTTTAAAATAGATTAGCTTCAAGAGTTAGAAAAGAGAAAGCAAGTATCGCTACCGTATGTTCTTCCTAAGTGACATTCATCATTTCGGAATTCGCAATTCGATGATGCAAGTAAAGAAATAGGTAGGATAAGTGACTATTTTTTAGAACTTCTACAGAGTCCGGTAAACTGATTAACTAACCGTTCTGAGTAGCAGGGAGTTGATATGGGAACTCCGCAGTATTATCTTTCTCGAAAAGAAGTACTAATTAGGCAACTTTGGCGGGTAATTTCACGGCAAAAAAATCCTTTCGTCCTTTATCTCAGGCCAGTGTGGAGATGGACTAACTAAGCAAAGCTGATCATGACGGTGAACGCGTAGCTCGCATGGCTATAGGAATGAATTATATATTTCAATAGGTTTTGTTACTTCCACAGTATAAATATCTCTCTTTTGGAACAAATTTTAGAGTAGCCATGTTACTGAATTTAAGAAGTATAGTGTGATATACATAAAATGACTACTGATAAGGATGCAACACATGATCTTGTGCTAAGAACTGTTAGAGTTTTGATTGCGGATCTTGTTCAGCAGTATGGAGGGGGTCATCCAGGTGGAGCAATGGGTATGGCTGCAATTGGAATTAGTTTGTGGAAATATGTCATGAAATACTCGCCAAAGAATCCTGATTATTTCAACAGAGATAGGTTTGTATTATCAAATGGACACTCTTGTCTGCTGCAGTACGTGTTCTTGCATTTGAGTGGCTATAAGCATATGACACTAGATCAGCTTAAGACGTATCACTCGGATAATCTTGATTCTTTTTGTCCAGGTCATCCGGAGATTGAACATCCTGGAATAGAAGTCACTACCGGTCCTTTGGGACAGGGGATAGCTAATGCAGTGGGTCTAGCAATAGCCTCAAAAAACCTTTCAGCTACCTATAATGCACCAGATTTTCCAGTTGTTGATAATACAATATACTGCATGATTGGTGATGCATGTTTACAGGAAGGAATTGGGCTAGAGGCCATATCTTTAGCTGGACATTTTCAGCTTGATAATTTGGTTGTTCTTTATGATAACAACCAGATCACATGCGATGGAACTGCAGATGTTGCTAATACTGAAAACATAAATGATAAGTTTAAAGCGTGTAACTGGGATGTTATCGAAGTTGAAAACGGTTCTTCCGATATAGATGGTATTGTCGCCGCTCTGGTCAAAGCAAAGTCACTTACAGGTAGCCCAGTATTGATTAATATACATACTGTTATAGCAGCGGGATCTTCTCTTCAAGGGACTGCTGCAACACATGGAGCTGCATTAGGAGAAGACACTGTGAAAATTTTGAAGATTCATAATGGATTCGATCCTGAAAAGAGTCTTTACATTTCTCCAGAAGTGTATTCATTTTTTGAGGATATTCCAGCTAAAGGAGAAGAGATTGAAAGAGAATGGCAAACCCTTCTTCAGAATTATGAATCTATGTATCCAGATAGGGCTACTGATTTTAAAAGAAGAGTTAAGGGGCTGCTTCCAGACAACTGGCAACAATATATTCCAGAGAACTATCCGGCAAGTCCAACATCTTCTCGGAAGTCAAGTGGTCTTGTATCTGGCCCCGTTTTCAAGAACATTAACAATTTTATGGTGGGTACGGCTGACCTCACACCATCTTGTAACATTGCTTGGCCAGGTAAAACGGATTTCCAAAGCCCAAGCTTAAAGACAAAGTGTGGCTTGAATGGAGATTATTCAGGGAGATATATCCATTATGGAATCAGAGAGCATGCAATGGCCGCAATTTCAAATGGTATGGCTGCGTACAATAAAGGAACTTTTATCCCAGTTACATCAAGCTTTTTCATGTTCTACTTGTACGCTGCTCCAGCGGTAAGAATGGGGGCTCTTGAACAATTACAAGTAATTCACATTGCCACTCACGACTCTATAGGCACTGGAGAGGATGGACCAACTCATCAGCCAATAGCTTTAGCCGGATTTTACAGATCAATGCCAAATATGCTATATATGAGACCATGTGATTCAGAGGAAGTTTCTGGTTGTTGGGAAGTTGCAGTTAACGCCAAAAATACACCTTCCATCATTTCATGCTCAAGACAAAATTTGCCACAATACCCAGGCTTAACTCAAAGAGATAAAGTGAAACTTGGAGCTTACGTTATCAGTGGAGATGACTCTGCCGACTTACAACTGCTAGGAGTAGGTTCTGAGTTACACTTCGCTGTTGAAGCTGCCAATATTTTAAGAGAGAAAGGTATAAAGGTCAGAGTTATAAGTTTCCCTTGTCAATCTTTGTTTGAGCAGCAGCCAAATGACTATAAATCCTCCATTCTGAAAAGAGGTAAAATTCCATCTGTTGTTATTGAAGCCTATTCTCCAAACGGATGGGAGCGGTACGCTACTGCTGGAATCAATATGAAAACATTCGGCAAATCTTTACCAGGTAGTGTGGCTTATCACCACTTTGGCTATTCTGGGCAAAATGTAGCAGCTAAAGTTGAAGAATACTACAGCACGTATTTGAGAGACAAAGAAATCCTTTGGACCTTTCAAGATTTAAATAGCGTTTCTAACTGAATTTATTGTTCCTCGATATTCCTCAAAAATATTCCTAAGATCGTGTACAACACATGTTATTTATTTGCGGGGTGGAGCAAGTGCGGGGATAGAGAGACTTGAAATTGAAATACCATAAATCAATCTAAAAAGGTTTTCAGAGTTAAGCATCTCGTGAGTGGAAATAACGTAAGAATACTATAAACTATAAGGATGATTGTTTCCAAGAGTCCTCGACGGGTATCCAAAAGGTTTTCTAGAGTCAAGACAGGTTGTCTGAACTGCAGGCGTAAACACAAGAAGTGCAACGAGGTAAAGCCAACTTGTGGGCCTTGTGAGAGGCGTTTTGAAGAGTGTGTATGGCCGAATAATGCTTCTCAGTCTAAAACAAAGTCAACCACCTCAGTTTCTGAATACACGGAAAAGGGTTCAGACACTAAAAACCTGAACCAGTATGCTTTCAGGCTGGTTACTATCAACAGCATTTCGAGCAATATCCGGGAGTCAATATCAACACAGCATTATTCCTCTGAACATAACATGCAAGATCATCCTCAAGTAGATACAGTGACATCCTTCCTTAATCACAAAGACTACGATCTCCAGAGAATGACCGCTAGTTCTCCAGAGTATCATCCTCATTATTCTAAAGTTGGCACTGACAATCTTTTAGATGTTGAGAATACACTTTCAAGAGCACAGGTTGGAACACCGGCTGAGCGCACAATCACTAACAGCGAAACCACATTCGATCTTAATGGTAATGCTTCCCCGCTTTCACTGATTAACTCAACTGACACGGGTTATGACTATAATAGATCCAACTTTGCTGAGCTTCCAACTTTGTATAATGATTTACATGATACGTTTCGTGATTATTTATTCACAAATGCAGAGCTCAACGATTTCAGTACAACAACCAATTTCAATAATATCTCGGTTGGCTCAGATTCATCTAAGAACATTCAAGTTGCGGCAGACTGGTCTAAACCTTCGGATACCTTAGAAACTCAATCTAAGCTTGATGGGATTCTAAACAGTTTGTCATCTGATTTGACTTCAAAAGAAGAGGTTGAGCTCTTGAATAATTATCTCTATGAGATTGCTCCTGGCCTAGATATGTTTGATAGAACCAGACAGTTTGGAACTACCGCTCCAGTTCTTGCAAAATCGAACAAATGTCTACTTTACGCAATTTATGCTATATCTGCCCGCCAAAAAGAGCTCACAGAGCCTGGCTATCGTCCTGAGAAAGCAGTCGAATTTTACAGAGAATCTTTGAAACACTTGATTCCAACTGTAAGTAGTTCCAAAAATCAAGCCGTTATATGCTCCTGCGTAATACTTTGCGTTTTAGAGATGATGTCCTCCTCAGCTACACAGTGGAGATACCATCTTGAAGGTTGTCATGCACTTTTTGAGGCACATCATATTAACGGATTTGGTGATGACTTGGAGCGAAGATTATTTTGGTGTTACGCCAGGATGGATATATGTTGCTCCTTGATGGTTCAGAAATCTACCATAGCACCACCTGAATGTTTCATTCCAAAAGACGTAGATGTTTCAAAAGCAGGTGACATTTTATTTTCAAACCAGGCCGACGATATGCAAGCAAATTACGTTATATTTCTCGTCTCAAGAATATTGAATTTACTTGGTAAAGATACGAACACATTCTCCCAAGAATGGGAAGTGTTATGGAGAGAGATGGAACAGTGGTATGATAATCGACTACCTGAAATGACACCTATTTTTACCAAAGACAATCACCCATTTCCCGAAGTGGTCTATCTCAATGGCCCTGCTGTATCTGCGCTTCAGTTTTATCATATGGGTGTTATTCTATTACTTGAAAATAAACCAAGATTTTACAAGTTTGAGCCGTCAAAAAAGCTGAGATCAAGGATATGGCATGCGAAACAGATAGTATCCATCAGCCTGAATAATTGGCAGCATGGTGCATGGAACACCTCCCTACAACCCTTGTCAATTGCGGGGAGGGTTTTGAGCAGCGAAGATGAACACCGCGTAATCTTACGGATGATGGATGATATAGAATCTAAGACTGGTTTTCAGATGAAGTACAAAAAAGAATACCTCATCAGAAGCTGGAAAGGGTATATTGTTGAGTGACTCCTATTGATTTCTCGTCGACCAAAAAGGAAATTATCTAAGCGCTACGCGCTCGCGCCCTATTGTTTTTGCGAATGTGGGGTAGAAAATGTTTCTTGTCACACTGCCGACTCCTGATCAACTATTTTTAATTTTTCCTCTAGTATATATCAAGGATTACACTTTACCAAATAAAAGTGTGAAGTTTTGAATATCCTCTTTAATTACTTGTAACAATCATGATTAGCCATATCAAAGAAAATATCTCAATTCAAGTGACCAAGGAAAATAAGTTGGTGTATGTCAATGCCCCAGTAGATCCTCCAAAGAAGGGTGAGGTGCAGATCCATATAAGGGCCACTGGTATATGTGGAACTGACGTCCATCTATGGAAAAGAGGTCGCATAGGTCAGTACCAGGTTTTAGGAAATCTTATTTTAGGTCATGAGACCGCTGGTGAGATCATTTCCATTGGGGAAGGTGTCACGGATCTGAAGGCCGGTGATAGAGTTGCAATTGAACCTCAGCTTACCTGCGGCAGTTGCCACCTTTGTGCTCAGGGAGATTATAATCTGTGCGAAACTGTCAAATTTTTAGGAATTTACCCTGATCATGGGTCGATGAGAAGAATCATGAACTATGATTCAAGCTTAGTTTATAAAATTCCTGAGAATATGACTTTCGGAGAAGCTGCTATGGTTGAGCCCTTGTCTGTTGCTTTTCATGGTAATGAAAGAGCGGGTGTTAAGCTAGGTGAGGGTGCCTTGATTTCTGGAGCTGGTCCAATTGGTTTGTTTTCTTTACTGTTAGCGAAAACCTCTGGAGCTTGTCCCTTGGTTATCACTGACATTAACAAATCAAGACTGGAGTTTGCAAAGAAGTTGGTTCCAGAAGCTTTAACATATCAAATTGATCCAAAGTTGACACCGGAAGAAAGTGCTACTCAAATTAGAAATGAATTTGGCGGTGGTGATTCCAACGCGCCTCTAGTTACATTAGAATGTACTGGTGTCGAATCGGCTATTATTACCGGAGCCTATGTTACCAGAAGATCAGGAACTTTGATGATTATTGGTGTGGGAACTGGGGTCATTAATAATTTCCCATTTATGCATTTATCTTTTGCAGAGATTGATGTAAAGTTCATCAATAGATACCACCGCAGTTGGCCAACTGTAATCAAGCTGATTTCTGAAGGTAAAGTTGATGTCAATAGCTTGATTACGCACCGCTTTCCCTTGGAGAAAGGAATTGAAGCACTGGAGACATCTGCTAATCCCACAAGTGGAAGTGTAAAGGTTGTCATTGAGGATAATATTTAGGTTAAATAATTTTTCCATCATCTCAACATATTAAACTTCTTATTTATCAGGATTGAACACAATACGACATACATCCCATACGAGAAGCATTTCATTTAAACTGTAAAAATTGATACATCTGCTGATGTCAGAAGTGGAAGTGTA
The DNA here is from genome assembly GCA_003706095.2 of Ogataea trehaloabstinens. Classification (NCBI taxonomy): domain Eukaryota; kingdom Fungi; phylum Ascomycota; class Pichiomycetes; order Pichiales; family Pichiaceae; genus Ogataea; species Ogataea trehaloabstinens. Next base: position 85,142 of record PPKJ02000009.1, on the reverse strand, counting down.
AAAAAAGGTTGTTATTGAAGAATACTTAAGTTAAATAATTTTTTCCACCATCTCAACGTGTTCAACTTCTGGTTTATTGGGATTCACACCATGCGATATTCCTCCCATACCATAAACCCTCCGTTTAGTCCCTAAGAATATATCTTCAACTTGCTCCAAAGACTTGTTGGCAGTTTCCGGATACATGATGTAGATAAGGATAGTAGCTGACGCGTTCGTGACAGTAAAAATAATGTATGTCCTCCATCCAAGCTTCTCGGTTAAAATTGGTGTAATCATCGCAACAACAAAATTCCAAAACCAGTTAGATGAAGTACCGATGGCAGTACCCTTGGCACGCAATTGGAGAGGTAGGATTTCTGGAACATACGTCCAGGCAACGCAAAGTAGAGAAGCTGAAAACGCACACATGTACACAAAAAAGAATGCAACCGCCCCTAATGAACAATTTTTTGTTCCACGCGACAACAAGATAGTCACCATCATCATCGCAAATGAACAGACAGCAGTACCAATTATCACCGTAGGACGTCTACCAAGTCTGTCAAGATAGAAACTAGGGATCATTGCAAATAGCCACATGCATATAACAATGCATCCACTCAAAATCTGAGAAAGATTTGTATCAAGACCAACGTTTGTTTCTAAGACCAAAGGCATGTAGTAAACAACCAAGTTAATTCCACTACTCTGTGTGTAAAACTGAATAATGTACGCCAAAATAATGCGATATCTTCCACACATAGCATCCTTACCTTTGATTATATCCATCCATGTTATGTCTGCTCCTTCTCCTTCTATTTTCTGAAGACGAATGATATCATCTATCAAATCCAAAATTTCCGGGTCATCAATTGCCTTATCATTTATCTTGGATAAAACAGCCTTCGCCTCGTCAATCTTTCCATTTTTAACAAGCCATCTTGGTGACTCTGGACACGTAAACAATAACAGAAAACCCACAACGCCAAAAACCATTTGTAATGCGACAGGAAGCCTCCAAGCTACTCCCCCCTCCAGCTTTGAGGTACCGTATCCAATCCAGTAGGTGATCATGATTCCAACAGCAATAAACATAGCCTCGGCTGAAACAAGTTTACCTCTATTCTCAGGCTTGCATACTTCAGACTGGTATATTGGAACAGTGCTAGTCTCAAATCCTGTTCCAAGGCCCGAAATAAATCTACCAACAAAAAGTTGAACAACACTGTATGCACTTGTCTGTAAAATGACACCAATGATAACGAACGTAAGACCTAGCCAGATAGCTTTTTTTCTACCTAAAGGGTCACCAATAGCGATGTTTCCTAAGCATCCAAAAAAACTTCCGAGATTGTAAATAGCAACTATAATTCCTAGGTAGCTACCAGAAGGATGTCCAAACTGATTTTGAAATTCTGCTTCTCCCTGGATGTTTGCCAAAGCTCCTTGTTCGAATCCATAGAGGATGAAACAACAAAGACACACAAAGGTGATTGTCGCTTGAGTTTGTTTACCTGGTTTTAAAATGTCAAATTTCATAGTTTATATGCTAATTTCTTAAGTGCTAGCGAGTTCGATCAAATTATTGGTATGTTGAGGTAGGAAACGTTTGATTTTAACTTCGAACATAAATTTGCAAAAGAATTTTCTATCCATGTAAAAACAAGGCCACTCACAAAAATGTGGGGTACAGAATTATGAATACGCGAAGAGAAAAAATAAAGACTTTCGAAGATCCGGGGGATTATTAGAAAACAATAAGCATTACCCGCAATCAATGCGGCTATCTGCGACAAATAGAAAGAGCGAACCTAGGGAGCTTCTTCATGACGTCAAATAGCACATCTCTAGCGGCTAACATGAATCTACTTTGATTGCTGATGCTGTCTCCACGATAAAGCGATGGTTTTGAATGACCATCTTCCACTAAAACTTATGTCTCAAAACTTTAAGAGGAGGTTCAACGCGTGGTTGCAAGTGGGGAAACCACTTTAAGCTATGGTCATGTAACTAATTCTGTAATGTAACCTAACTTCAAAATTATCTGATTTTAGATATGAGGACTGAAGCTAATCTTCTTTACAATTAGCGGGAACGTTTTCTGTGAATTTTTCTGTGTGCTAAATAATGGGAGTTAAATGGTCACAACCAAAAACATTAACCTAAGTGCACGTTATAATTCTTGAGGTCAATGCGTACCTTCTCAAAAATGGATGTAACTTGCTATTGGAAATTTAACATGGAATAGTACTAAAGAATTAACTAATTAACAAAACCTACATAGTCTATAGTAAGAATTACAATAGCCTGGAAGGATAAAACCACACGTCTAGGTCAGTAAGTGCTATCACAAACAAAATTTTCTTCTACACGGGAGTCAAAAGTATTTTGGGTTGTGCTAAAATACGTGGTAAATTTAATTTTCAAGTAAAGTAATGAAAACAAGCTAAAACTAAATTTCACATATGAAATGACGAAACACTAATGGCCGACACTAATTCGTTCACTACTTTATTGGTTTGATTTTCAAAGGCTCAACCATTAAGTTCTCATTCTTGTGCATATATATTCTATTTTTAGTTATATACCGACAGTAGCAACGTTTCATGGTCTCAAACGCTGATATCTAGTAAACTAAATCGTCAGGCTCTGTAGCTTCCAAAGGCCTCCGCAAAATCTTCTCTCTAATAAAAGAATATCTAGCAAGCATTAGATAGATAATGGACCCAAAGAAAGACATTCCAGTAATAACTCCGAATCCCATAAGATATTTTGGAGAGTCGTCAGAAGGAAAAAGGTACGAACCATAAATCTGAGCTAGATTACCCATTGCATTTACTATAGCGAGACCAACACCTCTTGTTTTCGAGTCATATCCTGCAAGAGCAATTGAAGAATAGGATAAGGCTAAGGCATTTGCAGACCAAAGACATGAAGCCATCAAAACCAGCATTGCATAACGAGCCTTAAATGAAAAGACCACACAAACAATCAAAGAAAATACACCGGATAAAAACAAAAGAACAGTTAAATAATGTCCTCTCATATGTCCGTATCTGTCACTCAAAGTTGCAATTATCAAATTCAGTACAAATGCAGCTGCATATATTGGAATTGTCATATATTGCACCATAGAACCACTATATCCTAGTCCTGTCACCAATGTAGGATAAAAATATGACAAGGTGGAAGAACCAACAATGACCATGTACCCCATAATCAGTAAAATGACCTTCAAACTTGAGATGTTGAGCCATATAGCCCTCCAAGCGGATACATCGCTTCCTACTGTATTTACCACCTGGTCCAATCGCAGTCTCTCAATTGCAATATCTATCTCTCTCTGAGTGAATCCTTTTGAGGGAGACATATTCTGAGGGAAAGGCAGAAGCGTAAAGTAGGCAATAAGAGCGATGGTGATTGTTCCTGCACCCTCAATGATGAAAAGCCATCTCCAACCTGCAATTCCACGAACATTATGAAGATGATCAGTGATAAGCCCTGCAATAATTCCACCAAACGCTCCACTCAAAATTGCAGCAGAGATATATATTCCAAATCTTCTTGATTGCTCTCGTTTCTTGTACCAAGATGATAGTATTAATAGTATGGAGGGTGCAAATCCTGATTCAAACAAACCCACAAGACTTCGTAATGCAACTAGCTGCCCATAAGTATTCACCTTACTAAAACAACATGTTAAAATACCCCATATCACCATAATAGTAGGAACGAACTTCACTGGTCCAACTCGCACAAGTACAAGGTTTGCTGGTACCTCTCCTACGACATAGAATATAAAGAAAACAATCAATGAAATGGAGTACATGTTTGAATCCATGTTAAGATCATCATCCATCCCTGCTACCTTAGCATTACCGATATTGGTACGATCCATATAAGATAAAAGGTACATGAAAAAAATGGTAATCAACATATAACAATCCACTTTAAACATCAGCTTTTTCTCCTCCTCTGGAGTGTAAGAAAAGCTTTCATCTTCCTTCACATCCTCATCCCCCTCAATATGAAGCACCTCTCTCTTCATTATTCCGTCACTCATTGTCGACAATATTATTTCCTTAACGAAAACACGAGTCAGAAAACTCAAAATATTTAAATACCTTTGAGCCCCGCAAAAAAATCTGGGGTAACAAAGCCGCACGCGGAAGTGTTCCTCCATTACTCAAAACTTTTCTGCAGTAGGTGGACCCCTCTATTAATGCACCATCTCAGCGGCCTATTGCAAAGAAACATTTCGAGAAATTGCACCGCGATACTGACAACGCGAAAATTTAGATCTTACCAATATCGGACCACAATGACTGTTTCAGCCATTCTGGAACTCAGATCCAAGGATTCCTTTTTTAAATTTTGGAGGTGTTTGCGGAAAAATTCTTCCGCTTAATATTAAGAGTGGGGATATTGTGGGGCAAGAGTGACGTCACGACAGCCATCAAGTTGCATGTTGTAGATAGCGTATCCTAGGGTATACGGGGAAAGTTTCGTGTCACAAGACGTTTTTTTCAGAGAGACTTTACAGGTGCCAGTATTAGTTTATCTCAAGAAAACTCGCTGGCAACGGGATTTAGGATTTATAATTAGCTAGATCACAATCAGGGGAGAGGATCGGATGTCTGAGTAAATCTCCCAAAAGGTCATCCACTATTCAGCATACGTATGTTGTCTACCCCAAACTCACTTATTGTTGAGATCAGATGCTGATCAAGCCACCCGGAAATCATTTTCCGGAAAATTTCCCTTCAATCGTAGACAATGAGAAAATAGTAGACGTACTATTTTTCAAATCGAATAGATATAAGCAGCCTGAAACCAAGAGTTTACAGTATTGATGGTTTTTGAATCTTACGCCAGATATTTCCCTAGGTGTATTATTTGTAATCTAGCAAGAGATTTGTACATGGTTCCGAGTCATTCCTTAAAGATGTACACCTTCTGTATATCGCTCCTGAACATCCAAAAATTGATCTAGTCGCAAGAGATCTGTAGAATGCTGATAAATTTAATACTAATTCCAGGTAAAAGGACTTACAACATCGAGTTGCAATATAAGCTCTGTTGATGTTTTTTTCGACTTGCAAATGTGTGTTTCAAACTCAACAAATTTACTGATGACGAGATATTCATCACCGTTGAAGTTGTCTGTTTGAGAGAAACTGCAGAAAGCTAATGTAGTGGCAAATGTCTCTATGATGAACAGATCTCCAGATGACAGTATATTGTGCTAAAGATGGAACACTCGACTATACCTACAGAAGGTTCTTTGGTTATGTTTGAAGAAAACTAAGAAAAAAGGGTCTATTGAGATTCAAGCCAAAAAAGACAAACAATAATCTATATATCAGGTGCTGCCTCAAGATCCTTTTGTAGGATATTTTCACGTTTAAACTGACTTTGAATCATATCTACAAGGTTAGGCATTCAAAATTCAAATTACTCAATTGAAATACAATGAAGTAGCGAGAAAACCGATAATGTTGATCCATGGCAATACCTAGACCAATCTCCTTACAAAAGAACCTTTCAATGTGTTCAGGGTATCGCACCCCTGTCGAATTCACGTCCTATCGATGGCGGTTTGATTGTGTACCCTAAAAGCCACAAACAGTTTGACATATTTGCTCAAAGAAGAGAGAACTGTGAATATAGTGAAATGTTGAGGCTGTAAAAAGATGATGTTTCATGGTTTATGAAAGACCTCAAAATATTACCATATAAAGTAGAGACAGACGAGGGAGATCTAATACTATGGGCCTCACGAACTGTTAACCACTCGATTCAACCCAATTCTGACAACATCAGAGCAACGGTGTACGAATCGTATTCTCCTACTGGTTTTGCACCAGAAGCGCTTCAAGCAAAGAAAGAGGCTTTGAAAACTGGATTAATGATTGGGACGAGTCACTGGACCCACGCCAACATCAACCTGCAATCTGAAAAGCCTATTCTTGCTAATAGTCAATTGGATACAGGTGATCGCATGCAACCGTTAGAAAGGCCTAGACTTACAGACACACTATTAAGCTAGCAGGTATAATCTAGGTAGCATACTCCTTTAACACAATATTATTCCAGTGGCCTTTTTCTATCAGCCAATCTTTGTTGAATAACTTACTGGTGTAATTTTTTGAAGAATCCGGCACTATAGTTACCACATTTGAGCTTTTAGGCAAAGACAGAGCGATTTTAGCGGATGCAGCTATGTTCATCCCGCTACTTGGACCAACAGATAAGTTTTCATCTCGGATCAGACTGTAAATAGTGTTGATGACATCAATATCCAGAAGTCTCACGGATCCATCAGCTAGTGTGAGAATATCATGCAGGTTATTAACCAAGCCCAATTTACCTACTCCTTCAACGAATGACTCTCCTTCGGCTTCGAATGACGCTCCTTTGGTCTGGATATAGTTATGTAGTCCTGAGCCTTCTCTGTCTGCAATAATTGCTTTCACTTTATTATTGGAAACTTCCTTGAGAAAGGAGGATGTGCCACTAAATGTTCCACCAGTACCTGCACCGGCAACGAACGTGTCAACTTTTCCCTTCAGCTCCTCCCAAATTTCGGGACCTGTGGTTTCATAATGGGCCTTTCTGTTAACCAAATTGTTCATCTGGTTGATATGTACCGCATTTCCATGAACCAATGCGTATTCTTGTGCAAGGTTATTTATATGTTTTGGATGACTCTCTGGAACTATCTCTCCTTTGATCACTATGGCACCAAGATTTTCTAACTTGTCCACTTTTTCTTGGATCATAGTCTCGGGAACAAAGAGAACAACCTTGTAATTGTTCAGACGGCCCAACTCAGCTAGCGATATACCAGTATTCCCTGCTGTCGCATCCACAATAACTCCACCTTCTTTCAAGCCCTTGTTCGCTACAGCATCTTCCAAAAGATATACTGCAGCTCTATCTTTGACTGAGCCAGTAGGATTATTGAACTCTAGCTTCACAAATATATTTCTCCCAATAGAGTCAGACAGCTTGTTTAGTCTAACTAAAGGAGTTTTGCCAACAGAAGCTAGAAATTGAGTAGTTTTAGACATGTTGCGTAAGTTTCAAACTCCTTTAGGAACTAATTCCAGAGTTTCCCTAACCCTAAATACTTCTTCCATCGCCAAATGCAGAAATTTATTTCAGTTTTTGCCTTTAGATCTCAACTCAGAAATTGAAAAAAAAGTGGCTTGCGGGGCAAACGATACAAACCTAAAGCCTCTTAGCACCACCAGTTTTTGCGAATCCTCACTATCAGTTTCGGCTTTGGCCCGCAGAAATTCTCCTTGTGCGTGGCTTATCAGTAAGATCAATTGTAGTTTTTATGGCCTGCTGCTCTTTCTCCTTATTACAGTAACTCACTACAAATCAAAAATCCTTATCGCTACTTGAGGAACAGCACCCTCACCAACCTTAGCGATCTTCTTCTTCACCCCATTTGAAGAATTACTTTGCAGCAGCCTCAGCTCTCTCGAGGCTAATATCCGCAATTGCCAGTTCAGTGCCTTGAGCTAATAATTCTTTTGTAATCGGCTGAGCAAGTCCACCAGTACCACCGTTGAACACGGTCACCTTTCCGTCAAATCTGAAAGTTGGAACTGAGTCTGAAATCTCTGGTATCTCTTGAATTTTTACAATGTAACTACTAATAAGTGTTCTTGTAAGATCAAAGAAGATGCGTTTATAACCTCTCTTTTGCTCAAGCAAATATACTTGAACTTGCAACTCTGGAATCACTCAAATAAGAAGTCAAGCTTTGGTCTTCTCTTTCTGTTGCATTCAAAACAGGTTCGAGGAAATGTATTTTCATAATCTACTCATTCACTATAGTGAATCTAAGCCAGAGTTCTTCAGCTATGTAGCCATCATCGCTTTACCGGAACTACAGGAAGGCGGGGTCATTGAAGTGAAGTGAGACTGGATGTGAGAACAGCTTTTCATGGATACTGTCACTGTAAGTCGTTTTGATCATGTGCTCGCCGCGATCCTAAATATGATTTACAGCCTACCCGTGTTGAAATGAAGATTGGCTACATAAGTCTATATGTCATTGCAAAATATCTGTTACTTATCATCAGAAGTGTAACAATCATTTCAAGCCGATAGAAAGAGCACGTAACTAAACAAAGCCTTTCGGTCTCCCTCAAATCAAAGGCTCGTCGGATACATACTTTTCTCGTTTAAATAACCTCACTATGCTTTGTTTGAAGAGCCAGCTACATCCATCCAGTACTCTAATCTCTTGATACATAGCTTGGCAGCCTCCTCATACAGCACTGTTTGTGAAAGTTTACTGGCATTTGCTTCGAAAAACTCCAAATACTCATCAAGAACGAGTTTGTTCACATTAATCTTGCTGACACCATGTTTGATATTCTCAACCAGCAGTTCTGGCTTGAAATCGTTTGTCCCATGCAAGCACAGTCTGACATCTCTCTGTCTGATTATTCCTTCTAGAGGCTCCAAAACGTCAAAACGTAATTGGGGCCCAACAGCAGGATAATCGCCATGGAAATTTCCAAAAGCAGGAGAAATAATATCAATACCGGTGTCCATGAATTGGATGGCTTGTTCTGGAGTGGTCAGAATACCTTCCAGTTTATCAGTATCCATCACACCATCTTCACTGCCTTCTATTCTACCTGGTTCACCTTCAGTTGCTTTCTGGAATTTATTACAATAAGCAACTAACTCCTTGGTCTTAGCCAAGTTCTCTTCTTTCTCATAGTGAGACATATCAACCATAATGGAGTCGAAGGGAAGTTCTGCAGCAGCTTTGACTAACTCATATTCCTGACAGTGATCTAGATGAATGGCGACAGGCACGCTGGCTCTTGAGGCAGCTTCTGCTGCTGCCCTAGTCAAAGCACCGTTATACATGGTAATTGTCCAAGGAAACATCTGTATGATCAGGGGCGACTTTTTGTTTTCTGCTGCTTCAATCATCGCAGTAACCTGGTCAAGAGTGTATGCAATAGTTGCGATGACACCATAACCACCCTCTTCAGCAGCCCTAAGAATCTGCAATGTTTTGTTCCCCGCTTTCCAGTTGTTGTCAGTCATATTTAACGAGTGTATTTCTCGTAGACTTCTCAATCTAAGAAAACCAAACTGTATCAACACACGATTCTTGTTTTCAACCAATATTGCTGTGACAACGAATCACATTTAGCTAAATACCCCTAATATTACTTAGTCATCAGATTTTCGTGTTGCTGGCTATGATCACCAAATAACGGTATTAGAGGAAGTACATTTCCGACAATATTTTGTGTAGCCACGATATGTAGTTGGAGATGTTTCTTTCGTGTTTTCTAACCGACTTTTCCGCATTCTATTGAATGGCAAATATTGCCCTCGAAAATTCTAAGCTAGAATTGAGGTTTATATACTGCCGAATGTCCTGACAATTCTGTGACAATATATGAACAGATTGTATACTTTTATTTTGGATAAAAATAATTTAATAGAATATGTTAGGATTAGAAAAGAAAGAATACGAGAAGATCTCAACCCTTCCCAAAGGTCCAAAATTGGTGACCGGATTGCCAGACAAAGTGGTGATTATCACTGGTGCCAATACAGGTATTGGTGCTGCTGTTGCCAAAGGTGTTTTAGATGCTGGTGCAAGAGCAGTTTACTCCATTGACTTGAGAGAGCCAGCGGGTACAAACGAGTTTGTGGCTGTGCAAGCTGAGTATCCAGGTAAAGCCCTATACAAGTTTGGTGATGTCACTAAACTTGAAACTTTGAAGAAGGCATTTGCTGAAGTTGTTGAGGAACAAGGAACCCTTGACGGAGTTGTTGTCAATGCTGGTGTTACTATCAGAAAAGGTTTTCTTGAGTATACTCCAGAGGAGTGGGAGTTTGTGTTGAACGTTAACTTGAGAGGTGTGATAAATACCTCCTCTCTTGCGGTCGAGACCTTCTTGAACTTAAAGGTTCCTGGAAGTATTGTATGTACTGCTTCAATGGCTTCATGGGGAACTAATAAGGCTGCCCCAGCCTTACCATACCAAGCCACCAAGTCAGCTATCTTGGGTATTGTCAGAGGTATTGCTTCCGAGTTCGGTCAACAAGGTATAAGAATGAACTCTGTTTCTCCTGGTTTCATCAAGACTGCACTCACCAGATACGATGAAACTGATCCGGACTGGGATAAGAAGCTGGATATCTGGGGAGGTTTCCATCGTCTGGGAAAACCAAGTGAATTGGCAGGAACTTATGTATATTTCCTTTCTGAGGCCAGCTCTTACACTAGTGGTGTTGACTTAAAAGTTACCGGTTCTCTTGATGCTTGGTAAATACTCTCCAAAGATTGTAATAGTGCAATATTTTAACTCCAATTGAGTGTATAAGGATGCTTGGTAGAGTTTTTAATTACTCAGTTTTGTTCCCTCCTAAAACGTACCTATCCAGTGCGCTTAAAATTCCGAGTTCTAAATAAACGCGATAGATGAACTTCAAAAATAAAAATATATTTAAAGAGTGCTTTAATATCAAAATTCCCTAACTCACTTCTAGATAAGCTCATTGTTTGGGTGATATTACTATAATTTCAAAGAAAGAAAGAATGTTTGATTCTTACGTCTCAGGTCCATTATATAAGAACTCATCCCAGTGGGCATCGGACAAATCACGTCTGAACAGTGATTGGCCATTCAAATAATGACTAAACGCAGAATGAAACCCATTATCCAGGCCGTCGAGGGAAATTCCCCAGTCAAATCCATTTGCAGGCTGCTGTTCAGATTGTGGTTGGTTGGAAACTTGGTTACTTGTTTCCCCAAGATAATTGTAAACTGATGACTGATCAGAATTTATCTGTCTATCTGACGACGGATTCAGAAGTTGTACGATCCTTGTGACACTGTTTTTTTTCTTAAGCTCATTTTCTGGTTGGTCAGTAAACATTTCTTCTTCAGGGTAAGATATATTTGAGTAAGATGGCGTATTTTGGGAGTCAAGCTCATTTAGTTTTGACCTGAACAGAGCGGCTGGTTGATTAGCCAAACTCCAAATGTTGCTAGAACTTTCAAGGAACTCTATAAACAGAATAATCCTCGACTTGATGATCTGTCTTTCGTCTGTTGTTTTGCACATCCTCACCTTCAAAAAGAGAACAGTGATACTCAATATAGAGGCATAAACAGCATATATATGAGGATAAAAAACCCCTTTCAGTATACGCTGAGAGTTCAACACTTTGATCACAATCTCGAGGTCATCGACCACATCATTGCAGATGTCAAGGGAACTCAGAGCTTTGGATCCGTGAAATGATGTGGCACCAACCAGTGAGACAAAAGGTCTGTTGATACAGAGAATTATAATGAAATATGTATAACGTGGACCCATCAGTAGCTCGCTATGTGCAGTTCGTTTCAAGACTTCTTTGTTCCAGTATAGTTCTTTTGCTAAGCTATGTCTCCAGCGTAATAGCTTCAAGTTGAAGTCTTCTAAAATGGTCAAACGTGATGCAAACAGATTTTCATTTGGCTGAGTCTGCAATGTTTCTGCACGCCCAAAGACCTTTTGTAAGATGTCCTGAGTGAGATTACATAACTCTACAACAGCTTTCAGACAAATAAAAGCACGGCAATCATAGTGGCCATCTGAGTTGGGATCATGGTAGATGAATTCCTCCAAGTGAGTCAAACGGCCAATATCCTGGGAGTCGGGAATTGTGGCATCAACCAATTTTAATGAAGATGGACGACCCAAAACAAGACTAATGAAACTATCTGCGATATATGAGCCCCAGTAAATTCTACTGCGGACAGCCCGTACGTCGAGAGGATAATCTTTGAAAAGCTGTTCTCTAGTTGCTCTATCGGGAATGCTGGTTCTTTCAAAAATGCTGTAGTCTGGATTTGGAGACCAGTCTCTAGGCATTGGCGAGGACGAGATGGGAGATGGTTTCAGAGACACGTCCCAGTTCTTGGGGTCAAGTTCAAAGCCAAGGTCGAACCCCATACGAAATGCAATCCCTGAAAAGTGCCAACCCTTCCTCAACTCTCCTCGCCCTATATCATAAAATGCAAGACACAATATGGCTTGTAATTTAGTTATAGAGGAATCCTTCACGAATTCATCATCTCCAAATAACCTATGCTTTGCTATGTTGTAAAGTACGTCTGCTTGCTGTCTTACATTGTCATCAGAAGAAAGTCTTGCCCCAAGTGCGCTCATTGCATAGACTAGTTCCTCAGAGACAAACTCACAATCTAGTTCGTTATTGAGGAAAAAATAAAGGAAAGACTCTCTATGAATAAAAAGAAATAACGACGAGTAAATCCATTTGAAGAACAAAGATATGCAATGAGTCAGAATTTCTGGAGGTCGTTCTTTGCTAGAAGGAATAAAGAAGAACAGACGGTAAACTCCTGAGCCATACGTCTCTCGATAACTAAGTAATTCAGCTTCCTGCTCAGATGTTAGTCTTTGTTTTTGAATTCTTGTACTTGAGTAATTGGATAGGTAAGAATCTGCAACATCAGTTTGGTCATTTTCATGTCCTATATTGAGCATTTGCTTATCATTATAAACACTGGTAGGTCCTAAAACCATCGTTGAGCCAATGTTTTCACGCACAAAAAGAGGATCAAACTGCTTTTTGATATTAGAATCGTCCACTGTATCTACATTGGATACTTGGCGGCCATTTCGATCCTCGCCAACGCTTACCACCCCTGAATTCAGCGATTCCAATGGGATAGACTTCAATAATTGCACCATGGCTTGAGGGTCGTGAATGCGTTCCTTCAGTCCATGCACAAACGTCTCCATATTGGCGAGGGACAATTCTAGCGCATTAACATAAGTTGAGGAGTATCTATTTCGTCTTCTATCGTCATTTTGGTATTTACAAATAAGGGATTTTTTTGTGCAAATACCGCACGGTTGGTTTCCATCGCATTTAGTCTAATACACCGTTGATTTCGTTAGTCGTGCTGTTCAACAGAAAGCTCAAAAGTAATATTCCACTCACTCTTTTTTGTCGACAATTAACGCAGCTATTCAAAAACGATGATTAGTAATTATATCCGAGATGCTCAACCAAAGGAACAATACATACGATGTAGAGCATTTCTTAGGTGGGCCTACTTGTTTACGTGGCATCGCTAGCCATACCCTTGATATCATACATTCTATCGGCTCTTGTTATAAGCAAAGTTTTCTATTCATTTTGCCCAGCAACTTCAGTTTGTGGGGTGCTGGGCTGATTATTACTTGAGTGATACACTACCCTCTGACGTTAATATGTATTTTCAAAGTAGAACCCTTAGGCCTTTAGTGTTTATGACATACATTTTGCTGTATCACGAAACACTTGTCGCTAGCACAAACTTGGAGCATCAATAAAATAGGCGTAACGACAGCAGGAAATAGAGGATTACGCTTGCTCCTTCAATTAGTACGCTATGGCCATTGACAAAGCAACTAGAGAGCTAATGGAGTAAGAATTGAAGAAAAGGATGTGATTTATAGCAGACAAGAAGATTCCAAGATCATAATTTTTTTGGTTTTTAGTTGATTATATTAATTTTTACGATCTATTTATTGCAGTAGTTCATGTAACCTTCACAACCTCGGTCACTTTCCGAGTCAATTAACTCCATGTGGAATTCAACGTCATCAGCTGAAATGTCATTTTGCATTTGACCCTGAAGCTCTGAGATTTTTTCATACCCAACAACAGTAAGAAGGGATTTTGTAATCATCAACTCGCTAAGAGAATCACGATGTAAACTTCCACGTCTTTCGTTAGTAATATCCCCGGTCTTACTGAAAGAAATTTCCATTAATCCATTTAAGATTGAAATATGATATAATAATTTGTAAATTCTCTTGAGACATTGAGACAAGGGAACTCACATCTTGGACTGTACCAATACCAATTACTCAGATTATTAAGAGCTGGGCAGTCTTCCTCTCTTTGAATTTAAGACAGTAGAAGCTTACCAGCGTCTAACTAAGCTGAATATAGGCTTAATGTATCCTCATACATTTTCTTTACTAGAATTATTGTCATCAATGGTGTCTAGTGTATCGTTAGTAATCTTCCAATCTTTATCAATTGCTGCATCATTCTCTTTTACAAAGACCAATGATGACCAACTTAGCCTCCTTGTAATGGAGTGATTAGATGTTCACATTTTCTAGTACCGCAAGACCACGCTTTCTTAGATCAAATAGAGAACCAAGTCGTAGGATTTCAGTTGCAAAGACTGCCGCTTTGAAATAACCTGAAAAAATGAAGAATACTTGTGTAAAACGTCCAGTTGCAAGACACGGTATTATTCGTTTGTAGTTGGTCTCAAATATCCACCTTCCAAACCGCGAAACAATGAAATAGAGACCATTAAGCTCAAATCGGTATTTATCAAACTCCAGTAAGTCTCTAATCTTTTATATGTCATTATAATTCAAACACACCTGATCATCAACTAAAGAATACCTAATTCTGAGAAAAATCGAGAGAAATGTCTCGATTTCCTAAGACCCTATCCAAACATAAAGTAGAATAGTTACTATTCACCGAATAATTGGAAGATAATGTTTGAACAATCTGCTTGATGAGTTCTTTCGGTTCAATGACAATCAAAAGACCAAAGTATAGAAAAGTCTTATCCCAAGATTCAACAATAGTTTGGATACAAAGAAAGATGAATAGCCATTTCTACAAATCTCCAAGACTGAACTTGAATCGTCAGAGTGAAGCTTTCTAGAGCCACATTTCCTGGGTCTTTACATATAGAGGCTCCACTAGTCTTATCCGTCTCCTATCTACCGTCTGACATGTAAAATTGGGTATAACTTCTCTGCCAAATATTTTTATGTGTAGTAATGAGTATTCGCAAGAACTTGCAAAAATTCCAGTAATAACCAGCTCTTGCGGGGTGATTTTATTCTAGTACTTAATCACGTTTCCTTTTTTTGACGATGGGTCGGACCGGGCTCTTAATCTGGATAACTTTGCAAGGCAGACCATAACTGGCACGAGCAGAAAGTTTTGTTTTCGATATCGGTTTTATATAAGCTGCAAAAGACTCCTGTTAGGACGTGACTGATGCTCTATTTATAAAGTTGCAATATTCGGAGCCATAAGTGGACAAATATTGTTATGGAAAGAAGAGCCAGCAACCACTGAAATGAAAACAACTACTTTAGAGAAATTCGACAAAATTGAGGTCGTAGACAAGAAGAGATCTTTGACAGACATTGCGTATGCTCGTGGAGTGTGCCAAAACCCTGGCTTCTATGTGTTTGATGAAGAGTTCTATAGCATTCTGGGCAAGTCTCCAGAGCTGATTCTCGTGGAAAAAAGAAAATTCAGATTTGCTCATGAAGCAGGAGTGTACAACCGTACCACTAACTCTGTCTATTTCACTGCAAACTTTGCTTCATGTGATCCTATCACGCTCTTTAAAGTGAATTGCAGTTCATTTGAAGTAGAAGAAGTGTCATATCTCAACGTGATACAAGGAAATGGTGGATGTCAATATGAAGATAAAATTTTGTACTGTTGCCAAGGAGATATGGATCATCCATCCTCACTAGTGGAGGTAGATCCAGTAACTGGAAGCTCCAAAATTGTCGTCAACAACTTTATGGGACGTGAGTTCTGTTCTATTAATGATGTAGTTATTCATCATGAAACGGGCGAAATTTGGTTCACAGATCCTTCTTATGGATACGAGCAGGGATTCCGTCCATCTCCAACTCTGCCACCTCAAATCTACAGGCTCAATAATACAACAGGGGAGCTATCTATGGTTGCTGACGGGTATGACATGTGTAATGGTCTTTGCTTCAGCCACGACTATAAGAAGCTTTATGTCACAGACACAGGAGCTGCAAAGAGAGACGAGGAATTGGGAGGACTCAAATTATTAACAGACAAACCCAGTACTATTTATCAATACGATGTGGTGGATAAAAAACAGCTGACAAACAGGAGAGTTTTTGCATTCTGTGAGAACGGTGTCCCCGATGGGATCAAATGTGATCAGTTTGGAAATGTTTATTCAGGTTGTGGTAATGGGGTTCATGTGTGGAATAAAGAAGGAACTTTAATAGGTCAAATATCTACAGGTGGGCTAACAGCGAATTTTTGCTTTACGTCTGAGGGTATTTGGCTCTTCTCTGAGCACAATCTTTTCTTATGTCACGTTTCTGCCAAGGGAGCATTGGTTACAACCGAATGCGATTAGTAAAATACAGGGTGTCTGAACTCTGAGTATATAACTGACAATATCTCCATTGATGATCATCAGCCAACCAATCAGAGAGAACTAGACAATAGCCTTCAATAGACACAGTGAAAATAACTAGGTCATTTCCACGCTTGCTTAAACGATAATACCATACCCTCGCTAGCATCATTTCGGATTACAAAAAAATATCTGTTTCCGGACTTCGCTTTATCATATTCAAAGTAGACGGAAGTACATTTCCTGTTATGAGTTTTACACGCCATCTCCATTTATCTCTCAATATTGATGATGATTAACACGAGAAATTTGCTTGACCGACTCTATGCAAAAGGTGCTGTATGCGATATCCACCACCAGAAGGAGGGAAATGGTGTTGGAGAGAGAAAAACAGATAGAATAAACGTGAACTTAGAGAAAATCAACAAGAATATAACGATTAGTGAAAGTTCAAGTATCTTGTGGGTAAACTACACCATTCTTCTGCCTTATCAGATCCATAGTATCCATGATTAGTAGACTTTCAGAATGTGAATGAATCTTAGGATGAAAGTCTCCGGATGCAATACAGTCTGCAACATAATCAGCCTCGTAATAGAAACCATACCCTGGATGGTCAAATAAAAATGTCTCATCCTCTTTTGAATCATCGTGGTAATGAATTACAAACTTGCCCGGGGAGGCGGGGTTTCCCTTATTACTGTAAAGAGTGATGCTACCAAGCTCTCCATCAATTTTGGCAAAATCATCTGAAGTGGAGAAGTAGCTATCTGCTGACAAGACAGCCTGCCTAGAGACACCATTCTCATTTGGCATATATTGTATCAAAATCAAGGTGCTGTAGTCAATTCCAATTTTGACGTCGGACAGTGACTTGAAGATAAATTTGCTGCTCTCGTAATTTTTTTGTAGCAAAAATCTTGAATAATTCAAAGCGTACACCCCCAGGTCCAACAAAGCACCAGCACCAAACTTGGGATTTTTCAGTCTGGACTCAGGTCCTAGTTCATCTAAATGCAGATTGACCGAGAAATCAACCCACAGCCTGTATATTTCACCAATAACTCGCTGGTCAAACAGTTTTCTCCGTAAATCAATAGTTGAGGGAAAGAACTTGGTCCACAAACCTTCCATTACGAATAAACCCTTAGATTCTGCTAATTCGAAAATCTCTTTAGCCTCCCTAGCATTCACTGTAATAGGCTTCTCGCATAATACATGTTTGTTTGCTTTCAATGCCTCCAGACAGGCATCCTTGTGCATCGAGTGGGGTAGTCCAATATAGATAACATCGACCTCCGGGTTCAAATACACCTCACTATAAGATTGAACCATAGGAACAACATTGTGGTTGAAGGTGAGATGTTTCTTGTAAAAACATTCACCTTTTTCCGTTGAAGATGAACCAATTGCTACCACAGTATGTCTGTTCCGGGTAACGTCCCTGCTTAGATCGGAGAGAAACCATTCAGAGATCATTCCTGTCCCAATTATGCCCCATCTGAGTGCCGAGCCGACATAACTCATTTTTCTTTGATATTTGTGTATTATCAGCCTCTTCTCTTTGGATTAGCCAATGTACAGGTTGAATTCAAACTCTTAAAATACACTTAGAATTTGTTTGAAATAGATTCAGTGGTCCCCGCCTTGATGGGCAGTTAATGCCTGTCTCAAGGAAGTACACTTTCGTGAAATAGCTCCTGGTGCACGGAGGTATCCATAACCAAAATATACTCCTGATGATAGAATCTTCAACTACGCATGGACACCGGTCGGAGCGATTCCGTTAATTAAAGATCTGAACTTTTTGTCGTATCGCGAGAAAAAGCTTGCTAACAAAGAACGGTAGTGACCTCACCCGCTGCGTGGCCGACAACCATAAAGGCTAAGATTTGTTGTTCGCTTATATACCTCTTGGAACCACTAAGGTATGTAAAAAATATTTATACCACGCTGTACGACTTGATCACAGCTGGTCGTTTGCGTACAAGTTTCTGCCATTTGTCCAGATAGGGAAACTCTTCCCAATTATCTAGTCCGAGGAGGGCCAGGCGACGGTCGTCTGTAAAAACGATCCACGCAATATCTGCAATCGAGTAGCCACTGTCCAGAATGTATCCACTTTTTGACGTTGCCAGTTTATCGTTCAGTAGCTGATAGTAATGCAATGCCGCTTTCTTCAAGGTGGGCGAGAAAGAAGTGTCAGTTAGGGTTACTAAGTTGAAGATGGCCGGTCCCTGGCCTGATGTCTGCAGTGACACCCAGCTGAGTATCTCATATTTGTCAGCAGGGTTTAGGAGGGTATGGCTTTCGTCATACTTATCCACAAGATAGAGGAGGATTGGGATCGACTCAAAGATTACAAGCCCGTTATCCTTTAAAACAGGAGTCTTTCTGTTTGGGTGAAGGTTGATATACTGGGGATCGGTTCGGACCTTCTGCCGAGGCACTTCAGCACTCTCCCATGGCAGTTGCAACTCGTTGAGCAGAATGAGAACCTTTCTCGGGTTAGCGCCGAACCCTTCGCTTGCAGGAAGGTGATAGAGAACAACCATTGTTGGTTTTGGTTTTAGGTATTTTTAATTTTGACCTTTCGAGAATCAGCGCCCTTTATATAGATAGAATCACGTGACTATGACTCATACCAAGGGGCTGATTTTTTCAGCAAGACTTCACCTTCAGGCAGGAGTGCTCAGGCAGACTTGCAAATTCACTCCTGTCCTCTAATACAAAATAAGCTCACTGATGACCATATTTATGTGTCCCAGCCAGCCGTCTTCGTCTAAACACAATATGTGAATCATTTACTTGTAGACAATGCGAATATGCAGGCTCACTCAACATTGTCTCTCAGAATACTGACCGCATACACCTCAAGGCATATAAGGAGAAACCAGTATCATGCTATAAATTTTCCAGAAGACAGTACAAACATTGGCTGTAATCCTTTGTGCATAAAATTGATAGATTTCGGTTTGTCTGCTCCCACGCGTGGTCTCTAAAAATTGGGCCAAATTTTGGGGAGCACCTTTTTTCGAAAGAGGCGCATCATTAGATCCGGGGAAAGATTATTGTTCTTCAAAAGGTACACGGAGGCCGTTCACCTCGGACCAAAATGTTTTTCAAAAGTTTATATATAGCAATAAATATAATATTGATCCAACTTCAGAGAGTGAGTATACTGATCATTTTCACTTTGAACTAGAGTTAAGCTTTCTGGGCCAACACTGGTTGGTATTATTTATTTATTGGCTGTGGTGGATCTATTGCGCGTCAGAGCTATTTCTTCTACCACTGATGCCAGTGGTCTTTTGAAAGATTTCAGAGACACAATGGGATGGGTAGAAGCGCTGCTGGTGGCCTTCTTTTCCGAAGACACGCCCACCTTGGGCTCTCAAAAAAGTGTCTTTTTCAACTTCTTATCTAAATAAAGAAAAAGGGGACTTTATGTTCAAGAACGCAAACCAGACTCAACTGAATTACGCCGAAAAGTGGCATAGTAGGACCCACCTGCACCATTACTCCCCTACTATATTGTGGACAACAGTCTCTCCCTCTCAAAACAGGTACACCATAGAGCACGAACACAATAGACTATACAATGAATCTCCATCTTACATCATCATCGCCTTCAAAGTCTGAGCCACTGAGGAAGGATTGATCTGGGGGTGGTCCATTGGTGATTACATCTCTTCGTTTGTTTTCTAGATCGAGGAAATACCATAGCGAGGTAGACGATGCGATACTCATGAGCAAGGCCCCCAAGGCCATTCCATGACCTAACCAGTATCTAGGTACTTGATCAGGACGATACATTTGACACCCAATAACAGCACCAATATCGCCAAAGGATATCTGAATAGCCGTTGCAACAGCCCGCTTTGTTTGGCCCGATACGTTCGTTGCCACCCATGTAAATTGAAGGGCTGAAGCTGTCATCATACCACAAGTGGCAAAGAATGTTCCCAAGTACTGCACCCCCACGGTCGGGTCAGACAGTAAAATGATATAGCCAATGCAAGCTACAACCAAACCCATAATAATAATTGGGGCTCTGCGGTTGAGTTTTCTGGACAGAAACGCAGCACCAACGGCACAGCAGAACGCAGCAGCATTTGGTGGCACAGTGAGTAGTTGGGCATTTGCTGCAGTGTAGCCGAGATTGCTTATAATTGTAGGCAAAAACAGTGTTAGCGAGTACTCTGGCAATGCGACACCCATCCATGAAAACATATACAACCAGCACTTGTAGTCCCTAAAGGCTTTACAAACCTCACCCCAGGAAAACGTTTCATCCCGGAATGCATCGTTGTCCTCTCGGAGAATAATCTCAAGACTTTGCTTCTCCTTTGCACTAAGCAAGTTGTCCTCCCTTGGAAATCTTCTTAAAGTTTTGTAACCAGTAAATGCTACAAGTATAGTGGTGAGTCCCTCCAGAGTAAATATCCAAAACCACCCTGGCTTACCACCAATTCCACCCATCTTACCTATTGCCCATGCAAGCAAACCGCCAAACGCACCAGCAATTGAAATACTACTGTTGAACAGAGTTAGTCTGGTCACTAATGATTTCCGGTTGTACCACATTGAGAGATAAAAAATGGCGCCAGGGAACACTCCTGCTTCAGTAGCTCCCAAAAAGAATCTTGCAGTGACTAATCCACCAAATGAAGTTGATAGAGCCATAAGAGTGGCAACGACCCCCCACACAATCATTATCGTAGGAATCCATATTTTTGGAGATAAGAGTTTCAGCATAATGTTTGAAGGGATCTCAAAAGCACAATATCCAATGAAAAACACCGATAAACAAATGAGGTATTGTTCTGCAGTCATGTTCAGATCAACCAATAGGTTGTACAGCTTCGCATTTCCTATATTGGATCTATCTAAGTACGCCAAGAAAAACAGAATTGAAATAGGTGGTAGGATATATAGGTCGATTTTTCTCACCAGTCTCTTTCTTTCCTTGGCGGAAACCTCAATTGGGTGAGGGGAATCCGGGTATAATAGCACCTTATGAGTGATCTCAGGCTCTTTTTCACTTTTAGAAGACTGACTCATTGGAACGATCTGTTTTCTGAGAGTCAGTGTTTTCATTTCTCAGAGCGATGCATGTAATCATATGCTGGTTATATAACGTACTGTCACTCATGATGTAAAGTATTGCAGGATGACGTGATTCAAGATGCCATATCTTTAAAAATAACAGCTAGGCCTTTTTAAATTGCATTCAGGTGATATCTTCAATCTGTTTACCACAACAGTTATCATGAATCGATTGAAGGGGGTGTGCGGCATCCCAGGCTATGAGATGGGCCCAATCTACCCTTCATTTAGACACCCCAGATGCTTTTCTGTTGCTATTGTTTGCTTGTGGCTGTTCCAAGCCCAATTGTGGTTATCTACCATTGGAGAACTGGGGCGCAACCATTATCTATTTTCTTCCACAGTTTTTTCCTTTACTAATGAGGGATCTAATGTAAATTATCACATTATTTTGAATAATTTCCAAACACCGATATCCGAGAAGCCACTCTCGTAGAGGAGCCAAAATCTTGGCACGGAAAAATACGACTTCCGCATTAGCAAAGAATGAATCGCATGCTGCACAGTAACATTCCTTTTTATAACCTACCTGATACATCTTAAAACAAAGGTTCCATACTCCAACACCCCCTGATTACAGGTCCGTTTCTTTCTCTAGTCCAACAAACACCTCACGTCCATGCACTGTGGCCACACTACGATGCTATGTGTTCAGGAAACCAGATAGGCCACGGCGCACCGGCGTGTTCTAATTATACGCAAATAATTTTCTGATTTAGTTTTGATAACGCATTGTTTGCCGAATATACTTCTCTGGAACTGTGGCGTCTTCGAGAAGAAGTGCCTGGAATTTAGATACTGAGACCATGCCTGATGTCTGTCAGCATTGTCGTTCTGTGATATACACATGGCCGATGATCCACATCGTAGGCAATAATAGACCGCTCAGAACAGAGGAAAGCAATATCGGAGTGATCACTGTTAGCAATATCATGCAGTTGAGATGTATCGCAAAGACTGCCTAGTATGAATCTTTTTCTGTTTTAGTTAGCGGGCTCGAGATGCTGCTCAATCTCTGAAATCTCAAGTGGATAAGCAAGTCCATTTTTGTTCCCTTTAAATATAGGCGGAATGTAAAGATCACTGAAGATAATCAAACCAGCTTAGAATATGGTCCGAGATATCCCTAGGGGGACAATGAATATATTAACAAGCAACTCAAGATGGTATATCACAATGTAAAGCAGAGATTCAAAACAACTGCCAGTAAAGTGAGAAACAGAAATCAAAGTTCAGACCGTATAATTACTACTAATTCAAAACTTCTAACTTCTTTATTGAAAGAATCTATATGCTCATCTTTATTAAATAGTTACTTCTGCTTCACATATATTTTCAATATTTTTTCCTAAATAGCCAGAGCTATGTTCTAATCTGGGTTCTTTCCGGAACTTGGTTCCGATAAATGATAGAATTCTCCAACTAAATAATAGTGAAAGGCGGGGTAAAGCTGGGTCAGAAAGTTACAGATGTGATCTAAACCCTCCGTATGTGGTGGTGGATAAGCATGCTTTAAATTAGTGGTTTTGTACAACATTCTTGAGATTGAATAGTCACATAAAGTCCAACGAAGTTGGCAGCCATGATGTACCACAAAAACACACAAGAATAGAAACAGAATAAACGCAGCTATGGGTCGCGTATAAGAAAGACAATGCTCCTGTTCAAAAAAAGTAAGGAGGGTTTTCAAGAGAGAGAATGGAAATGTCTCTCGGGAAGCTTTTCCGATACATAAAATCTCTTGAGTCACTCCACACATCTTAACTAACGAGACAAAAAAATGCTGTTCTAATCTTAAAAAGAAATTCTCAGGGTTGAATTTTTTAATCTCTCCTTGTCATGTATCAACTCTAATTGTACTGCCACTAACTATGAGCATCCAATCTAAACAAATCTTCGTCAAAGATGTCAGACCCAATGTGTTCATTTTAACAGATATATCAAACGAACCTGATGACGCAGAAAGCCTAGTTAAGACTCTGTTATACACGAACGAAATTAATTTGATGAAAAGCTGAACTGGTTTGCAGCTGCATAATGATTATATTCGATATTGTCTTTTGGCCGAATCTGCTCATGATTGAGCGCAAACTATTTCTTGAGATCATCCTGCGATTAACAAGAATCAACGATCATGAATGTATTATATTCTAGTTCTCAAAGTGAACCAGGTATCAGAAAACACATATCTTATTCATGACCCAGCCCTTTACATCTGGAGGACCACAAGTTATCAGTTCCCACCCCATCCAACAACATAATGTACATGCAGGTTCCGATTCTGGGGAATAATAACTGGAGAAAACTTTTGAAAAAGTCGTGGAGAAAAATTAAGCGGGGAACCGCAGATCCAACTAGACTACAATTTCGAAAAGCACAGTGGAAAAAGTACAAGTGATACAATTGTTATGTTTGTCAGAACGATATATGGAGACGAAAACCAGAATACTATAGGCCAGAAATCTCATTAAGGAACCTCATGTTCCTTCCTATCAATCAACAAGAGACTCAGTATTTCTATTGGACAACGTATCCCAGTATTTCCCCGCATTTACCAGACAGAAGTTTCGGATGGCTGTTCCGATCACATCAGAAATCGTAATTCCATCTTCAGCATCTTCTCAATATAAAATCAGGGCCTTCGGACATTCAATTATACAACGTTTGTGGAGCTTAACTAAACTCTAACATAAAAATGAAGTTTTCCCTTTTTAAAAAGACAAAGGAACCTGAGGACTCAGAAAAGGATATTTCTTTTACCGACGATGAGTACGAGCAACTCACTCAGATGGCAAGAGCCCAACAAGCGATTGAGCATACGTATACAAGATGGGAAGCAGCTAAGATGTACCCTTGGACTTGTCTGTATCTTTTCATTGTTTTTTGGACGCTAGTGCTTTGGGGTTATGAAAACCAGGCGGGAATGTCAGTGGTTTCAATTCCTCAGTTTAGAGAAGATTTCGGTCATTATTATGAGGGAGCATATGTTTTGGAAGCCAAATGGCAATCCGCAATATCTGGTGGCCCAAATGGATCACTTTCTTTGGGTTTTATTCTTGGTCCGTGGTTGGCTGATCGGTTTGGAAGAAAGCCAGTTTTATTTCTTGCCACACTTTTTACAATACCATTCATTGCCGTTCAGTTTGCTGCCACCACTATTCAGGTTTATTTTGTTGGAAAGCTCATGAATGCACTCTGCCTTGGGATTATTTCCGCTTGCTGTATAACTTACACAGCGGAGTGTGCTCCATTAGCTTTGAGAGGATTTGCAGAAATTGGTCAGGGATTTTCCTTAAGTATCGGTCCTTTCATTTGCACGCTAATAAACAATACCACAAGTACATACACCAGCAGAATGGCGTATAGGGGAATATTTCTTCCCCAGTGGGTGTTTTCTGGAATGGCTGTGCTAATAATCCCATTTATTCCTGAATCACCCTATTATCTTCTTATCAAGGGAAAGAAAAAAAGAGCTCTTGAGTCGCTGAAAAAAATGTATCGTGAAGAGTCTTTAGTACAGAGTCAGTATGCTCTTATGGTGGTAACTATTCAGGAATCGTCTCAAATATTCTCTAAAAGTGGCAAGTTTTTGGACTGTTTTGGGAAGAGAGATATCAAAAGAACTTTGTTGGTTGTGTTTGCACTTACGATGCAACCACTTAGTGGAATGACTTTCACAGCCAATTATTCGACTTACTACTACGAAACTGCTGGTTTCAGTACCAAAAAATCGTTTCAAATAAGTGTCGGAGCTCAGGTACTGTCTATGGTGGGAGTGGCTTCTTCATGGTTTATAGTTGATAGATATGGGCGTCGTCCGTTACTCATAGGTGGGATGGTTGCAACTACTATAGTCAATATCATTATTGCTACCACAGGTATGCAATTAGACAATATGGCTTCAATGAGAGTTTCTGCTGGATTCATGGCGATGTTCAATTATGTATACAATATTTCCATTGGTCCAGTTCCATTTATTTTGGCAGCTGAGATATCATCTGTGGCTCTCAGAGCCAAAACATACGGTCTTGCTCAAACAGTTGATCACGCTTTTATGTGCATGCTCTCTTTTGTTCTTCCATATATGTTCAATGCTAACCGTGCAGATATGGGTTCGAAGATTAGCTTTATTTTCGCGGGTACATCGTTGGTTGCAGTGCTCATTTTTTACTTTTTTCTACCGGAAACGGCTCATAGATCATTTGAGGAGATAGATGAGATGTTTGCAAGCAATATTCCACCTCGAAAATGGAAACATTATGTTACTCAGAAACAGCAGCAGTCAGAAATAGTATTTCACGAGATGAAGCCCACCATTTCACAAGAAGAAGAAGCAAGTTTATAATATTATCTATGATCTGTAAGCAATTCTCTTCCTTATTCCAAAATTGTGTTACTCTATTTGTACGCATCCGACTAACTGAGAAATCTTAATGTTCACAAGAAATATTTATGATAATTGTATAAGTGTAGGCTACCTCTCAATTTGAAGAAAAGGTCTCACTAAAAGGTTGCAGTATAGAGGTGCATCTATTTTTTTCTCTTTATCCTTTCTTTGCTCTAGTTCATTAGATAGTGTCAGGATCACGAGCCAGTTTCTCAATTCTCCAGGCTTGAGTGGGATTTCTGCAGGTCACAATGCGGTATCTATCACAGGGATTACAAAGTGAGATAATTTTTAGCGAGTACTTTTTAAGAAGGGGGCAACATTACCGGATCATAACTGATGAACCCAAGAGTTATATCGCATTCAAAGCTAACGAGAACACAACGATTGATTCGGGGCAAGATACATTCCCAAGATCACAATTTAACCAAAAATGAAGATATAAGTCGAACATTTCGAGCATTTCTTTGCGAATCACATATCATTAACCTATGATCAATCTTCTATGTGGACTTCTGGAAGACTTATTTTACCCGATCAACTTCTTTCGAGACAGTTATATCTTGTTTCTAATTACCTTATTTATCAAATCATTATGCTCTTTCGATTCATCATACAATCGTCGTGGGAAAATGTTTTCTCCGCTATCATGGAGAGATGCCGCTAAAGGTCAGTGCGAAGATCAACTTATTGGGGGCAGAAATTCGCTTCGGCTTTTCGTTCCGCTTTATTTAAAAAAATTATTATTAGCATTGCGAGAAAGACTTTATATAAGGCTATCAGTGATTCCACCCCTAATGTATTTTCCAAGTAAGTGGTATCATAGCCAATCTCATGGAACCCTGATAAAAATTTAAATTTTCTGACAATGGTTTTTGACATCGAGCAGCTTTTAGAGCAACTAACCACAAAAGAGAAAGTCTCTCTACTCTCTCTCAAAGATTTTTGGCACACTGCTGATATTAAAAGACTGGGTATACCATCACTTCGCTTGAGTGATGGTCCAAATGGCTTACGAGGAACAAAGTTTTTCAGGAGTTGTCCATCAGCATGCTTCACTTCGGGCACAGGTCTAGGTTCAACTTTCAACACTGATCTCCTTGAGGAGACTGGACGCTTGATGGCCAAGGAAGCAAGATATAAAGGCGCTCATGTAGTTTTGGGTCCTACATGTAATATTCAGAGAGGTCCTCTGGGAGGTAGAGGCTTTGAATCGTTTAGTGAAGATCCCTTTCTTTCTGGATTGGCCTCTGCAAGTATTATTAATGGTATCCAAAGCCAAGGAATCGGTGCCACGATAAAACACTATGTATGCAACGATATGGAGCATGAGAGACATTCTGTTAATGTCATTGTCTCAGAAAGAGCGTTAAGAGAAATTTACTTACTTCCCTTCCAACTGGCTATAAAATATTCTCAACCTTACGCTGTCATGAGTTCCTACAACAAAGTCAATGGGGAGCATGTATCGCAGTCAAAGTATCTTCTGAATGATATACTGAGACAGGAGTGGAACTG
The DNA here is from genome assembly GCA_003706095.2 of Ogataea trehaloabstinens. Taxonomy (NCBI): domain Eukaryota; kingdom Fungi; phylum Ascomycota; class Pichiomycetes; order Pichiales; family Pichiaceae; genus Ogataea; species Ogataea trehaloabstinens. Next base: position 57,908 of record PPKJ02000009.1, on the reverse strand, counting down.
GGACGGCCTAATATTGTCTGATTGGTTTGGTGTTTACTCCGTAAAATCATCTATTGATGCTGGTTTGGACATAGAATGTCCTGGATATCCACGTATGAGAAAGCACGACGCTATCAACCACGCAATATTTGCGAGAGAGATAAGCCATGATGTACTTAATGAAAGGGTGAGGAACATACTGAACTTTGTCAAAAAGTCTATCAAAAGTGGTATACCGGAGAATGCAGAAGAGACTTCAAACAACAATACGCCTCAAACATCGGATTTCATCAGGAAACTTGCGGGTGAAGCAATTGTTCTTCTGAAAAATGATAAGGGAATGCTACCATTAAAACGTAATGATAAAATAGCAGTTATTGGCCCCAATGCTAAGTCTGCTAGAATATTTGGAGGTGGATCGGCAGCAATGAATCCATATTATGCCATTGACATTTATCAGGGATTGTCCTCTAAACTAGACTCAGATATTGGATATACTATAGGCTGCACAATAGAGAAGCACCTACTAGACCTGGGTAGCTTTTCAACATATCAAGGTAATCCGGGTGTGAACTGTAAGGTTTATAATGAACCTGCGGAAGCCAACACTCGTACTTTGATTGAAGAAATGCAATTGAACTCCACGAAACTCCCATTATATGACTACAAGATTCCTGATCAGGGTCCATTATTTTATATGGATATTGCAGGAGAATTTGAAGCAGAGGAAGCAGGTGAATATGATTTCAAGGCACGCTGTTTAGGTACACTTTTGTTCTATCTAAATGATGAGTTGTTTATAGATGATAAAACACATCAAGTTCTGGGACAAGGAATCATCGGTGCGAGCTCTATTGGAAGCACAAAATCAGTGTATTTATCAAAAGGAGAGATTATTAAGTTTAAAATTGAGTTTGGATCAGCACCTACCTTCACCTTAGGAGGAGGTAATGGTGGTGGATATTTACATGTATCAGTTATGAAGAGAGAAACTGATGATTACAGGATTTCACAGGCTGTGAAAATGGCAAAAAATTCTGACAAGGTTGTGATCTGTACTGGAACTTCAGAAGATTGGGAATCAGAAGGTGTTGATAGATCATCCATGGATCTTCCTGGGTTGCAAGACAGATTAGTCGAGGAGATATTATCTGTTAACAATAATGTTGTGATAGTTAATCTTTCAGGAACTCCTGTTACCATGCCGTGGGCAGATAAAGTTCCCTCAATTGTACAAGGCTGGTTCAACGGTATGGAATCTGGAAATGCTATCGCTGATGTTCTAGTTGGTGATGTTAATCCGTCAGGCAAACTAAGTCTTTCTTTTCCGAAGAAGTGCGAAGATAATCCAGCTTTTCTGAATTTCAAGTCCAATAATGGCACGTGCACCTACGGCGAGGATATTTTTGTTGGTTACAGGTATTATGAAAAGGTTAAGAGGGATACTCTGTTTGCATTTGGTCACGGTTTGTCTTATACTACGTTTTCTTTCAGTGATCTGGTCGTGGAATTGGATGGTGATACTATTGTGGTATCCGTTTATATTAAAAACACGGGAAGTGTTCCAGGCCACGAGGTAGCTCAGCTCTATATTGCTCCACCACAGATTTCCTCAATGGACAAACCTTTGAAGGAGCTTAAGGGATTCAAAAAGGTGTATTTAAAGCCAGGGGAAAAGTCGAAAGTTGTGATTACGGTGCTCACTAAGTATGCATGCTCCTACTTTAATGCTGATCTTAGAATGTGGTCTCAGGAGAAGGGAAAGTACGAGGTACTCGTTGGAAATTCGTCAAGTTCCAGAGAATTTCTCAGATCCATGATCAGTATCGAAAAAAGCGAGCTGTGGAATGGAATTTGACTTTAGTTTTCATAACTGTTTTCGAATTCGAACTATGCAAGCTCCATTAATTAAAAAATGTATGAACAAATATGTCAACTATCTGGACTTCTATAGGCAACCGATACTACTCATACATGATTGTCTAGATTTCTAGCGAGTCATGTTGAGTGGCACCTGCATAACTATGTATAATAATTCTTCTATAAGCTTTCATGACTGGAACCCCGTTATCACTCACCTCTAAAATTATATGATAGGACTTGCCATTATTTCCAAGAGGTTTATTGAATAAATCAAAGCAGCAGGAAGAGTATGACGGGACAGTCAAGGATACGACACTTCCTTCACTGTTCATCTTGTTTATTTCAATTTCGGGTATCTCATTGACATTGGGTTGAGTTGTAGTTACTTCTCTGTAATGAAACCAGTGGAAACTCAGTTCATCACCCTCATCAAGATCAAATGATTTGGAGGCATCAATATTAACAGTTTCACCCGCAGCAGCTCTTATCTCTAATGGTTTAACAGATTGAGAGTTATTCACTACAGGTATGGGAGCATGATTAGCGGCTGCAAATGAATTCACCGTCCACAACATTCTACCTGCAAAATCATTCTGATATGCTTCTCTCCATCTCCAAATTGTAGCCTTATTACTACAATGTGGCATACCATCTTGTCCTATTACAGTATCAGTCACATCAGAATAGTGAGCAAATCTTCCAGAGGGATCAGTAAGATCATACCGTCCTCCCCATCCACCATGTTTTGGATTATCAGGATTATTTAAGCCGTTTGGTAAAACATGTAAAAGTGTAGGAGTATCTCCTTCAACAATATACAAGTTATCTGGGTAAACGGCTCCCAATGGACCTACCGATTGAATGTTCTTGGATATCCAATCTTGTGATACCATCTCTGTTATTGGACCCCCTCGGTCAAAGTTTGCGTAAAGCTCCCCCGACATTCCAACCCACGCAGATAGACGATACTGATTGAAGCCATGAATGGATGAAATGTAAAAAAGCTTGGGATAATTGTGTCGAATCCACGGCCCAGCATCATCCTGGTCGGAGGTGGTATAAACTCTCAACTTTTTGACAAATATCTCAACCTCATCTGTGGTTCGTGTTCTTGAAACTTCTCTCAGTGCTTCAGCAAGAACCACAGCTCCAGACCAAACAGTAACCCACAATGATTCATGAATATTTATTGAATCTACCGCGGCAATAAGATTTATAGCGCCATCACTAATATCGCTTAAAGCAAAAGCAGCTAAGCCGTATACAGGGTGTCCTGTACTTACTATACTTCTGAGATAGTTAGCTGTGGGGTATTGACACGAATGTGTAACAAGATTAGGGTATACCTTCTCATATGCATCTAATATAGGGTATATGTCTTCATCGTGAACTTTTTCTTTTAACCAGTATGATGTAGTTGCAACAATTCCCATTAAATTAATTTCATTCGTGTATAACAGAGTCCTAACTAGGCTTTCTGCATCATCAGGTTCGTTCGATATATCGGTTAAAATGAAAACGTTAGGCCTGACATCTTTCACTGGAATTTGTTTCGATTGAGTTTTCCTAGTTTGTGTCATCATGATCAAGATTCATACGCAGTAAGGAGTGATTATTGATCACAAAACTCCAGGTTGGCTCTCCTAACTTGAAACGATATTTATTCCCTCATAATCATCAAGACGTAAGGAGGGTTTTGAAGAATTTATGTATCGCAGAAGTTTCTTCGCGAAATGTGTAATTTCTTTTGATGATCCTAGTTAATCTTCATAAAAAAGAGCATTGATCTTGGTGTGCATACCCATAGCTGCCTTTATCCGATTTTTGTTCTTTTGCTACTCTCTGGGCAACCTCACTGGCTCAGTTAGACATTAAGTTGCCGTTTCCTCTCAAAAATACTATCCAAAGCAACTACTTGAGACTTTGCTTATCCACAACAACAAGGGACGGAGCTCTTGGTAGAAGATTTCTGTGTGCTTCCCTTCCCCTCTGTTACCCCGCACTCTTGCATTGTGCTATTGAAAAACACCGTCATTTATCGGAGCGAGCTTCCGAAAAACAAATGCTAACTAGAATATAATTTGGGGCCTTTCGGAAAAATTTAGAATAGCTAAGGCTTATGCAGGAGTTACTATTCAGTAAAGACTAACATATAGAGTGTTGAATTTTGAAATGAACCAGAAATTAAAAAACATAACCAACCTGATAGCGTACTGGGGGATTACCAGTTTCAACCGCTACTTCAATAGTCATTTTTTAGGGTAGTGCTTCCTCAGAGTACTACAAAGGGAAATACAGTAGGCCTGCTTCTCAACAAACTGCTAAAGTATCTCAGAAATTCCGAGATTAGCCTAGAACCTACATTAACCGAGATATAATGGACGGAGGTTGCTTGCTTCTGTGCCTACATTAAAATGAAATGGCAACCATATAATGAATAATTAATCATTTTCAAAACAGAGGAAATGATTTGCTTGTCTTTTAAAGTTTGATCCAAGTCATTTATTGACTTCTTTTTGTGAGTCCCGACATACATCACAGAACAAATAGCAATATAGAAGAGTATGATATCTACGCTAGAGACAGAAGCAAAACAAAGTTCAACCAATTGGTGAAACAAATTGTTAAAATCACGCTGTTGTTGTAACTGGGGAAGTGCCAGTTTACTAATTTAACTGAAAGAAGGAGGGTAATGCGATTTTAACCCGGATGATACTCATAACTTAGACGTCTAGAAAACTACCGTATATATCCAGCAGGCAGAGTTTCACTTGATTCTTCTGAGCATCACTTTAGATTAGAGGGATCTCCAGAAGACTACCTTACTGTAAGTTAAACGACCAATAAATATGTCGACAAAACATGGTGTGAAGAGTTCTCTCGCGAATACGCTAATGATCCTCTCCCTTAGTGCCATCGCCGGTATCGCCCTCAGAAAATCTCTTCATTGATGGTGGCTCTTCATACTGAAGGAACTGTCTTTCTTATTGAAAAAGATGACACTGCAGTAAACTTATATATATAGATGTATAGAAATCATAGAAAGAGCGGCAGTACTGAATTACCAAAAGACAGATCTCTTTGGGACAATGGTGTCTCTCCAGGTACATGATCTTATCTATCTCAGTTACTTATGTATTCATTTCTGTTGGTTCTTCACTCATTATGCTACAAGTCCAAGAGGCAAGGCATCCTGGATAGTGATTGCAAGTGCCGTGATTTGGTATGTAGGAGTATCATTACTGCATACACCTCACAATTTTAAAGGGTATCAGTCGTTTCTCCAAATATGATTATCATATAAGAAGAGGCTTCAACAAATCAGGTAACCTTCGCCGTTCACAATATGTATTAGAAACTTCACTGAATACATATACACTATATATAGATAATTTACGAAGCTTTCCCTTGAAGCTGCCTACTGCGCCAACGAATGCCTCTCGATATTAGAATATTTAAGGCAATGAGTTGCTATGTGATATAGCTCAGAACGGGATGTCACTACCATCATCGTATCTAATGAAACGACCATTACTATCCTGTCCAGCAAATGTAACCTGTCTAAGAACAGCTGCTGCACTCTGCTCAGGGGTGATAGACATTGACAGGAAAAAACTTTTAATCTCATCACCAAAGCGTTCAAGCCCATCTTTACCCATATCACTAGTGACCATACCTGGGTGAATGCTAACCACTGTGAATTTATCATCTGCTAATTCGAGAGCTAACTTACGTACTGCATAGTTAAGTGCAGCCTTTGACTGGCCATATCCTGCAAGATCCAATTTTATGTAAGTACCAATCGATCCTGCAACACTTGACACAAAGAAAACCTTTCTGGTCTGCTTCTTTAACAAGAACTTGTGAGTCTTTTGATACACCAAGATTGGCCCCAAAGAATTCGTAATGTAATGTTTCAACCAGTTATCCCTTGGAGTTTCAAGGGTTGACGTTCCTGCATCAGCAATTCCTGCATTTCCAATAAACACATCGATTCCGTCACTAGCAATGCTTTCCAATTGTCCCTCTAGTTGATCAATTGAACTCTGCTCCGCTTGATCCAGTTTCACAATTGCAACATTCTTGCCAAGACTGGTCAGGTGATCAGCCTTAGTCTCGTCTCTTACAGAGGCAATAACAAAATTTTCTGGAGAGCTGGCAAGCGCCTTGACGATTTCGAACCCAATACCTCTGGATGCTCCCACAATAAAATATGTTGTTTTAGACATGGTGATTTTTGTATTATGTTTCTTTCTCTCTTTTTGTCTTCTTAACTGACTACTGATATTCCAACATTGCAAGAAATCCAGTTTTCTTTGGTCAAATGTCAGCGCTATTTATGTGGCAACCTCTTGATTATGAGGCCCGCATTAGTAATATTTTTGATGGGGAGCATTTGTCAGAAGTTTTTCTGAGGCCCGATATTTTGGCATCTCACAGTGACAACTATTTTTCGAAAAAAGAAAGTAACTGTAATCACGTCAACCCAGAACTAACTACACCTTCTTGTGGTAATAGAGTTTTGGAAGTTGATTTGCTGTTTCATTCATTAGGCATGAACTACAGTTACAAGACTCTCATCATTTTGTGTCCTTGAATCTCGCACCAGATTATCTATTAGAGAGATATTTCATTTGTGTTCCTTATCTGTAATGCTGTAATGCTGTAACCGCTTCAAGTTATCAATCATTTACATAATGTCATTGATCATTTCAATATATCAAATATGGAAATCATAGAAGATTTGGCCCTCACACTAATGACCCTTTGTTCTTCTGAGCTCACGAATCAAGGCTACCGAAAGTGGGTCGATCATTTAAAAGAAGAATGTCTGATATTTTCGATACCGACTTCAAAACAACATCAAGGAGGCTTTTTTATTCCAACGTTATGAAGCTGTAGTCAGCAAAAGTCAGACATTTTCAGGCTCTGAATCTTCTTCCAACGAGTTTAGGTCGTTAATAATTCCAGGATGTAAGAACTTTCCGGCTCTCTATCAGTCCGTATTAGCAATGAGTGCCCGTTCACTTTTGAAGAATGCCAATATATCAACATCAAGAGACCCAAGGCTGGTACAGTCTTATTATAAGCTGTTTATTAAGTACAAAAACGATACCATAAACTCATTACACGAAGTTTTTTGATACAGATATTTCAGTTGATGATACGTTGAAGAAGATAGTCATTCTATGCTCTATGAAGATAAGTTTCAAAGGTAACACTAGATGGGTAGATCACTAGATAGAAGCATGCTTGATATTTTCTATCGTGATAACTAAGAACATACTTGATTCTCCTATACTACTCTTTGGCTATAGATACATCTCACTAAGGTATATATTCCTAGTGAGAACTCTTAAGGATCCATCATTGAACGTCTTTTTCCGAGTATCCTTGGCCTATTATTGATTCTTTTTCGCATACGAAATTATTGACGACATGTTTGTTTGAGTCACTGTGAACCTCAGTAACAACTTTTGTGAGGCCAAGTGGACCAACCTCAAGCAGCTTTGTGGATACCGGTCCCGTTTACTTTCCATTTCTTTGTCTATTAACAGGGGGGCTTTTCACTGGATTCACATATGAGATTGCTTTTAGCGCAGAGTTTACAAGGCGGAGACCTCTCGAGTACATATCCAGATCGCCGCTTGCGATATCTATCACAAGGCCTTATTTTGCGTGATTCGTATGGTTTTTGAAAAGACATCAGTTTGCGCTATCGCGCGTAAAGAAGGAGGAACTTTTTCCAGTTCTTTTGCCCGCTTTTTATTTATTCACGTTGCCTGCTTTAAGAGTCAAGAAAAAAAAGAAATTCTGAACAAAGAAATACTAAATATGTCTGGGGGCTGAGGTGAACTGATATGTAAAGCAGCAGCGATATTTTAAGATAAATCATATTAGTAAACACAGTACATTGGAATGAATGAAAAATCGACGATTCAGTAAAAGGAATGCATTTTCACTCATTATTCGGCCAATATGTGTACATATAAAACTCATCTTATATTCGTAATTCCGAGTATTCACAGTCGGAAGCACGAAGCGAAAAACTGTTGGACCTGTGCCACAAAAACATGAGAAGATCTCTTTTCAGGTCATAAAGTACGGATTAAGATAAATCTTAAGGTCATTGTAGTTGGTGGAGGTATCATTGACCTTTCCTGCGCTTACCAATTAGCAGAAGAAGGAAACTTGGTAAAAATTATTGCTAACCATTTACCTTCCCATTCACCATCTGATCTATCAAGCACTTCTTCATGGACTGGTACTCACTTAAGATCATTCCTATCGAAGAATAAAGCTGAGTTTCGAGACTCAAAGTCAACAAGACTTATTTACAGAGGCTTCAAGCATCTCTCGAATGATTTCCCTGAGTCATCGATTAGATTTATGGAGACATAGATTTCATCCAGCATCATGATTCTCTGTATGAAAACCTAAATCGCGGTTATCGAGAGGAAATAGATAACTTTAAAAATATTGAATTCCAGCTACTACCGCCAGGGGTTAGGTTTGGTGTCAAGTACAGTACTTGGTGTGTCAATGCTCCACTCTCTTTACAATTTTTGGAGAGAAGGTTGGAAATGCATTATCATACTATGGAGGATATGATTCTTCTATCTTTTCAATTAGGGGTCAGACCCTCCTAGTTAGGATCCCAATGAATTGTGATTACATAGGTAAAACGGTCACTTATCAGCTTTCAGATAGATCTTGGTACTTTGTGATTCCCAGACCGCTTAATGGAGGTATTATTCTGGAGGGTACCAAAGAAATAGACTCAGAAAGTACCAAAGACTCTGAAGAAGATACCAAATTGTTGATTGAAAATGGTAAGAAATACTTTCCTGAACTTCTTTGTAGGTCTGAGCTTGATATAAAAGGTTTAATGTCGGATTTAGACCTGCTATAAGAAATGGGGTTAGAATTAAAAGAGAAGTTATTGAAGAGACTGTGATTGTTCATTGCTATGGATTTGGTGGATCAGGTTATGAAATGTGGGGGTGGTCAAAAAGTTGCTGAGCTCGTTGGGATATGTAAAAGTAAACTGTAAGGAAAATCAGCTTGACTTGGCTGTTCTAGATTATCAATTATATACTTGGTTCATATTAGTCCACGTCCGGATACCAGAAGCTAAACTTGTATTTTAATCTCCTACTCTTGCACTTTCAAGGGTCTGTTAAATGAATTCAATTATTTTTTGATTGAAGCGCTCAACAAATTGGTACGTTTATCTTATGCTTCATAACAATAAGCACCAAGATGTAGAAATTTATAGTTCTCTATAAATACTTTTTGACTCATTTGACATTTTAACAATATAACTATGGGTGCAATATTCACTAAAATGTGAGATGCAATAGGCGTAATCCAAGAATTGTCGCCATGGTCATAAAGGTTTTTTCTAGATTAGTCTTGCTACATAAAAAAATCAGTACCATCAAGGATTAAATGGCGTAACTATGTTAACATTTAGATATTAAGTTTTGAAATTGATGTGGTTCATTTTTCATTTAGTTGATGGCTAAAAATACCAAACTACATCAATTGCTCACTTTAAGAGTCTGTGAAAAAGGAAAACTCTCCTTTGGATTCATCATTGGCATTTGCTTATTTGAACTAATGGCTTGAAGTGTCAATAAGAGACACCAAGTTAATGCATATGCCGATCAATGTACTACCTGTCTCATTTGATAAACCAAACTCAACAGATCAACAGCAATTACTCACCAATAATAGGTGCAATCTATGCACCTGACATGGTAAGGCAATTTAAGTCTGTTTTGCCTTCAAATGATTTTGAAACGAGTCCTGTGTACTATGCATCAGTATCGTCCTCCTCAAAACTTTAGATTTTTCTGTGGAGGATAAGATTTATGCAACCGTGTACTGTTATTAGCGATTACATAAAACAGTAAAGTTCCAATAACAAAGTTCATATAAATCAAGAGCAACCAGTGATGCTGCAACACTGCAGCAATAAAAAAGAAGACTGTAAAAGGGGGAGCAACAGACATTAGGTATAGAAACCACCTGAAGATTTGATACTAGAAACAACTTTCAGTTTCTCTTCCTTTAGCCCTTGTTCTTCAGAATCATCATTGGAAGCGGAAGAAGAAGAAACAGAGCCAGGGTGACCTACATCATTAATTGGCTCGTCATCCTCAAAAAATCCGTTGAATTCAGCCATATACTCAAAGTTCTTTGGCGAGTCTTTGTGCGTATCAGGATATAACTTTGGCTTAAAATAGAGACCAAGGCAAGTGTGGGCAGTGAATCCAATAAGAAATGTATAAATCCAGCCACCGTAGAAAATGTTGGAAGCATTCTGTGTCAAACTGTTAGAGTGGTAGGATCTGTACAATCCAGGGATTGCAATTACAGGTGAGATCACCCAAGCAAATGCAGCCCACAAGTTGCAGCCGTTATGGAAATAGTAAGCACCTTCGGGTTTCTTTGTGTAAAGAGAAGGAACATGAATGTTGCCTCGTCTAATAATATAGAAATCAGAAAGAATACAACCTAGAAGTGGGGCAACAAAAATGGAATATGCACCCAAGAATGAGATCAATGTGGTAGCCGAGTTGATCATTCTCCATGGAACCATTGCCCAAGCCAACAATCCCAGGAATACCTGCCCTCTGACAATACTGAAGTACTTTGGCAAAATTCCAGCCAAGTCAGCAGCAAATGGAATCGAGTTTCCAAAAATGTTTGTTCCTGCGACTCCCATGGCAAACGCAGTGCTACATAGGAAGACAGCTGTTCTGGTCCCTGGGCCCCACTCGTTTTCAAGAATCGCTGTCAATAAATCCCATACACTCCAATATGCGGTACCATATGCCCTTCTAATTGAACAGTTTGCAGCCATTCCAATAAGATAGATGCAGACTGTAGAAGGTACATACCCAAGTGCTTGGGGGTATGTGGCATGCGATGACTTTTTTGCGTAACGAGCAATATCTGGTTGGTTGATGATCATGGCTGAGACTGAGCCAAACACGGAATTCATAATATAAATCCACATGTTGCCTTTGCTTGTTGTCATTGTAGGTTTCACTCCAATATCCCATGAGCCAGGCCCACCTCCTTTAATCATGCAGAAGATGAATAAACCAAAAGCGGCAATCGGCATAATGATTCCTTTGATGGTAAAGAACCACCGCACCTGTCTAGGGTGCAAAAACATCAATGGAAATTGGGCTAACCAGTAGATCAAAAACGCAATCATGAGCCTAGTGGTGGTATCGGAATCTTCAGGCAGATGATTTTTAATGTTCTGCCATTTGTATCCGAAGATACAGCGAAGCGAGACATCGAAACACCTCGAACCGTAGTACGTCTGAACCCCATACCAAAGAGCAGCAACAAACATACGCACAAACACAAAAAAGGAACTCAACCGTACTCCAAAGCAGCTTCTTGCCAAAGCAGGGTAGCCAATATGATAATCAGACCCTGGTCTCGCGGTAATAATAATCAAGAAGCAGGCAATAGCAATTGCAATCATGCAACCACCAATAACTTCTCCATGTGGGAGACCAGTAGCCTTAATCAGAGATGACCCAGTATTCCAAGAACTGACTCCAAACGAGGATTGGAACCAAATGATAATAAAATTATATAGCTTCCAGGTACGTTCTTTTGGAGGAGTAGGTTTAAAGTCGTGGTTAGCCCGCAACATGTCAGGGTCATCTTCGCTATCATCTCTAACAGAGATCTTATGATCAAGCTTTCTGAGAAAATCCATCTTGATATTTTACTCTGTCAGCCATCACACAAGAGTTCTCCAAGCTCAGAAGCACCGTTTGTTGTCCTTATTATAGTGATGGATCTCTAGACAGCCAGATTTTAGACTTATCTTTTTCATTCAGCGAATCTCGACAATTTGCGCGCGAGTTGAAACAATAGTAAAATAAAGTTTTTCATTGCCCGATCATGCATAAAAAAGCCTCCTAGATCATCAGAAGATATCGCGATAGGGTGACATATCTTTTGTGCCTACACGTGGTAATTCAGCTTTTCTCACCATTGTGAACCTAATTAGTTACACTAGTGTTGCAGATTTTACAACTAAATTGTAGTAAGTGGTAGAGCAAGAATGTATTTGTATATATTGTAATGCTTCTTGTACATCAATCTACATCTTTCATGCAAAAATAGGGTTGATCTCTCGCATAGGCCCTGCAAGAGATGACTTACCTCTTTTCAAGTATGTACCGACACCCTTAGTAGCTACTAGACCCCCGTTGTCTCTGTCCCATAGCAAAGCTCCCCGCAGAATAGTGTATCTAGGCCAGTTCGTAAACTCCATTCCTTCATATGGCGAGTAATCGATCCCATGGTGAAGCATGCCATTTTTCAGTCTGAACGGTTTAATCTTGTTTTTAGGATACCATATCACAATATCTGCATCCAAGCCTACTGCAATCGAACCTTTCCTATTGTCAAGACCGTACAGCTTTGCAGGGTTTGTTGAGCAAAGCTCTACGTACTTCTGAGGTGATATCCTGCCGGTCTCGACACCGTAACAGAAAAGCAGTGGCATACGGGTTTCAATACCTGGCAACCCATTAGGAACCTTCTTGAAATGAGGTATACCATTAATCAATCCTGCCTTCTTCCCCAGTGGGTGGTCGTAGGAAGTCGGCGCATGATCACTGCTGAACACAGTTACTGTGCCATTCTGGATAGCCTTCCATACTCCTTCCAGTTCGCTCTGCGATTGTCTCAAAGGAGGCGAGCAAATATATTTGGCACCTTCGAAGTCATCGTGATTACAACTGTTGCAACATTCATGCTTCAAACAGTCGGCTGTCAAAAATAGATATTGGGGACATGTCTCTGCAAAGATTGGCACTAAGTTGGCCTGTGCCTCTCGGACATGGGTCAGAGCAGTCTCTGAGGACATGTGGACAATCACGATGGGCACATCAATCAACTTGGAAAAGGTGATAACTCTATAGGTTGCTTCGTTCTCCGCCTCTAGCGGTCTGCTGATGGAGTGGTAGAACGGCTTAGTTAGCTTCTTTTCCTCCAGCTTCTTTCCAATAAAGTCGACTATTTCCGAATTCTCTGCATGAATCATTGTAGTAACTCCTAATAAACGATTCGCAAGGAGTACATCCAGTAGTTGCTCATCACTCAGCTTGTAACGAGGGTACGTTGTGTATACCTTGACGGACGTTATCCCTTCCTCTTCGATCAAGTACCGAAGCTGTGTTTTCAGCATATCATCTGTTGGATTGGAAATAATAAGATGAAAGCCGTAATCGCAGTAAGCGTTACCACTCGCTGCTCTGTGAAGGTCAGTGATTGCAGCCACGATATTATGGTCATCTTTTCCCTTCTGGAGGGCAAATGGAATAACAGTCGTTGTTCCTCCCGGTAGCGCCGATCTAGTACCAGATTCAACAGTATCACCAGCAGGAGTGTTAGCCTGCGAGAGGTGAACATGTGAATCCACTCCACCGGGCATGATGTATCCACCATCGGCATCGATAAAGGTCTTACCACTCAGTGGTGATGCACAGATCGTCTCAATAATGCCATCCTTTATGCCTATGAACACTGAGGGCGGCAGTATATCCGAAGCCGACACTATATATCCGTTGTGAATAACTAAATCGTAGTACATGATTACTCTCTGTTTTTTTGAGATTTTCTCGCTGTGTCCGAGTCATGAAGAGGAAGAATACTAACGGTCTTTTGTACCTCGAGGGGTTTTGCAAGTTTAATGCGCCTTCGCGCAACTCTCTTTCTTTCCTGATGAGAGTTTTTTTTGCATAAAGGTCGCGCGATCAGCAACTCTTCCTTCATTTTCAAATAGTCAGATCAGACAGATCTTTTTAAGAAATAATGGTTCAGAGCCTGGAAGATCTTCCATCTGTAAGGGGGAGTGCAACCTCTAGATACAAGATACTATTCATCAACCCCAATGCTTCTCAGTCAATGACCAGTTCATGCCTTGAGATGATCTCAAACAGTCTCCCATCTGACGTTATTGTGTTTGGATATACTGGCCCAGTCGGAAAGAGCCCTGTTACAATTGAAACACACCTCGATTCAGTGATATCCAGTACAGAGGTTATCAGAGATGCTTATGGACTACTAGGCGAGGCAGATGCTGCCATAGTTGGGTGTTTTTCTAACCATCCCTTAGTCAACTGCATCAGGGAAGAGTTTGATATTCCATGCTGTGGAATTATGGAAGCTGGATTCTATGCTGCAAGGATGTTAGGAGGAAAATTTGGTGTTGTATGTACAAGCTATCGTTCTCAGATCAGACACGAATTTGCCGTCAGAGACTTTGGATTGCAACCGTTCTGTGCAGGGCTTTTGTCAACGAAACTTACTGTCAAGGAGCTCGAGGTAAAAACCAGGAAAGATGTTCTATCCATCATGGCTGAAACTGCACTTAGACTGGTAGAGTTATACGACGCAGATTGCCTGATTCTAGGATGTGCTGGAATGAGTGACATGGCAGATACCGTGAAAGCCTCTGTCTCTCTGCATGGGGTACAGGTCATCGATGGTGTTTCGGCTGCTGTAAACATCTTGTCTGGCTTGTTACGAATGGGGCTGAAAACTTCAAAGCGAGGGTTATTTTTGGATTCTCAGAAAACCAGAGAAATAAGGGGTCAAGAATATCTATAGTGTTATAGCTTTAAAAATTAAGTTACATATTTATAACTCTGAGGCGATTGCCTCAGGTTCGATAACCCCCTTTTGTTCCGAAATAAGTCTGTACTGATCAGGTCTGCGATGTTTTCCAAAATTGAAGATACGTTCCCTTGGAGGATAACATCTGTCTAGATCTATCTCAGCCCAAATCAGCTCGTCCTCATGGGTTTTACTCTTTGCGATTATGACCCCTTCGGGATCAACAATAGTGGAGCCGCCAATCATGGCATACTTACCATCGTCTACACCAGTTCTTGCAGAACATAACGAAAAACAGCAGTTTGAGTACGAGTTGTACTGAAGACAAATCTCATTGTGGAAGCTTGCCATCTCCTCGCTGGTATCTGCATTTACCATGGATGAAGAGTTTGAGGTTGGCTTGTTCGAGATTGGTGTGTTGAACCCAATACAGACTATTTCTGCTCCCTGTAAGCCAAGAGTTCTCCATGACTCAGCCCAGCGCCGGTCATTGCAAATCAGTTGCCCAACGATCGGCCCGCCATGGCCTGTCTTTGTTGCAGGCCACCGGAAAGCCTTCCACCCATAGTTTCCTTCCAGAAAGTATCGCTTTTCCAAGTGCTGCCATGGAACATTATCCAGTGGCTCCTTGTCACCCGGTAAATGCATCTTCCTGTACTTGTGCACAACAGAACCATTCTGGTCCACAAACACAGACGTATTATAGTGCTCTCCCTCTTCAGTCAGCTCAGCATACCCTACACATACGGAAATACCGTACTCCACTGCTTTTTTGAAAAAAGGGATAAACGGCTCAAACTTGGTTACATCCCCTGTCTGATACCACCTGTCAAGCTCTTTTCCGAACGGAAACGAGTACCTAGGGAAGAAGGTTGAGAAAGTCAACTCTGGAAAGTTCACGAGTTTGACCTCAGATTCATTAGCCTCCTCAAGGAGCTTTATGAGCCTGTTAATGACTTCTTCATAAGAAGTGTCCTGATCAATTCTCCCTACCTGGGCAGCTGCCACCTTGATTAAACGAGTCATAGTGTAATTAAAAAAGCTCTGTAGTGAAATTAGTAGGAAAATGGGACAAGATAGCATCTTTAAACCAATTAACCCATGTGTTGCCCGAAGCTTCGGGTAACATTGGTGAGTTTATTTCTTGTTGCCCGAAAGATGAAATAAGTCTCTTTTCGTTTCGCGTATAAAATTGTTGAATAACGGTTCGCTAATCGCATCTCACAAAATGCTAAGGAAGACACCTACAGATCACATGATTAACATTGAGGAAACACTCTTACAATTGACTCTATCAGAAAAGGTCGAGCTGTTGGCAGGTGTTGACTGGTGGCACACCTACCCTGTTCCTCGCCTCGGTGTTCCGTCCATCAGAACATCAGACGGACCAAACGGAGTGAGAGGCCAGAAGCATTTTAATAGCACCCCTACAACTTGTATCCCAGTTGGAACAGGATTGGGGGCAACTTGGAATAAGGAGCTACTTTTCCAGGTGGGTCAGTTGCTGAGCAAGGAATGTAGGCTGAAAGGCGTAAGGCTGTTACTTGGGCCGACTGTCAATATGCAAAGAAGTCCTCTAGGAGGCAGAGGGTTCGAATCGTTCGCAGAGGATCCTGTTCTCTCAGGACTTTTAGCCAGCCATTATATCAATGGCGTGCAAAAGTCTGGTATAGGCTGTTCCATTAAGCATCTTGTTTGCAATGACCAGGAAGAGGAGCGAAACAGCGCTGATTCTGTCGTGAGCGAGCGAGCACTGAGGGAAATTTATTTGATGCCCTTCCAATTGGCAGTGCGGGACTCTAACCCTGTATCAATCATGACAAGTTACAACAAGATGAATGGTGTTCACTGCTCAGAGAACTCCAGACTTCTGCAAGGTGTTGTCCGTGATGAGTGGGGCTGGGACGGTTGCATAGTATCAGATTGGAGGGGAACCTACTCCACCGCGCCAGCGATCAAAGCTGGTCTGGATTTGGAAATGCCAGGCATATCGCTGTTTCGAGGTCAATTACTCAAGTCGTCTCTCAACTCTAAACTTGTCTGCACAGATGATGTTGATGCCCGTGTAAGGAATGTGCTAAAAATGATAGAAAGAACTGAGGCCAGTGGCATCGAGGAGAAAAAAACAGAAGAACGGAGAGATTATCAACAGGACAGAGACTTCCTGCGCCGGTTAACTGCAGAAGGCGTATGTTTATTGAGGAATGACTGTAACATCCTTCCTATTTCAAAAAACAAAGGCCTAAAAACCGCTGTTATTGGTTTCAATGCGAAATACACAGCCTACGCTGGTGGTGGATCATCACTGGTTACACCATATTATACTATCTCACCACTGGAGGCAATCACTGAGATGGTCGGCTCAGAAAATGTTCTATACGAAGTGGGTGCCTACTCATTCAAGTATCTACCCACCCTAGGAGACACACTTAGAACAGAGGGTGGGGAAATAGGCGCAACTATCAGAATCTACAACTATCCTCCAGACTACTGCGGGGACCGCGATCTCGTTGACGAGATGATTCTTCGCGATATCAGTTACTTTCGTATGAACGACTACTATAACGAAAGACTCAAGTCCCGCTACACTTTCTATGCTGACATTGATGCGGTGTTTACTCCGGAGTTCACAGGAATGTATGATTTTGGGATTGCGGTTCATGGTACTGCCAATCTGTATATTGATGACGAGCTCATTATTGACAACACACATGACCAAAGAAAAGGATCTGCGTTTTATGGAATGGGATCAACAGAGAGACGTGGAAGGGTTTATTGTGTTGCTGGAAGGGCGTACAAATATCACATCTCGTTTGGAGGTAATGGAACCAGCTTGCTTCGAGAAACTGCCCCAGACATAGGAGGTGGTGGAGGCCTGATTGCTGGTGGTATTCTGTCTTTAACAGAAGAGCAGGCGCTCGCACGTGCTGTAAAGGTAGCTGCAGAAGCCGATCAGGTGGTTGTCTTAAGCGGGCTAAACAAAGAATGGGAGACAGAGGGGAGTGACAGAGACCATATGTCACTTCCAGCAAACAACGACGATATGATTTCGAAAGTACTGGCCGTCAATCCAAACACAGTGGTGGTCATCCAGGCCGGCACACCTATCGATATGTTACCCTGGATTGAGGATGTCCGGTCGCTGATTTATATGTCGTATGGTGGGAGTGAGACAGGGAGTGGTTTGGCAGATATTCTTTTTGGTGCTATCAGTCCCAGTGGAAAGTTGCCGCTCACGTTTCCCCGAAGACTGGAGGACAATCCAAGCTATCTGAACTTCAGTGTAGAACACGGAAGTGTTGTCTACGGTGAGGGCGTCTATGTTGGGTATAGATACTATGAGAAGAAGAAAATACAGCCTCTTTTTCCCTTTGGCTTTGGTCTCTCCTACACAACGTTTTCAATGGACAACCTCACGATTCTGGAGAAGGCATCGTCGCTTGTTGTGTCTGTTGACGTTACAAACACCGGACTTGTTGCTGGAGCCGAAACTCTCCAGCTATATATCTCCCAGGACAAACCAAGTATTGGAAGACCAGTAAAGGAGTTAAAAGACTTCCAGAAGGTTTTTTTGCAGCCCCAGGAGCAGCGTGGTATCGTTCTTGAAGTCCCACTGAAGTATGCCACGTCTTTTTGGGATGGCCTCAAGTCCTCATGGGTAAGCGAGAAGGGTCGCTACACAGTGCTAGTGGGAAACTCTAGTGCCTGTGAAACGTTTCTGACCGCTTCTTTCGAAACTTCCATTACATACCACTGGCGAGGCATATAGGACTATTCAAAAGAAAAGGTCTGAATTATTAGAACAGACTAACAGAAACAAAGAGTAGGCAGCATAGGTGTTTTGTATGCACTGAGTAAGGCTTTTCACCAAAACGTTCTATGAAGAAACAAGCTTCCTCAAGTTAATCGGCACCCACCAAGGTGGCGAATTCAACAGAAGTTTGTCGAATCCCTTTTAGATTTTGACAATCATACTTGGCCCCAGTCTTTGCATATTCAGTATGCATGAATTTTAAAACCTATGGAGAAGTTTCTGTTATTAATTGAGAAAATGGTATCATATAAAGAAAACATATATATAGCTGGAGGTGAGATAAAACCTTCAATTGCACTTTCATCACTGGAGAGTCAATTAGGAAAGATAAAATAATCTCAGACATGAATGAGCACAATAAGAACATCTAGTTTTTGTCATGAATAAATAATTTAGGTAAGAAAAAAAGTTTCACTTCTTTATGACTTCTATAAATTCAGCACGGATAAAGCAAATGAAAAGAAATAGTATTGAGTATTAATCAGTTGATTAAGCCATTGGCTATATATCAGAATATTTTTCTATAGCCAGTTCTAAGCTTTTCTGTGCTTTGGCGATCAACTTTTTTTTTGCCTCCAGAATCAGCTCGTTCTCAGACACTATCTGCCTGCTATGGTTGATAAGAAATCTTACTTGTTGCGGACCCACAGAGCCCAAGCTCTTTCTGCTTTTTATAAATCCATCTGAAGAGAGAACTTGTTTCAATTGCATTACCGAGATATTAAGAACACGATTAACTGTTTCTCTACATGCTTCCTGAAATAGATCGTCTCTAGTATCAGAAGGCTGCAGATCTTTCTCTTCACACAACTTGACGTATCTACCAACAATATGATGAGACTCCCTGTAAGATAAATCGTGATGCTCCACAATGAAGTCTGCTAGGGCATTTGTTGTGGACCAGCTGTCTCTATGGACTTCATCTATACGATGAGTATAGACTTTCAAAGATCCAACGACCCCAGCTAAAAGTCGAATCATATCCGAAGTCTTGGATAAGTGATCATCCAATGCCACAGCTTGAACACATTGATCCCCTGTTCCTTCCCCGCGGAATGTTGCAAGGGCTGTACCTCCCCACTGTGTGGCAATTCCTGCCTCAAATTTGAGTCTATCCAAAGCCATAGGGTTAATCTTCTGTGGAAAAATACTGCTGGTACTATTGTAGTCATCACTAAGCCTCATATATCCGAACTCATTAGTACACCATATATGAAGATCACAAGCAATCAGGTTGATGTTATTCATCGTCAATGCCAGCAAATGAGAAATCTCTGCAGCGTAAGCTGCATCACGACCCAATCTTGAGTTGAGCAGAACTTTATCAAAACCTAGAAGTTCTGCCGTCCGGTTTCGGTCAATATTCCAACTTGTTCCTGCAAGGCCTGCCGCTCCCAATGGGCAAATATTGATTCTTTTGTATGCATCAATAAGTTGGCAAAAGTTATCGTTGAAGCGTTCAATAAAACTTTCAAAATAATGTCCCAGAATTCCTGGCTGTGCTTGCTGCATGTGAGTGTAAATCATCATCTTTGTGCTGATATATTTATCGGCAGCAATCAACAGTACCTTCTGCAGTTTGATGATATTTTCCAGAACTACTAGCAGACCAGAACGAGAGTGTGCTCTACGAACCGTTGTCCCCTGATCTATGCGACTTAAGCCTGTGCTAAGCATACCTGCTACTCTTTCTCCCACCATTCTGGAAAGTTTGGACTCAATCTGCAATTGTAGCGTTCCCATCATTGGGTTGATATCCAAGGAGCCAACACCTCCCTTTTGTATTTGGGCCAATGCTGATATCAGTCTAGCAGCATCTTCTTCTTTCAGTATTTTTTGTTCCTTTAGCATGATTGCGTGAACCAGGTCTACCGCGCAGAAAGTTTCAAAAGTAGGGATCTCTGCCTTCATCAAAGGGATAACGTCCAAGCTGATAGAGAGCTTATTAGGCTCCTTCGAAAGACGAGCTTCAGTTAATATCATTGTTGTTGACTTAGGCAATATGTCTCTTCAATACATCCAAGATACGTGTTTAGAGTGACTGAACCATAAAGAAATCTTAATTTATATGGGATTTGAGGCATACAAGGGGCCGAAGGACTTTTTTCGGATGTTTGGAGAAACAAAAGTCGTGTGTGAATTGCGGTGTTAAGATAGGACAACAAAAAAAACATTGGTGAACACAGTTCGTTATCCTTAAAAAAACACGAGAATTAGGAGCGGTTTTTAGACCAGAACTTTAATTCCGTCTTTTTTTGCTTTTACTCCCTAAGTTGAAACTGGACTGATGATGAGAACCTAAGCGGAGCAAAAGCTATAAAACGCCAGACTGGTTTGGTAACCGAATAATTTTCAAAGGGACCTGAGACTTGTTATTCATAACAAAAAATGTCCGGAAAATCGAACATTGAAGTGTCTGATGATGTAGAGGTGAAAAACATACTGAGCTCTGAAGAGCTGAAAAAGGTTGATGATGGTTACAAGTATGCATTGGAAACAGAGGGAATGGAGTTGGATCCAAACACAGAAAAAAAGGTTCTTAGAAAGATTGACTTTCTTGTTTTGCCCATGATGTGTGCGTTAATGTCGATTCAGTTGATGGACAAGTCCACAAACTCATATGCTTCCATTACTGGTCTACGGACGGACCTAGGTATGACCTCCAAGGAGTATTCATGGACTGGAAGTTCTTTCTATCTAGGATATCTATTTTTTATCTATCCGGCTTGTGTACTCATGCAGAAATTCCCTCTTTCCAAGACTTTGAGTGTCGGGGTTGTTTTATGGGGTGTGGTCATATGCTGTCACGGTGCAACCCATTCACCGGCTACGTTTTTATTGTGCCGCACTCTTCTTGGAATATTTGAAGCATTCATGGACCCCGCATACATGATAATGACAAGTCAGTGGTATAGAAAGTCTGAACATTATAGAAGGACCGGTATTTGGATTGGTTTTCATGGATGTGGGGTTATTTTAGGAGCGTGCATAGCATATGGATTTTATGTTCACAATGACGCATACTCTATGGCCCCATGGAGACTGATGTTTATTGTGACAGGGGTTATCACCATATTTTTCGGTATAATTGCAATGATTCATATTCCTGACATTCCTGTCAAAGCATGGTTCCTAAACAAAAAGGAAAAAGAATATGTTGTTGAGAGGGTGAGAGACAACAAAACTGGATTTGGTACCCATGAGTATAAAGCACATCAACTATGGGAGGCTCTAACTGACGTCACAACATATCTTTTTTTCATTTACATGCTTGGATTTGGAATTACTAACGGTGGTGTAGGGACATTTGGGTCTCTGCTACTGAGTAATCAGTTTGGATTTAGTACTGGGCATGCCTTGCTGATGAATCTTGTTGGAGGTGGCATTGATGTCATATTCCCAGCTCTGTTCTCCTATGTGAACTATTACCTTATTCCAAGCAGACTAACTGTCTGTATTGGGATCAACTGCTTGATATACACAGGTATCTGCATGCTTGCATATGCTCCAAGCAGTGTTCCAAAGATGATCGGTTTTTACAGTTGTTTTCTGACTACCGCAAGCTGGGCATGTATGAGCTCAGTGGTATCCTCCAACGTCGCAGGACACACAAAGAAGTTTACTGTGAATACAATTTTCTTAATTGGTTACTCTGTGGGCAATATCATAGGGCCACAGGCCTACAAGGGAGACGAAGCCCCTATCTATGTAACTGCCAAGAGACTCATGGTTGGTACCTATCTTTTCACAATTATATCTCCAACACTCCTATTGATTATTTACATGCGGAGAAATAAGCAAAAGGAGTTACTAAGCGAAATGTCAAGTGAGAAAAATACAGTGGATGATTACGGAGACAAAACCGACAAGGAAAATGTAACCTTCAGATATATCATCTAGTCTTTCTTTTAATTACTGTTGATTCTTTTCATAAGTTCGCTGGATACATCATCCTGAGGGAATTGGATTGGTGAGCCAAGACAAGTAGAACTCGAAGGAGAAGCTTCCTTATTACCAACTTTATAGGTTCCACCCATAACGTCGTTTTGCAATTTCAACACATCTTCGAATCGTCGTTGTATAACTATGGGCCATAAATGTTTGATTTTTCTCAAAGTGGATATGCATTCAGTCACCAGTCCTCTTCGTAAATCGGAAGTGATGTAATCTATATTTGCATGACGAGTGTAGCGGATAGATTTGCTGAGTTCGGCAAAGTTAATGGCCATTTCGGGATAGGTCTGTAAGTGATGTAAGACTATTGTCAATACTTGGAGAGGATGAGAATTCCTGACAAACCAGAAAGCTTTGACGCCACACTGCAGAGCCAATGTTATCTTCATGAGTGATTCGTTAATGACTAGTAGCGATTCTACAACATCAACATGGTCAGTTGAAACAGGCCGGATAGTATACTTCAGTACTTTCACCAGAAAGGCAGCCTTTCTGAGATTTAGTCTTCCCTCGCTGACAAGCCATAGCAAATATAACTGGTTTTCATTCTGACTATTGAGAATCTCGTCACTCAACAGGTTGACCATATCTTGGCATTTCTGGTAAGCACGGTTCAGTCGTTCATATACCTCTATTCCTGATAACTCTATCTTATGGAGCTCGGACACAATTTGAATTATCAAAATCGCACTGTGTAGTCGAATAAGTAGAAATGTGGTCTCCAAGTCTCCAGAATTGCGCGGAAAATTGTTGAAGGTCTCAAAGTAGTCAGTGTGGATGTTTGGTGGAAGACCGTTGTAATAGGACGCAAGTGAGTCCAAATATAGCACGAAACTGTACAGTTTATACCTAAGTGATACTCTGCCAGTATTCTGTGATAAACACCGGTGTAACCCCATCATTTGGGCATACTTGACCAAGTCAGAAATTTCGATTACTTTACCATGACAGTTCATCGATCCAACATAGTATAGCAGAGTCATTGCGACTAACCCGGACATCGACGGAGAAACCCTGGTATTCATCCAATGCTTGATGTTCTCAACACACATGAAACTTTGCAACTTAAGCATCTCATAGTCCGTTAGATCATTTTCGGATTGAATTGAGCCCGTATAATAAAGATTACACAGTTGCAACGACACACAACTACTGAAGAACACAGCAAATATTTCCATCAATGAGCTGTAGTCACGGTAGTCGGCAATGGTATCCCAAAGTTGTTCATACTTTCTGAAGAACTCTTCCTTATCAATAACCGGCACGTACGGAAATACATCTTGAAAAAAATGCTGAATAAGATGGTCGCAAACTGGGCGGCTCGGAACTATAGATAAAAGTTCTGGCATTCTGGCTACAGGTTGCACAAGCGTGGAGAAATCAAACACAAGTTTACTATCTTGAGGATTGGGCAGCAATCCAACAATAATTGATACGTTCGATGACTGTTGGAAGAAAGGAAAGTACGACAACGACAAGTATTTCGAGTATTCCCCAGTGGAGCTGAGAATTAGTTTGTAGTTCTTCTTCTCAGAGACCCTCGGTGTCGGAATGAACTCTGCATTTGGCTCAAAGCTGTGCTCCTGCAAGAGCGAATCATACATCCTCCGTATTCTATCCTCTGTCCTCTGTTCAATGTTCGCTGTTGTAAAGTACTCGCACTCCTGTCTCGCTCTGATACATCTCCTACATCTGGGTTTTTCCTTTCCACAACTTCTTTTCAAACGGAAACACCGTCTGCATGACAGTATCACCCTCTTTCTTATGCCCATAGTGCCACAGAGGATCGTTCAACAGGTCATCGTATTGAGATAACAAATTATCGACCGATAAAGTCAGCAAAAATCAGAGATACAATCCAGATATTTTCCTCAAGTTTACTTGCCGGGTAATTCATAATCTCATCATAAATTTCGAAAAACATTATCTACCTTGCAAGTGGGCACATACCATATTTTTTTCTCACTCTCTTCTACAAGGTGGCGACGGGTTGGTGTCAACACTCGGAAATAGTTTGAGGCAGGCAAATAACTCATAATTAGTTCTTCGAGTTGTCTAATTTGGCAATTCCGTATTGGGCCAATGTAACGTTATCCACTGATCGGTAAGCCGCTTCTACTCGATTTCGCGAAATGAGATGCTATATGAAATCGCGGGCGAAACTTTTTTTTAGTATGGGGCCCAGTGGGAAATTACAACATAAAAAGGGGAAATAGCCGATAAGGGGTGGGAAGTTACAACATTTGGAAGGAGACACAAGAGAAATATAAGGGAATATGTACGCGTGCTGTTCATATCAAGGATTATTTTCGAAATTGAAGCAAGTCGTGAGATCTTTGACTGTGCAAAACTG
Organism: Ogataea trehaloabstinens; assembly: GCA_003706095.2. Classification (NCBI taxonomy): domain Eukaryota; kingdom Fungi; phylum Ascomycota; class Pichiomycetes; order Pichiales; family Pichiaceae; genus Ogataea; species Ogataea trehaloabstinens. The sequence goes on along the minus strand of PPKJ02000009.1, from coordinate 33,282 downwards.
GCCATAATCAACATTAAGTGCAAAGATGGAATCACTAAAGAAACTGATAAATATAATATGTCTATCACTGTCAATCAGAGAAAGAAAATTATTATACAGGAATTTTAAATAGGTGTAACAATTTTTGTTACCCATTCTGAGACTAGATTAAATACAAAGAACAGCCAACGATTAAAGTGAGGTAGATAGCATCTTAAGCTCTTGCAGAGGTGGTATTGTATCATACATAGTTGTGTCTAGTATGTCCCACGGAATTCCGCAAAACGGTTTTGCGGGCGAATCGGCTCTAATCACAGATGTATTAGTAACAATAATATCACTCACAGTATCAAACACTTCCGGCATTAGTGGCTGGTCCAGCAGTTGACAGTAACGTACAAATGCGACAGCCAAAGTTGTTTTACCAATAGCCCCAATAGTGTACAGCATAGCCCACTCGCAATCAAAGAAGCCGTGTCCTTTACCGAACCGAATGCCGCTTCAGTTGATGGCTCATGTGCCAGTGATCATGATATCTACCTGTATTTTTGACTTTCTGATGGCTTCCAGTGTGACACTCCGCCTTACTGTGATTTCAAAAAAAGCTGTGAACCAGCGAAAAAAACAAATTTTGTATGGGAGAAAAGTGTTAAGCTGTGAACCAATGAGAGTTCACAGGTTTGGACTCGAGATTTGTGGAAAAAGCTGCGAACCGATAATTTTTATTATTAATTAAGGAAATAAAATAAAAAAGTATGAGTAAACAGGTGGAAATCGGGGATTCGTGGAACAAGATGAAAGTGATTAATGAGACTGTTGGGTTTGTAGACGGGTTCTTTGTGGATAGGAAGAAGCGGACGGTGTTGAATTCAGATAGTGTGCGATTTCAACGAAAGAAAAGTCTTATTCCTGCATCTGTGTACGAAGAGCTGCGTCCAGGCGTTGCTGACCTGTCGGTATACTTCAGTCGAGATGACGAGGCGTTCCTAATAGAGGGGCGGGTATTCAGCTTTGTTAAGGCGCGTAAGCTGTACCTGTATGAGCAAGGCGGCATTACACGGCGGTCACTGAAGCGTGTCGGTGGATCACAGGAGGTGGAAGGGTTTCGGATTTTCAACAGCAAGCAGAAGACCAAGTACCTGTGCCGGAGGCGCGAGAGAGAGAAGGAGGAGAATGCGCAGGGGCGCAGGGGCGTAGAGGCGTAGAGGCGGGGAGATTGGAGAGTGTATAGCTAAGTGATATTTTTGATATGTGGTGTAGCAAACAGTTTGGATGTGAGGAACGAGCAACAGACATGCAAAATGGGGCGTGTACTACACAATGTAATGATAGATGAACTACAGTGGGGGTAGCAGTTGGAGTGAACACTGTTGAATGAGCTAAAGAGGGAGAAACAGACATGCAAAATGGTGCTCTCGCGCTGGGGCCAAAAGAGGTGAGGTACGCGGGGCGCACTACTGATTGTCAAAGATAGATGAGCGACAGTGGTGGGAGTAAGTATGATAGGTATGGTAATGAAAATCATAGACAATTCTCAAAATGCTTTGACAGCTCCGAGTTTTGGACGCAAATTGCAGCACCCTGCTGATGGTGCAATTGATTCCACTCCGCAATCTGATATTTTGTCAAAAGGTACTTCCCATTTGGCTGTAGAGAAATAGAGTGATCTAGAATTGTTTGTGGACGGTTCCTAACTTGTGAATAACGAGAGAAATATTCTGCACAAACGATTGATTAAACATATAGATTCTGAGATATGTTCTACAGTTAAGGAAGACAAAGCTAGAGTTGATACCAATGGCAAGTGGATGGTGACTACATTTTGGACAGGTTGCTTCCCTTAGAAATTATTATATACAACCGAAGCGACCGCTCAGAAAAGTATTTAGGTTCTCTCTAATGATTTGTGGTTTGTTCTTTGCTGTTAAAATAGGATCTAAAAGCCTCGCCTTCAAATGCTCTTACAAACTCTTCCAAAATGTATCCTCCATTATTTGAAACGATTACATATGTATTTACACTTATGATTCCCGCTAAAAGACAAAGACAAAATACAATACAATATTCCCATCCAGTATTATCCAAAGCAGTCGAATTTCATAAATAGCCAATCAACTGGGTTTGGTCTTCTAACCAAATATTGCTATCACATCAAAGATGTTATTTGAATCCCCCATCTATTTCTCACATGGTACATTAGCGATTTCTGCACAACAAAAGGCTATATAGGCGCTGAAGAGAACAATAAAAGATAATTGAGCGCTTCAGACGCGCTGATTCTTATCATAATTTTGATAAGAGTTTGAAAAAATATATTTTTTCAAAGCTATAGCTGAGATACGATACCAGCAACTATAAAAAAGGTCTTCCTCCAAGCATTATAAGAATCTAAGTCGTGAATCTCAAGCACAGCAAAATGACTTTAGATTTTGAAAAGGTTCCAGGAACCGATAACCTTCTTGAGTTCCTTCCAAATATTGATGGGTCAAACAATACGAAAATTATTTTACACCCTAGACCTTCGACAGACCCCAACGACCCACTTAACTGGACTAAGAAAAGAAAACTATTGTCAGTTTTATGTACTGTGGTATATGTATTCAGTATTGCTATTCCGGGAACTTCTCTATCATCAGTTTTGACTGACATAGCTGATCACACCGACATAACATTATCGGATTTAAACCAAGGTGCAGGTTTTCTGTTTTTGTTTTGTGGAATTGGATGTATTTTCTTCTTTCCTCTGGCTTTGCAGTTTGGAAAAAGACCTGTTTACTTATTTTCCAGTCTTTCGAACTTGTTGTTCACTATATGGTTGCCGTATTGTAAAAATGGCAGTGAGTGGATGGGAGCAAAAATTCTCACCGGAATGGTATCTTCTGTGGTGGAAGCTTTACCTAGTATTTCCATTTCAGACGTCTTTTTTGAACACGAGAGAGGTACATGGGTTGGTATCTATGCTCTCAGCGTCTTTAGTTCAAATTTTCTTGCTCCAATGATTGCAGGTTTTGTTGCTGACGGAATGAACTGGGAGTGGGTCATCTGGTTTGCTGTTATCTTCAGTGCGATTTGCACAGTGTTCCTATTTTTTTTCATGGAGGAAACTAACTATAAGAGAGAAAATCATCAGGATTGTAATGGAAATGATTACTGCACTGCTGATCTGAAGAATGGTATTACGGCAAACATATTGCAGGAACCTGTTCTTGATGATATTATTGAAGGACAGGACTATGTTGACAAAACAATTCCGATGAAATCGTACAAAAAAAGGCTAATGCTGTACACTGCTAATACAGATTATAAAGTCCTTGGGCATTATTTTCTTGGACAATTTTATATGATCCAGTTTCCTATTGTTCTTTGGGCTGGATTTTTATATGGTGCTTCTCTATTGTGGTACAGTGTTTTGAATGCTACCCTTGCAGAAATATTCACTTCTGATCCATACAATTTCTCTGCAGCAATGGCAGGATTAGTTTACGTGTCCCCGCTGATATTTGCATTTATCTTCTTCTTCTATGCGGGTTGGGCTGCTGATCTTTTAAAGTTAAAGATTGCAGCACATCGGAAGGGAGTCTCGTATTCTGAGGATAGATTGTGGCTCGTTAGTTTATATTGCATTTTAGGCCCCCCTGCCCTGATCTTGTGGGGTGTTGGCGCATACCATAAGATACACTGGTTTGGTATAATCATTGGAGCAGGTCTCATGGGCGGACTCAATCTTGTCGGATGTGCAGCCGCAATGAACTATGTTATTGACTCCTACGGTGAGCTTGCTTCAGAAGCAATGCCAGCTGTAATAATTATAAGGAACACAATGAACTTTGGCATAGATTATGGAATTACCCCTTGGGTAGAGAGCTCTGGATATCAGAACTGTTTTATTGAAGCAGCTTTTATATGCCTTGGAACCCTCCTGACTTTTCTACCTTTTGTTATTTGGGGTCCTCGTTTGAGATCTATACAAAGGCATGCCTATTGGAGACTGCTTCAGAAAAAAATTGAAAGGGGCTGCTAAAGTATATACATCTTTATATATTCGACAGTAGAATAAATGCCTGAGAAAAATCAGTATTCTCACGTAAAACTCAACTCCCATCCCAAATCCTTGACAAAGGTGTTCCAATCAACACATAAGTTGCCATCAGGGTTAGTCAGCCACATCTTTTCTAGTATGTATGTGGCTCTTTCAAGGTGGCGATGTTTCATTCGACTGTAAAGATCAAGAATAATACTTTTCAGTAGGCTCCTTTCACTCCCAATGCAGTTGAGACCAGCAGTGAATAACGGAAAACATAACGACGCCTCCACATTAGAACCAAGAACAACACTAATTACGGATATTAGTTGGCATGTAAGTCTCCTCTGCTCAGGACAGCTCGGGTGGAGCTGAGAGACAGATTGTCGAAGGTAAATTTTTGCTGTTAATTGAAATATCTCAAATAGTGTTAATTGCATTTCCAGATCTCTCGGACCCTCAAGATTGTTTAGGTCACTTTCAGAGGGTTGAGCTGTTTCAATCTCTTGTTCGATTGATAAAGCTCGTTTTGATATATCATCAAAAACTCTGTACTTCTTGATTATCCACTGCATATGAGACTTCCCCTGTAAAAAGGAATCTGATTGAGTCAAGTCTGATTTCAAGCTGTCATGACTATCATGTAGTGCGTGTTCAGTAATTCGCCTAACTTCACTCGACAAGTGAGATATCTCACAAAGAATATAAAAAAGCGGACGTGAAAGACCCAGTAACGGATCCAAGCCAAACTGAGAGGAGTTGATGACCTTATTATAATCGTGAAGGGAGAAAGTATTTCCTCCATAAGAAGAGCTTAGAATGTCATGATACACAAAATTGGATAGTAGCCAGTGTTGATCTTTGTTTCTAAAAAAGCTCTTCAAGCCAAGGGCTGAAATAATCTGAGAGCCCTTATTTAAATGTAGTCTCCACCGCTTAACATCACCACTACATATGTCTGCACCGCATAAGATGAGGTAGCTTGCCAACCGAACGTAATTCTCATCTTTTCCGGATCTTCTTTCAAGCTTCTGACATAAATTACTTTTCACTTCGGCCTCTGTTGGATTACTATCCATATACTTCATTGCAAGCTGTGTATAATTGGCACCCTGTGACATGTAACGCTCTTCTCCGATATGAAACGCAGCCCATGCAATTAGACCAAACATAACAGCCATATTCTGCAGTGCCATTGGCACAAATGTCCTGAGATATAGGTTTCCTTGGTTTGGTACTATAGAGAGAATATTGGCAAGTCGAAGTCTATAGTAGTCAAAAAGAAAAACACCTGTTGTGTCCACAAAAGATAGGGTAGTTGTACACAGGATTGAGGGCCGGGGTGTACCAAGCGGAGAAAAGACCGCACTAGATGACGTTGACAATTTTGATTTCACGTGTCCTGCGTATAACTGATATTCATAAGTATCTGGATTTTTATCTGATGTGGGAAAATTGATGCTATCCTGGATTTTTTCTTGGTCAAAATAATTATTGTCAAAGTACTGCTGACGATTAAGGGGTGAGCCCCCGTTTTGGGGCTCAACATAGTAGCTGTTTTCTTGCTCTCCCACAGAGATACAGTCCAACTGCAAAGAAGCACTACTTCTTGAAGACCTTCTTGTCACTTCAGTTCTCTTAAGTTCCTGCTTTAGCTCACTAACCTCCTTGATGGTCATGCTAGATTTCACCCACCTACACGATTTCATCAGTCGTGAGCACTCTCCACATGAGGGTTTTGCTTCATCACACCTTTTTCTTCTCACTCTGCAAGTGAGACACCCCCTCCTACTTCTTTTCATTGTTTTCAAGTCTAAAATGCCAGCTCTTGGTCTTGAACCGTTTAATACTATTAGTTATCATCCTTTTGCAAATATTATTATCGCAATTTTTGTCTTTCCCATCCCTTTTAAATTGGGGAGCAGCCGTACCAGAAAAGGAAACTAAAGGAAAACAAAGATCAGGGCTGGTAATAATCACCTGTCATTGGGTAATACACTACCTTTTGGCCGTTACGAATTATAGTAATATATTTTCCTGTTATAATATTATAAGTTGCCTATTGGGGAACATGTCATTTTAGTGCTAAGTAATCAATTCAGAATAGATACATTCATTTCAAATATGCAGAGGTCTCATAGCTCCTCTTCAGAGTTGTCACAGCTCACATTGTTGACTAGATCCAGATCTCTATTCATCTCGGGTTGGGCTAAGAAAAATGCTTTGATGATCGCAGCGTCAGATACAGTTCTTGAAGCCAGAGAGAACCGACGAACTCCAAACACGTCTCTTATTCCACCGAAGGTGGATTCCAATTTGGCATTAGAAATAGACATCTCATCGCATTGGGGCTATCTTTGATAGAGTCACCCGTGCTAGAGTTATTTGTGGTAGAGATATCTTTGGAAGAGTTATCTACATTAGTTCTGTGTTCATCGTGGGGTTGCAGTTGACGGTGCCATTAATGTCTCCTGTGATGTTTGGCATCACAGGATTAGCCTTGGAGATTAGCTCACTTCCATTACTCGTCGGAGACACAGACCACTCAATTCGTGTTCCACAACTGGTCGAATCATCGACAGATTCCTTACATGTAGTCTGATCGCTCATGGTTTTAAAAACCGGGCCTAAACCGTACAAACAGGCATCATGATTTCATTTCAAATGATGCGTCATATTGACATACCTTATTTCGCGCCTCGCTCACCTTCAACCTACAGACGATCAACCAGTATTTTTGTTCCCAAGCAGGAAGGTGTAAATGATCCTCCCGAATAGGCAGGTGTAAGGAACTATAGTGTTTTTATGAATTATTTTATGCGCCCCCGTTATAGGTCATTTTACCAGCCTTGTCAAAGATACGCAGATTTACACAGATGTGAAGAAAAACCAAAAATTACTGGAGAAAAAAGCTAAAAAACATTCTATCTGCAACCTCGCTAACTGCCTCGCATCGCTTTCTCGATAGACATGGCAGCTTGAACCAGCTCTTCATCAAAGTACCTTCTTCCGACTAGCTGTACACTGATGGGGGCACCAACAAACTCCTCTGAAACGTAATTGTCCCACTCCATCTGCTCTAGTTCTGTCTTTGGCTTATACGACATATCTTTCACGTCAATGGCTGGATCCTGAAAAAGACCAGTGGGCATTATCAATCCAGGCATATCAAGCAGATTAGTCAAAGTGGTATAAGACCAACTATAAACCTGATGAGGCTTACCGGCGACATTACAATAGACGGGCATCAAAATTAGATCGATATTGTTGTCTATCATGTATGTATTGTAAACGTCACGATATACGTCTCTCTGTTGAACAAGCCGGCGTTCTTCTGCTATGCTTAGAATTGAATCACCATCTCCCCATGAAAATGTCCACGTTGTTAGAGGTGCATAAGGTTCATTTGATGCATCCAACAGTCCTTTTTGAGCAACGTTTCCATCGCTAGTAAACAGTTTTTTACATAGCTCGTCAATTTCAACAGCGTATGGAGGAGTGAAATCCACAATCTCAGCACCACAGCTAGCCAGCTTTTTTGCTGTCTCCTCGATACCCCGCTCGATAGGTGGAAGGGGCTTCACGACTCCATCGTTGCGAAGAACAGCAATTCTTAGCGAAGAGACCAATGGTCGTTCAACTTTTCTCCACGGTATTGGAAGACAACTCGCATCATATAGCCATGGCTTTCCATCATTAGTGTATTTATCAAACCACCAATTGAGATCCTCAAGACTGCTACATAACGGGCCAGAAGAGATCACGATCGCTTCAAACCCACCAACAGCAACAGAGCCACCCTTTGAGGTGGTACGTCTGCTGGTGGATCTTAAAGTGTAAGATCCACAGAATCCAGCAGGAGCACGCAAAGACCCTCCGATGTCACCACCCATATTGAATACAGCGCCTCTCATTGCCGAAAGAACACCTGCACCTGATGAAGATCCACCAGGAGAAAGAGAAGCATTATAAGGATTCTTTGTGAGACCCGTTATATTATTGAAAGAGTCCAGGTGCATCATCGTCTGCGGTTGAGTTGTACGCATGAAAAATACAGCCCCAAGTTTCAGGAGGATCTCTGAATTTGTGGACCAGGAATCTGCGATATTTTTTATTTGGCAAACGTAGGAACCGTGGGATATTCTACCCTTGAATTTCATCTGCTCTTTCAAAGATACAGGCAGACCATGGAAGGGACCAACAACCTTACCCGTTTTGGAGTAATATTCATCCAGCTCTTTAGCTCTTTGAAGGCCGCCCTCAATGAAAACATCCATAGCACAGCCAGTAAGCTGGTGTGCAATAATGGCACGCTTGGCAAATGCCAAGAACACTTTGACGGATGTCAAAGTTCCTTTTGAAATATATTCACTCAGCTTTTCAACACACATGTCTGTAATTCTAAACTCCTCCTCAGTTAAAAGCTTCTTTTCATAAAGCCATCTTACCGAGTTAACTTGTTTGTCACTAGCATCGGGTAACAATAACTCTGAGATTGCCCAAGGTCTAACAGCATCCTCTAAATCTTTCTTGTACTGTTCAATAACAGGAATCCAGACGGTCTCAAAAGTGTTGGCCTCGTGTGACATTGTTGTGAACACTATAGAAACACTCTAAGATACCAACTCCCAAAGGATCATCCACCTAGTGCTCTTTATATCATAGATGAAATTTAGTGTATGCGACGAAAACCAAAACTTGGAGCGTCTAGTAAGCGCTCCAAGTTTCAAGATAAAGTATAAATTCGGCGATACGCCAAAAAAGGTTATTTATTGTGTACTCTCCATGAGCGGTTTGTGAGCGCCTATAGCTTGCTACGGGTAATTCTCTTATATAAGAAGTGGTCACGGAGTTTGAAATGATGGTTTCACAAAGCTAATTCTCGGGAAATACCCAAAAATGTCTGAATCCTTAACAAGTCAGCTTTTGCGCAAGGAGCAAAAGTACAGCGCCCACAACTATACCCCTATGCCCGTAATTTTTGAAAGGGCATTAGGTTGTAAGGTGTGGGATATTGAGGGAAAGGAGTATTTAGATTTTCAAGGATCATTTGGTGCCACAAACCAGGGTCATTCTCATCCAAGGATTGTACAAGCTTCCATTGACCAAGTGAGAAAACTTGCAATCCCATCAAGAGGCTACACACATAACCTTTTCGCAGATTTTATGGAGTACGCTTGTGAGGTTTTTGGTCAAGAGAAATGTTTGCCTTTGAATGGAGGATCAGAATCAATTGAGTTTTGTATTAAGCTTGCAAGAGCTTGGGGTTATAATAGAAAAAAAATCCCTTTAGGTGAGGCCAAGGTTATGTTTGCATCTGGAGGATATCATGGTAGAACCATGGGAACCACATCTGCAAGCGATGCTCGGCTTGAAGTTTATGGTCCATTCCTACCACTTGTGGGTTGCCACTACGGTGACAACAAGATTCTAAGATTCAACCATATAGAAGATGTGGAGGAATGTTTCAAGCTGGAAAGTGAAAAAATTGCAGCTATTATTTTGGAGTCTGTACAAGGCCATTTTGGCATTGTTGAACCAGACCCTGGATATCTTATTGGCGTAAAAAAGCTTTGTGAAAAATATAATGTGCTATACATTGCTGACGAGGTGCAGACAGGATGTGGCAGAACCGGCAAATTACTGGGTGTGGATCACGATGGCTTCAAGCCCGACGTTGTGGCTGTTGCGAAAAGTGTTTCCGGAGGAATCTACCCCACAAGTTTAGTTCTATCTAGTGCCGAAATTATGGACAGTATACCTCCAAATTCTCACGGGTCAACGTTTTCTGGTTGTCCTGTGTCATGCGCTGTGTCGCGTACAGCATTGGAAGTCCTTTTGGACGAGAATATTATTGAGAACGGTGCAAAAGTTGGTGCAGTTCTATTGAATGGATTACGTGAGATACAGAAGAAAAGGGATGTTGTTGCGTGTGCTCGTGGTCAAGGTATGCTTCTTGGTATCACCATTGACGAAACAAAATTGAAGGATAGCAAAACCACCTGGGATGTGTGTATGCTGATGAAGGAGAAAGGTATACTCTGTCGTACCGGTACTGACTCTACTATCATTCGCTGGAGTCCTCCGCTGGTTCTCACCGAGGAGGAAGCATTATTTGCTTTGAAATGTTTGGAGGAGGTACTTGATGAAATTCAGCTGGATTAGAATACTTCTGTATAGTATTTGATTGAAAGTATCCGTAGCAGTACAATAGTAAGTTTCTAATTTGCTGCGTCGCTTCAGGACATACCCGAAATCACTCTCTAATGATATGTGTACATTTTATCTTTAGTGCAGAGTGAAACCCAACACATAATATTGGGGACAAATCAAGTGAACCACAATCACATGCAAGATGTAATACTCCGTGAGAAAACAGGTACCAGAAACCTTGGGTACTCTACACCATGCGAAATGCATTTTGAATAAATAGCAATATACACCTTGTGTGAGTGGTTAAAATCATGGAGGTACCGCTGGACGAGATGCAATGACTGCATGTGCTAAAGGCTCATATATATCGACTGGAGAGCTATTATCTTGACAGAAAGCTAGTACCATCGAAAAAGTTCCAAATGCAAGTTTGTAATAGAATCACAAGCATTCTCCGTATCTTTCATGAAATTTCCAAGACCCGAGGTGTGTATCAATAGCTTTCTATAAGATAATTTGGCTAATTATGTTCTTGCTATTTGTGCCACTGCTCCAGCTTTGTTCCTGAGCCCGAAAATTCAAACCATGGACCCAGCAAACTGAATATCGATAAACCCAACAGTACGAAGTGACATACGTGTCACTTGACACTAGTATCAATTATAAATCATACGCTAGTAGCAGAAGTGGAAGTACAAATATCATATAAGTCATTGACATGGATGTAAGATATAAAGAGTTTTTCGAGCAGAATTATCAAAATCTTGTTTTATGAGTTGTATATGGGCATTCGGGGGGTGCTGATCAATCAATAACTGGTACCAGGAAATAACTGGATTCAACAATGACCCAAACATTCATGACTTTTGGATGGTGGTAATGCACTTGCTTCTTTTCTAAGTTACTGTGACATGGAGTGGCTACTTTGTATACAAAAGATGTTACGTTTCCGAATCAGAGCCTGGGGAAATTACAGCATAGCTGACGCTATAACACTTCTCTATAAAAGGCAAAAGATTCTAGAGACTAATTCCGCATACCTATAGTCAAGTGTCCAATTCTCAAAGATACTGCCCTATACTTTTTTTGAAGAGTTATGTGGGATCATAGGGAAGCCTTGTTGTCAGGCTAAGGTTTATCCCTAAGTACTCCAAGGGCGGTACAAGCCAACAATGTCTCCATGAAGACAAAGAAAAGAATCCCTAGAAAAGAGAGGTGCCAATGGCTGAGTGGACGAAATAAACTGATCTATATTGTTGCTGCGAAACAGTCGTAAATAAACGTCCTGGTCAAAGGTAGTTGCAGTACAATCAAGTTCAGCTTTCAAACACCTTTTGCATTTAGACCCAGATTTTTAGCATTTCCTATGATAGCGACGACAGTTTAGACATGCAGATAACGAGTACTTCCGTTTCTGTTGTGAGTACTGTTTTATGACAAGTGGCATTTGTTCTTACAATCACCTAAGATATTTTTTGCGAGCGAAATAAAATTATCTTTATAAATTGATGCAACCACAACCAGAAGTACTACGCGTTTTTCCTTCGATGCGATGACTAGGGGTTACATCTCCGTGATCGCAAACGGCAAGCGCAACAGAGATTGTGCTTTTTTGGCTCATGTTTCTAATGCAGGCCTGCTCGATATTGGTCATATTGAAAAATCAGGCGCGCCATACTCAGATGCGAATCTGAAAGAAAGAAACACCGCATGTATCGAAAATAATAGTCATGTCTATATTTGTCCATAATCTAGACAAAAAATTCTAAGTTCTCCATTGTACCAATATGAGGAGAAAGAACTCTTATAGCAGAGAAGTATCACGTGACTTAGAACAGCGAAACCATAGGGACTCTGAAGCTCCAAGAGATGATAGATCAGTGTTCCGTGTCTGCGGAAATTGCCTCCGGTTAACTCCCCTGGTACACAGGAGGGGTAGTTAGAAATTCTGCATATGTTTTGCAGCTTGCGGAGATCGATTTGGTGGGTAAATACGATCAGTGCGGTTACTATTAGAGTAGGATCCATAGCGTCGGATTGGAAACCTATGACTGTCTTTCTCCTGCCCATATGGACATTTTGGCTTCTTATACTGCCATAAAGTGATGGTTTATAAAGTTTAGTGTAATACATGTATGAATTTTCTATAAGTCTAAGATTTGCGACCTCAGTAGCGCTCTCTCTAAGTTACTTATTCACGAAAAATCATTGTAATGACTCAAGCCAACGCGTATCAGGATGTTTCCACAACTACATCGTTATGTTTGACGACATTTATTGTCTATTGTTTCTTCTACAGTTTACTAATGAACCATGCCATTGGTCACGGCCTCTTCCAAATATCTCCAATAGACACCCTTTGTTCTACTACGCCAATACTTCCCTGTTAACACCATAGGAATAAAGGTTGCAATGCAGAAGATCGAAATGCAAGCGGCGGCAATAAACGTCCGTTTCAGTCCTTGATTGTTCACCCATGGCGTGATGCCATAGTTGATTGCAAAACTCATTGTATTCCGGATGAGAATCACTGGCACCATTGCCATGCCACTGAGTTCTCTATAGCTTTCAACAACATAGTTCACGGAGCAAGAACAGCCTAAAGTTGCGGTACCCCCTAAAACACCCATGCCAAAGACTATTCCAAACCAATGTACCTTGCTGTATGCACCGACTCCCCAAAGAATAAGTGCGCAGGGGCACACCACCAAATATAATAGCATCAGCCAAAGTCTATCTTCTGGCTCAGACACCCCACCCTTCCTGTGAGCAAGTGAGAGACGAACTTTGTCCCCAAAAACTCCGGAATAGTAAGAAAATAGAAAGCAGAAGATGATTGGAGAAACGTATGTCACACCGATGAGCGAGGTAGAAAAGTCATAGGGGTTGGCGCTGTATATTGACGAGGAAGTGGCATTGAGAACATTAAACCATACCAGCGAAGATCCGTGCTGGAATCCTGCCCAAATCACCGCTGGAAACCGGAACATAGAAAACTGCCGTTGAATGATCTTATGTATCATAAACTTTCTTGGTTTGTCCAGTAATTTCAGCTTTTGCAAATAAGTCTTACCCTCTTCGACACACTCCACGACCTCGACTCGTTTTTCATCACCTTCAACTTCGTCGTCGGGAGAAATGTGAGGTCTGCTGTAGTTGGTCTCTTCCATAAAGAAAAACAAAAAAACGAAGCACACCGCGTCAAATATGGAACACCAATACATTACCCATTTCCAGCTCTGGCCATCAGCAATAAATCCCGCAATCAGTGGTGCCATATAGTTGCTGACACAAAGTGATAATGCATACACTCCCATATATTTACCTCTTTCATGTTCAAAGAAGATATCCGATATTGAAATTTCCAGCAATGATTCAATCGGAGCGCCAAAGAAGCCAGTGAGGATCTTGCTGCCTATCCATGCACTATATCCTTGAGTGTATGGTGTCCATACACACATGGCTATAGTTGCAAGGCATGAAAATAAATATACTGGGCGTTTACCATACTGCAATGCTATTGCTTGCCAGATCACGCACCCCCAGCCATAGAACAAAAATGCGCATCCTGTTCCTTGATTAAGATGGTCAAGGCTGATGCCTGTGTTATCCACAATGTTTTCGAGTACACTGTATATAGCTGCTGATGGAACTCCAATTGCAAATGTATACACAATGACACAAAAAAGTGAGAGATATTTTCTCTTGACAGACCAAAGTAATGGGTCGTTGTTTGGATCCTGGTAGTTTGGTGTTGGTGATAAAACCACTTCCTCCTCTACCAAGTGGACAGTTCCTGGGATCGCTTCGTAGTTAATCTTCATGGTTAGGCTTCCAGTGAGAAACAAGTAATGAAACTAAACTGTTCATTAAGCAAATATTTATATCTAAGCAAAATCGCCTAGATGTCGCTATTAGTTCTGATTGGCTGAGTCTTATCAGCAACGTCTATATAAGATATCTGCGAGTCCCACACATAAAAAAAAAACAAGAAAGAAAAAAGTAATGTTCGTGGATACTACAAGCGACCCCGTAAAGTTTGAGGAGTGGAGGCCAAAAATTGAGGCTGCCAAAGCCCGTCAGCAGAACTCTGTGCTCAGTGAATACCTGCTGAAGGATGCTCCTCCACAGACTGAACTCAATGTTTCAAAAGTGCCATATAAAGTTATGGCACCGCAGGATATTGAAATCACAGAAATGAAAGCCCAAGATATTGTCAAAAATATATCAAAAGGTAAGCTGACATGTAAGAAAGTCATGCAAGCATTTATGCAAAGGGCAACTATTGCACAGCAATTACTGAATTGCGCAACAGAATTTCTTCCAGAGGCAATCCAGGAAGCAGAGATGCTAGACGAGATGTTTCAAACTACTGGAAAGACGTTGCCCCTTCACGGAGTACCCATCAGTGTGAAGGAACATGTTTCCATCAAAGGAAAAGTGACACATGCAGGATATGTTGCATTGCTTGATAATGTCGCAGAATATGACTGTGTCACTGTTAAGATTCTCAGAGAGTTGGGTGCGATCCCTTTTGTACGCACAAACGAGCCGCAGTCACTTATGCACCAAGACACCACTAACTATATCGTGGGAACCACTGTGAATTGTTTCAACAGAAATCTGAGTGCATCAGGATCTAGTGGTGGAGAAGGTGCATTGATTGGTTTTAAGGGGTCTGTTTTAGGAATTGGTACCGATATTGGGGGTTCTATTCGAAGCCCTGCAGCCTTTAATGGATGTTTTGGACTGCGTCCAACCACATTGCGGATTTCTCTCAGACATTGTGTTTCTGCAGGTGCTGGTCAAGAATCTGTTGTATCCGCTATTGGACCTCTTGCACAACACCTAGAGGATATTGAGCTGTTTATGGATACCTATATCTCAAGCGAACCATGGAGATATGATGCAACGTTGGTCCACACACCCTGGAGAAAGGTGGACCCACCGGCATCTATCGTAGTAGGCATAATGTGGAATGATGGAGTGGTAAAGCCCCATCCTCCTATTATTCGTGGATTGCAGCACATGAAGCAGAAGCTGGAGGCTCAGAACGTGAAGGTTGTAGATTTCGAGCCATACGATTGTTCTGGGATCTGGAATACTGTCTCGAGTATGTACTTTGGTGATGGATGCGCTCAGCAGAACAACCTACTTGCAAAGTCTGGAGAGCCGATACACCCATTGACAGCCTGGGCATTTGGATATGGTCACGGCGCGCTGACGGTTGCAGAAAATCACGAGCTGAACGTTCGTCGCGATTACTATCGTAACAAGTACCAGGAGCTGATGGATGAGCGTGGCGTAGATGTGATTTTAACACCTGCCTACTTGGGAGTAGCCGCTGAGGTCGGCACTACCACTTACTGGAACTACTGTGCTATGTGGAACCTTCTTGATCAACCAGGACTGGTATTTCCTACAGGGCTTTACCAGGAGCCTGAGGTGGACTTGGAGGAAGCACCACGAAAGTACTGGAGTACTGAGGATGAGAGAGAAAGCAAAAAATATATTGCTTCCCGTTTCAAAGGAGCGCCGATCGGCCTGCAGCTAATCGGCAGAAGGTATATGGACGAAGAATTACTCGAAGCAGCAAAAATAGTTGTATAAATTGACAGTCTTTCCAAAAAAATTAAAAATTAATTTTAAAAGTTAAAAAGCAGATGCTGCGAACCAAGACAGGGTGTTTAGAGTGCCGCCGAAAAAAGAAGAAGTGCGACGAACAGCACCCCGTGTGTGGTGGATGTTGCAGGCGACCCGAAGTATGTGTCTGGCCCAACAGAATGACTGATCTTAGGTACAAGCCAATGAAGAGTATTTTAGGTTCATTCCGAACCAGTATTCCGGGGGTGACGTTATCGGATAAGATGGTCCGCTACCTAGAGCGCTTTACGGAGTCATTTTTGCCTGCAATTACTCCACCACATGCACATTCCCAGCTTAGACCGTTGACAGTATTTGTGCCCTGTATAACAACAGAGAGGCAGTTTTTGGATCTGTTTCTTGCATGTGGGGCCGTAGACAGAAGCTGGAACGACGAAACCGCACGTTCGGATGCTATTAAATACTACTCACGGTTTCTCAAGCAATGGCGCAGCACTGCTTGTGGTCGACCAGAGGATAGAGTAATCGTGCAACTGCTACTGTTGCTTGACAAGCACCGTGGAAGCAGTAGTCAACAAGTTGTGCACCACATTGCAGCAGGAGGGTTATTAGAATCGAACACTAGCGGAACGAGTGCTTTACAGAGAGTGCTTACTGAGTCTTTTCTCTACAATTACACTGTGGCGATTCTTTTTGTGCCAGAGGAAGATTTGGTACGTATGCCTCGCTGTGGTGCTATTGCTCGGCATTCAGAAGAACTCCGGAATTCAATTTTTGCTGGTGGGGATATCACGAACAATCCTGTGTTTGGAGGAAGTGTAGACCTATTTTCTATGATTGAAGAGATTTCATGGATGTTTAGAGGTATGCACGATACTCAGTATGCTTTGCAGCTAGATCAGAAACTAGAGAACTGGACTCCGACCACTACTGGTCAGCGACCTCAAGGTGAGGCATTACATGGATTAGCTTCTATGCTGTATTGTATTGCAGGCCGTATTCTACTAAAAAAGATCATTTCTCCAACACTACGGGAAAATTCTAGACAAATTCAGCAACTAGTTGCTGATGGGATGATATACCTCCTTGAAATCAATGTTGGAGATGCAAATGGATGTGTAGGGAGTATTCTTGCATGGCCTTTAGCAATTATAGGTATCTGCTGTGTTGACGACTTGCGCCGTGGGGTTATCAGAAAAAAGGTTGCAGAACTCGGAGAGGTATTGCATGCAGGCTTTGCAGGACAAGTTCTTGAGTTATGTGAAATTTCCTGGAGGGGTCTTGGGATTGATATTGTGTACCAGCAGGAGCTCCTATCGCGGTTCTCATTATAAGGACCTGTCTTTATAATTCCCATTTTAGAAAACAAATTCGACCACTAAATATAGTATTCCTGCACTTCCTTCTATCGTTCAATTCTTTTCTCCCCATTTCCCACAGTTACGGTCTCTCAGGTAAAGCGTCATGGTGCATGGTATCTCTTGGGACATTGGTAGGAAGATTAAGCTTCAACTTGAGAGAAATATGTTATCTGATGCACCCCAAGAGCAGGAAAACTTTTTGAATGAGCTTGCGCTGTACCTTGCTGCGGAGAGCCGTATAAGATATGTAGCTGACATTGCGCCACTGGGGCCTTTTCTTTGCAGCAACAATGCACACCGGTGTTCTGGCTCAATACTCAATGCTAATTGCAGGATTTGACCATTGAAGAGGTTATTTCGTACGTCACCAATTTCTGTAAAACTCTAGCAGGAACTGCAAGGGCTGAGCTGTTGGACTCTATATCTTCTGTAACAGCGGCTCGTGCCCCTATAACAACATTTTCCCAGTTCATACTTCCGGTAAGTAACACAGTTCATATCCGTAGGACCCTCTGTACACATCCAATGGGTGTCCTGCACTAGTGATGTCACGTCAGGGCCAATTAGACAGTTGTCCCCAATGTCAATCAGCGATGCGTCAAAAAAGGCTACATTATAGTCAGCATGGAAATTGTCACCAACCGCAATATTGAACCCATAATCACAGTTGAACGGAGGCTCCACGACGATGTTGCAGCCCGTTTTGCAAGAGCCGGTCTCTGATTTCGCCTGTTTGTATTAGGCAAGGCCTGAGTAATTGGCTAGTCGTAGACTCTGCATTTCGAGACAAAGGTCTGTCGAGGCTGATTTTGTCCTCACCAATAGCTCGACAAAGAAACCATACAGCAGTCTAGATATCATCCGATCATACTCCTCCACCTCTAGAAGATTCATCAGCAAAAGTCAAACTTGTGGGTACCCGACACATCCAGCTTTCTGTCTACTATGTGCTTTATTTGTTTTGAAAATTACTTCTCGAGGATGTCAGAGTTTGGTTAGTCAATGGTGATTACTAATAACTAACGATGAATACCATCTGCTCTCAAATTTTACGATAAAACGCAGGTCTACCACTTAATTCTGAGAAATGAGTAACTTGCTTCACTTCTGTAGGTCGATAATGTAATTGCCACCATAAAAGAGAAACGTACAAAACGATAACAAGCGCCGCTTGTATGGAATGGAGGATTTTATTAATAGGAGTATTACCTCGCCATCCAGCCGCCGTCGACAGTGATACATTCACCACATATATAATCAGATGCCTTGGAGCATAGAAAAATAATTGGCCCCTTGAAATCTTCAGGTGATCCCCACCTTTCTTTGGGAATCCGGGCTAGGATCTGTTTAGCCTTATCAGAGTCCTCTGATAAGGCTTCAGTGAGATCAGTATTGATATATCCTGGAACAATACAGTTAACGTTTATTCCATAAGGTGCCCATTCTACAGCACATGCCTTAGCAAACTGCACAAGACCTCCTTTAGATGTTACATATGCAGCCATCTCTGGAAAGGCCTGAAAGGAGGTAAGGCTGGCGGTGAATACAATCTTTCCGTTAATACCTTTGTCGATCATTCTTTTACCTAAAAGTTTGGTCAGCTCTATTGGAATAGTAAGATTCACATGCAATACTCTGTAAAACTCTTCTTTAGGAAAATGTAGTAGAGGACTACGGTATTGGATTCCTGCATTATTCACAAGAATATCTATTTCTCCCGATGGTGACTGAGCAAGTGCTGGCGCAACCAATATCTCAAATAGTGTAGATTCTGTCAAGGTACTAAAGTCACCCGTAACATAGCCCAAAACTGCACTGGACGTGGGATTTGAGTTACGAATAATATCAAGTGCAATGGTAGGGTCACTGCGACATGTGATGATCACAGATGCCCCCGCTTGGTAAAGTGCAGAGGCCATTGCAAGTCCAATTCCTCGAGTAGCGCCTGTGACAAGTGCCACCTTGTCTGTAAGAGAGAACATTCGATGTTTTACAACGCTAAATCAATGGGGCTGTACCTTTAACAAATCACTTTACCATATATAGGTCAAAGTCCAACTGAAGGGAGGGGTCTCTCTGGATGGTTATACTCGCCTATTTCAAGAATGCTTGTCACAATCTTTAATAGCGCGAACAATTAACAATACGCAAGTTCGGGATTTGTTGTATTCTGAATTATTTGAACAATTTTGTGGTAGTACTACTTTTTCATTCGGCTTGAATGCTTCCTTCTTGTGGCTGCTACAAGTAGTGTTGAGTATATTTATGCTGAGATTCAGCTCTCAGGCATGAAATTTTGCAGCTTACTAATAGTCTTCCCTTATTAGGGTCGAGAAAGACAGCATGATTTTTTTTGGAAATTTGCGAAACCAATATATTTTTTGGGTGACGAAGATTAATTATTTGAGATAATACTATTTGAGGAAATCGTTACCGATAAAAAAATAAATATCTGGTGAACTTTCAAAGATAAATGTAATCTCTCCTAAAGAACAATTCAGTACCGCTAAATACCAGTTTTAAACCTATTACTGGACACATCTTCAAAATCAACTATGAATTGAGTGTATCTTATTTTCTCAGCATTGCTGAGCAGAGTCAAACCTTTGATTTATTGAAATGGAAAACATGTTACTTCCGAAGGGAATACTCTACAAAATTTACAAGTATCGCACTGGAAAGGTATTCTATGTATTAAACCGCTTTGAAGATAATGCAATGGAGGAAAACATGTAACTTTTATTATTTGAATATACGAGAAGTTGAGCAGGTTAGGTGACTGACTCAAAGTATATGAAGCCAGCAAAATCCACTGTTTATACAGAATCGGCCCCAGTCAGACAAGCAGAAAAACAGGATTTCTCCTATTGACGAATTGCGATTATCTTCAAATATATATGAACTTTTATCTGCTTCAATCATCCAACAATAGCCAATTATCTAAAGATGAAAAGTGTGATATTATCAGCGGTGTAACGGGTGATAATTCTAGGAACAATAAAAGACCGGGATTCCTTCCGCTGGTGAACACAAGTGTGATATCAGTGATATAATTACTTCGAAAGGAGAGATAGTGGAATTAGGTAATATGCCCTTATTGGTGAAGCTTTTTTTTGGATACCCAAAAGACCTAAAGCACGCACATATCCAGTAAAATGAGCATTCAGACTGCTACCAATCTGCAAAGTTGCAGTCTGTAATGTAAAATCACATCCCCAGAAAGCAGATGATTCATAGTCATCAAATTTACATTTTTTCCACTCTGTATGATTCAACCATCCGCAAAATGCTACATAGCGGAAGCTATAAGCTAGAGCTGTATGAAAATGCAAACAATAACATCCTGTCACAATACATACTATACGCATAGAGATAATACATTTTGCAAAAATATGGTCTTTGAAATAGGTAGTATAACGGTGCTTTACTAATAGCAATAGGCACTAAAATTGAAGACTTCTACTACCTGCTGGGATTTGGAAAATTTCCAAAAAACATTGCTTTGACAAAGATACACAGACGTCTTTTTCGACTTCCCCCACATGGAAAAAATGAAAGACAAAATCACGTGCAAATACATATTGGATCTCAGACCGATGTCTATCGACACATAAGATCTGTTGACTGTATTCCCCTATGATCCCCACAACATCAGCAAGAAAGCACTTCATAGATTCTCCTTTGTATTGTTATACAATAAACATCCCATCCTTTTATGTGTTTTATATAAGGAAAGCATATATGTAAAAAAACTACACTACCCGTGAACCTCACTCTCATGAACTCTTTTTAAGCTTTTGAATATGTTTTTCAAAATCAGACTTTGTAAAATCATTAGTCCATCTGAGAGAATGCGCAGGATGAGAAGGTCTCAGGAATTTCGGATCAACCGTATTGTGTGGGTCTTCTACTCCAAAGAGATTTTCTCTAAAAGAAAGACTTGTTGGAAAAATGGCATCTTTGCGGCTGGGGCCGGCCTCTGCAAATCTAGATGGTGCCAGAAATGGAGCTGAAAGAATAGGATGGTACATACAAGAGCAATGAGCAAAAGGAAGGTATGATTGGGATGATGAGAATAGAGGTGAAGATGTGCGGAATGCGCTCAGCTATCAAATTGCCGTAGGGAGCATCAATCGTTATCAATTACTGGAGAGCAATATCTGAGAATCTCCGAGTTTCATGTACCCTCAGGATTGGGTGATAACATCTTCTTTCATTGAATGTCCCTGTTGAAACTGTTCAGTATGCTCCTCTGTTATATGACCATAGTGTACAATCAAAGCGTTGCTTCTTAGTGTCTGGCCAGCGCGCAATCAGTGATTTTAATCATAAATATGCTTAAATCCCCAGTTTAGTTTGATCGTATCAGCCATTCCTGTTGAGCAGTTTTGGAAATGCTATACTTATCTCAGTTAAATTCCCCATTCGGATTGAAATGTGGAAGATTGCTACTTATCGTCCATATGTTGTGACAAGAAAAAACTTCAAACAGTAACCCATGCTATGACATTGCTTTTCCAAAATACAGTATTGTACCCAAAATCATATTGATAAAGCTCTTTCTTATTGGCCGACAGTATTATAGTCCGTTGACTGCTATTTGCGCACAATTAGTGTTCACCAGATGATCCGATAATGCAATCTTCCTTAACACTCGGTTTGAACGTCGAAATTCTCACAGCATCTCTCCAGTTACTAGAAATCACTGCTCATAAGAGCACCAGGTTTTCACACCCATAATAAAAGCATCTTGGAGGTTAAATTACAGTGAGGTTATTTATCATTCTCCTTTAAAAACACGCGATAACATATTGCTCTAGTCGTAAGAACGGTGTACTTGAGATGTGTTCTACTTAATTGTCACATATAAGATTGGAAGGTATTATGGTCATGAGTGATATCATTCTCTGCAATGAAGTTTTTGGGATATGCCCATAATTTTTGTGATAGTAACTTTGATGGAGGAACTCATCCACCTTAACACTCGTAGCTCAAAGTTATTGTCCCAATCAACTCCAAATCGCTTATACAACCTAGGCAGCCACTTCGCCCACTTTAGGCTCTTCAGAACTTGACTGTCCTTGGGGTTCTCCTTTCTCAAGATCATTGTAAACTCCTGGCAGAATGAACTTACCGTAATCAATAGCATCAAAAAGGTTATCATATCCACGAATAGAGATCAGTTCGGCACCAAGATCGATGTAGTCCTCGATAGAGTCAACTATAGTCTGATAAGAGCCAACGAGGGCTGTGGAGGCACCCCTGGCCCCAGTAGCAGTGACTGTTGGATACCATAGCGCACGATCATGAACATCACCACGTTTTGCAATTTCAAGCAAGCGCTGCGATCCGACATTCTCCGGTTCAGGTAGCTTTTTGGTGGCATCAGCAGCACCACCTTTCTTTGATAGTAGTGCCTCGGTATTTTTATTCAATTGATCAAGAATAAGGTGGGCTTTCTTCCAGGCAAGTTCATCTGTCTCAGCAACAATGGGCCGGAAGGTGACCCAAATCCGTGGCTTGTCAGTACGGCCTGCTTTGGCAGCCTCTTCATACACACGGCCAATCTGCTCACGTGTTTCCTTCAGAGGCTCACCCCACAAACCAAAAATATCTGCGTGCTGACCTCCGACACGGTAAGCCTCAGGTGAAGACCCACCCACTGAGATTGGAATCTTGCCTGCAGCTGGAAGTATATCACTATGGAAATCCTTGAAAGTATAGTATTTGCCGTTCCAATCGAAAGGCTCAGAAGAGGACCATGCTCGCTTTAGGATCCGAATATATTCCTCTTGACGCTCATAGCGCTCGGCCTTGGACAGAAAGTCACCTTCACGAGCTTGTTCCACATCGCTGCCACCCGCAATAAAGTGAACCACTACACGGCCGCCACCACCAATTTGATCAAGGGTAGCCAGCTTCCTTGCAGCCACAGTTGGATGAACAGTATTTGGACGAAGGGCAATGATAACGCTAAGTTGCTTGGTCAGAGTGAGCACAGTTGCACCGACGGTAAAGTTATCATAGCTTGATGAAGCGTAAGGAATAAGGGTGTACTTGTAGCCAAAGTCATCTAGAGTGCGAGCATAGCGGGTCAGAAAGTCTATGTCAACCTGCGCTCCGCTTCCAGGGACAGGATGGAGCTCGTTGGAATCGTTGACGTTAATTGCTGATATAAATTCGACAGGCATGTTGGGTTGGCTATCCTGGGTAAAGAAAATGCCAGCAAATTCTCCTGACACCCACTCCATTATATATGCACTTACGCCACACAATTTTATTATCTTCGCAATTTTCTCGTGATCTGTCAAATAGTGCATACTTTGCGAACTTGAACTTTTGCAAAAGCACGCGAAAAAAGATAGCGGGATAAGCTGCAGTTGTGGATTAATAATAACTGATGTATGGCTACCGTCTCCTGATGGAGGGCGGCTTCACTGCTGGTAGTACGGATTCCGTAACTTGGTCAATAATTATCAGCCTCCTTCGGATATTCCCAGCTGTTTTAGCATCTTGGAACATCAAAAGAAGCGGGCAGAATACGACGGTCTTTTGGGACGAGTAGCATGCGTTGGTGCTGTTTTTGCACAGATCAAGAAGATCCGCTTGAGATATTACTGGTCTTATTTAGTAATGGTTATAAAATGTCCACGTTTCGCGATAGCAAAAATGTTTCAGAAAATAGTCTCTTTTGATGCTGTCAATTCAACCTTGCGAGGAACAGGAGCAGTCCCTATAGGCTCATGAAATCATTTGGATCAATCTTCCTACAATTTCTCAGTGTCGTCAAGGTATAGTGGCCTCATAGATCCAGGCCGCATAGATGGTACCTGAATTGTGTACCCTAAAAGTCACGAAATTTTTGACAGATTTGTTCAAAGGAAAGAAAAATGGGAACACAAAGATATGTTAGAATTGACAAATGATGATGTTTCGTGGTTTGCAAATGAACTCAAAATATCACCATACAAGATGGAGGAAGAAGCAGAAGGCTTGATATCATGGGACTCACAGATAACCCACCATCAGACTAATCCGGATTCAGACAACATTGGAGCTGCTATATACGTATCCTGCTCCCCGAATATTTTTGCAACAGCAGATGCCTTTGAACACCGAGGCACCGAGATTTTCTAATTTTTCCACTTTCTCTCCAATCATAGTCTCGGGAGCAAACAAAACAACCTTGTAGTTCTTCTGACGGCCCAATTCAGCCAGTGAGATGCCAGTATTGCCAAGCATATAGGGACACTGACGAAGAGCAAAATGCACAAAATAAAATGAATGGGTGAGCCCGGGGATGACTGCTATTATCATCTAGGGATTCCACAATTACCGAGATGTCTCTTGCTGCTCCAAAGACCTCAACTGTTGATGCCAGCCAGAATTCTGCAATTGGTGACTCGGGAAGTAGGGGTGGTTCGGAAGGTCCTTGTGGGGAGGGAGTGGAGTGTGGAAGAAAGGGTAAGTATTCGCGATTCAGAAATATGATGCAAAGACGACGAAGCAGGTTGGTAACAGCAAATAAAGTCTCAGATTGTAACATCTTGTGAGCCTTGAAATTCTTAATGCAACCGTTTATCTATTTATTCTTCTACTGTCATATCATATCGCTTATCAATTATTTTTCATACTGCGAAAGCCTGCATTGCGGGATGTTATGCAAGTTGTATATTTTTGATCATTTGTTTGCTTCTCTCATATTAATACGAAAATAAAAAGAGAGACGCCCACAAGGGTGACAACTACGTGAGAATGGAGAACATTGAACTTTCTGATCTCACTGATAAACAAAACCCCGAGTTCAGATACTCCTTATGAGTTGAAGGAGTATGTTATACTTGTAAAACATGTTTTTCAAAATAGCTGAAGCAGACGAGATATTTTGTTCAAAATACTTGACTTTGTTCTGATCAAAAATATCTTATTGGAAGTAAAGTAGCAAGCAACGCTAGTTCCCTGGAGTGAAAAGGGAATTTAAAGTACGTGACCGAAAGCTAAAGGGATTGGGGAAGTAGTGCCCGAAAATTCGCTTCCGTTGCTATACAAAAAATGTCCGTACATTTTTCGTGCAGTTCACTGATCGGCAATCTGGTGGAGAAATCTGGTGGAGAAAAACAGTTGCAACAATTTTTACTTCAATGATAAATTATTGACAATCAGCTTGGATGAAGAGCACTAAAAATGATAAGTTAGTGACTACCATGAAGTCATCTCGTAAGCGTGGGTCCAGCTGCCTACCATGCAGACAAAGGAAGAAGAAATGCGATCACAAGATACCTTGCACATCATGTTCTAAGAATGGTAAGGTGGAGGTCTGCTTCAAGTACCCATCATCTTTAGCCAAACCAGAATCGGTTGCAGTTAAGCGCTTAGCTGTTAAGCCTCGCCCAGTTGATAAGTTTCATTTTCCTCAAACTTCTCTAGTTGGTCGACATATGGATCAGGTTATATGTGAAGCACTTGTTGATATGCCTTTGTCAGTTCTTCTTCAACCATCCTGCCAATTTGAAATGGCTAATATCCAACTGCTGGAGCTTACCCGTCTTTTCCCTACAAGGCTACAAGCTGATGGCTTGGTCGTCAACTACTTTAAGCTTCTCGGTTCTATGTATTCTACTGTGCATCCAGCTTGGTTCCAGGAATATTATGAGAAGATGTGGGGAAATCCGGCTGGCTGCCTTGATGCTTCATTTGTGGGGCTGACATTTGCCATTATGTGCGTTAGTGCTCTTGAAATCTCGGAAGAGAGATGCAATGATTTGCTCTTTGACGTTTCCTATGTGAGGAGTCTATCTCAGAAATACTACAATGCTGCCGTTAAATGCTTTCATATGGTAGATTCTGAAAAAACGTCGTCTTTCAATTGTTTGAGGATTTTATCGGTCCTACAGTCATACTCCTATTCCACAAAGAAGATGAGTATCCTGGACCATTTCTTGCCAATAAGAATCAATATTGCTCTTTGTCTAGGCCTAGATAAAGGGCTGACGGGTCTGACATTTGAAGAGGAGCAAAAACGTCGCTTGTGGTGGGACATCCTATCATGCGACGGATATCAGGCCCTATGTCAGAACAGAAGACCATTCCTTCTGCATGAATATTATGAATCACCGCTTCCTGGGAATTGCAACGATCACGATATGTATCCAAGAACAGATATCTTGGTCCACCCCTCACACAAGACAACCCAAAGT
Source organism: Ogataea trehaloabstinens (assembly GCA_003706095.2). Taxonomy (NCBI): domain Eukaryota; kingdom Fungi; phylum Ascomycota; class Pichiomycetes; order Pichiales; family Pichiaceae; genus Ogataea; species Ogataea trehaloabstinens. The sequence goes on along the minus strand of PPKJ02000009.1, from coordinate 6,967 downwards.
TCTGGTTTGCTTATTCGACTGAAGTTTATCAAGCTCTGCAGACAGCTATGGAACTCCGATGGATCGTATTGTCGAGATGCGAACAAAGTGATTGCTCTTGACAAAAAGATTAAGAAGTTTGTAAGTGAGGAGACATGGTTCCATGATATAAAGGTGCTTATATCATCGAATACTCCTGAAGAGAGGGTTTCTAGTTTCTCGTCATACCATATAACGTGGAGCTGTATCCAAACACAGAGATTTCGAATGCACCGGGCTTTTCTGAAGTCACAAATCAAGTATTGTTTTGATGCATGCACCGATGCGGCTTCATCTATTCTATCAGTATATTCCCAGTTCAGAAGAATGGACTGGAGTCTTATTGAAGGAAGCATGCTAATCCAAGGTCACAACCTATGCTCCGCTGCTATATCACAGCTCGTGTTTATGCTTGTTGAGAGACCATCCACATCATTACAGATTAGGAAAGATGCTGAAATGGTTTTGAGTGATCTTGAGACTTTCAAGCGAAAAATGGTACGCACCAAGGTTGTTGAAGATGGGATCAATGTTTTAAGGGGCTTTCTAGATCTCGATGATGCATTGTCAGTTATTTCAAGAGAAAGTAATACGCTTGTGGAATCTCTTCCTTCCATAACGAAGAAGATAGAGGACATATTTGGCGGTGATGTACCTGCTGAGAACTATCTTAGCCGTCTTTCAATGGATTATCTAGAAAATAGGGCTGGAGAACCTCTAGATACGTCGATTTCATATGAGTGGTTCTTGAGAGAACCTTGGGAAACATGGTCCATGGAAGAGTGGCTCAATGGGTCCTTCTCTTCTCAGGCAGATGGATAGTAGCAAAGCGTTAGGGCCTTCGCATTTCTAGAGCATATTTGATTAGCTAATTTACGTATTTTTCTTGAGCGTACGAAGATAGTCAAGAGGAGAAATTGAACTTTGCTTTTGTTTTTACCGAACCTATAGCTAAAAATTTCTTGAAGAGATCGCAAAAAAAGCGTGAATCACTTCTTACGATCTACCCCATCTTTTATATAAAGGTCTCGCTTGCTTTCCTTGAAGGGGCATGAGGCAATTATCCTATTTGATACTTCTGGAAGTGTATGATCTCTTAGTGTGAGGTTAGCGCACTCTTATGTATTCCATTATGTCTTCTTGGGGAGGTTCGGTCTTTGACCAGTAATATCAAAGATTCTCCGACAGTGTACACATTAGCCAACTTTCTGTTTAAAACCTTTGAATCTTTCTCTTCTTTTTTATCTTCCAACTCATCTTATCTCTTGTTTCTTCTGATTTATGTGAAGAACTGAAAGAGACAATTCTAAAGATTGAACAAGAATATAGTTTTTGCATAAAACGAGAATACGAAGGGCACAAAACAAAAGAAGGATGAGCAAAGTATTTGACGTAGAAGAGATTCTCAAACAGCTGACAACCAAAGAAAAAGTAAGTCTTCTTGCTCTGAAAGATTTTTGGCATACTCCTGCCATTGAAAGACTGGGAATTCCTTCTATCAGATTCAGCGACGGACCAAACGGCGTCAGAGGTACAAAATGGTTTCAAGCTTGTCCATCTGCTTGCTTTACCTGCGGAACTGGTATGGCGTCCACGTTTAACACTGACTTACTACAGGAGGTTGGTTCTCTAATGGCACTTGAAGCAAAGCATAAGGGAGCTCATGTTATTTTAGGTCCTACGTGCAACATTCAAAGAAGTCCGTTGGGAGGTAGAGGGTTTGAATCTTTCAGTGAAGATCCATTTCTTTCAGGAATGATATCTACTTCCCTAATCAATGGTATTCAGAAGAACAATGTTGCTGCTGCAATTAAACACTTTGTATGCAACGATTTGGAGGATGAAAGAAACTCAATTGATGTAATAGTATCAGAAAGGGCTTTGAGAGAGATTTATCTTATGCCGTTTCAAATCGCTTTAAAATACTCTAATCCAAAGTGTGTAATGAGCTCCTATAACAAAGTCAACGGTGAGCATATCTCGGAGTCTAAGAAATTCTTAACTGATATCCTCAGAGATGATTGGGGTTGGAACGGAATGGCTATATCTGACTGGTTTGGGGTTTACTCTATTAAGGCTTCCCTATATGCAGGGTTGGATCTCGAGTGTTCTGGGGGTCCCCTTATGAGAAAGCCAGATTCTATAATGCATGCTGTTTCTGCAAAGGAAATTACTGTTGACGTTATTAACTCAAGAGTTGAGAATTTGCTGAATCTAATCAAATTCACTTTGGATTGTGGGTTCGGCCATGATGCTCCTGAAAACAGTAAGAATGATACACCAGAAACTTCAAAGATTCTGAGGAGGCTGGCATCTGAAGCTATTGTACTATTGAAGAATGACAACTCATTCTTACCGTTGGCAAAAACAGATAAGATAGCAGTTGTTGGTCCCAACGCAAAGTCAGCAAGAATATTCGGCGGGGGTTCAGCCGCGATGGTCCCATATTATGCTGTTGATATCTTTGAGGGTGTCAAATCTAAGCTAGCATTGCAGCCAGGTTTTGCACTGGGTTGCTACATTGATCGGAATTTACTTGATCTAGGGAAACTGTCTACTTGCAAAGGAAAATCTGGAGTATTCTGTCGAGTGTTTAAAGAGCCTGTCGATGTTCTGGAAAGAACTTTAGTTGAGGAATTATATTTGGACTCGACACAGCTAACCTTCTTTGATTACAGGAATGCAATGATAGATGATTTGCTCTTTTATATGGATATTGAGGGCACGTTTGTTGCTGATATTGAAGGAGATTATGAGTTCAAGGTTTCATGTCTGGGTACCGCAATGTTTTTTGTCAATGATGAGCTGCTGATTGATGACAAAACAGATCAAGTAGCAGGCCGTGGAACCTTGGGTGCTAGTACTGCTGGTCAGATAAAGGCAATTCACTTGGAAGCTGGGCAAGAGATTGATTTCAGAATTGAATTTGGATCAGCTGCTACATTTACACTGGAGAGCTTGGATGTGGTTGGTTTGAACGGAGGTGGATTTGTTGATGTTACAGTTATGCGAAAAGAAACAGATGCCGATAGGCTGAAACATGCTGTCGCGGTTGCTAGTAAGGCAGACAAGGTAATTATATGTACCGGTACATCTAATGGATGGGAAAGCGAGGGCTACGATAGAACTACAATGGAGTTGCCAGGAAACCAAAACAAGCTGGTGGAAGAAATATTAAAAGTTAACAAGAAGGTAGTTGTTGTCAACTTGTCTGGCACTCCAGTAACAATGCCATGGATAGACCAGGTGCCTGCCCTTATTCAAGGATGGTTCAACGGATGTGAGAGTGGAAATGCAATCTCTGATGTACTTTTTGGCGACTTCAATCCATCAGGAAAGCTTAGTATGACATTTCCTAAAAGGTGTGAAGATAATCCAGCATTTCTTAACTTCAGGTCCGATAATGGAACTGTCATATACGGAGAAGACATATTTGTCGGGTATAGGTACTATGAGAAAATCAAGAAGGAACCGCTGTTTCCTTTTGGTTTTGGCTTATCATACACTTCGTTCAGCTTCCGAGATCTAGCCGTAGTGTTCTCTGATAAATCAGACATTGAAGTGACACTGACTATTGAAAACACTGGACAGGTTCCAGGACAAGAGGTGGCTCAGGTTTATATCCTTCCTCCAGTAAGTAGCAAGGTCCGTAGGGCCGTCAAGGAATTGAAGAGTTTTAAAAAGGTGTTCCTGGAACCGAATGAATCAATATCAGTTACTCTTTATCTTGATGTCAAGTATACATGCTCATACTTTGATCAAGGACGTGGATCATGGTGCTTAGAAAAAGGAAATTATTCTCTCCTTGTGGGAAGCTCTTCTGACAGCGTAAATTCTTTGAAAGGAACTTTTACCGTTAAGAAATCAGAGCTTTGGAGCGGAGTATAATATGGACAGTGTAGTTAATCAGTGAAGCAAGAAAGAATAACTATTTTATTGATTATGAAATACACGGTTATGTAGGACTCAATTCTGACTTCTCACTTCCTCCTGAGATACTTCAACTCTGTCTTCCTTTGAGCTTTGAGTATTTCCCACAGAGAAAAATCTTTTCTTTTGCTCTTGGTCAATTTCCTCAAAGGGAACAACCCCTATTGCACGTGCCTCCTCTGGTGTCCATGTGTGATAGAAATCACATTCGTCTAGTTTTCCTGCATCTTTAATAGGCCAGATGTTGCAGAATAGGTAGTACGTAAACATTGAAATAGCAAATCCAAAGAATAGGTTTGCTCGGAAGTAGTTATAAATCCCCTGGTTGACATATATGTCAGTATTTATATTATGAATCATACCTGGTATATTCAGTGAGAAAGCAATGGTCCAAGCTGCCAGAGCTCTGAAATTGCAGCCATAAGTGAAATAGTAAGCTCCGTCATGATTTCCATGATAGAGATCAATAAGCTGAATCTTTCTCTTTCTAATAATCCAGAAATCGCAGATCAATACTCCAAGGAGAGGTGTCATAAATACACTGAAAGATCCCATAACAGTGACAAATACAGACGATGTGTTATAAAAGGTCCATGGACAAACAACCCATGAGAGCAATGAAATTATCATTGATCCTCGAAAAATGTTGATATACTTTGGAAAGCAGCCAGCAAGATCCATTCCTCCTGGTATTCCGTTCTCAACCACGCTGTTCATGATTTGAGCCGCTGTAAATCCAAGGGAGCAAAAAAAAGCAGCCGCCCTTGATTTACTGCTGTAGTCATTTGTGAGCCAAAGCTGAACAACATATATTGGGTTCCAATACTGATCTCCATACACACCTTGTAGGCAAGAAGTAGTTATGATTCCAATAACAGGAATCAGAACGGAAAAAAACCATAGACCCAGAAAAGTTCCCAGAATGGGATCAGTACGTTTTTTAGCGAATCTTGTGAAATCTGACTGATTTGCAATCCCGGTAACAATACCACCAAATGTGCTTGTAATACCGTACAGCCAAATCCATCCCAGATCGGAGCTTTTTGCAGTGGTAGTTGTGTGGATAAGTGGCCCTATAGATCCCGCATAGGTACGAGCCCAAATCACAATTCCTAACATGACAAAAAAGTTATATCCAGCTGCAACCGCAACTGGAATTGCAACTTTTTCTGGCTTAAGTCTCAGAAGAATCATACATATCAACTGATACAGAACAAATCCAACCAGTTCCTTTGTGGTCATATTAACACTATCTGGAAATGTATTTTTCATTCGTTGAAATGTAGGAAATATTGCTGACAAAATTGTACCCAAGCATAATCCTCCCATCCAAGCGTTGCTTCCGTACCAGACCACACCTAGAATAATTCTCATAGAAATTCCCAGAGCAGAACCGTAGACTCCAAAGACTTGTCTTTGAGACACAGTAAATCCTATATGGAATTTTGCACCTGTCCATGCGTTTAATATTGCAGCTGCAACTGTAAATATTTTTGCAATCATCAAGATACCAATTGTTTCGGGGATTGAAAGGCCAAGAGAAACAAGCGAGGATCCTCCGCTATAGCTGGCTGCAGTAAAATTACCTGTGTTCCAAAAGCCTAGATAAGTCCAAGTGTTCCATGTTCTTCGAGAAATGGCCAACGGAGCGATATCGCTGTTGATCCACTTGCTTGATTTTGCATCTTCTTCTGAGACAGGAAGCTTAAGTTTCTTTGAAATGCGTGAAAACATCTTGGTGCTACACTGAATCTCCTACAATGAGGTATGAATCCCTGGCGAAAGCATAAAAACAGTCCACCTTTATAATCGCTTTATCTTTATAGTTTTGAACCGGAGTTCAGATAAGAATTTTTTTCAGAGCCAAAATGATGAACGCGGAGATCAACCAATTATAAAAGAGATTCTGCGCACCAATTATAAAAGAGATTCTGCGCACAAGAAGGTATTTCTGCAAAACAGCAAATGAAAGAATATGATGTTATTTTCAACTCATAAACCTTATACTTTCAGTTGCGCCCACCGTGCCAATTCCAGGAAGTTTCTTATCTTATCATCCACTCGATATTATTAATTAAGCAAATAAAATAAAAAAGTATGAGTAAATAGGTGAAAGTGTTGGGTTTGTAGGCGGATGGTGTGAGATTTTAAGAAACGTCTTATTCCTGCATCTGTGTACGAAGAGCTGCGTCCAGGCGTTGCGGACCTGTCTGTATACTTCAGTCGAGATGACGAGGCGTTCCTAATAGAGGGGCGGATATTCAGCTTTGTTAAGGTGCGTAGGCTGTATCTGTATGAGCAAGGCGGCATTACACGGCGGTCACTGAAGCGTGTTGCTGGTTCATATGAGGTGGAAGGGTTTCGGATTTTCAACAGCAAGAAGAAAGCCAAGTACCTGTGCCGGCGGCCTGAGATGCTGAGAGGGCGGCAGGAAAGGAGCGAGATGGTGGACCTGGCGAAGGCTGTGGCGAACGAGGGAGGAGCGCAAGGCCGGGTTCGGGACTCGACGTTTCTGCAGCGGGTGCTGCAGGTGGAGTCATTCCGGTTCAGCGAGAGAGAGAAGGAGGAGATTGGCCGGATTGAGATTGCGGCGCTGCACCGGGAAGTGGAGGATATATTCATGTGCCTGAGAGACTTTCGGGCAAGGCGGCCTGGACGGAGTCTGCAACTGCAGCCGTCGTTTCACAGCAGCCAGAACGAGGAGCCCGTGGTGAGGTACATTCTGCCGAGCACGGCTAGGAAGTACGCTTCATTCATGACCGAGTTTTACCTGTACTTGGTGTATCACGAGGAGCTATCGACTATGAGGGGTCACTATGGGGAACCGGACTGTAACTACGGGCTCCTGCAGCGGTGTATTGGCAGTTCGTACCAGATCAAGGAGAAGTGCGAGGAGCTGAACAAGCTGTTCAGGGAGGTGTTTACTGCTAATGCAGACCTGATCAGGGCCGCGTTCCACAGAGGGATCTACAAGATTCCGGGGTTCAGTGTGCGGTCTGCAGCCCAGTGTGTGAAAATG